>JALXJV020000003.1:2084707-2782207 GCA_024633595.2 Lepomis macrochirus
AATGTATATTATCAATATCAATTGAATATCATCAATTTAAAATATCAAATGCCCGGCCGCCTACAGTGTTACGAAGTTGAACAGCGTGCTGCGTTGTAGGTTCTCTGTTCAGGTGTTGTAGCAAGTTGGTTTGGAAACTGAGGGAGCTTCTTTGAAACTGCCATGGATAGCCTGTATACCACCCGTGACACAGAAGCTTTGCTAAGACCCATTATGTCACCAACAGCATTCAGAAAAGTTCTTGTTGCATAAAATCTCAATGGCGTGCAAACCTGTAGCACTGCTGGGATGCTATGGCTTCTTGAAGTGGCAGGGCTCAGTACTTCAGCTAATTCATCTGTCAGACTCCGTATAGCTTCTTCGGGCAAACGAAACCGACCGATGAAGTCCTCATTATTATATATTTCCAGTAGGTTACTGCGGTCCCTAAAACCCTTTCCTTCTCATAGCTCTCTCCATAACGTCGTCAGGAAACTACAAATTATGAGCCATTTTCCTGTTTCTTTTGGCTGTTTGTAATGTAAGTGATTGTTACTGCTGGTTTCCAAGGTAACATAGGGTCTTAAACCTAAGTTACACTGGGGGTAAGGTCAATTCTTTGGCAGAATTCACATCAATTCTTTTGCAGAAATTTTTACATCATTAGTGACATCATGAAATCCAATGATGTCAGTAATGACTATGCCATAGCTTCTCACTCAGAAACTGCGACATTATTATGAGTGACATCGTGGAATCCAGTGATGTCACGAATGATTGAGTCAGCATTTGTCACAAAGGAATTGTGACATCATCAGTGACATAATAGGCGTTTGCGCTGTGAGTTTATAAATAGAAGCCGTTACATCCAGCAAGTTGTGTTTTGACAACACCACACAGACGCAGACACGCCTCTCGCCCTGTTCGCAGACGCCGGAGACATCGCAGATCCTCTGCTGTCCCCGGGGGTCGCTTTCACAAAGGTAGATGATAGATGGCTTAGATATAGTCAGTCCCTCCAGGATTTCGCGGGCCTTTTTTGTGATTTTTGCGGCCTAAAATTTCTGATGTTGCGGCCGCTTTTCTAAAAAATTGCGATGAGAGTTGCGATGTTCTTTGGCATTAGTTTTTAAAGGTTAAAACGGCAAAGGTAGATAGATTTTTACATAAAGTACTCATATTATGCTTTTTTCCTTTGCCTCACACACATCAACTGATTTCAGTACACATCATAATGTCACGATCTTGTCGGTGTGTGTTCTGTTGGGGGTTTGTGTTTTAGTTCATGTCTTTTGTCTTGGTTCTTGTATTCTTTATTTTGGTATGTTGGGTTTTGGGGTTCTGTCTAGTGTTTTGTAACCTGTGTTTTCCCCTGTGATCCCTCTGCATGTGTGTCTCTGTTTTCCTCTGCTCTCTCTCTCTCTCCCTGCCTGTGCTCATTAACCCTGATTCCTATCACCTGTGTTGCTCCCGCTCTGCTCGTTAGTCCCTGTATATATTCCTGGTGTTTCTGTCTTGTCTTTGTCGGGTCATTGTTTGTGGATTACCTTCTGTGTAGCAGTGTTCTTGTCTTCCCTGTCTCGTCATATTGGATTTTGGATTCTGGGTTTGGTTTTGGTTTTTTGGATTTTGTATTTTCGTACTTTTGCCTGTTTCTGTTTTCGCCTCGGATTACTTTTGTTTTTTGGACCTTGTTCATCAGCCACTCTCCTGTAAGTGTGCTCGCTTTTTGTTTGCCCTTTTCCTTTTTATTAAATAAATCTCTGAACTGTACCTACTGGCTTTTGTGTCCTGCGTTTGGGTCCTCACCTGCTCTGCACTGCACTCCACACACACCAAAATGTGACAGAATGACCCGACCACCTAAGGACCCAGCAGACACTATGTCTGAGGAACTTGAGGACTTGATGGAACTAAGGAACATGTGGTACAAGGCTAACCACAGAAGCCACAAGGAGGCTATCGAGTCCCTTGCCCAGACACAACTGGCCGCTCACCCAGGGGCGGCTGAGACTATCCCTAAGTGGATTTTGGATTTCCTCCACTCCTCTGCCAAGTCATTGACTGTCCCTCAGCCTGTTTCCCAGTACCCGGCCAGCCCATCTTTGCTGACTCCAGTCCCCGACAACCAGACCTCTTTTTTGGGAAGTCGCCTCGCCATCTTCCTAGGAGGCAGTGGTGGTCATCGGAGACGACCGAGTCACCGGGGCCCTGGACGTAAGGACCAGCCCCATGGCCCTCTGTCGGTGGACCGACCAGCACCAGCTCCGTTGGTGGCCCAGCCGACCTCCGCTCCAGAGCCTCTGTCGGTGGACCGACCAGCACAAGCTCCGTTGGTGGCCCAGCCGACTTCTGTTCCTCGTTCCTCGTCGGTGGTCCGACCAGCACAAGCTCCGTTGGTGGCCCAGCCGACCTCCGCTCCAGAGCCTCTGTCGGTGGACCGACCAGCACAAGCTCTGTTGGTGGCCCAGCCGACTGCTGTTCCTCGTTCCTCGTCGGTGGACCGACCAGCACAAGCTCCGCTGGTGGCCCAGCCGACACCTGTTCCTCGTTCCTCGTCGGTGGACCGACCAGCACAAGCTCCGTTGGTGGCCCAGCCGACCTCCGCTCCAGAGCCTCTGTCGGAGGACCGACCAGCACAAGCTCCGTTGGTGGCCCAGCCGACTCCTGGTCCCTCGTCGGTGGTCCAACCAACACCAGCTCCGTTGGTGGTCCAGCCGACCCCTGTTCCTCGTGCTTCGTCGGTGGTCCGACCAACACCAGCTCCGTTGGTGGTCCAGCCGACCCCTGTTCCTCGTGCTCCGTCGGTGGTCCGACCGGCACTAGGTCCACCGGTGGCCCAGCCGACCTCCGCTCCTGAACCTCTGTTGGTGGCACAACCAGTTCCCGCTGCACAGCCCCCGGAACTCTGCTCCGCTGCACAGCCCCCGGACGCCTGCCCAGCAGCCCCTGAGTCCGTGGACGCCTGCCCAGCAGCCCCTGAGTCCGTGGACGCCTGCCCAGCAGCCCAGTCGGTGATCAGACAGACTCCAGCTCTTCGTGTCTGGCCCGTGGACCTAAGTCCAGTTCCGCCTCCTGTGGTTCCAAGTCCAGTTCCCCCTCCGGAGAGATCCCGCCTTCGCCGCCGGCCTCCCGAGAGAGCCCGACTTCGCCGCCGGCTTCCTGCTCGGCCTCCGGAGAGAGCCCGACTTCGCCGCCAGCCTCCGGCTTCCCCGTCGGGCCGCCCTGCCCTGCTCTCGGCCGCCCGCCTGAGGCTTCCTCTCTGGGTTGCTCCTTGGAACTCTGTTGCCCTCCTGATCTCCCCTTCCCCTGTGATCCCTCTGCATGTGTGTCTCTGTTTTCCTCTGCTCTCTCTCTCTCTCCCTGCCTGTGCTCATTAACCCTGATTCCTATCACCTGTGTTGCTCCCGCCCTGCTTGTTAGTCCCTGTATATATTCCTGGTGTTTCTGTCTTGTCTTTGTCGGGTCATTGTTTGTGGATTACCTTCTGTGTAGCAGTGTTCTTGTCTTCCCTGTCTCGTCATATTGGATTTTGGATTCTGGGTTTGGTTTTGGTTTTTTGGATTTTGGAATTTCGTACTTTTGCCTGTTTCTGTTTTCGCCTTGGATTACTTTTGTTTTTTGGACCTTGTTCATCAGCCACTCTCCTGTAAGTGTGCTCACTTTTGGTTTGCCCTTTTCCTTTTTATTAAATAAATCTCTGAACTGTACCTACTGGCTTTTGTGTCCTGCGTTTGGGTCCTCACCTGCTCTGCACTGCACTCCACACACACCAAAGTGTGACACATAATTTATAGTTGAAGAATTCAAAGTCGTGTCTAAACTTTTTGAGAAAGCTGTTCTAAGTTCTTAAATCTCTCTCTCTCTCTCTCTCTCTCTCTCTCTCTCTCTCTCTCTCTCTCTCACACACACACTTCAGTGTCATGCAAACAAGACAGTGACTTCGGTGATGTTAGTCACTCGATATACTACATTAACGTTACCTCTAAGTTACCATGCATTCTATGTATAAATATTAGTGGTGGGCAGAGATTAATTTTTTTAATCTAGATTAATCTCACTGTAATCTTGAAATTAATCTAGATTAATCTAGATGAAAATGGCTGCTTTGAATTCTGCTGAAGGCATTCAGTATGTGTGCGAACGGGTTTCAAGCCAGGTTTCAAGCCAGGTGGCGCATTAGACCAGGGGCTCATCTCCTGTTTCCAAAATGCATCACAAACTGCTTGAGAAAGCTGTTCTATGATAATTGGTGATGAAGATGAATCATGTTCAATAAGATGTACTTGTGTGTAGCGTGTGATGTGCTTTGCGTTTAGGTGGTACTTGAGACTGGAAGAACTCCTACAGTAAACTAATTCCGCATTGCACAAGGTGCAAACAACCTTAGTCTTGTCGAATTTTCTATTGGGAAGCTTCTTAAAAGTTAATTTTCCCAGAAGCAAACCCGGCGGCTTCAGAAATGTTAGTACACAAAGTGCTGTCCAACAGCTGTCTGTGGACGTGTTGCTACAGTTAGTGTGAGTAAATACCGCACAATGCGTTTTTAAATCAACCGGCATATCAATAACTAACCTGGCTAGCTGTAAACAAACAGCTGGCCGAGCGAGGTTGTAACTGTAACGCCGTCAGCTCGGGTGTGACGTCATTCCCAGCTCCAACCTCCGGGGTAAATGGAATGCAGCAACAGCTGCATCCATGTTAGCATGTCACGTTTGATGTGGTAATTTCACAGTAGGCACACACACAGGTTCGAAGACTCGTTCTTGCCCCCTACAGTGCAATTTGGCTAGGTATACATCTGCGCTAAAATATCAAGGTGAAAGTCATCATAGCTTGCGTAGTATAGACCCAGCTCCCAACCCAACTTTGAGAATAGATTAACGGTGAAATTTTTTTTATCACCCGATAAGACTCTCACGTTAACGCAGCACGTTAACACCGATAACGGCCCACCACTAATAAATATACTAATAAATATATATATATATATATATATATACTGTTTTTCACGGTCCTTTGCTGTTATTTTTGTAGGTAAATGTGAGACGTTGGCAGCGCACATGTCTGCTGCGTCTTCTGAACAAAACAAGGAAGTGAGTTTGATGACGTGTGATGACGCTTTGCAGGAGACCGCGATGATTGGTCAAAGTTGCAGAAAAGTTGCGGTGATTGATAAAAATTGCAAGGCGCACTGAATTCACGGGGATTTGTTGAAGTTGCGTTAATAGTTGCGATCGCGACATCGCAAAATCCTGGAGGGACTGTATAGTAGATAGTCAGACTTCAGATAGACCTCTAAATCAGACCGTTGCACAAAGCACTTAAGACTCTCTTAAGTCGAAATGCATTACAATACATTCTGGGTAAAATAAGACACTTTTGGTCCCCACACAGGACCAATGTGCCGCTACCGTGGCCCAGGTCCTAGTGGTAGAGTGGTTTTATAAATTCGGGGTCCCCAGCCGCATTCACTCGGACCAGGGGAGAAGTTTTGAAAGCTGGGATGCTATGGCTTCTTGAAGTGGCAGGGCTCAGTACTTCAGCTAATTCATCTGTCAGACTCCGTATAGCTTCTTCGGGCCAACGAAACCGACCGATGAAGTCCTCATTATTATATATTTCCAGTAGGTTACTGCGGTCCCTAAAAACCCTTTCCCTTCTCATAGCTCTCTCCATAACGTCGTCAGGAAACCACAAATTATGAGCCATTTTCCTGTTTCTTTTGGCTAGTTTGTAATGTAACTCATTGTTATTGTTACTGCTGGTTTCCAAGGTAACATAGAGTCTTAAACCTAAGTTACACTGGGGTAAGGTCAATTCTGTTGCAGAATTCACATCAATTGTTTTGCAGAAATTGTTACATCATTAGTGACATCATTATTAGTGACATCATGAAATCCAATGATGTCAGTAATGACTATGCCATAGCTTCTCACTCAGAAACTGTGACATTATTATGAGTGACATCGTGGAATCCAGTGATGTCACGAATGATTGAGTCAGCATTTGTCACAAAGGAATTGTGACATCATCAGTGACATAATAGGCCTTTGCGCTGTGAGTTTATAAATAGAAGCCGTTACATCCAGCAAGCTGTGTTTTGACAACACCACACAGACGCAGCCCCTCCCGTCCCTTCACGTTCACAGACATCAGCGATGTCATGGAATCCAATTATGTCACTAATAATTAGGCCATCAATTCTCACGCAGAAATTGTGACATGAGTAGTGACATCATGGAATCCAGTGATGTCACGACTGATTGAGTTAGCATTTGTCACAAAGGAATTGTGACATCATCAGTGACATAATAGACGTTGCCGCTGTGAGTTTATAAATAGAAGCCCTTACATCCAGCAAGCTGTGCTTTGACAACACCACACAGACGAAGTGATGTAGCAAGACGAGGGTGTGATTCTATTTAAGCAAGTACAGTAAGTTAATTAATTTGCCAACAACGCCACCTGGGGAGTTTCACCGCAGGAAATAGTAAGAGATAGGTCACACAGGTTCGTTTGAAGTAAGGCCAGGGCAGAGTGTTTCACATTTAGAAAAATATAATTTTATTAACACAATACTAAATACGCACAACTAAACCAAAAGTAATAACAAAAAACAATACCACTAAATTAACCGATTAAGAGGACGTACCATTTCTTCATAAAATATAAGTGTGGGCCTAGTAATTTAAAATACAATATACTATTTAAAATACACAGTGGCAGAAAGAATAAGGCAAAGCACACCAATATGTAAATCAATTAATTCATACCAACCAAAACGAAAAAAACAGAAAATTGAAAACACACACACCCACACACATACACGCGTACCTAGCCAACAGTGCACCGTCGGTGTAAACTGTCAAGTGTGGACCTGTGTTTCTAGTCCTTTTAAAGTAAAATAAATATAATACAAAATTTTCTTTTATGGTCTTTTAACATAATATTACTGCAAATGTGCTTTTTTTTTGCTTTTTAAAGTAATTGTCAAGAGGGGACTTAAACAATAGCTACCTATCCAAGAGGGGACCTCCATTGTTATGCAGGGGGCTACAAAACTATTCATTGTGCAGATAATTCTACAACTTCTCAGTGAATTACAGTGAATTGCTTTCCATTTTACTTTCCACAAAAAGAGATGCAAAATGTTAACCTATAAATTCCATCTCAATGTTTTCAGTTACAACGATTAACCATCATATTTTGTAAGTTTAGATCACTACTATATTTTCAATTATCGTAGGGAACTGATGATTAGCCATGCCTGATTTTATTTAACAAAAATGATTACACTACACAAGAAACAGTTTCAGAAATTAAAATCATGTCCTGCACTCATGAAAACGCCATTAAAAAGGTTACAAATGTTAAAGTTGTTTTGTATGACTTGAAATAATGTAGAGTTTATACACTTAAATAAATGAAATAATGTGTGACAGTTTGCCAGTGTCATATTTTAATTTATATTGTGAAATAAGGTGTTAAATAAAAACAAGGCAGTAAGGTGCAGGTGCTGTCAGGGAAGAGAGCCAGCCACGATGGAAAGTGGGACTTCTTATATCCTGTAGCGCACTGGGCCCAGGTGCTCCACACACAGCCTTTGCAGTGACATGGGGCCCCGTGGCCAGCAGAGGGCCCCCTACAGTCACTGCTTTCCTGTGGTGGAAAAAAATCACTGAGAAAAGAAACATTAAATAATAAAATAAAATGAAAGACAGTTTTCTATATTACACACCTTAATAAGCATAGTGGCTATTTAATGTAGTACTATGGAAATCACCTGTGACCCCTGACTCCTGACCTTGACTGACCATTTGATAGCTCTCTGGCTGCACGTATTTCTAGCGGTCTAAAGTCTATTACAGTTTATGCCATGTGACTTTAAACTGTAACCACAGCAAAACTCTCACTTGCAAAACGGTTTAACCTGCAAAACTTTCTGACTCACATGGAAAACATTTTGACTTGCAATCAAAGAGGACAAATTTGTAATTAAAACATTTTGTTACAAACTTGATTTTTGATTGCAGTCTGATAAATATGCTCTCAAAACATAGTTAGCTACATTTATATGAAGTAACATTAAATAGCTGCATTTCATTACTTCTTGTTAGTTACAAATACTTTGCTTTAAAGTACCACGTAAAGTAAAGTACCAAAATATATTATCCTATTCATTTTACAGTGGTATCGTAGCTCTCATAATCCTAATTAGGTACATGGAAATTCCCGCTCCTAGAGGTGATGCATCGAGATATCAAATCCGATTGTAAGATCAGTGAAGATGCACAACCCTAGTGAACACTAGCTACAGCATATGCTAACATCTGAAATAAACAGTAAAACAACATAAAAAAAACTTACAGGTTCTAAGTTTGAAGTCAGTATCCATCCATCCTTGAGCTGTTCGGTCGGTAGGCTGCATTCGTTGTACAGCCTTGTGTTGTAAGCCCTGTGTTGAGTGGTGCTCAGAGAACAACCTACTGCTCAACGACAACTAAACCAAGGAGCTGATCCTTGAGTTCAAGAAAAAGGAGACAAAGACACACACTCCTGTCTGCATCAGTGGAGCTGAGGTGGAGCAGGTGAACAGTTTCACGTTCCTGGGAATCAGCACCGTAGAGAACCTGACATGGTCGTCTCACATCTCCACGCTGGTGAATAAAGCTCAGAAACAACTGTATATCTGAAGGAAGCTTAAGAAGGCCAAATTTCCGTGCCAAGTGAGGAGCAATAGAAAGCATCCTGACTGGAAACATCACAAACTGGCATCGGATTATGGAAGATTTATTTGGACTTTAATATTTGTAACCCACAAAAGACAAACAACAAATGTGTACTATGATTCATAAATATTTCACTATTCACTATTTTTTACATTTGTAAATGTAAATGCTCTGTACTTGTATAGCGCCTTTCTAGTCTTTTCGACTACTTACACATTCTACTTACACATTCACATTCATACACTGGCGGAACAGCCGCCAGTGTATGAATGTGTGTGAATGTTAGCTCCGTTAGCAATTCGGGGTTCAGTGTCTTGCCCAAGGAATCTTCGACACGCAGCCTGGGGGAGCCGGGGATTGAACCGCCGACCTTCCGATCAACGGCCAACCCGCTCCACCTCCTGAGCCACAGCCGCTCATTTGTGTTGTGTAAAATCATATCCACAAAAATCCAGAGTGATGTGCACACACAAAACAGTTTTTACACGTTTGCACATTACTTCCTGTCTATTTGTGGAATTTCCAGTGTGGAGTTTCCAATGTCCACTGTGTACTGCGGCGATCTGTAAAAGAAATATACATAGTTTGAAGGATCACTGCAAAATGATCATTATCCTAGACAGTACAACACGATGCAGTGTCTCTCTGTTGCATGATTACAGGATTTTCTACCATATCACTGAGCCGTTCCCTTCTTTTTCCCCTTTTTCTCAGCAGCCCCGTGGCCTCATCCTGTCCCAGTTGTTACTGGACTCCCAGCCTGCAGCACTGCTTTCTGTGCTACTCCTGCTGGCCCCCTTGACTCTTCTCCAGCTAAACTTTTCAAAGTGTTTATAGTTTACCATTGAATATTTTATCACTGTATGAGTCTGAAAATTGTGTTTGTAATACAGTTTTGTATTAGGCTACTACTAAAATTGCGTAGTATGCATTTATTTATGTTAAAATTACATCTTCCTGTCAGTGCTGTTAAAGAAATCTTTGTAAAAGGATATGAAAAGCAGAGACGTTCTGTATTTTATAAATCTGCATTCAAGTTAAAGCATATTTTGATAACATACTTCGTTCTAAAATTATTAAAGCATTCTTTTTCTATAAATTTATTGAGGTTGTTCTTTTTCAAAAAAGGTCAAATTAAATCAGTACAACCACTTTCTCTTTTCCCTCACTTTAATGTCCAAAACAATAAGAGATTAAACTTCGTGCAAGATATAGACATATTAACAGGACAAAGCATGCAGTACAGAGTTTATTTATTTTCTTGCCTAAGTTGCCTGAATCATAGTACACATTTGTAGATTGTCTTCTGTGGGTTACAAATATTAAAGTCCAACTAAATCTTTCATATGGGATGTGCATGGACCAGGACCTAGAGAGCTCTGCAGCAGGTGATTAAAACTGCTCAGAAGATCATTGGTACCCATCTCCTGAGCATCAGTGATAATGGGATCGGTGAGGTGAGGTAAAAGGATACTAAACAGTACCCACCCAGCCACAGCCTGTTCACCCTGCTGCCCTCTGAGAGGAGGTATAGAAGTTTCAGCTGCCTCATCACCAGACTGCAGAGCAGCTTTTCCCCCAAGCTATCATACTCAACTCAATTCATCCTCAGCACTGCTCTACCATGTATAAATAAATCTACCATGTACCTTGTACATTGTACCCAAGGTTGGGGAGTAACGTATTACATGTAAATATGTTACGTAATTAGGATACAAGAAAAATAACTGCATTCTGTTGGAGTACAGAAAGTAAAGAAAATAAATTCTCTTCCATTCTCCTATAGTGGAGTCTGTCAACACACAAGCAGGCTTCATATTTCTGAATTATGTTACCAAGTGTTGTGTTGCCAAAACCGTACAAGTCTTGCATAGCCTGAGGACAAGCTGAAGGATCAAGAATTAAAAAGTGATCACATGATTTGAGAGATTCAAATCTTCTTTCAAACTCCTGAATGAGACCTCCCAATACATCAATCTTCCACTCATCCACTAAACCACAGGCATGAAATAGTTGCACAAACCCATCCACAATGTCCTGTGTCGCTCTATAAACACCCAAATTATTTAATCCAAGTAAATCTTAGGAAAATTCTCCACTGCTGGACACTATGGACACAATTTCCTGCTCCACTTTTGTTATGTCTTAGGAAGTGCATGTTTCGCTTTGTGAAGGCCAACACAAAAATATTACACAGTGCTTGACGTTGTTCATTAATTTTGTCCTGCCACTTGTTAAGAGGATGAGTGGATGTCTGACTCTGGCCGCTCTTGTTATCAATAGTTTGCACTATGTTCATGTGCTCTTCACTCTTGTCATGCTTTTCAAAATGTGCTGCTTTTATCTGCAAGATTTTCACAGCATATTCTGCACCACATCTCAGTCTGGTTGGCATCTGTCTGGAGCCAGGGTATCTCCTGAAGCCACTTTTCTGCAAAAACGTTGAAAAAGAGAGAGGAAATAGTTGACCACAAGCACCCCATGTGCAAAGTCAGATCCAAGGCTCGAAGGCCATGACAAAAAGTGGGAAAGGACAAATAGTTTATTGTAACATAAAATAATCAAAATAATACCTAAATTATGGGATGGGTTAGTCAGCAACATCAGTTGTGTAAGTGTGGATGAGTGATCGTGGTGTAGAGTGTTGAGGTGTTAAAATAAAACATGCAACAAAAAGCTACTGGCAGGGAGGATGAGAGAAAGATGATCTTGGAGTTGGCTTTTATCTCCTGTGGAGCACTGGGACCAGGTGTTCCCGATCAGGGAGGGACCTCTGCAATCAACTCCTCAACCAGAAAACCACATCACCATTGCAGTACTGACAAACATACACAGTCAAGCCACACAGGGGCGTCACAAGGAAAATCTAAAATCTCGCTAACAAGCTATAGCACTCTGTGAATAATAAATTAGAATGAATGATTATAAGGATGATTGTTAGTTCTTCTCACAAGCTGAGCTGCAAAAAGTGTCTCCTTTTGTTGTTAGGCAAGGGCTGCAGCAACACCCATCAGGAGTTTATTTCATACCTGAAAGAATCCTGCCAGGGCAGAGGCATTGGAACAAAGTCATTTGTGAATAATAAAAATCTTAAATTATATTAAAAGATTAATCTACATGTCAACCTTTTTTGGGAGGTTTTTCAACATCAGACCAAAGGCTCCCTTCCTAGTACAGCACATCTTCAGCAAACCTACTGATTTGTTCAAGCCAGGTTAGCTGATACTGCCTATACCCAAAATCAACCACCAGAGGGCAACATAAACACACTCTACTGGACAAAAAGAGGCCTTGATTAAAGTGAAATGTTTAATAGTCTGCAGTTATTTCATATATTTGTGTAGTGTAGACAAATAGCATGGTATAATAACAGTTGTATTAATTATCATCATCATCATCATCATCATAATGTTAGCCTATTCTTACCTCAATAAATGTGTGATTTCTGCAACAGCTCACTTTTCTCTGTAACAGCATCTATAATCTCGTTGTCGCTCTCCACGATCTTCAGAACATCTTGCTGAGGAGCCATGAGGATAAAAGGCTCCAGGTGCTGTTGAGAGAGAGCCTGTTCTTGATCATTTTCAGAGTAGAAAAGCTTTGCATGATACCTGTATGATGTACGGGGTAAGCAGGATACTGTATGCAAGGTCAGTGTTGTGGTATGCATCTATCAATGGCAATACAATGGGCAGTCCATACAAGATGAGCGCTTTTTGGTCACTGTCTCCAGTTCATCTTTGGCACCAGGTCAACATATGTTGGCCTGGTTGAATATTTCTCAAATATAGGTGACTTCAACCTATTCCACTGTCCTGAAACCTTCGGGTTAGGATTAGGTCTTGCACGTTGGACGCCCCTTCAGTAGAACTGTCAATGCACTGCTTCACACCCAGTTTCATGTTTTCCAGCACTTCACTTACAACTTAGACAAAGTGCTGCCCAGTGCCTGCCTCACATTTAATTGCAACAACAAGCCTCTTGTGAATAATATCTGTCACACATCGTATAACAACAGAGCATTGATCTTTGGCTGTAATGTCCTCCATGGTATCGATCTAAACAGAGAACATACCAGCTTCCTGGTCTTGAGTAGCGATAATGGCCTTGATTAGGTGTTGGATGGTTGTGATGATGTTTTTGACAGTTGTTTTGGAAAACCTCTACTTCCTCTTGCCTGCATTTTTTGTATGTTTATGCTCTTCTCAGTGCAGAGAGTCTTCTGTTCCTTCAGACAAACGTCATCATTTCCAAAAAGTTGCCCTGACCAGTGATGTCTTCATCAATCATATAAGCTGCCAATTAGTGTAACCACATCTATTATGTGTTCCAGCACCTGCTGCCTCTACTGCCCACAATACAGTTTTCAATATTATTTGTAAAGGACCTAAGGAAATGCTCCTCTTATGCTCTTCCATTCTCTGATGGAGATGTGTAATGTTAGTCATTCCAGTGATGAATGAGCTGCTATCTTTAGGCTTAGCTAAGAGAGCAGAAGAGTGCTTGTCTCTGCCTTGTGGTTAGTCCCTGAGCTAATCAAACAAAAACCAGGAAGCCAAACCTGTTAATGCCACTGATACCTGTGTAACTGTTAGTAACCTCATTAGCAACTGATAAGGTAGTTAAAAAGCAAGTTGGCCATATTACTATAAATCTTACCATGTCAGTGGTGCTTTCCTGGGCTCTCGGCACTGTGATGGCTGTGGCTTTGTTTTGCTGTTGTCTTGTTCAGGTATGTCAGCGCTGGTACTGGGGCTCAAGTGATGGAAATACTAGCAGCACCAAAAGTGAAGTTTGTAATTTTAGGGCACTTTTCTGCACCTGCCCCAAGAAAATTCTTGTTTTTAACCCTCAACTTTTCTGTGCCACCTTTGCGTTTCAATGCATGTTTTTTATCCAAAATCTAAAGCTTCTGTTTAGTTTCTGTGGCTTTCAATGCATAGGCCTACATAGTCTGTGGAATTTCCATCTTTATGTCTCCTGTTTGATACACTAAGACCTTATTTCTCCTCTCATACACCTCATTGCTCATATGCAACTTTAACTTAACATCATATGGTCAGAAATCGGGCGTTCAACTAGGAGACTGATGTTTGTTTCCCCTGTGAAACAAAAAGTCATCACTGATTATTTTTATTGAAGTTACTAGGACTGGAGCCATAGGCACGCCGCTCCGCAGTCAAGTTAGCAACAAAACATCTGCAACATCCGGTTACGTTAGTAATAATAAAACGCAAGGTCCGGTTACGCTTTCAAAATAAAACTGCCCATTCCTACCGTTGTGAAACATCGCAAAAGAAACGAGTCAGAGGTGAAAGGAAGTGTCTGTAACATTGATGAGAGGATGACGAAGGACTATCCTTCTGGCTACAAGAATTTTCTACTCTCCTCTCAAAGTCTGATGTCAGCAGAAACAGTAAGTTTTGTTAGCTGCAGTGACTTTGTCTAATCCAGCTCGGAAGTGCATCTTGCTCTGTCTGTGTTTTGGTTGCTTGCCAGACTTTGTGTCTGAACCATGTTACAGTGAATTACAACTTTTTATTACTTTCGATTACCGCCGAGCAGCCACGGTGTTTATAAACTGCACCGCGGAAAATATAACCGCGTTGCGCGTGAATTTGCGTTCTCACGCGCGTGCATGAAATTAAACTCGCGTATTCTAGCAGCAACAGAAGGAATAGTCGGCCCAGACAAGACACAGGTGTGTGGCACTCCTCATAGCAACTCATCATTTTATCTGTCTCTCAATGAAGTTTAGACAGACCTACAACTCTGTAATGCGCGATGGAAAGCTGTGGATTCACATTGACTATTGATTATTGAAATGTTGATTAGCTGGGCAGACAGATAGGCTACACATCTGTACACATACAGTAACTAATAAACATCACGTAGCCTATTCAGTCAAGTCATATGGTAGGCTACTTTACATTTGAAAATTAAAGATATTAGTATTAAAGTAGTGGCCCTGATGGAGCTGATAATGTGGTGTCCAACAATAATGCTGCGGTGATGTGTTGATAAGAAATCTGCTTGACACTGTTCTTGATCACAAAAGTTTATTAAATCAAAGAGTTCAGCATCAATAACAAGCTCTGCAGCAGCTTGGAGAGTTACCCAGCCCAATAACCACTCTACCTCACTGTACATCACACATAGCTTATATAGGATATGTTTAGGCATCTGTTAGGTAACAGAAAAAGATTTGAGTCTGCAAAGTATGACGTCAACCCCATAGAAGGGTACAGTACTATTTAAAGTTGCAAAACAAGCGGTTAGAAGTCAAATTTCATAAAAGTGTTCAGTTCCTACATAACCATCAATCACTGCTCTCCCTGTAGACGGTCTGTCTTGCTGCTACAGTGTTATTTTGAACTGTTGTGAGTGAAATGCATAAGCACTAGACAACTGTTACAGTCAAATGCATAAGTACTAGACACTACAATAACTTCTAGCAAGTATTATCTATAAATTACAGTTGCTATGTGAATTTTGTGTTTCCCTTTATATGTATAAAAGACATTTCAACCATAAATTGGTCTGAAAAATGTCTCCAGAATGCAGGAAATTCAGTTTTTAAAGCTCAAAATCTTCTGGCGGAGGACCCCAGACCCCCCAAATCATATATCACAGTAGTGAATATTTATTTTAACAAATTTTTGCAGGTCTCGACAACAAGGGTGGACCGATGGCCTGGGATGATTAAAAAATAACGTCGGAAAGTTGAACCAGTAACTCACTGGCCCAACATTAGTATTAAAAACGAATAAATTAGAAACTCAACATCCTGCAGTTGTTTTGCAGCTCTTGGAGTGCACCGTTGTCCAATCCAGAGTTGTAGTGACGTAGCAAGTGGTTGTTTCTCTAATCTCAGTCAAGCAGCAACCTCTGCGTCGGAACTTAAAACTTCATTTAATCCAATGGCCAGCAGGGGCGAGTCCGCTGCTTGCACAAAGAAGTCCGGTTCCATTAGAAATAATGGTAAAATGTTGCTGCTTCTCAGCTGAAATGTTCCCTCAGTAAACACTTTCCCGCAGAGTTTATGGTCTCAGTCGCTAGTTTCAAGTCTTCTTCAATACAACATGATGTTCATTGAGTAAATTAAGGTCCCATTTAGAGGGAAATAGACTGGTTGGACTTGTATCCTGCTCTGTGCATATTTGAGTCTGTTGAGTATGTTTTTTATAAAGTAAATTGTTTTGTTATCTATTAACTTTTTATTTTTTATAATTTGAACTAATACTGTGATTATGTTTTAGTTTAGTTTTTTTTATATCTAGGATGTATTTAATAACCTATTCAAAATGTTAACAGTATAACATAATTTATAAGTCTTTGGTTTTGTTGTAACACTGATAAATAGCTTTTGGGAGGAGGTACAGTAAAAATTGTCTTCAGGCCACTAAGCTTCAAACCCACTTGCCCAGTGGGGCCAGTTGAAAAAAAGTTTAACGTTGAGCCCTGTCTTGTTTTGTTCACGTTTCAGGAGCCGGTTTATCACTGCACCCCTAATGCCTCCACCCCTTTTCAGCACAAAGTGACACCCTTGATGTACAGCCACCATCAGGTAGAAGCAGCTCAGACCCTAATGGAGCAGTAGATTGGCCCCAGTCTCAGGAGACTTTATGAGGAATGAGTGAGTGTGCAGAGGTCCATTCAAACCACCACTGGATTTTTCTAGAAGAGGTTTCCATTCAGACTGATTACAGAGACAGACTATGTTGAAGGAGGGAGGACTGCAGTGAGAGTACTGTGTGACTGTGCAGCAATGGCAAATTGTTTACATGGCTCACGGGTCAGGTAGGAGGGCCCCATAGCAGAATTTCTTTTAGGTCCCAGGGAGGTCAGGACCGGCTCTGGTGTAGGTATGTGCGCTATGATCTGGTCAAAGCCCTTTTGGACATGGCAGTGCCAATAATAACAGGATAAGCCTGTAAAGCACATACTAACACATTTTAGCATTTTCAAAAAATGTATTTATTTATTTATTTATTAGTTTATTTGACAGGGACAGTGTACATTAATTAACATTGCTGCAAATGCACCAGAATTAGCCAAAAGGCTATTTTTCTTCCGTTGTTCCTGGACAGATCTTAAAATTGTCTACCTATAAAAAACAAAACAAAAACCAATAATAAGAAGATTACAGTAAACAATATAAATGTAAAACAGATATAACTCTTCAAATCCTGTTGATAAATACAGTGTACAAGTTTGCTAAATTTGCTAAGACAGACATTAGGTTACAAAAAAAAAGAAGAAAAAAAAAAAAATATATATATATAGAGAGAGAGAGAGGTCGTCCCCTTATGTTTGATCGATCAGAAACAAGTGTTTCTGATCGATCAAATGCAAGCATGTCATGTTCTCACAGAATCTACAAGACATCCCATTCTTGTGGCAATTCTATGTTCAGGTAGGTAAAGGTAGGTAAAGTACAGTCCCAATATCTGGATCTGCATAGAGCAAGGAGACTACACCTTCAAGTTGGAGCTTAATTTGTTCATTGGTTGCTGTGTAAACTGGACTGTACAGATCTGTTTTGGGGTTATCTGTACTCCAATGAAGAATGCATGAATATGTGCTAAAAAGAACATGTATAGTCTCCACAAAGAGAATTAAAATAAAATAAATGGCTCCATGATGTCCCCAATATTCATCCAGTTTCTGACATTTCCAATGAAAAAAATTGCATCTAAAAGCGTGTGGATAGCCATGTCATTACAAAAAGTTACTCAAAATAAGTATAACTGAGATTACAGTTTTTTCAATTGCTAAGATGCAACAGTCAAAAGTGAAGCCACTTTTTCAAAACTCTTCACACAATCTGCATTACCAGCATGCATCTTGGCCACAAGATCTAATATAACCAGAGATAAGTCCTTTTTCTGATGCAATTAGGAGGTCGGCAGTAATTTTCACCAGTGCTGTCTCTGTTCTATGATGAGCTCTAAATCCTGACTGAAAATCCTGAAATATATTGCTGTGTAGAAAGTCACACAGCTGTTTTGCAACTGCTTTCCCAAGAATCTTAGAGAGAAATGGATAGATTAGGTTAGATATGGGTCTGTAGTTGGCTAAAACACCTGGATCAAGGTTAAAAAATCAAGTTTTGGAAGTTGTGAATCGATTCAGAATCTTAGAAGATAAGAACTGCGATCCTAAAAAATAGGTCTACTTACAATGGATTCATATTCCTTAGCTTCTGACCTATGAAGGGAGACCAGCACATAAGCCTTATGTTTGAGGAGGTACATAGCGGACAGCTCTGTTTAGGAGCTGTCCGCTCCTAAACAGAGTCACTGGATTCTGAAGTCAACCATGTTCCTTCATGCCTACCTTCTCTTCTTACTTGTTTCCGCAATTCTTAAAGAGGTCATATTCTGCTTTTTGGCCTTTTCCCTCTCTATTGTGTTATATACCTTTTGTGTGCATGTAATAGGTTTGCAAAGTGAAAAAGCCCAATGTCCAGCCCAAAGGGAGCTCCCATCTCCCACAGAAAACTCTGCTCTCAAGTGCCTGAACGCAGCTCGATTGTAGTGCAGCCTTTTTTTCTGTTACCATGTTTTGTCACATGGTAACACGTGTCATAATGCTCGCCTAGCGACTAGTCAGGCACACCCTCAAAAATACCGGTGGAAAAACACCCTGAGCTGCAGCCCACAGTGACAAGATGCCCGCCTGCTTCCTCTCCTCCAGGCAGTCAGTGGACATAAAGTTGTTACTGTGATGTAGAGACAGAGCTCAGTTAAAACTTAATGGATGAAAGATACATTTGTTAAACTCTGAAACTCTTGATCCAGTCTATGTTGCTTAGCTGGTCCGGTGTTCTGTCTATATATGCTACCTGAGATGTGCTACTTAGCGGTTCTGCGCATGAACATGACCCACAAGTGTGGTCTGTTTCCTCACCCATAAATCTGTGCAACCTTGCTGTTGGGCATGCCATTGAGACAGTGGCTGATTGTGAGCAATATAAAAAAAACAAACATTATTATTAATCTGAATACGCTACCCCTGAAATAAACAAAGATCTTAAAATATAGTATTTCAGCATGCTCCATATCTCCTTTACAGCACACATGGAGTGAATAGTGGTGCAATATAAAAGGATTCTGAAGTGGAAGCATTATTTGACAGGGGATATTTGTCAAGAATAAGCTACCCCTAAAATCTTAAATTATGATGTTAAAATAGAGAATACTGTGAGAGTTATAGCTTTATAGGATAGGAAATGGGAACACATTTCTCAAACATTTTACTTTACGGCAGAGATCTGGAGACATGTTTGAAATTTGACCAAGATAGCACTTCAGTGACTACTTTTTAAAGAGACATGCTCTCATTATTGCACCACGTCATTATAAGCTTCAGTAGCAGCTTCAGTACAAAAGTATATCAACATTGGCCTGCAGCCTTTACCGACTGAACTCTAATTAACACTACATGTCTAGTATAATTAATACTAGACGTGTTTCTAGTTTCCCCCATGTTAATCCCCATCTACACATTAACTTATCCACTGTGTGTGTCTCTGTCAGTCAGCCCATTAGTTCTCATGGTCACACACAACCCTAATGGTGTTAGGCACACAAACACACACACACCACATAAAACCCAGGGCACCATTATTGTCCGTGTGTGTGTAGGTGTGTGTGTGTGTGTGACAGTGTTATGGCTATGCACGTGTGTGTGTGTGTCCAATTTTAACAGGTTTTATGTGCATTCCCAGAGTTGCTGATCAAAAGCATGCAGTGGTGGACTGGGCAGCCTGGTGGTCTGCCCTTACCCAGGTGGTCTTGGGATTTACAGGAATCAGTTTGTGTGTGTGTGTGTGTGTGTGTGTGTGTGTGTGTGTGTGTGTGTGTGTGTGTGTGTGTGTGTGTGTGTGTTCTGGGGGTTTTTTAGTTGCCACTTTTGTTGGATAATTTGTATCTCTTTATAATGGTCTCGTTTCCAGATCATGTTTGCAGGAGATCCACAGGTGTTGCAAGATGATCATGTCTCCTTTCATTTCTAAAATGAGTGAATCGGCAAGAATGACTGTTTCCACGTAGTGAGATAAAGTTCAGCGACGCTTGCCTCTCGTGAGAAGATCAGGGCTACACATATACCTGGCTTTATTTCATCTGTCTGCCTGAGATCTGCAACCAGAAACCTTCTGCTGTTCTCAAATCCTGGATAAAGACTTAAGGTGACTGACATTTTGGTAATAGCACCCCCCCATTAGTACTTTTAAAATCAGATTTACTTTTAAATATTCATTTTGGGTGTTTCATTTCTACAGTGTTATATGTTTTTAGTGTCATATATTTTTTTTCAATTTATTTCTCATTATCTGCTTAATTTATATTGACTGCCAGAGGTGTGTGTTTTCATTTTCTCAGTTTGTGGATTAATATTTGTTTTAGATCATAAACAGTCCTAATGGAATGTGAGACATAATGTATTTTGAGGTCAGTTTTTACACTGTTGTAAACATGTTTCTATTAATTCACTGCTATATGTTGTTTTTGAATTTAGTTTTATTTGTCACTATTTTTGATGGTCTTAGGAAATTTATTATTAATACAGGATTGTGTCTGATGACGGCACTCGTGCACTTAAAAGCTGGTCATTCGTTCTTTGGGAGGCCTCTTTTTTACAGAAAATAATGTCACTACTTGGTTGCATAGAACATGACAAAGTTTACACTATGTAGTAATGTAGCACTATATTAAAGCATTTTTACAGAATTATGCAATGAAATCAGTGTATTGCATTGTTTCATAATGTGTCACATCAGCGTAAATCCACGGCACTACAAAGAGAATTTTTGTCTGCACACCAGCAAACCTGAAACAGATTTTTACCACAATTTTTTATATAACAAATATGCATCATGCAAATATGCATATAACAAATACATTTTTGAGATTACTTAAATAGAGCAGATAAGATGTGTTTTCCCATGTGACAAACTCTTGGGTTTGATTTTGATGGAGGCAGGGAGAGAAAGGGCCACCCAGGATTAAGACCTGCCAACATTGCAACTAATGACCAATAAACCACCAGCCCGACTGACCTGCTCACACCACAGTTAATCAAAGCAGAATGGAGGAGAGAAGAGTGTAATGACTTCATGTCATGCCTTTTTTTAGAAGATCATTTAAATTAAAGCTGCAAGCAGCGTTGAACAGGCACTCGCCATGGTCTTGTCACTGGAGGCGGTTTGCTAAGTTTTAATTGAGTTTTTGAGCAGCCCCCCGATTCACTGTTCATTCAGCTCAATCCTTAGGAAAGTGTCAAAAGTCAGATAAAAATCTTTCTCTTGTAAGTTGAACCGTGTAGCAGATGCTTCTTTGGATTTACTAAAAACAATGAACGCAATCTAGCTGGCTGACTTGGAGGTCTGGGATGTCAGACATTCCTATTAGTACATAAACACACAGTCACTCAGTCAACACATCCAAACTGGACCTGTTAAAAGCAGAAACTCAACCTAAGTCAAATCATACTACAATAAAAAAAACAAAGCAAGAATATTGTGAGAAAAAGAAAGCAAAACGCTTCACAATTAATTACAAGAGAAAACATGAATTTATTTGATAAAAGAAAATAAGCTATATTTGAATAAATAAATAAAATCAAGACAATCAGAAAAAAAGCTGACATGAGATTTGAAACATTCAGTTGACCTGACCCAGACTGTTCCGTAGCTCAGGAGCAAATAATAAAATATATTACCCAGAAGTTTAAACTGTGAGGAACAAATAAAAGACTGTGTTACTGTAGTGAGGAGCCTAGCAGACCTGGGTTGATCAGTAATTCACTTAGTTATGGTAGATGTGGTGGAAGAACTTACAGGTAAGATGGAAGTGAGTGCAGTAAATAATTGAACAGCTGCCTTTATTTAAAACTGAGTTTTGAGCAGTTATTTTAAAGATGATGCATGACATGACATACATGACATCCTCAGATAGTGTGTTCCAAAGGTGCAGTACTGAGAACTGAAAAGTTCCAGTCACCTAAGTAGGTGACTAACACATGAAAGAGCTCTGCCAGATTGTACTATGGCTCAAATGATGAGTATCATGTAGGAGGATCTTCAGGTTAAGTGAAGTAAAAACTCAGAGGGAGCCAGTTAAGAGAGCGGAGGACTGATGTAACTAAAATGTAATCATGTCTCTCCAGCAGCAGTAAGTTAAGGGTGCTGATTGTTTTAAGAGTGAAGCCAGAGAAAAGGTGGCTCAAGCCAGAATAATTTTGTATTGATGGAACAGATTTGGACAATTTGCTAAATTAATAAAATGTGGTGCAGCAAGTGTTTCAAATGACCATGAAAGGAAAGGTAAGAATCAAAAGAAAAACTGACTGGAGATTACAGATCACTTGCAGATTACAGATTAGAGATGTTTATCAAAACTTGAAATGATGCTACTTTGTTGCATCACATTTAAGTTACCATTTTACTATTTTTGGAATACACCAAAAGATGGTTTGTAAGTTTATGTGCAGAGCCACATAAATGTTTTGCACAATTACAAACCTCCAGAATATATAATTGATTTTTTTTAACTCTGTAAAATTAAAAATCAAACAAAAAAAAGAACTCATATAAATCAAATTTAATGTGCAAAGAAATACACTATTTTGGTTGCCTCTCTGAAATCTCCTGAGAGGTGAGTTGTTGCAGGAAATGATGGTGAAAACGTGGGAGGGGAGTTTGTAGTGTACGTACAGACTTTATTTGCTGAAATTACTCCAACAAAGCAAACACCTCTCTCCAACGCTGACTCGCGTTTCCTCCACTGTTTACCTGCTAGAACAAGCCTCTCACGAGATTTCAGAGCGACAGTTTACCTTGAGTGAGATTTCAGTATCCTGTTAAAAAGGTTGTCAGCAGCAGTATGGATCCCTTGTAGGGATCCTTTCCATGATGTTGTCTGACAGTCGGAGCCTGCCGCTTGTTAAAAGAAGCACCTTTTGTGGACGTCATTTGGACCTGCAAAACTGGCCTAAAGGACTATGTTGCAGTCGGTTAAGCTGCCAGCTGAAGCATCTACAGCACAGATTCATTTTACATTTCAACACGAAAATATGTGAAATTATCCTTTAATAAAATGATTATCTCAGAATTACAGATCATCAGTTTTTGTGGTAATCAGAAAATGATAAAGCATTCTTTTGTGAGTATAAAAAAACAAGCTGAGGAATTGTGGAATACCTGGAATACTCAGTGGTGAGTGATGATATAGAAAATAAATAGGTCACTTTTGATCCATATTGGGTTCAAAGGGTTAAATGCATGTGACTGCAATCTCGTAAGCTTAAGCATATGTTCTTAAAGCTTTACATTGCAGGATCAAGCAACAATTTAAGTCGCACACGGTATGTAGAAAATGAGAATAAATGTTAATCCTTGCTATATATTGGTTAGCAGTGTCACAGCACTTGCTGGAAATGTACAGAAACAAATAACAAAAAAACAATTATGGAATCCATTACATGTTATGGAAGAAAGCAGGCTGACAAGAAACTTACTTGTGTAAACAAATAATCAACTTACTGAACCTACTGAACCCAGGAGTGTGTTAGCTGAGAGTAAAGAGCAGAGGGCTGATAATATATGGACTGAACCAAAACTGCGTACATTCAGGATGATAACATCTGAAGATCAGACCTGACATTTAATCTCTATAACTGTATGTCAAGAAGAAAAGCTGATTTGTTCAATGTGCTGTCTGAATGGTGGAGACAAAGCTCAGTTTATTTTCTCTTGTCCTTTTTACTGAGAACTGTGCAATACTTTGTTTAGTAAGATTATAACAGGAATTGATTTTGTACATATGGAGCTGAGGTTGACTGCTCACGTGAAATATGCAAAATAGGAGGAGATTAGCTTAAACATGAATATGTTATTTGAAAGTATATAGAACGACTGATAATGTTGTAACAGCTCTCTTTTTTTGGTTTGGTAAATGTATCACTGGAAGATGCATGTTATATATTTTTATGTTTGATAAATAATGTCTTATAACCCATGTGTGACGGGCTAAAGGTTTGACATGGCAAAGATTTGAAAACTCACTAATAAGAGCATTAAAAATTAAAATGGCTAACTTGACAAAACATAAGGTGGACTACTTGAATACTTGAGTGGATTTATGGGGACTTGAGTAACCCATAAATCCACCTCAGACTTATTGTCTTCAGACCCAACGCAAACTCATCAACAATGGGAGTCTTTCAGAAGTTGCAATACTTGGTAAATATGATTTACTCTAAGCTCAATAACATGGCAGGGTACCTTGTATTGTTAGCTCTTTGTTGAGTGAACAGAGTGATGACATGTCTTTCTAATGTTTTATACTAAGACCAAGATCCATCAGAAGCCTAGCAAAACTTCACACTGACATAAAACAGCAAAAAGCATTAAATCCTTACACATAAGAAGCAGGAACCAGTGAATGTTCAACATTTTGGCTTGATAAATGATTAAATGATTAACTGATCCAAATTAGGGACTAGTTGACTAATTGTTTCAGCCCTAACCCTGAATATAATCATAATTTATCCTGGTGGTTTAAATGTATAGTGAAACTATCAAGGTTGGTGTCACTTTGTGTTCAAAATATTATTAGATAATTCAATTCAATTCAATTCATATTAGCTCTATTGGCATTAATGTATATAAAACAAAATGTCAAAACAAGGCATTTTTATTATAGTTCATTTGTAGATGGTGGAGTTTATTCATCATGATGAACAGCCAGTGCTGCCTTATTGCCCCTTTATTGGCTGCAAATTAAAATTACATAATTAGAATAAAAAACGAATGAAACACAAAAAGAAAAAAAAGAGTAATATGACTCCATTACTTTCACTGTTCACTGTTTCGGAGCTGGAAAAAGCAGTCTGTGGGCTTCAGTGGAGCCGGACTGAGATAATAATTCAGGGCCAGAATCTAACGTCAGTCCAGGCAACGTCCAAAACTGTTAAAAAACAACAAGTGTCTTCAGTCTCAAGAATCATTCAATTGCACGTCTTTATTAAGGCAACAGGCGTAAGTGTTTGTTTTGCACCAGGCATTTTCTCAGAGTTCTGATTATGTTTATCGTCATGAAGCTCTGAGTAGCTGGAGATGCTTCCATCTGACAGAAACGAGTATTCAGGCCTTCATTTCCCAGATTATAATAATAATTTATTATTTTATTACACAGAAACATCTCCTGCTTTCCTACATGTCATGATTAAGTATTTTAAAACACAGAATCAACTTTGGAAAGGTAGTTGTGATATGACGTAGTGCTCTGCTAGTATGTTTTTCCTCTTTTAAACTCCCACCACGTCCCTTGCTTGTGAAGATATCTGTAATTTTACAGCATTAGTGGCACTTTCCTCCCGGGCTTTCTCCTGTTAATGCGCTGCCTCTCAGCCCTACATTTTCTCTAAATCTCGTTCTCTCTTTCTCTGCTGTTCATTTATTTCCACTCCGTGCACTGACTGAACGTTTTGTTGATGTGTAGGTGCATACAACCAAAAAACGTGTGTTGACAGACAGACATCGTGAAATGGGGACTGCAGGTCCACAGTTCTGAGGGACTGTAATGGCCAGTGTTGTTTTCTCTTTGATTTACCAATTTAATTTAGCATTGTAAAACTGGACTGACACCACAGGCCAATCAGCTTGCCAGGCCACCAGAAATTCTCTCAGTGCTCCCAACGGCCTGTCCGGTTCTGGACTGAAGACCTGCTGTTCTGTTGATTGCTCTCCACAGGCCTAGCTAATTGAAAGAAGGCCCCATATGGTAAGAAGCTATACATTCTCCAGATAGATTTTTCCCCTTTTTTCTGGTTCTTTTTTTTCTCTCTCTTCAGTTTTTTTTTGTCTATAAAAAGAGAACAATGGGCAGGCTGTCTTTGGTTTGGCTCCTAATTAATCCAATACTTCCTCCTTATGGCAGGGCAGATTAGAAGATGAAAAACACTTTTTTCATAGTCTCTTTTGATGGAAAGCCCTATCTGTATGTGGTGTGTGTGTGTGTGTGTGTGTGTTGCGTCATAGCAACACAGCAGATATGGAGTGAATGGAGTGACCTAGGGCTTTGTTTCAAAGGCTGCCAATGGCCCACCCTCTCCACTGCTTTCCTCTTCTCTCCACCTCTCTTTTCTTCTCCTTCTCTGCCTCTTTATCTTTATACATTGTATCCTAAC
Organism: Lepomis macrochirus; assembly: GCA_024633595.2. Lineage (NCBI taxonomy): Eukaryota > Metazoa > Chordata > Actinopteri > Centrarchiformes > Centrarchidae > Lepomis > Lepomis macrochirus. The sequence continues at coordinate 2,110,615 of JALXJV020000003.1, forward strand.
ATACTGCTTTTTCAAATTGAAAACACCATCACACACTTTTCTAATAGCTGTGTGGGCTCACTATTCACAATAATAGCCATAAATCATTGTGTTCACTGTTGTGACCAATAATGCACTACTGTAGCCACCAAGCAATCAGTGCCTTCTAAGTGTCAGAAGCAGCTACAGTTACCCACAGCTGATGCGCCTCTTCTTGTGTTAGTTCAGTAGCTGCTTAAGCATCATCCTTATCTTTGTTTTTCATGGGCAAAGTGGACCTTCATAGAAAAAAGTCCAGGTCATTTGGAAGAAATGGCGCCCCCTGGTGGAGGAGAAACGCAGCACAAAATGGTGAGGAGGTGGGAGAGGAAGGCGGAGGAATGAGCGAGAAGAGAGGGGTCTGCGTGAAGTAATGGCTGCCAGATGTTTTGGTATTATCGTAGGGGAAAAATTCTATTCCAGCCGTAGTCATCTATCATGTTAGCCAGTCGACTGCCCTTAGAGGCCAGCAGATAGACAGGAGACATGAAAAGAGATAAGTGTGTGTGTGTGTGTATGTGTGTATGTGTGTGTGTGTGATGGTGGTGTTGTCAGGGAGGTATGTTATTATAAACCTAGATATTGGTATGTGCTGTTGAGTACTTAATGTCTCACTGTGTTTTGAAAGCATGAACTGTTGTGAGTTTTGGGAAATGTGTGTTACATGGTGATTCTGATGAAACATTTTTAACTTTTTATAATTGTGTTATTTTACAATTGTTATTATTATTATTATTATTATTATTATTATTATTATTATTATTACTGTTGTTGTTGTTGTTGATTAATCTTTTTTCTTTTGACTTAAAATAGACAGAATGTGTTAACAAAAGTATGTAGTATTATAAAAAAATAAATAAAAAGAATGCAGTATTATAGAAAGAGATTTAAAAAGGAGAACATGTATGGAAATATTTGCATGCATCATCAAAAAACTTCAGCTCACATGTATGAGTATATGCAAATAAGAAATACTTAGAGGTTAGTTAGTTATGATCGTGGCGGTTCTCCTCCGTGACAGGTCCAGGAACCTACTTGCAAGCCCCCCATCAAAATAAATAATCATTTTGTTTAATTTAATTTAATTTAAAAATTCTGTTTTCTTAATTCGCATGACCAAGAGAGGCAAAGATGAACTTTCTTTTATGGTGTCTTTGAGTGGAAGGAGATAAAAATGTGTAAGCATTGAGGAAAGAATTACCCAGAAAGATGACTTACAGGCTTAGAGACTCGTAGACCAGCCGCAGGGAGTTATCTACATGACTCATCCAGTCATTCACAGCCAACTAGTCACATCGTATCATCGGCCCAAAGGGGGTGCTGTCTCATATTTAGGAAACAGCATTTTGGGCGCCGCCTTTGGTTGGCGGTCAATCTTTGTCGTGCTTCCAGCTGTGGTTCTACTGTACTAGCATTTTATGCACCTGCACTATGTAGTTTACATGCCTAGTATAATACTGAGGATCCAGTCACCATTACTTTTTTTTTATTTGCTCATCACAACCGTTATGGACTTAGTGAGCTTGAGGAACACTGTTATCTTCAGAATCAGTGCTGAGCTGAGAATCCACCTGAGTAGGAAGCAAGTCAAGGTGTTTTTAGCCTTGTGTGCCATGAAGACGCTGTAAGAGTGAAATGACCCTAAAATCTCCTCGTGGCTAATAGCAAGGCGAGCAGGCAATAGAGAATGTGGAGTCCAACATCAAGAACAAGGGTGAGGCTTCAGACCGTCATCCAGCCATTGGTTAAGGAAGCCTTTCAACAAAAGGAAAGAAGGGGAGTATGAAGACCTGGTTCGTCACTGCTATAGATGAGGGTTTAGAACGTGGTACGTACTTGTGGAGGTGGTTTGGTGAGTCAGGGCTGTGCCTGCACTGCACTTGTATTCGCAATACAAGCTCTGATGATGTGCAGGCAAGGCAAAAGTGAGTGGACGGCACTACTGGGTCTCTTTTGACCCTCACATTTGATGCAAGTAGCATATGCACAACAAAAAGTGTGTGTAAAGGCAACTGCTAAAAACAATTTTGGATTAAACACTTGTATCTTAGACTGAGCCTTTTGCCTCACATTGTTTTGCATAATATACGTTTTATAATAATAATAACAGCGCCTTTCCATTGCAGTTGCACTTTTTGTGACTACACTAAAAGATGTTATGTTCAGTCAGTATGTGATTTGTTTACGTTCCTTGGTCATTAGATGTTAAGCACAGTTGGCCATTATAGTTGTGAAGTGTGTGCATTTAGTGTTTTAATAACATTCCAAAAATATTGCCAGCATGAAATAGAACACAGGTACAGCTTTGGCTCAGCTTGTAACAACAGGTACTTGTTTATTATAACAATATATTATTTTACTGTTTATCAGTGAGGATATTTATTTTGTAGTTGTGGGCCTTAGTTTGCTCCCTACAGCTGAGTCAGAGACACACAGCTTCCTTAGCTTGAAGATTGTGTATTTATGTGTGTGTGTGTGTGTGTGTGTGTGTGTGTGTGTGTGTGTGTCCCGGTCATTGTGGGGTCATCTCTGTCTGACGCCAGCTCTTTCACTAATTATCTGCTCTCCTGTCTTCACCCGAGGCCAGACTCAGGCCATTACAACTCACGTTAGTCTTTGTCAAGAAGAGAAAAATCCTCACAATCCTCTCTTTTTTTCCATCTCCCACCAACAACATACCAACTGGGATGCCAGATAAGGCCTTATCAACAGATGACCGACTGACAGCTCAATCAGATACCGCGGCAATATGAAGACCGGGATGCATGTCAATAACTGTTGTATGGGGTGGGTAGACAGGGTGTTAGTGTTCCAGCAGTCAACATGAAACTACAGCTGGGGAGTTTATTTGTTAATGGATTTGACTGCTACAAGTTTGGGATTATTTATTTGTCACCAACCTCTGTGTCCAGACCACAGACTCTTAACTTTGTCAGGGTGGAGAAACAATTGAAATCATTAAAACATAGGACTAAAAAACATTTAATTATAATTGTAATTATAAATATAAATTTAGTAGAATTGTTTAGTTGAGATATCAAGTCCTTTTCCTTTATGGTCTTCACAACAACAAATGCCACAAACACCAGTGACGTGTAGCAGAAAACAGGAAGAAGCTCAGTTTGACCAAGAATGACTCTCAATGTGACATTTATGTTTACGGGGGTGCACAGCAGCCACAGTGGAATGCCCGTTACGCGACAGTGAAGGCACCGGAGTCTGCCAAAGAAACATGATTAGGACTTTGCAAGGAAGAATTTTCAGGGTTTGCTTGACTGATAGCAATCACAGGCTATTGTTTGTAACAGCCGGTAAAAAAAATCAAAATCGGCTTTAATGTCGACCAAAGAGACTGAGCCAAGTGATGAACTTATTTCAGATATTTGGACTGCAGCAAATAAACCTCAAATCACGTTTTGACCTGCCTATTGGTGAATTCAAGTGGGACGTGAGACTGGTTGACCCCAATGTTTCCTTATCGGTGTCACAAATCTCAGAAGCGTGTCACCGTCGGAAGCAAACCCAGCACCAAAACCATCCACTGTTCAAAACAACATTTAACATTCACACAAATACAACCGACGCAAAACGCGATCTGCACAGTCTATGATAAATCACCTACCACGTGATAATCTGTGACTCTGATTTTACACATCATCACATAAAAACATCTTACTAAAGTTGCTGAAAATGACAGAGACTGCCAAAATATTTCCCTTCTTGATGACAGAGCTGATGACGCTGCTTACTCAGCCCTCCGCTCTGCTGTCCTCTCCCCCGCATTGTTTCCTCTCCTGTCCAACAACAAAAATGAACACAGGAATCGTCAAATAATCAAGATTACCGTTACATTGACTCGACTAGATATATTAAAGACTAGAAATTAGAAAGCGAACCAACAGTGACGTTGATAGATTTGTAATGTTAGATTCCTGATATAAAACACAGAGCGAAGTTTAGAAAGATTGAAAGACTCAGTCGGTATCAGTCCGTCCTCCTGTCCTCCCTCTGCTGCTGATGTGATTCGCTGCCTGCAGGTACGGCTGCCAAAGAGCTTGCTGAGACATGAAAGTTGCTTTTTAACGCACAAACGAAATACAACACATGGTTAACGTTGTGAAACGGTCGCAGTTCGGTTAGTTACATACCTAAAGTTACGTAGCACAAGCTAAAAATATTCAATGTTGACTATTTGAAAAACAGCTGGTCTCCTGGTTGAGAGTCTGGTGTTAGACCCGTCCAACCGTCCCTCTACTCTGACTTGTGAGTTGTTTATACAAGGCCTACATGTACCTGTGTGTTAAATACTGACACCCAGCAGTGTTGACCAAGCGTCTATTGACTCATTTAGCTGACAGGTCCATCCAAAGCAACTTGTAGGGGTTACGTGGTGACACATCGGTGAATGTCCAGTGGGAAATGAAAACAGCACTCCCACATCAGATGCATGCGTCTTATCTACTGTGCCATCGTCACTCCTGTATGTTATTCTTCGAGAACGGGTTGACACACACTCATCAGGAGCAATTTGGGGTTCAGTATCTTGCCTGAAGCCACATGCAGGCGGCCCCAGGGACAAACTGCAGATCGTCCGATTAGCGGGTGACCCGCTTTACTTCTAAGCCACAGTCGATTTTTAACGAGTTAGAAGGAGTATATACCTTTTCAGCAGTTTTAATGTGGAAAATATATTCTTTTTTCATATCAGACACACATTATTGTTCCAAGCAGAATATTTGTATTTGTTTTAATACATGTCTGGAAGAGATCTTTAAATACATCAACTCTCCCAAGGTGTAGCAATAAGATGTCATCCAGCCCTTCTCCTTCCTCCTGATAGCTCTGCTTTCAGCTATGTTCTGTAGCTGAACACTGATGACACTTTTGCACGGACGCTCCTCACAGTTTAACCCACTTATCTAAACGGCCTATTTCAATTTGAAAGCAAATTAAATGTATGTTACAATCATCCATTGCGTGCAGCACAACTTTTTATAAATACGGAAGTTCAAAGATGAACCAGGAAATGTGCAAGCCCTGCCAATCAATTCCCCACAATTGATTGGCAGGGCTTTTAATCCGAGGTTTAACACTAGATTACAACTACATCTGAGTGATGAATCTTTTCCGATGCAGTTAAAGGTTTGTGTACTGTATATAGGACATCCATTTAAAATGTGATGCACATTATCATCTATTTTGCGTTCCTGTCCAGAATTCTATATGAAATCTAAAGGCTCATTTTTTGTCATTTCTAAATGAATTTTAGGTTTTCTTTTTGATTATTTTTCCCCTTTGAAAGAGTGAAACATTTTCACACGCTGAACAGCACAAAACTTTAGGGCTGATGTTTTAATGCTGATTGAAGCCACTGTGGATAAAGTTCCCTTGTTACTTCTGAATCATTCTGAAACCTTGATAAACGTGCCCAGGAGAACACTGATGGACCAGCTGAAAATAAGAATTAAGCCCAGTTTGCCCAGTCACCATGTAACCAGTTGGTGGTTTATTAAATTCATGACACTGTTTACATCTCACATTAAGCATTATTTAGACTCCCACCACATTTTAACACCACAACATGGACACTTCATCGTTACATTTACAAACCAAATTTGCCGGGGGAAAGCCAGACGAGACAGATAGAGAGGTTTTCAGTCAGTGGGATGGCAGTTTGGTTCTTCTAACGGCCACATTGCACATAAATATATTCAGTTAAATAAAGCAGACAGCACGTCAACATCACGTGTGTGTGTGGAGGGGGGGTTCACACAGTGGCAACGTAGGCTACACATCTGGTAACATAACTCAACTTTTATGGAGCACTCTTTCATTCGGCATAGCCAAATCCCGTCCACCAAACAGCCCCTTCACTTCACTAGACAGTCCGCTTGGGGTGAAAAGGAACGGGGGTTGAAGCTGCTCACACGTGACGCGTGGAACGTGCGGGCTCTGCTGACCCACAGGGCTCCTCCGACCCAGCCCCGCTGCCCGAGCTTATCTCTAACGCACACAGACATCTACTGTATTTTAATTTAACTTATCCCAAAGACAACGAATAATAACTGAGGGGGAAAGATGAGAACTGACACGTAGAGCTCTTTGGTTGGGCCGAAGAGCCTAAGATATTATTTTTTTCAATTAAACTTTTAAAATAGGAACATGGAATATGTGATGTTTGTCTTAGGGCTTGTTTCTGGAGGACATCGGGTTCAAGATATTAAAATACAGAAGAAAGCCACAGAAAGCGCCTCCGCTGATTGAATGTGGGGGAGTTATAAATCTGAAGTTATGTTCTATTAAGAACTCCAACCAGTTAAGCACATCAACAGTAAACTGCCATTTCCTTCGTGTCTCACCACAGCAAAGTGAACGGAGCTCTACAAGCGGTACAGCGTCCACCGTCCCGTGGGAAGTCAACAGCCTGGAGGCCAGGTCCAGAGAGAGAGGAGGACTGCTGCCGGTACAGTTCGGCAGAGCCCGTCATCATTGTCCCGTCACTCTCCGAGGACAGAGCTGGAGGAGGAGAAGAGCGCGATCAACTTGCAGGAGAGAGGGAGGCGTTACTGTTTGAGCTCCAGAGCCCAGACGTGTTGAGGCCATCCTGTCCGTCCTTTGCTCTTCTTATCGCTCACTACCGAGGAGGATGACGACGAGGATGATGAGGATGAAGATGTCTTTGGGATCTCCACCTGCAGACACAGGACGTTTATTGTTATTTATACGGTGCATATTGATCCATGTGTACACACTCAGCCTACCATTTAGAATTCAGCAGCAGCTATTGTAGCTTTATTTTTAGTCGATAGAACCTACAGCTGGACAGCGTGACGGCAGCCTTTGCCACCATGAATTATTTAACTTTTCTGCCTTTGTCACGGTTGGATTAAGGTCTCTATGTCGCTAAAATTCCGCTTGATAAAGTTTCCCAATTTTGCAACATTGTTCATTCTCAGCTTTGAACGCAGATGCTGAAGAAAGCGTGCAACTGGCTTTGATATGTTCACCTTTGCTCACTGTACATGAGCGCGCACCTTTTGCTGTCCGTGTCACACTTGCCTGTGGGACCAGCCCAATTTAGTTAATGCTCCAGAACACACAGTTTAAACACATCAGTGATTTTCTATAGATACCCGTAAGACTTATTAACAACGACGTTGAAGTCACAGAACAATAACCAGTAGGTCTATGTGTTTACAAGCTCCACACGTTTACGTGTATATGGCCCGCTGCCTTCCTCTGGTGTCCGGGTCTAACAGCATTCTCTGATCTAACTGAAACCTTTTTTATGAACATAATATTAGTTATAGCCTAAACTGTTCAGCTGCGCGCGTCCATGTGCACGTTTTTATCAACATATTTCACCATGTAAGATAGGCTACTCTGAAAGATTTAATGTTGTAAAGAGCAGAATCACCTAAAAAGAAACAGCTTTAAATATTAAAGAGAAATTATAATTGTATTTTTTTCTGAGCCTGTGTGTTTACTTGAAGTTTCCACCCGCCAACAGCTTTTCCTTAAACCAAGTTTAGCCTAATCAAAAATATATTGATTTAATATAGAGTATAGTAGAACAGCATTATAGTAACAGAGTTTTTAATTTTTTTTTTATTTAAGGATGTACGCAGTTTAAATACAGGTGGAAACGCACGCAAGGAAAATGTCCTTACCCCGGTGTTGTAATCCCAATTTCTTAACTAACAGTGAGTGTGGAGGTGTTGTCCTTAATAATAATAATAATAATAATAATAATAATAATAATAATAATAATAATAATAAATTACTGTGTTGTGTGTGAAGGCACAGCAACACTAACCTGCTATTTTCCAACAATTGAAACTGAGTGCGCAACTGAGAGATATTTGAGTAGCCCTGTTTTATTTTGCAGAGTGATGTTCGAAATATCAAATACACGATGATATAAAATATAAAATATGGGCATTGCAGGACAAATCAGGTGTAATACAGAGAAACGATTCAAGACTTTGTAAAAGAAATTTTGTAACAATGGGTAAAATCACTTTCCTTCTTGCTACAGTGAAAAGCTCTTTAAATTAGGACGTTCGTGCAATTAGCCCTACTTAAAGTAGCGTAATGATTTTAATATTTTCTCAAGACTGATCGATTTTTTAATTTGTCACTATGCTGCAGTTTCAGCCTTTATGTGGTTACATTAACCAATGAACGACAACAGAGAAAGAAAAGAGAGCTCTGCAGTTCTACACGTTCGTGCAGAACCTTTCTGTAATTACTGCAAACAGGAGTCTGCGATGGTTTACACAACTGTACAGCAGACATCCAAACAAGTTAATCCCCATTCTTTTTATTGTGTAATGTTCTTTTACATTCTAGTCTCTGGGCCGCGGGAACGGCGTGATCTGTTCTGTCTGCAGAACAAACACCTGCAAAGGTTAGGCTGTATGAAATGTTTTTCTATGATAGGAAGAAAAGGAATAATAATAATAATAATAATAGTAATGATAATAATAATGGATGTGGATAAAGTACTAACTGGATCTGTGAGTGAGGAATTAAATAGGCCTAGTACACACTGAGTTTATCTTGGGCCTCCACTCTTCATGTTATTATTACAGACACAGTTGAACTATGAAACTTATGAATTACAAGCACATTATCTCATTATAAGAACGGATCATTTTTTTACTTGTCAAAATCATTACTTTTAACTACACATTTTGCTTCTGAAATTATAAAAAAAATACAAAGAAATATCATGTACTCAATAAGTGCTTAATAGTAGATGAAAGCAGTAGATAATGCCTCATCACTTCAACTAAAACCTTACTAAATGCTCACAGGCTAACAGCCAGCAGGTCTCTAATTGAAGGATTTTTGAAGGTTCTTGCAGCAGACAAGTGACACCACTTTCCAGTCCCGGTAATTTGTCTAGACAGAGATCCAGGCTCTACCAGTCTGCAGGCTACCTATCACTGAAAGTAAAACCACTGCTGGAGTCTTTCCAGTGAGGCTGCTCAAAGCATCACATGTAAAATGACTCTTTATATCCTGCACATTTATATCATTTCCCCCTTGTAGGACTATTGTCCTGGAAATTTAAGATGTCCCTATAATAATAATAACAATAATTTATTATTATTATTATTATTATTATTATTAGTAGTAGTAGTAGTAGTAGTAGTAGTAGTGTTATATAAATTACAGTACAATACTGAAATGCTATCAAGCATGATTTTTTTTTTCCTAGAAAGTCAACACTGCAACAAAATGGGGGGGAAAAGTGTGCTGTAATTCAGTCAGTAACTTTGAGGTCTAAAATAAATAAGTTCAGATGATCTACATTCATATTTGTAATCAGTGCACACACCCACGTTTTCATTATACATATTTGCATGAATTTTTATTTAATCATTACATATATATATATATATATATATATATATATATATATATATATATATATATATATATATATATATATATATATATATGTAATGATTAAATAAAAATTCATGCAAATATGTATAATGAAAACGTGGATTCGGAGAGTAGACTAAAATAAGTATAACTGATCAAGGCAAGGTTCAACATCTGTCATGGTTAAAATCAGCAAATGTTTTTATGAATTGTAAAAAAAAAAAAAAAATCTATATCTTAACAATCTCTTGCACACCCAGTGTAATATAAACTCAGACTACCTGAACTATTACCTCAAGCCCCCCCTTATTTGCAAGCTTAGAGGTCCATCCTCTTAAACACACTTTAAATTCATTTATGGGTTAACCACTTAATCATTACTGTAAGAGCACACTGAGAAGCATAGACAACATTAAGTGCTTACCTTAGCTACACCACGAGAATCAAACTCACTTAAAGGTACTACACGTTCCACCATAATAAAATGTTTGAAGGACGCTTTACACAATTTAAGGAATTCTGTGCACATATATGATATCTTTTTATTCAGTTGTAGCAGGGAGTTGCGTGAAAGAGTTGACATGAGTTATTAGCAGGACTACATCCTCCTATTAGTGATTGCAGTTTGAAATGTGAGGGAAAATTTGCTTTCTGGCTTCAATTATGCACCACACTTCCTATAGGCAGCGTGCTAGGCAACAGACAGGAAATAATTATTCTGTCCTATTCTCTTGTAGTCTATCCTGACCTGCTACATGGTTATGTATTGTTTGTTCCTACACATAACTTTCCCTGCTGGATTAAAGAACAACAACATCATGCAGCTTTTGTCAAAGCATGTAATCAATGATATGATGTTTGCATGCAGTAGTAAATCAAATGAATTATGACCTTTAGCCAGTGATCATAAAGGGGATATGCCACTCAGATATAAATAAAATAGCTGGCTACTGTGTTGAAAGAGCACATGTAGAATAATGCTTAATGTAAGTGGATCAACTGAGTCCTGAATGCAAAAGGCAAAAGACAATGGGTTTAAATCTTCTAGATGTGCACAACAATAAATCCCTAGCTGCTAGGACCTTGTAACGCTGTAGCCATACAGTACAGACAGCATATGCAGAGCTGGGACCAAAAGCATGTGGATAATATAGAGGGCTGTAAGGACCAAACCATCAAAAGTATTGCTAGGCCTAATAGTAGTGAGTCTACATGGCTGAACCCCCCCCCCTCCCTCTGGCTCCAAGCTGTCTGAGGATGGCAACCAATTTTCTGGCTCCAGTGTTATATAGACTTCATCATTTGGACTATACCATTATTATGTAAACTATTTTTGTTTAGAATTGTCAGCCGTATGGAGAGGAAATGAGGTATTTTTCCTTTAGCAATTAATGGTTTTAGAGTCAAGTGTCAATTATAAAAATGGGTAAACTCTTATATTTACTGTTTGCTCTCTCTTTAGCAGTCACACCACCTTTTTTATTCCTCCCCCAAATACATGAGGCTACAGGATTGCCCTCCATTTGTGTATGTGTGTGCAATTCATGCACAGGAAAAGTCTGTGTTGTTGTTTGTTTTTTTCTCTCATGGCTGTTGGTCCACATTGTCAGCATGGTCCCACAGTCTCCACAGTTGCTAATAGGATATTACATAATTATAAAATAAAAATCCCAAACTACGACTGTTTTCTATTTTACATTAGCGTGTTGTCAGTATTATTAACCGCTTCTTGCTGGCTTTAGTACCAAGTGTAAAAAGGCCTCTGCTGAGAGACGACTATTTTAGGCCAATCAGTCTTCCGTCTTCATGTTCTCCTTACTGAATTAGATGGCTTCTTACTTAATCTTGGTCAAATTACAACCGCCAAGCTTCTGCTTGTTATTTATCGTGCCATCGTTGTCATGATGCAGACGATATTTATAACCCCGGGGTCGCACATCATAGAAAAACATGAAGGCGAAGTAAAACCACTTTGTCACACACAGACGTAACACTGGAATGACGTCCAGCTTTATCCTGCAACGGAAAGCAGCCTGTCCCACCGAGCCAACATCACATTTTCCTTTCACAAATGTTTCAGGAGCCCAATTGTTTGCAGATCGCAGATGTAAAAGCAACGATGGCCAATGACGTGAAATAGTCGTGCAGGATCCTACACACGTTCAGTGGCCATAACCTACACAAAGTAGCATTTTTATAGACTCTGTGCAAAAAAAACACAAACACTTTATACACAAAAGAGCAACAGAAGATGTTTTTTATTGGAATAAAATAAAGTGCAGTTTAATGGATATGCCATGCGAAACTGATCTGCAAAAAATGTTTTAAGAAAGATCAGTTGACCCGTGTTTAATACTTATTTAATTAATTTTATCAGCTGATTTCACACCAAATTGACTTATTTGACAATATTTTTAAAATAGATTTTGATTTGATTATTCTGACGCGAGAGCGAACGGCGCGTTTCGATGTGTAGCCTAATCAAAAGGAATGTTGTTGGGGTTTTTTTTACAAAGTGTTCACGTTAGCCCTCTACTGTAAACTGTCTCCCGCCGAACGCAGCCCTTTGACCACCAGAAGGTCTAATGATGAGGAGGTGTTTAAAGGATGGTCGGCTGTTGGTCAGTTGTTAATCTTGATCTTGAGAAAAATCATCAAAAGGAAAGAGGAATAATAATAACATGTATCATCTTCTCTCCACAAACATTATGAATTTAGGTCATGACTCGTGTCAGCCAAAAATACGTGTAGAGAAATGTGACTGCAATTGCCAGGCTATAGTTTACCTCTCCATCACATTAAACCGTAACTGCTTAATCCACCGAACGGCACTGCTGAAGCTTCTATTTGCCATTACTGGCTAAAATGAGTCTACAGCTCAGTAATAAGCAGCATGTCTGCCGAACTGCAGATTCGGAAAAAGGCCTTTAATTATAAAGCCAAAGTATTATAAACTACTGCCTACACACACACACCACACACACACACACACAAAATCTAAACAATTAGCAGATTGTGAACTATTGCTATGAGAGTGTCAACTATGTGGGTTATGAAAGCTGTTGAAGTTATTTCCTTTCCTGTTATTTAAAAAAACACTCTGAGCACCCCCGGCATCTAAGTTCAGGAGTATCCTGTCTTGGTGCGCAGGCTTCATGCTCTTACCGTCTCTCTCTTCCTCCTCTCCTCCCGAGCCTCAGTCTTTTTCAGCTCGGCCTTGAAAGCCTGCGTGTCTCCGTGCTGTCCATCTTTGTCCAGGATGTCCATCAGGTAGGAGATGTAACTGGTGGCCAGACGCAGCGTCTTGATCTTGGACAGCTTGGTGTCGGCCGGGACGTTGGGGATACACTCCCGTAGCTCCGCAAAGGCCGAGTTGATGCTCTGGGTCCGCCGCCTCTCCTTACGGTTGGCCGTGGGTCTCCGCTTCACTGGCCGAGGATGTGTGTGGTGGTGGTGGTGCATACCGACCGTGGCTCCGTTCACCGAGATGGTGCCGGTCCCCGGAAGCAAGCCGCCGGGTCCGTAGTGATGATGATGATGGTGGTGGGGGTCCAGGCCGCCTGTAGACCCGCCGCCACTGTTGCCATGGTACTCTGGGCTGTAGCCGGGCGCGAGGCTATATTCGGTGGGAGACATATCCGCGTGGCTTATCAGCCAGCTCGTAAAGTACGGAGGAGCCCCGGTGTCCTCGTGACACCGACCTGCCGCCGCGGCATGCAGCGAATAGTGGTGGCTGTCGTGGTGGTGCATGACCGGGTGATGAGGGAAGCCTGAGACAAGACTCATAGTGACACACACAATCACGCACTCACGCGCGCACACACTCTCTTGCACGCGCGCACACACGCAGGTCCTTCTCGGGTGCTGCAGCAGTAAGCTCGCCTTCACTGTTTAATGGTAGTCCGGGGCAGATGTTTGCATCCTGAATGGTCACACAGCGGCTTCCGACAGACACAGACCGCCTGGTCCGATCGTGGCGATCGGTATTCCGTGCAGCAGTGAGCTAGACCCGGGCTAGTCCTGACTATAGTGGCCCAGTAGGCCGCTCAGTTCTGACCAAACAACTCCTCCTCCTCTAAGACATTGTTCCTCTCCCTCCTCCTCTAGTTAGGCCTATAAAGTCACAGCAGCCTCCTTCCTCCTCTTCTCCTTTTAGAACTTCGCGGTGCTTAGGCTTTTCCTCTGCAGGCCTACTATCCCTGTCTGTGAGTCAGTTAGCAGCTGTCAGCCTCAGAGCCGTTTGGCAAGGCAGGACCATTCTGGGCAGGCACTAGGTCACTACTGGCTAGTTGATAGGCTACTGGGCTATGGTAAAGCCAGCTGAACAGCAGAGAGAGTCTGATTCACTACGTCATCTTCACCGGGAGGAGAAACTGACTTCACAGCCTCTGTCGACCAATGGCAAACCCCCACCCTCTCCTCTGGCCCCGGCTGTAGGGTCTGTTTACTTCTCTTTAATGTCAATGGGCCTGCTAAGTAGACCGGCTGGCGCGCGCGCACACACACACACACACACACACGCATGCAAACACACACATACACAAACACACACACGCAAACGAACGCATGCACAGCCACCATTAGCCAGGTCAAGAATAAAGTAAGATTGTATGTTCTCTTAAAGTTATTGTTTCAGAGGCTGTACACATAAGCTAGCCCAGAGTGTTCCACAGTATGCTCAGTAGGCCTATGTATTGTTTTATACATTATAGTAGGCCTGTATATTATTGAACAAAAAATGTCACTTATTTTCTACACCAGTTTTATTTAGAATCACGCTAATAATATTATTGACACTAGATTAAGTATACAATGCGTTAAACTGCGCCTCTGAGGATAAAAGTTGGGGTTTGGAAATAATTTCATCGTTCATTTTGATTTGCAGCTGGTGCTTATGCTCATGTTCTCCATATTGATTGGGTAGCAGATCTGTTGAAGCCATGCGAACTTTCTACTCCTCTTTAAAATACTTTTTTAATACTAGCAGAGGTATGGTCCACATACTTCCAGCGGACATAATATCAAATAGTCCGTGGCGTAAAAGGCCATAGAAACAAACGCTGGCCAGCCCTGGACATGCGCAGTGCATATGAGTTATCTGAACTTAAATCAATACATGTAGCCTATTGCATTTATTAAAATCGAAGGATTTTTAGAGTCTATCTCTCTCATACACACACACACATACACACACACACTCACACTCATGAGAGCAGAAAATAGCTACTCCAACCAAAAGTTAGACACAGTTGGCTCTAATTCCACTGACAATGATTATACACATTTCACAAATGTTATATGTTATCTTAACTTTTACTGATTTGAGAATGAAATAATCCCAATGATTTATTTTTCTGAATTATTAATTTGTGATTTCTTACACGCTTGCATATAAAACTCTATTGTTTTATAGTATTTTGAATATGCATAGGCAATGTATTTATTTAGCCTAAAGTGTTACTAAATACCATTGTTTTATTATGTTACAGCTTTAATTATATAAATCATTTTTAAAATCCTTTGAAGTCAACAGATTAAAATAATTAATTGGAGATTTTTTTTTCTACACAGTAACATATCTGTTTGCATCTGAATAGACCTTTGCAGTCCTTCTTAAAGAGAGCCTAATGTATTGCTGCTTCCAGAAGACGCACTTTCCAAAGAAGTAATTTATGAGAGAAAATTCAAACTGAGAAAGGTTCGACTGAGGACTTTGAGCTCATTAATGTGACGTTTCATGCGGACAAATAGTAGATACCTACTACATTTACCAGCATAATAATAATAATAATAATAATAATAATAATAATAATAATAATAATAATAATAATAATAATAATAATAAAAGCGTTTCCCATTAAGTAATGTTAAAACAGTGCAGATGTAAATCACCCCTGTGTTGTGGTTTGGGGTAAAAGCGACATTCCACACAGTTATTAAACGGTCAGTTCTGGTTTAGCTTTAGGCTTATCAGAAAACTTGATATCCGGGTTCGTGTAGGCAAAATGAGCACCCGAGAAAATGGCCGGTTCCAAGCTGACGCTGTGACCGACCTGTTGACCGCATCCCTTGGCTTCGGTAGGACGAAAAGTCCGCTGCATCTCCGGACTTCGAATTAGCCGTTTTAAACCTATTTCAGAATCCGTGACGTTTTCCTTTTTGTTGTGTCACACATTGCGTTACAAACGGCCAGGCTTCCTCTTAAATCCCTCTTTTATAGCATATATGGCCTTGCTCCTGAGCTATTATCAAACGTAGTCTGTTGAAAACATGAAGCACTACACAACATAAATTTACAGTTCTATTTCTTTAGTTACTTCCAGTTCAGCTCAGAGAGAGAGAGAGAGAGAGAGAGAGAGCAAATGGCAACTTACATTTAAACACCCATTGCATATTGTCATGACATGGAAAATAAGTAAATCATTTATTAATTTCTAGCTGTAGGAATAAACATTTCATGTCATTAGAATACAAACGTCAGAAGGGGATCCATTATATTTGTAAATAAAAAGTGCAAGACACCAAATTATAGAGCTACTAAATAAAAAACGAATATTCAGCAGTCAAATGACTGAATAGTAAAAGTTTGGTACAGGACACAAGGACAATCTTGCTGGACCTCTAGGTGATCCTTTGGAGGCCACCACAGATCACTAAAGGATCTCTGAATACCTTTCAGAGACCCCTGAAAGCTCATTCAAGGAGCCTGATGCAGAGACTTCCAGAATTCCTGGATTTGGAAAGCCCATACAGACTTCTAAACTTACTACCTAAGGCACTGGAATGACTTTCTGCATGTTATCTACGCTTGCATGCATGCACGAAATTCAGCCTTCTGACTTTATGAATTAATTATTAGTTCCACACCTACACTTTACAACAATCTAGTAATTTGGACCTGAAGTAAAGGAATACATTTTAGTTGTTGGGTTTGGTTTTGAGATGGTAGTTGTTATTTTAGCTGCTGCATTGTTGTGTAATGACTTTTGTTGTGAATTGGCTCTACATAAACCAAACTGAATTGAATTGAATTGTTCTAAAAGTCAGTCTGAATCAAGGCTTCCCACGGTACAAAAATGTCAGCCCAGAGGAAGCTGTACGTTATGAAGGGTTTTGTTGGTCCACAGATGTACTTCCCATTCTGGTGTCAACGCCCACTTTTGGGCTCCAAACATGTCAGCTGTAGACACAGAGCTGTGGACAGAGGGAGGTTTAGGGACTGAATATGAGTCTGAATGATGAACACATTTACTAGAGCAACAGGCAGAAAAATACAGTTCTGGGGTTAGAGCTGTACAGTAAGTGCGCTTGGGTGATGTGGTGATTCGATACTGGAATGCAGAGGGTTACTGGTCCAAGGCAGGTTGTGGACACACTGTAAAGGGCCAGGCATTAACCAGATGGCAACAAGGCTAAATTGGCCAAATTATTATCTTGCAAAGCTACACTTTCCATGAAACAAGCTTTTTTTTTTTTTTTTTTTTGCTGAAAACAGCTGCCTGCGGTTGATGGGAGCAACAAGACTGAACCAAAACAGTGCAGGCTGAAATACCTTAAAATGCTCCATAGAGCTGAGAGGACCTACAGAGTTGGTTGATAATTCTCTGTTGGTTCGATGCTACAGCGGATGGACCCTTTCACACCATATGTGTCATTTGACCCGTTGTTAACATAAAAATATTGATTTGTTCAGCTTTAACCCCTTGACGCCTGAATTTTTTTTACAATAAAAAAATAAAAAATAATGATTGTGTGTTTTCATTCTTTCATGCTGATGTTAAATTAAGTGAAGATTGTTAATTTGTCTATAGAACAAGATATAAATTCAGGTATGATGTAGGTATGATGCAAATTAGCGACAACAGGCATAAAGGAGAAACCAGGGCCTGCAAAAGGTTCCTAGGTACGTATCCAATATGCACCAACAGGCATTGGGGGAATCCATGTGCTATCTTGGCTTGCAGTCTGCAAGGAAGAGGTGTGATGCGAATTCGCAACAATCAGCGTCAAGGGGTTAATAAGACATTTGTATGATTTGCAGCAAAGCCAATACTGTAGTTATTAGATGTGAAAAAAATACTTTGAATCTTGTGCAAAGCAAAGGGTTTGTGGTGAAAGTGGTTTGAAACATAATCAAAATGCCAGGTCAATGATAAGATTAGAGCAGTTTATATATCATTGTTGAAATGAAAAGACTGAGAACCAGTATTCATAACAATTTTTCAGTGCACTGTACTTTATGGGACATTAGTCCGAAATTTGCTTTCTAGTGCACTCAGGCTCCAAAATATCACAAAAAGGATTTGTTGAATTGCCTTTTTACAAAATTAAACTTGAAACTGACAGCAAAACTTATTGATTTTTTTTTCATCAAACTAAAAATTGTAGTTAGCCTTCTGTGTTTTAGGACTCAAACCTGGACTCTTCTATTTTGTGTGACTGAGACTGTAGAGATTTTCATGCCTCAAATGTCTGACAAACGTGTTTGTTGTTTGGGCATGTCCTTTCACAATCAATCAATGTACACACCTATTTTGGTTTTTAATAGAATCCAATACTTGTTCATGATAACAAACTATAGACATAAGAACCTGTGTAAGGACTTCAGCCTACGGGTAATACTCCATATAACTGTGACAAACCACATTCCAGAAATACTAAGTGAAAGTCATTGAATAACAGGCTACAGATTTTAGGATAAAAAAGATGTTCCATAAACCGCTAAACAGAGTTCCACTGCTTTGAGGTAGCATTGGATGCAGAGCAGGAGTCAGTAGTGGGACCCTGTTGTGAACGCCTTCATGAGTCTGGAAAACCTTAAATTGAAAAGGGAAACAGTTGAATATTTGTGCTGTAGTCTTTCCTGTCAGCAAAATATGCGTATAGAGTTCGCCTTGGCTTTGTGGGGTCAACATGTTCCCAGCAACAGATAAACGGCAACAATCCAATCAGTCACACATACGGAAATGTTGCATGAACGAGTTGTTGGTTTACCAAGTTAACCATGTCTAAAGCGTATGTTTATAGGAACTGGTATTTATGAGTGAAGTTAACAAACAATGTAAATTATACCAAGGTTAGCAGGGTTAACTATAGGTCTGAAATTGTTATAATTGATAGTTTAAAGGGTATGACTGGTTCAAAGTGCTAACTGCAACCTAAATATGGCTCTAAC
This sequence comes from Lepomis macrochirus, assembly GCA_024633595.2. Taxonomy (NCBI): domain Eukaryota; kingdom Metazoa; phylum Chordata; class Actinopteri; order Centrarchiformes; family Centrarchidae; genus Lepomis; species Lepomis macrochirus. The sequence goes on from JALXJV020000003.1 coordinate 2,129,204, forward strand.
TAATGTTTGCAGGCCCTAATTGGTTATAAATGATGGTTTGTAGATTATAAAAAGTTTTGAGTGCCGGTTGTTTTTCCCCTGTGTTGTGTGAGAGACCTGAGGAGAGGATGGGGGTTGTAGAATGTGTGAAGGAATTCTCTGTGAGGAAGGCATATGATTTATATTTGTTTAAGTGTTGAATAGGGGGCTGCATTCTGTGTGTGTGTGTGTGTGTGTGTGTGCGTGCATTGTGTGTGTGTGTGTGTGTGTGTGTGTGTTGGCCTGCTCTGTGTAATCCATCTATGTGAATGGGAGCTGTTGCAGTAATTTAGATCGGTTTGTGTCTCCTGATAATGATACATAATTAGACTGTAGGTCAGTCGGTCAGACTCCTGATTTCTCCCCTTCTCTCTCTCTCTCACACTCACACACACACACACACACCCAGCCATGTGCCCTCTCCTCTGATCTCAGCCATTCTGCCTCTACATAAATAAACTTGACAGAGTAGCAGGGCTATGTGTGTGTGTGTGTGTGTGTGTGTGTGTGTGTGTGTGTGTGCGTGCACGTCTGTGTGCAAAAAAGAGAGAGATAAAGATGATGGTGAAAACACCTTTATCTATCAATAAATAATGACAGACTTAACAGGACATACTTAGCAGACAAAAACATATAAAAAAAGTCTAATATAAAGACACAGCTCCCCCTCAGTGACAGAACAGATACCTGTGGTGAAGCACCGAGATACAAACTCATCAACATTATTCATGAGTGGGTAAAACCTGAAGTCAACTCTGACTCTGGCTTTCACCAGAGAGAGAGACAGAGAAAGAAAGCCAGAAAGATCGAGTGAGAGAGAGGGCAAAGCTGTGTGTGTGTGTGTGTGTGTGTGTGTGTGCGTGTGCGTGTGTGTGTCAAGTTGTGTGATGACGTGCAGGTACATTCCAGAGCAGCGGAAGTTTCTTTTCAGAGTGAAGAGCTGCGCTGGTGCCTGGACTCAATTACAATATGGAGCGACTCTTTACAGTCATCGTGTGCTGAGCTCAGCTGACTTTATGTGCTGCAGATATCATATTATGGTTTACTTATTCATAACCAGTGAGTGGTAAATAAAAGAATGGCAGAGCATGACCCCTTGATGTTGATCATGCAACAAAAATGTATTTTTACTTTCAGTAAAGATTTCCTTTTGCCCTTGAAAAAATATTAAAAAAATATTTAGTTAAACTAAACTCTGCAAATAAACACGACTACAGGTTTAAAAACCCACTTAGGAGCTGAAATGTTTATTGCAACCTACAATGCAAATGTGTTGGTCAGAATGAACAACAGACAATGTCAAATCAAGCTGTTTCCTGAGGAAAGACTATGGGGGTATTAAAATCCAAAAGAAGTATTCCTTTGGCGACTATTAGTGAAAACATTTCAAGCTGCATGCAGTATCTTTGGGGAAGCCGATAGTTTTCATGATATCCTGCTTTGACTGTAAAACAGTATTAGTATTTGTTGTGTACATGTGGACATTTTGACATGACAAAGTAGGAAAGGAAGACATGTCAGTCCCCTGTGGATTAGGACTATCCATGCCAAAATAATTGGGACTCTTTCTAGTAATGGTTGAGATCTTGCTCGTTCCCAAAGTGCTGGACGGATGGATCAACATCACAGTCCTCAGGTACCACCGATAATGTGGCAAAATATGTATATTGACTTATTGGGTTTTAAGGTAGCAATATGTTATTTCTATCATGGATTATTTGACAGAAATATTAATACCATGCAATGATTGCTCTGGCTGTCATTGAGAATGAATGAAACTTTCGTGATACTTTTATCTGCAGTGATGCTGCTGCTGCTGCCAATAGCAACGCAAAATGCACTGCCTAGCTGTTTTTAAGCCTTTGCATACTTCATTTTGACTTATTTTTTTAATTTTTTAGAACCATCTTATTATTTTCTTTTTATTGCATCAGCCAAGGGAAACCTCCCGACACTCCTGATGGCCACTCTGCCCTTGATAAGGCCCTTAGACATTCATGTTTTTAGTTTTACCTTCAACTCTTCAACAGAAAGCCAGTATTTTTAACTTTTCATCCAACGAGGATACATTTTGAAAATGAAAAGAGAAAAAAAAAAGATTTATTTCTGTCTTAATGTGACTTCTTCTTTCTTCTTACTTTCTCATTCTTTTTCCTCAGAGGTACACAGATTAACAGTCTTCCTAATGTCATTGCTATAGTAACCATCCAAAATATGAAAATTATTTTATTAGGTGTTCCATCTCAAATTGCAGCCCCTTGCAGTATTGGACTGGGAGGATTAATAAAATGTCATTTCATCAACAACTTACAAACAATTAGATATACCCCAGTTTTACAGGCTTCAAAATGAAGTTGGATTTGAACATAAGATCACTTTGTTTTGGTGCTTATTCCCATGTCAGTGCAGGATCATGTTTCTACCAGAAAAGGGACTCAAACTGCTTTCCCCAGGTCCTTTCCATATGATCAGTGCCACCCCTCCTGGAGACCGAAGGAACAATTAATCATGGGAATTAGTGTCTTTGAAAAATGTTGAGCTCAGACTGAAACATTGAGAAGCACTGTGGATGAAACCTGAGAGATATGAACGCAGAGAACATCTGACCAACCGAAAAGATGTATCACACAGAATCACACACTTCTGTTTTGTAAGTGGCTAAACAGGCTTCAGGGGCTGAACACTGGATCAATAGATTGACAATGATCCGTGGTACACCTGTCACCTTTGTCTCAGGTGGTGGTTTAAAATAATTACTAAAAAGTTTCAACTTTCCAGTTTTCATTTTTAAATCTTGTCACAGTAAAATTAGGTTTTATTTATAGATTGATCTATCCATCATATAGATAGAGGCCCCCTTAATTATTATTAGTGCTGTAAAGGAACAGTCTGAAAATTCTGGAAATGACCTTTTGCCATCAAACCAAGAATCAGAGAAGATGGATATCAAGCTGCGATCAAAAGCAAAGTCTGTACTAAAAAGTGTGTGAACACAGACCTGTGGGACTGGGACAAACTCTTTTAACCTCTTGAATTTATTTGCGTTAAAAAAAAATTAAAAATTATTTTTTCATTTTCTTTCCAGCTGATGTTAAATTAAGTAGAAAATTGTTCATATTTGTCTATAGAACATAGAAAAGATATAAATTCAGGTATGATGTAGACATGATGCAAATTAGCTAATAGCAGTAGTTAGGTATGTCTACCATACCTAACTACTGCTATACCCTTGGGTGACAGATTATATAGACCTGTGCTACAAAACATACAGACAAAAAGCAGTAAGACGTAACAAACAGAGCTGATGATTTCAATTTGGATTTTTTGTTGTTTATGTTAACTGAAGAATGATGTAGTGACGTATGGTATTTGTATGTGTTATAGAAGCCTGGACAAGCATTTGAGTGTTAAGCAGTGCACTGTTTCAAAATGGACTGCTTTATAATGAGGGACCCGTGGTTAGGTCTCGCCCACCACTCAAGGGCCAGACCTGGGTTCAACCACCTGAGAAAAGACTTAGCTGGGAGACCATCCATTCACGGGTGAGATGCTGACCATTTGTCAGCACTCATGGCTGAGGAGGAAATTGATGACATTTTCAGGTTGAGTGCCTTGCTCAAGGACACCCTGATGGTACTCAAACAGTTGACTGCAGGTTGCTGACATTTGCTGGCTTGGATACTCGAGATGATTCCAGTTATTCCATTTATTATTATTACTATAGTGGAATACTATTGGGGTTTCCCAACAATAACAGTCAGACAGAAACACTAGATTCCCCCTGGCTAGAAAACAGCTGTCATTGAGAAAAACCTCAACAACACCAAGATTAATGGGTCACATCAGCTGTGATTGTGTAGGTAATTAGGTGCTCATTAAGAAGTTGTCCAAACCAAGCCTTGACTTTCCATAAGCCGGTCTGTTCCCCCCTCTATTACTGAGTCTAAAAACACACACACACACGCTGTCATTTTCTACATTTACCTAAAAACAACATATCAGTCATGCAGTCATGTAGTGTGCACACCTGAATGGATCCGAGTTTATTTGATCACTACAAAGCATGCCGTGGGTATATACGTGTGTGTATGTGAGTGTGTGTGTTGCAGTAGATCGTTGGTATGTTTCCGGGTTTCCATATGGCAGCATTTAAAAACTCCAACAGTCGGAATATCAGACACATTCTCCTGGATATAAGTGTGTGTGTGTGTGTGTGTGTGTGTGTGTGTGTGTGTGTGTGTGTGTGTGTTTAGAAGCCACAGTTTTATTGATTCAGCTATTCATGTTGTAACAAGGTTAATAACAATTTATACAATTCAATTTGTATTAAAGTATTTTGGATACACAGACTTAGGCGGCAGTTGTAATTTTTCCTTTTACACAGCTGCAATGCTCCCAGCACTTTACCATCCTGTCCTACACACACTTAAAACACACTTCAGGATGCCTGAGTAACTACATTCTGTACATAGTGATCTAACCAGGCTGTATGTTTTTCTGATTACGGGAAAATGGGTTTATTGAGTACATTACCGCCACAATTTGGGACACACACAAATTCAGTTTCAAAATCTGTGTGTTGTCTTCTGTTTATATGATTTCCCTCTGTGCTGCTGTCAGTCGCTCAGATGTCAACAGCAGGATTCTTACACACAAAAGCTTGTAAATCCTCTCACAACCCCTAATCAAACATCCGGCACTCAATTAGGTTGCACTGAAAGCCAGTTCATTGTGAATCTCATCTCTGATCTGTCTTTCTTTCTGTTTTACAAGGTGAAATTGATGAGCAGGCTTTAGTGGGTATTTGGCAGCAGGACAGGAAAATTACACACCCAGTATTTGACAGTGTGCTCCTAACATCCTCTGTGGCCATCTATCCTGATGGCAACATTCTTTCATAGTTTCCATTCTAATCTCAGAGAGACAGAAGAATAGACAACATGTACCTTTTCATTCACCTGCGCTTTAAGTTGTGCATACGAGCACCTGTAAAAGCCCTACAATGTAAAACGATGTTTGGCTGACATGTTGGCACGTTGATAATTTGAAGATGAACCTAAAGCTGATGGAAATATTTTGTCTTCTTCTTGTGTGTAAGTATTTCTAGTGTTGGCATATTGCTACCAGCTACAAGCTGATCCACCACAATACTCAAAACACATAAAATAACTAACAAATCTGACAATTTGGTGCTGGTCTGACCATTTTGGGTTCAGTGTTTTTGCCCAAGGACCGATTAATATTTTGGTGCAAAACACTCTTTAAACAGAAACACTGTGGCCCTAAGTCAACCATAGGATAAATGAACATTTATTGATTTTCAGGGTTAATGTTAGAGCCATGGAATTATCTGAAAATAATGCCCCTACTCCATGCAAACAGTGTTCATTGTGACATAATCGTTTGTAAATGCTCTGTACTTGTATAGCGCCTTTCTAGTCTTTTTGACCACTCAAAGCGCCAAGGGGAGCCGCCCCCGTTTAAACACCAATCTACTATTCTACATTTATTTCGATATGTTTATTGTCCAGTGGCCAGCTGGGGCTCAGGAGGTAGAGCAGGTACAATAGACACTGTAAGATACTGAACCCTATATTGCTACCGAAGGCTGAAATGTCGTTGTTTGTATGTGTGTTAATGATTAATTTCTGTTTCTGATGAGCAGAGCCGGCCGAGCCATTAAGCAACCTTTGCGGTGGCATAGGGCCACGTGGCCAGCAGACGGCCCCCCACAGTCACGGCTTGCTAGGGTTGGAAAAAGAATCACTGCAAATAGAAACGTTAAATAATGAAATAAAATGAAAGACAGGGTTCTATATTAAGCACCATAATAGGCAAAGTGGTTATTTTATTTAGTCCTATACTATGGAAATCAGCTGTGACCTGTGACTCCTGACCTTGACTTGACCATGTGACAACACTCGTTATGCTGGGTCAGTCAGGTTTGATGTCTGACAAGACAACATCATATTTGTCTGGACATGTAAAAAGACAACAGAAGAGCCTCGAAGAGGAGAGGAGGCACGAGGATAAAGATATGTAAGTCCACAGGCTCCATTTTCCTACGCCTATATTTTGAAATAATCTGCACTGAACAGCTTACATTAGCCTTAGTTAGCGGCATTAACAATGCTAACGCTATACTTGCTAACATGCTAACTGTAATTAGCATCACAACTTTTACAAACTGCATAAAATTGGTATAGTATTAGTATGAAACCATAGAATAGGATTCAATTGTATCATTAAAGTCAGCTGATGAAGGTAATATTGTTATTAGGACATGGGTCTTCTTCAGTTTAAGCCATTATCTTTTTTTCTAACATTATCTATGGAGCTGTGATGTTCACATCTGGTGTTATAAAGCATTTAACAGAACAAAACCAGATAGTCCATATCACCCTAGAAGCTGACACTGCTGCTAAGTTATGAGTTTTAGTTAAACTTATAGAGATGCCTGGTCCTTTGATTGTAAATCAAATCTGTCATGTGGGGAGTGTGTAGTAGCTGTTTCAAAGGACTGATTCATGGGCAGCATTGTGGAGCCTCCTCCAAAGCTGCCATTGCTGAAAAGACAACTTATCTATAGGCATTTTTTAAAATGAGACAGACTCAAATCAAACTCTTGCAGATTGTCTTGCATTACCAGATCCTCCAGTTCTGAGCTAAGAAAACTAGTCATTTCAATTCATTTATTATTTCATAGCAGGTCCATCAGCCTCCACCTCTACCTCCATCTTTGGTATCATCAAGAAGCTGACAAAGCTGGTAAGTTTAGGCCTACATCAACATAAATGAACAATCACTCACCTCTTGGAACACCCAGTGTATGAACTTAATAGATTTACTTATTCTCTGTGTTAATCTTCCTCATAGGTCTACCTGTGCCTACTGAAGTGGAGAGCAGTAACATCATGCTTACTACCACACCTGGCTCTCCAGGTTCTACTCCTCCAGTGGATCCAGCTGACTGGCCATCAGTCCTTAATGACCAGTTACACGTTGATGTGGTGAGCTGTAAAACCAACACAGGTTGAAAGAGACATTTTGACATTTCCAAAAAGACACTCGGACAGTAAAAGTCTTTTCTGTCATTACATGTTTATGTGACACGTAGTGCAAACACCTTAAGTAGCTGGAAAACTAGAAATACTCTACACAAGTACAGTGCATTTACCATTACTAAGTAGGTTAGTAAAGGGATTTGCAGTCAGTAATATTCCTGATTCATCTCATAATGTGATTAGCTTTAGTGGATCATATCAGTTATGGAATTAATCTGCAGATGTTCTGGTTCAAGTTCTAACCAAAATTTTCTCTGAATGTTAGTTTTTGAGCCACAACAAAGACCAACATGTGGCCTGCAACAGACTAGGACAGAGTAGATAAGCCCTGTTTTTGGCCTCGCTGATTACTGGAATTGCCCTTTGCTATGTTAACGCATATCGTAAAATGATGAATACTGGCGAAAAGACGGAAGTCTAAGATTTACGATAGTCAGCTCAGTCAAGTGTTTTTAAAAATTCAGAATTACCTCAACCAGGAGAGGTCCTTGAGCATGCCATAAATAAATGCATTATATATAGCATGCCATAGTCATAAATGAGCACACAAAAATCTGACTGATGAGTCCACTAGAATTAACTGTGGACAGATACACACACACACACACACACACACAAACACACACACACACACACACACACACACACAACCAGTCTCATGATCGCCTCCAGGGATACGCCTGGCAGACATACTCCTGGCAGACATAGTAACCTGTGGTTATTTGATGTTTCTCTTTTTTGGGGGTGAAAGCTATCTAAATTTTCCAAAGAGAGAGAAAAAAGTGTTTGACATCTGAAAAAGTGTTTGACATCTTGAAACTCATGGATCTAATTCAAACTTGATATGTTCCAGTATGCAAGAAATGATGTCCATATTGATGATTCCAAACCTCATGATTTATGTGCAATGTTATAATTCAGTTCTGATGCGGAAAGTAAATAAGCTTTCATGAAGCACAAAGTAAGGTGTAGATGGACACATAGCACGTCTGACTTTCATGTCCTGTCACAAATAGCCTTTGAACATTGTCCAATATTAACATTCTTGTTTGGCAATTGGGTCGATGATGAACCACCACTTGGGCTGCTCTCTCCAGGCCTTGGAGAAAACCAGCCAACACGGCTGTGGGTCACTGTAGTGTATTAAGTCAGCATCTTGGCAGGAAGAGCCAGTGACATGTTCTGATGATCAGCCGATCATTTCTGCTCTCAGGTAGAGCACCTGTTGGCTGGGGAAAGGGAGCGTTTTTTCCCCCCAGTGTGAAATACAGCTCACTCTGAGATGATATCAAAGAAGTGTTGAAGATGTTTGACAGTGTCTACACAGAAGGAGGTGGGGAATAATCACAGCCTGTTGTATTCACAGGCTGGTCTTAATGTTTCAAATAGTTACTCTGCTCACATTTCACATATATACACAAACACTGTATAAGTACATCAATTTATGTAAACATATTGCTAACTGTTTAGGATCATGTGGAATACATCACACGGAACTTTGCCTTTGTTACATTTTCTGATCCACATTATTCATAAAAACACAGAATCGTAATACATTCATGTAAGTGACAAGGAAGCAATCAATAGAGATCAAATGATTATAGACTGAATGAGCAGTCCATTGAAAAACAGCCTCAGTCCCAGTACAGTCTTCCTTTCTTTCTCTGACTGTCTCTCTTTCTCCCCGGGCCCTTTGTTTACATTCTCCTCAAACTGCAGGAAGCCATTTTTAAAGCAGTGCCGCAGATAGAGAAGCGTGTGTATGTATGTGTGAGTACATGGGTGAGTGATTGTTAGAGATTCTGGCAGAGGTCTTGCTCACCATAAACAATGTTTTTAAAAAATGGAAATCTCATCCCTCTGCTAAGAGGTTGTTAAAGAGAAGGAGACGGACAGAGAGGGCGACTGAAAGAGTTTAGGAGTGAATGTGTAGGAGAAAAGGAAGTGGAAATGAAATGAAGTAGTACAGACTCAAACCTATGTGTGTTGAGGAATATGTCCTCTGTATGCTGTAGATTTCGTACAATGACATCAGGACCAGTGTTATCTGACACCAGGTTAGGAATATATTCATTCTAAACATCTACACAGTTAAGCCAGTCACATATTAGCAAGAATAATATGACAGCTCTTCTAAAACATACATCTTTGGTAGCATCTTTTTGTTTGTTGTACTGAATGTTGAAAGAAAATAACTACCTTCCAGGAGGACATAAGATATGTAATAAACAAATAAACAAATAGAAAGTATCAGTTTTTATCAAATTTGATGAATGACAAGTTATTTGTGCACAGGCAGTCTAAAACATATTCCAAAAACCAGACATTCCACTGATAAGAAATTAGGCCAAACAGTGACAGAGGCATGGTTGCTTTTTCTAGCATTTGGTTTGACTGTAAAAACCATTGTTAGGAGACAGCAGGTAGATGTATTAGGAATAAGGTATTGGACAGAGATGCTTTAAATTCTGTAATCCCAGTTTTTTTTTAAAAGTAAAATTGGTAGAAGTAGGCTTTGCAGGGCCAGTGAGTCTACTAGTGTTGTAGTACTTGAGACCGGTCTTTGTCCCGAGACCGGTCTTAAGACCACTTTTTGATGGTCTTGGTCTCGTCTCGGACTCGACCGAATTTGTACTCGGTCTTGTCTTGGTCTACGGACATTGAGGACTTGGTATTTTATTTAAAGACCAGTCAAGACCATAACTTTGGGAATATCAATAAATCACTTTTGCATCGTCTGATTTATTTGTTAACATCCTAATTTTGATTGGATGCAAAACATATTTCTTCAAATGCAACCAATGACCCTTTAAAATGTGTTGTCACCCCTCTCCACGATTTTTGACAAGTTTGACAAGTACCTATGATCTGGTTCCACATGTTATTGTGTGTCATGTAATGTAGGGAACAGGTCTTGGTCTTGACTCGGTCTCAGCCCCTAAAGTCTTCGTCTTGACTTGGTCTGGGTTTGGGAGGTCTTGACTATAACACTGGAGTCTACTAAATATGGTGAAGGCCAGAAACAGACTGAGAGCTAGATGGATATATTGAAATGGAATATATGAAGTAAACAGAACAATTACAGTTGTTGTAAAGCTTTGTGTGTTTGTGTTGGTCACTCATTGACCATGTGTGCAAGAGATGGAACAGGCACCCAACAGAAACTTGACATATGAATTCTCAATATTCTGAAAATTGAACAAAACAAGACAGTTAAAAAAAAACAGATAATCAGAGTTTATAATCTGTCCTAACACTACAAGTAAATGATTTAGTTGATGTGCTGCCTGGATGATGAGCTCAATTGTGGAAAAATCTAACGCTGAAGATTTAACAAGCACCTTTAGCCAGTTGTTGTTAATCTGCGGGTCCAATTCTCTCATACTCTCAGACTAGCTGTTTGCAGAGCAATGAACATAATCCAGCATCATTGAAATAATAAAAGCACCAATTCCTCTTTGAAGTGACACACTGAAGTTAAGTATACATATTTCCGTGCAAAAAAAGTGTGAGCTGAAAAACTTTACAAATGAAAACAAAACTCTCCAGTAATACATTTTTCTCAGATCCTAAAAGGAAAGGGAATTAAAACACAATTTTAAAAATATCTCTTAACTGTCAAGGGAAAAGCAGAACAGCATCTTCAACAACAACAAAAAAAATAGTTCAACGAATAAACTGAGAAAATATAAAATAATAAAGATGTGGATGAGTTTCTAAGTTTCCTTGGAGCAGGACACATTTCATTCAGCACAGGGTCATGGCTTTACTTGGGCTTACAGCCAGAAACCTTTGCTGTAAAATGTTTGTTTATTATAAAGCCATACCACTTACGTTACCTGCCTATGGAGAAGAACAGAATAGAGTAGAATAGAATAGATTGATTTCCTTGTGGTTAACACACAGTACGGACACAGTGTTTATAATTCTCGTTCCAGCAGCAGTCTTTTCAATAAACAGCCTGACACTCTGATTTATTGCTGCAGTCCACCACAGTAAGTTAACATTGCTCTTCTCTCTGTCTCTATCTTTTGGTAGCACTACTTTATAGCTCATGTACACTTGCACTCAACACAAGATTTAGTTCTATAAAAATTTCTTATGCTTGTATTGAAGGACTGTGAAAAAGCTGCACCCTAAACCTGTTTTACAAAATACTGTAAGTTAAAAAATGTTGGCTGAATATTAGGATAAGAATTACATTGCATCCAAAATGCACTGACAAATGGTTTAAATGTTTGTCTTGAATGGGGTGTCCGCTCTAACAATGACCGTGTAACACTGGTTCCGTTTAGCATTAACAAAATCTGTAGTCCTGGGTAGTTGTGGATAAAATAAGAGCATGGGGACAACTTCTTCAGGATAACTGCATCCACTTGTTTAATGTTTCATCACAAGCCTGCGACCAAGTACCCATGTATGTCCCTTCAAAGATTCAATGTTTGAGTTTTAGTGGGATCTCATGGTGAGGATTTTGAATTGCAACCAGTGGTTCATGGAGCATTCACGTGCTCCTCGGACGGTCCCATTTCCCGAGTTGTAAAGTCTCTGTAAGCTTTTGTGCTAAATAATGGGCCTCCATTTGTCCAAAACCATCTGGGAAATTCCAGAATTATTCCAGAATGGATGGTAGCCATCCTCCCTACAATGCTGAGGCAGGATTGTAGAGGGGGACTACTTTTTCAATGTGCAGCACTGTAATATTAAGATCTCCTTTCAACCAATGCAACCTCTTCATGGGGTAGATACAAGCCCATGAACAGGCAAAAGCACCCAATAGAGGTTATGTTTCTTAGCATGATGCAGAGGATAAAGATCACTGACCTGTCGCATCCTGGACCTGATATTCAAATGGTACAAATGGTTCGGTTGGAGTGCAGCTGAGGCACTGCCAGTGACAGTACTATCTTCAAAGACAGTGATTTAATGGATGTCTTGGCAAATGGCAGGAGAGAGCACCTCTGGGAAGTCATGTAGCCTGTTGACCTGGTGTGGACTCATTCCTTGTAGACACTATTTCAGGAGAGTTTGAAGGAGGAATCCACTGTTTTGCTTGTGTTCAGCAACAATTGGAGTAAAACCAACACTAAACTGATCAAACCGGGCAGTGGGTAAAGCCTGATTTCCTCCCACCACGTCTGAAAACCCATCCATATTGTCTTATAGCTAGTACAACCAAGTCAAGTGCTTAACAATAAACTGCTTTAGATTCTTATTCTGCACAGTTTACAGTTTGATACAGTACAAATAATCAAGTGTACAGAAAAAAGTGTGACATCATTTAGATATTTGTACATCTCCATGAACGATCTTAAAGATGTATAAAGATTCTGTCTTTATTCTATAACACTCAAGTCTCAAGTTGGTATTGGTGTTCCAACCAATCCTTACTTGGTGCGTTTACTGTGTCATTATTGGCAAATATCATTAATGTAAGGCCTTAATCTGGTATGGTCAAAGATTGTAAGTCCCACTACTTTGAAACCTTAGCTGTAGACCAATACAAACAAGTTCTTCCAGTAAATAAAGTATACAGATTACACATGAAGTACAGTATATCTGCTTCCACTGTATAAGCACTGCCCTGTATGTCTGTATACTTGCCTGTCTCTAAGTCCTTCTCGGCTTTCTTTCTTTCTTTCTTTCTTTGATTTGCCACGTCTCTCCCTTGGTGGTCCCATCTATTCAGTCATGTTTCATGTCCAGTCATTATCATAATCACATTACCCATTCTATCGTGCTGTATAGGGCTACTGTATGGGGTCTGTGTGTGTACTGAACTGTCTCATCTTAAGGCCAATGCAATTAGAGTCTGACCTCATGGCACAGGCCAGCGCCAGCACTGCTAATGACCCCTACTGAACTCACAGCCCCATGTATGTGTGTGTGGTTTGACCAGTAAAGCCTCACAGCCTCTTTCAGAATAGTTTTCTTGCAGCATTGGAAAGGTTACCGTGTTGTTGAGAGGAGCTTTGATATCAAGTGGAAGACAAAGATGAGCAGAAACATAGCAACTGTGTTTACATCCTACTGTCAATTCAACATTCTTGTCTGAAAATAAAATTACACTTTTTTCATCTAAAATTATTTAATGAACTTTATGCATCGAAGCAAAACCATTACCAAATGTAACCCAATTTAAATAAATTTATCCTAGTGGCTGGCACTATACTATAACACAATACTGACATATGTCACTGCTTTGCTACATTTTACTTTAGTGTGGTATCATAATTACAAGTTGCTAAATTAGGTTAGTGAACAAACAGATTAAACAAGCCTGATTACTTAATGATGTGTATGTCGAATGTGCATTTACAAATAACAGCATGCAGAACTTTCTGAGTGGTTCTTGTGCTGCTGTACAACAGTGCAGGTGCTGTAACCCTTAGAGCATTTAGGGCAGCTGTGGCTCAGGAAGGTGGTGATTAAATTTCTGGCTCCTCCAGTCTGAAAGTTCAATTGTCCTTGGGCAAGATAGAGAACCATTTTGCTCCCGACGGCTGGTGTTCCTTTCAGATGAGCAGCTTCTACCACTGCCATTGACGATACTTGAAGATGCTTTGCCTCTCACCTGGGAGGAGTCTTGCTTGGATAACTATGACCTGGATGACTGAAAACCTTTGCAGACAAAATATTTTGTGTACCTTCAAAAATCGGGCTCCAAAAGACAGCTATAAAATGTCATTATATTGCAAAACATGGTGGGACCCCTTCATAGATGCTTTGCTGAACAGTGCAGAGGTTTTATTTGATGGATAGCTGAACAGCTGCCCGTTCAGCCGCAATAATGGTAAATCCTAATACATGGTGTAACAATTCTACATGTAGAAAGTCAGTGAACTACATTTACTGAAAGTTTGCTAATATTAGTCATCATAAGCTAGTGGTCATACCAAAAACAGAGTGTACTCAACTGGGCAAGCTTGCATTTCATTGCTTATGAATCAACTTTTTTAGTTGTACCAGAAAGAATGTGTAATTCCTAGGGATGTGACCGAATCCCTTCTTTAGTAAGCACAAATAATACGATTGAAGCAAATGTTTCTTCCATCCAAAGGTGCTCATTATCAGCTTAGAAATCTTATAAACCATGTGAGAATGGAACTAAAGAAAGGTGTTAAATGAACAGCTGCAGGAGAGAATAAACTACTAGTGTGCACATCTGTCTGTCTGTCAGAAGCGGCTTGTGTTTTCCAAGTGCTCCAGAAAACTTGGCCTAATATCAGGGGGGATGGTTGCAATCTTACCAAAGCTGGGCCTAGCGGCTGAACACTAGCTACACTGCACAATCACGCACTAAGATGGGATGACGCCATTATGGATTTTTTTGCATTATTGTACCTCAGCATAGTTTTAAAGTTTGCATCTACCTTAATTAATCACTGCTTTAATGCACCACCTGCTGAGTACGAACCCAAGTTTTTGTGTGACGAACAAGTGCATGCTGAGTTTGGTTAGATGCTCACGGTGGATCCTCTGACCATTTCTGTCACTGTGAGAAGTCTCTTTAGTGCAAAATGTTACTTAAATTACTTAGGACTGGTTTTACTGGGACAGACAGGTTGAGGTAATCAGTTATAATATGGCCTGAGGATGGTTAAGCAAAGAGATGAACCAAGAGCAGATATGTGGACTTACAGTGCACAAGACTCACACCGTTCAGACACGTAAATGCAACCACTGTGTTGCCTAGTAACATAGCATTGTGTGCATGCAACGCTGTGTGTAAAAACTGTGCAGCTCTCTTTACTGTTAGATTTGTGTTTGTGGAGTTTTCATTATTCATGTATCTCTGTGTTGTCTGATTTGGTGATGTTTTATTTTTAGGCATGTTATTTCTTAGCGTAATAGCCTAATGCTTGTCGAACCCACCACGGAGTCCATAGTCCAAATAGTGATGTGACCCCTGGCTCCTCCTGTCCATATGTCAAACTGTCATTGAGCACTTGTGATGCTGCACTTGATGTGCAGGTCACCACTTTGTATGACAGCTCCATTGCTATAGGTGTGAGTTTGTGTGTGAATTAGTGAATGAGAGGTAAAGTAGAAAAGCTCTGTATAAAGCTTTGTATAAATGCAGTCCATATTTCATTAGAATGATTGATCCATTACCCCACGCGGCTACTATTCCCTATCAAAAGTTTACATTTAATATGGTCAAGTCCAAAAAATAAACACGTAATAACACTGTTAAGCTGGAATTGTGCTTTTCCAAAGATACATGTAAACATATTTGTTAGACACAGATGTTATGTGTAACCATTGCTTACAGAGGCAACCCGTTCTCACTCCACCACTTGTAAATGCTCCGTACTTGTATAGAGCCTTTCTAGTCTTTTCGACAGAGACCCTTTTGAATGTCCTTCAGAACTCTTAAAGCATTGCTGCAAAAAAAGTTCCCGCTTTTATTTTGGAGGCACAATCACTTAAGAGGAAGTGACTGTGTAAGTAACTGTAGCTGTCATGTCTGAGATCTATTTCAGTACCAGCCGCAATCAATTTATTATTTTTTTATTTTTCTGCTATCAAAGCAATTTGCCAAAACTGGCCCGCCAGCAATATCTGACCCACGGACCACCTATTGCAGACCACTGCTATAGCGTCATAGTTCATTGCATTGGGAGAAGCCCTGTAGCGTCAGTTTTTGACAGTAAAGGCTGGTATATGATATTTAACCGAAAATACTGAGCAAGGAGATGGTTGTGGTGGATGGAGAGCCAGAACCCAAACTTTGAAACAGGAGGCCGGGGTTCGTGTCCTATGTGAAACATGTAATTATTTTTATTTAAATTAGGCAAGTGGTGCATATTTTATATTGTTGCTAACTTTACTCAACGTTGTATATTTTTTGTTTCTAAGCATTGCTAACTTGACCACAGAGCCTTAAATGTCTAAAAATGACACTAAATGGGTACCTAGGGCGTTAAAAACGATGCCAAAAAAATATGTGACGAGTTGGGAGTGAGAATGTGCAGAGGAGCTGAAAAGCAAACCACCCAAATCCAGGCTGTCTTCCCCAAAAATAGAGTCGTCTAGGTCATCTGTGCAAGCAGCTTATTATGACCTATATACGTTTTATTGTTGGATCAACTTTAAGTGGTAGTAGTAACCACATGTTACAAAGGTTCAGTACACCTGTTACTGGTGCTCTCCAATGGTCATATATATAATTCCCTTCTTTGTTGTTTTGGTATGTGTTGCTCAAATATACACGTTTTGCAGACTTGCACATGAGGCAAGCTGATCGGTTGAATTAACCCCTGTTGGGACAAAGGGTTCAAAATAATGATATCATACTGACATGATCATATAAGCATAAAAGAATCAGCAAAGTAAATAGCCTAAGCAACCCCCATGTACTTCTGCCTAGGTGCAGAACAGAAAACCATAATTGACCCTGTGCTAAGCCACGCCCTGAATACACAAGCTGGCCAATCACAGCGCAGTATAGGACTTGCTCTTACTGAGGTTAGACACTTTCATGGCTGCGCCCATTAACCTCAATTCCAAAAGGCGTAGTTTTCTAGCTTTTTTTGCTGTATTTTTCCAAAATGCGGTCAAATGCTGTTCCTGGGTCACTAGTGACAGTCGCTACCCAGAGCGGTTATGAAAGGAAAAGTACTATTTATTCCCTTTCCAAAACCTAAAAGAAATCAAGAAATTGTTCCTAATGTAATGTTAGCTAGCTAACGCTAATGGACACTACTGAATGTAATGTTAAATAGCCCTATTGTTTTTGCTTTTTAATGATTGTAATAGTGAATAGAGAGCTAACAGCTTTCCAGGAACAGTGTTGATCCTTTCTAACGTTGTCTTTTGTCTCAATCATCAGGTGATGTGGTTTTTTTTAGAAAAATTAGACAATATATTTCCAGGGAGCACAGTTATAGACAGCGGCAGCGTCATGCTAAGCAAGCATAAGCTTAGCAACAGTAACTAAGGGGAGCGTGACTTTGTGAAAGGTCCATTACAACCTTAAACATAAAGAGCATCCAGTGTCTGTAAAGTTGCCGACTGTTCTTCATCTAAATGAGTCTTTAGCTAGACTGAAAACGTCTGTGACTCTCTGGCAAACAGTTCCCCATCCCTGTTCTAGAGAAGTAGCATGTAAACCTAGGCTACGTGGTAACAGTTAACATGAACTCAGTCATCAGGTGTTATAACTATGTCATAAAACAGACGATGATGAAAAAAAGTTGTAAACAGTAAATAAGGAATATCACTGCTAAACAGTGGCCCCCCACCCTTAGCCAATGAGGTTAACTATGTTTGACCCTATGATTCACTCGACTGAAGTTTGACAACTCAAATAGCTAAATAACTATCTTTAGCCCAGCTTCTCTGACTCTGTGTGTGTCCTGTCTCAAGCATGGCCTCAGGCATGTTGTTGCTTACCTCATTAAGCCATGAAAGAATCGCCAGGCCACCATCACACACACACACACACTCACACACACACACACACACACACACACACACACACTGCAGCCTATTGTGCTGTGTAGCAGCACCGCTGCAGTGATAAGTCTCTTATGTCAGAGAAAGACCCAAAATGTCACTGAAAAGCCATTCACGCACTGGCGAACTATTTTTCAAGTGTGTGCGTCTTTGTGTAGCCCATACAACGCACTTGAAGCTAAAAGGATCATTTCTCTTCATTAGTGTTCGTTATTAACATGTAGCCTGCAGACACATAAAGAAACACAAGTACTTGCAATATGTAGCCTTGTCCCCTGGGAGAATATATCAGTGCATTACAAGTTCCACCCACTTTGTAGACAGACAGACAAACAGACAGACAAAGTAGGTCTAAGGCTTTAAAAAATTTTGAATTTATCTATTTCTTTGCTGTATATAGGGCCATGGTAGAGAAAGGAAGCATCCAGGTGGCATTCCTACCAGTGAACTGAACTGTTTTGAGTTGACGCACGCGGGGCAGATCTTCTTTAAACTGGTCATGGTTTCATAAAGATGTCTTCAATAAAGAAAAGATACGCAACCTTTTTTTTACTCAAACTGCATACTGTTCAAGTCCTGCACTATACATTCATATCCAATCCAAGATGTCACAAACATGAAAAGGGTGACAAAGGCCATCCTGCTCACAGCCCAATGCCAACCTGATCCACACCCAACAGTAGCCATATTTAGCTTTGGTTGTATAGGCTGGATTTAGCTCTCTTTGATAATTTTAGACACTAATTGCAAAAATCCAGCAGGTGGTGCAGTGGTTAGCACTCGCGCCTCACAGCAAGATGGTTGTGGGTTCAAACCCCGTTGCCCAGGTCTTTCTATGTGGAGTTTGCATGTTCTCCCCATGTCTGCGTGGGTTCTCTTCGGGTGCTCCGGCTTCCTCCCAACATCCAAAAACATGCAGGCTTAATTGGTGTCTCTAAAAGTTTTAAGTTTTCCTTAGGTGTGAGTGAGTGGTTGTCTGTCTATGTGTGGCCCTGCGATGGACTGGTGACCTGTCCAGGGTGTAACCTGCCTTTCGCCCAATGTCAGCTGGGATAGGCTCCAGCCCTCCCCGCCACCCTGTACACAGGATAAGTGGTTGACGATTGATGGATGGATGTTGAGAAAGATGTAGAATCCACAGCATTTAGTGTTGTGCACCTACATTTTCTAGATTTTGATCATGGTAAATAAAAAAAGAAAATAATCTGTAAATCAGTGATAAAAGTAACAGAAGTTAAATGGAGCATTTTTATTTCTTGTACACAATAAATGATCAATTCTGCTGTTCATTCCTAATGATTATGTATCATATCCCTAAATTTCACTGAGCTCTTGGAGCAAAAGAGAAGCAAGCGTGATAAAGGCATTCAAATAAATTAAATTAAATTTAAATAACACCAATTCATGACAAAAGTTATCTCATTGCATGAGCAGCTCTAGACTGTACTCTTTGTAACACTTTTGGTGGACAACCGACAATCCTAAAGCCAAGTCCAAAAAGCTTATTTGTAGCTACAGCAGATTACTTTAACCTGGTGTGATATGCATATTATACTATGGTACTATCCTACCTTTCTGGGCGCTCCTACAATGTCTTGTGGCAAGGACAATTATCCTCCTCCCACTGCCTCTCCACAGGCGTGCCCCAAGGCTCAGTGCTAGGGCCCCTTCTCTTCTCAATTTACACCACCTCACTCGGGCCGATCATTCGCTCACATGGCTTCTCTTACCACTGCTACGCAGACGATACGCAACTCTATCTATCCTTCCCGCCAGACAATCCCACTGTCTCGGCGCGGATTACAGACTGTCTCTCGGACATATCTACATGGATGAAGGCCTGCCACCTTCAACTAAACCTCTCCAAGACTGAACTATTGGTCATTCCAGCCAAGCAATCCATTTACCATAACATCAAACTACAAATTGACTCCTCAACCATCACTCAAACCAAGGTGGTGAGAAACTTGGGTGTCTTGATTGATGATCAACTGTCATTTTCAGACCATGTCGCTGCTGTCTCTAAGTCATGCCGCTTTGCTTTTATACAACATAAGGAAAATCAGGCCCTACCTCACTCAGTATGCCACCCAGCTTCTGGTACAGGCCATGGTTATCTCGCCTCGACTATTGCAACGCCTCCTAGCAGGTCTTCCAGCTTGTGCCGTGAAACCCTTACAAATGGTTCAGAACGCAGCAGCTGCCTGGTTTTTGATCAGCCCAAAAGGACTCATGTCACTCCATTAGTCAGTGACCTCCACTGGCTTCCTCGTGGCCTCCAGAATCAAATTCATGTCACTAATGCTTGCATACAGAGTGACCACCGGGTCTGCACCCATCTACCTAAACTCCATTATACAAACCTACGTTCCTTCTCGGCCTCTACGCTCCTCCAACGAACGGCTCTGGCTCTGCCAGCCCTTCACACAAAGCTGATCCCAGTCCCGGCTGTTCTCATCTGTGACACCACGATGGTGGAACGAAGCTACCACCATCAGAGCAGGGCATCTCTAACTTCAAGAAGCTCTTGAAAACTCATCTCTTCCGAGAACACTTCCTCTTATAACACCTCTAACTAACTAACCTCTAACATGCACTTCCTGTGCTCTTCTTCTTCTGTCCCTACAATTATCTTGTATTGACTGCACTTTTTGTTCTGATTGCACTTTCTGTTAACTCTTACTTCCTTCCGTAGGTATTCACCCATTGATGTGATATGTACTATGAGCTCTTACTAGGATTTATTGCTGCTCTTACTAGTATGTATTGTCAGTTGTAGATCTGTATTTGATGCTCTGTTGATACTTGTAAGTTGTTCCTCAAATGTAAGTCGCTTTGGATAAAAGCGTCTGCCAAATGAGTAAATGTAATGTAAATGTAATGGTACTATACTTCCAAGAGTTAGTGTATAGGAGTATAACTAAGGCCTGGAGCAGTCATCAGGCCAAGAAGGAACCAACTTTTTTTACACAACATTTTCGTAAAAAGAGAAAAATAATGACGCAGTGCTGAGTGCAGCACAGCTGAGGGTTTGGTATTAACCTCAAGGTACTTTTATACTAAACCAAACATTCAGTGGTATTCAGCTGGGTCATTTCTCTGTGTGGTTGATCTGCAGTTAAGGTTAGGCAACTAAAATCTAATAATAATAATAAAAATCTTATGAAGAGAAGCCAAAGCTAAATAACCATCCACCACACTCACCCCAACATCCTGAGTCTTTGTTGCACCATATGGACATCATCCTACTTCCTGCATTAGCGTTTAATTTTGCCCTTGAGCATAATAACTGGATGTGGAAAATACAGCATGTATTTATGTATATAAAAAATCTAAAAAGTAGGTAAGAAAAGGTAAAATACAAAAGAAGAAAAATAAAATGTCAAAAATATGGATAGGAATTAAGCAGAAAATAAACAGGTTGCCATCACTGTGTTTGGACTGTTTTCTATTTTAGAGATGTTGCTGCAGTTACTTGCAAAAAACACAGGATGTGTGTGTATGTCTCAGTGTGTGTCAGTGTGAAGACACCACTCAGGTCAGGGTCTCAAAGAGAGAAAAAAATATCCCCCAAAGCCTGGTAATAGTTTAAAGCTGCGCTCACTCACACACACGCATACACGTACACACACACACACACACACACACACACACACACACACAAAGTAGTAGTAGTAGTGTTATTACTGTAATTGCGCTGCCAGTTTATCTGTGTGTCACCCTCATTTTACCCCTAAATCTGACTGGACAACAAAGTGTTTGAACAGCCAATTAGAACACAGAAATAGCCAGTGTTAGTGTCAGCTGGTATTAGTGAATAGGTTAGGTAGGGGTCACCTTGGTCTGTATGTGCTTAAATCACATTATCATGATACATGTTTAATTTTACAAAAGATTAAATTAGCTTTATTTTGTGGAAAAAAATAGTTGTTCCACACCAAGATGTCTAGACACATTTTTTTGTCCTTTTTCTGCTTCTGCCATAAGGCCACATAGCTGTGAAGTGTACACAATGTACTACTCTTCAAAGTACACTACCTTGGCAGATATTGTACAAGAAATCAATGTACTCGATTCCACAGTCAACAACTGTGACTTGCTACTAAAGCTTCTGCCAATTTGGAAACACAGAGAAAGGCAAATGTTAAAAATTTTTATGATGTTAAAATCAGACAAACTTGAAGTTACCCCAAACACCTCCAAGACGATATAGTTACACTGGATGGCATCGCCCTGGTATCCAGCACCACCATGAGGAATCTCAGAGTTATCTTTGATCAGGATGTTTTTCTACTCTCCCATTAAACAAACTTCAAGGACCGCCTTTTTTCTCCTACGTAATATTGCAAAAGTCAGAAACATGAAAAAATAGTCAACACATTTGTTACTTCTAGGCTGGATTACTGCAATTTGTTATTTTCAAGCTATCCGAATACTATCCAGCTGATCCAGAATGCTGCAGTACATATATTCTGGTGAGAACCAAGAAAAGAGATCATATTTCTCCTGTTTTAGCTTCTCTGCCAGAGCCGGCCCTAGACCTTCGGTGGCCCTAATCCAAATTTAGTTGGATTCTTAAACATGCCATGATTGTTTAGCACAAAAACACCAAAGCAAATTTATTAAACCTTGCTTATATCTACTATGTTTGAATTCAAACAGGAAACATGATACCACCAGTGCTGCTGATGAACTTAGTTCTGAGTAAAAAGACTGATAAACTGATTATGACCAAAGCTTAAATCTTTAATAACAGCCAAACAACAGTTTGAGAGAAAAAATACAACACAGTCGTATCATTTTTCTCAAGCAGCTTCTTTAGGACTGATCTAAACATGTAATGATAGAAAAGACTTTTACTGTCCGAGTGTCTTTTTGTAAAGCCAAAATGTCTCTTTCAACCTGTGTTAGTTTTACAGCTCACCACATACACGTGTAACTGGTCATTAAGGACTGATGGCCAGTCAGCTGGATCCACTGGAGGAGTAAAACATGGAGAGCCAGGTGTGGTAGTAAGCATGATGTTACTGCTCTCCACTTCAGTAGGCACAGGTAGACCTATGAGGAAGATTAACACAGAGAATAAGTAATTCTATTAAGTTCATACACTGGGTGTTCCAAGAGGTGAGTGATTGTTCATTTATGTTGATGTAGGCCTAAACTTACCAGCTTTGTCAGCTTCTTGATGATACCAAAGATGGAGGTAGAGGTGGAGGCTGATGGACCTGCTATGAAATAATAAATGAATTGAAATGACTTGTGTTCTTAGCTCAGAACTGGAGGATCTGGTAATGCAAGACAATCTGCAAGAGTTTGATTTGAGTCTGTCTCATTTTAAAAAATGCCTATAGATAAGTTGTCTTTTCAGCAATGGCAGCTTTGGAGGAGGCTCCACAATGCTGCCCATGAATCAGTCCTTTGAAACAGCTACTACACACTCCCCACATGACAGATTTGATTTATAATCAAAGGACCGGGCATCTCTATAAGTTTAACTAAAACTCATAACTTAGCAGCAGTGTCAGCTTCTAGGGTGATATGGACTATCTGGTTTTGTTCTGTTAAATGCTTTATAACACCAGATGTGAACATCACAGCTCCAAAGATAATGTTAGATAGAAAAAAAGATAATGGCTTAAACTGAAGAAGACCCATGTCCTAATAACAATATTAACTCAATCAGCTAACTTTAATGACACGATTGAATCCTATTCTATGGTTTCATACTAATACTATAGCAATTTTATGCAGTTTGTAAAAGTTGTGATGCTAATTACAGTTAGCATGTTAGCAAGTACAGCGTTAGCATTGTTAATGCCGCTAACTAAGGCTAATGTAAGCTGTTCAGTGCAGATTATTTCAAAATATAGGCGTAGGAAAATGGAGCCTGTGGACTTACATATCTTTATCTTCGTGCCTCCTCTCCTCTTCGAGGCTCTTCTGTTGTCTTTTTACATGTCCAGACAAATATGATGTTGTCTTGTCAGACATCAAACCTGACTGACCCAGCATAACGAGTGTTGTCACAGGGTCAAGTCAAGGTCAGGAGTCACAGGTCACAGCTGATTTCCATAGTATAGGACTAAATAAAATAACCACTTTGCCTATTATGGTGTGTATTACAGAAACCTGTCTTTCATTTTATTTTATCATTTAATGTTTTTATTTGCAGTGATTCTTTTTCCACCCCTTGCAAGCAGTGACTATAGGGGGCCGTCTGTTGGCCACGGGGCCCTATGCCTCCGGCAACTGTTGCTTAGTGGCTCGCCTGGCTCTGTTCTTTGCACTGACTCTCTGTAAAATCCAAAACAGAATTTAACCCCTTGATGCATGAATTTTTTTACTATAAAAAATAATAAATAATATTGTGTTTTCATTCTGTCAAGCTGATGTTAAATTAAGTGATTGTTAATTTGTCTATAGAACATAGAAAAGATATAAATTCAGGTGTGATGTTTAATTAGCGACAACATTAACGAGAAACCAGGGCCTGCAAAAGGTTCCTAGGTACGTATCGAATATGCACCAACAGGCATTGGGGGAATCGATGCGCTATCTTGGCTTGCAGTCTGCAAGGGAGAGATATAATACGAATTTGCGACATTTGCTGTCAAGGGGTTAAAATCTTTCTGCTCACCTACAGAGTCCTGAATGGTCAGGCACCATCTTATCTTAAAGAGCTCACACTCATTTTTGTAAAACTGCTTATTTTCAAAAATCTACAGAGGTGATGGGACATCCTGGGACATCCTGGGACAGGCTAAAATCATACCCTCAGGAATTTTAAATAGCCTAATATGAAGATGAATGTAAGAAACACTGCAGTTTTTTCTTGGGAGTGTAACTGTTGACTATGAGTTGTTATTTTGCGATGTACAATTTGGCATTGTAGAGAAAAACATCTTTCTTTCAGTCTTCCTACCTGCATCCTTTGTCATACTTTGTCATGGTCACACATATATATAGGTAAAGAGTAAAAGTCTGTTCTATGAGGCCGTATTAGGCACAGTCATGCTTAAAAGTAAATGCTGATGTCACCATGTAAACATGCTTATGCATGTATAATGTTTACCATCTTAGTCTAGCACTGACACTAAGTAGAGCCTGAGCTAATGCAAATGTAATAAGTGTATTTGGTCAACAACCAAACAAACTGATGATGGCATTAGATGAAAAGTCAGTAGATCATGTCTTCACCAAATCTGTCAAAACAATGTGCAGACATTCATAGAAGAGAGAGAGCAAGGGAGAGAGATCGGGCTATTTCTGTTCCTCGTATGTTAATTGTGAGCAGACAAAATAAACAATTAACTGTCTTTACATTTCTGAAACATTTGTATCAGTTGTAATGATTGCAAGGAGACGATTATTCATCATCAGAAAGTTACCCACAAAGAAATGTTACCTTTCCCGCATTTGAGTTGAAATATCATCTCATCTCTTTTACTAATTGCCGTCACATTGAAACAGTGTACTATTACAATATCATTGTCTGGAAATACAGAGCAGGCTTTTCACATCAAAGGACATTTACAAATCAAAAACAGCACAGGGGAGAAAATGGTCAGCAATAATAATAATAAATGGGCTACAATATTAAAAGAAACCCTTGTATGGTCCTTCACAGACCAGTACAAGCATACATACACTTACGCACGCGCACACACACACACACACACACACACACACACACACACACACAGACAGGTCTAGTTGTCTTTAAGAGTAGCTAATAAACCTGTTTTTATGAGGATCAGGTGACCGAGGCCCCTGATCTTGAGTGGAGGAGACACCAGGCCAATAGAAGGCCACCCAGCTTTTACGTCCTGTCTGGATAATCAACCTAACAGCCAGGCAGAGCAGTCAGACACACACACACACACACCCACACACACATACACACACACACACACAAAGGTGAAGGCCTTGCCAAGCTTTACACCATAAAGATGACATACAAGAAGCATTCTGAACCACAGATGATGTCCAACGGATGTTGTTCCCAGTTCCCATATAAGTTACAAAGTTATTTTGTCAGAAATTAAAACATTTCATTTCTTATAATGTATTGTTACTTTTAACATGGCACTGTGTTTGTTTTCCTTCTGTTATGAGTGCTTTCAAGCTTCGGCTTCTTTCACAAACTTCTTTCACAACAGGCAGATTACACAAGGTGCAGCAAATGTATCTATTCTTGCTGCATTCAATGCCAGGGCAGGATAGGAAAATTCAAATTGCTCTTGTGTTTATAACTGGAAATATTTCAGGAAGCAAGTCTTGTGCAAGGCATAATTTGATTGATGCAGTAAATGGGTCCTTCTAATCAGCAAAAATAAAAGCCCAAAGCTGCGCTAGTGGCCCCTAAAGGCTGCTACTTCATTACACCCTACAATGAGAGCCTGTTTAATAAATGAGACTGGACTTTCGACCAGGAGACCAGTGTTCCATGTTTGTTTCCCACGTGTAACAAAAGTTACATTGATTATTCTGAACCTGTTTTTCCTGAACCTAACCAAGTAGTTTTGGTGCCCTAACCTAAACAAATTGTGATGTTTGACAATGGTAACGACTAGTTATATTGTGAATGTCTAAGCGGATGTTGCATATTAATTATTGGTAACTCGGCCTCATCTAACGTGTTACCACTACATTTAATGATTGAATGTTTAAACAATGTTCCCTTTACATTATACTGTCATATTTTTTCAGGGGTCAGGATCAGTGTGAAGCAGAATGCATGACCTATAAAGCTGGTATGTACATGTCAGTGTTAAATAAAGTTGCTAGCAATCTAGAAGCCCACATGTAGGCTCTGTCACACACACACAATCCCCCCAGACCCAACCTTCCACTCACTGTGGGTGTCTGTCTGCCTCCTGTCCCAACTGTCCTCTAGTTATAGTGATAAAACTGGCAACTAATAGGGACATTTGAGTAACTTAACCCAGTTTGCCCTCAAGGATCAATAAAGTATTTCTGGGTCAGATTTTTTCTATTCATTAATGTTTAATTTTTATTAATAAAAAGGTTTAAACACAGATATTTCCCCGAAACACTCAAGCCCATACATGACTTTCTTCAGCCACTAGACTGGCGCAGCACAATAGTGAGGCAAATTTGGCAGCAGTGGCTTAGAGCTCCCAGAGAAAGTAACACAATCTTGCTCCTTGCATTCTATATATGCAGACTTGTTTGATGAATAGGGAACATGGTCATGGTGACATCAGCAGCTCAACATCTCTACCAATAACCACTACCTATCCCGTTAAAACCAATTATCCCAGAGAGCAGACAGCATTAAATAATTAATGCTACATGATAAACGAAAGGCTTCAAATAGACTGGTGATTGTTTATTTTGTCAATTTTGGTATGGAGGAAAGTAAAGGTTCTGATCTGGATTTTTGGAGCCGATCACTGATGGCTGGAAGCCATATCAGCCCAAAACCGATCACCAATCAGCTAGCTGCTTCCTCTTTCACCACCCTCCTCAATCCTTAACTCAACCCCCCTAATACTTCCAAGCCACTCACATCCACCATAGTCACCAGCATGAAGTCCTCAACCTATACCTTTGACCCTATACCCTCCCTTCTAGTCAAGGCCTGCCTCTCCACTCTCTCCATAAACATCTGCAAATATTCCACTGCCTCAGTCACTCATGGTGTCCCTCAGGGCTCAGTGCTTGGTCCCCTCTTCTTCATCCTGTACATCTTTCCTCTTGGACAGATCCTCCAGACCAGACCAGACCAGAACTGCTACGCTGATGAAACGCAACTTTATCTTTGCTCCAAAACCATCACCTCAGCTACCCACTCCAGGCTCACCACCTGTCTTGAAGACATAAAGTCATGGATGCAACAGAACGTCCTCAAACTCAACTACAAAAATCTACAATCCTCATCATTGGCCTAAAGTTCCTCAGCTGCTTCACCAGGACCTTTTCACTCAACATCAATGGCTCTATCATCACCCCCTCAACCCAGGTCTGCAAACTTGGACTCATCCCCAACCCCACCCTCAACCAGATTACAAAAACGACCTTCTTCTACCTCAAGAACACTTCCCGCCTCCAGCCCGCTCTGTCCTTTGCTGCTGCACAAACAGTCATCCATGCCCTCTTACTTCCAGACTTGATTACTGCAACAGCATCCTCTATGGTTTAACTAACAAAATCCTTAATAAACTTCAATATGTCCAGAACTCTGCTGCATGCATGCTCACCTCCACTTGTCTTTGGAAACTTTTGATGGCAGGAACCAGAGTTTAAGCAGACGCTGGATGGGGTGTAAACCACTTTGACCAAGGGAAAATGGTGAAACACAGCATCGTCTTATATAGTTACAAAACATACTGGATTTTGCTGTACCTTCCCCTTACCTGGTCTTTCATAGAGGTCATCAAGGAATGAAAGTAGGCTCTTTGTGCTGTATGTCCCAATTAGGAATTAGTGCATTTTTTAAAATTCCCCTTTTAATAATGTTTTGTTGTATCTTGAATGTAAATTTAATAGTCTTTACAAACGGATGTAAAATTGTGTGTAAATACACAGCTAATGAATTTTCAAGGATGTGGTGATTGAATGTGTTTTGTGTCATAACAATGAAACGTGATCCACAATTTTGTCCACATGGACTTCTGTTGTATTGACTTTGTGGGTGTTTTGAAAAAGGGAACTCGGTATTGAGAAATAGGTTACAGAATACATCTTGTCATCAACAGAATTGTTGATGACAAAAAGACCAAGTCTCTAAAGAGACTCAATTGCAAATGTTTTTGGTTTCAACAGAAATGCACAAATCACTCCCTCTCTAGTCATTTCTGTTCAGCCCATGAAGCCCATTTTCTGCTTCCTCCACCCTCTCCCTAAACTAGTTTCTGTGCGTAGAAAAGCTCAGGGTGATTCCGCACTATTTTTTATGGTCACATTCCAGCCCATATATCTGCCACACAACTCGTCAACTGAACTGCAAGTGTGTGTGTGTGTACGCACGCGTATGCAATGCTAGGTAGTTCCCTGCCTCCTACTGAGGCATGGATATAAAAAACACTGCATTACACCGCTTTCATCTAAATGTGTTTTTTTATGGCTTTACCTGCATGTGTGTGTGACTGTGAGATGTATGTAAATAAATGTGCACATGTTTTCATGCTGATGCCTTTTCATTACACACATGTGCATACACATGTAAGTACATGCTTCATGAGTGTGTTTAGTGTGGGTGTACTGAAATGTCCCTGAGCATATGGGAGAGTAAATGGAAGTGTGTGTGTGTGTGTGTGTGTGTGTGTGTGTGTGTGTGTGTGTGTGTGTGTGTGTGTGTGTGTGTGTGTATAGATAGGGAGTGTATCAGTTGGTTTAGTAGCAGGAAGTCTTTGTCATAAGGGAGTCTGACAACTCTGGATACTGAATCCAGGTGGTGATTTATCACACACACGCACACAAATGCACTTAGACATACACACACAAATGAAGTGAGAGGCATATTTTGTAGGGAGGAAAGAAGTTTTATTGGTTGCTGAAACATCAGAAAGCCAGCTGTTACCAAAGACAGAGTGAGGAATAAAGACATCTGACTGTTCTTAGGCTAGTTTCTCTCTCTGTTACAGTACAGTTGTTATTTCAGTTACACTCAACATTTCACTGTTTCCAGGTGAAAACTTTGTAACTTTACCTCCATCAACTTCCATCTGTCACTCAAACTGAGAGCTGACAAGGTACTTTATGAGACAGCATATTAGCATTATGGTAAAGGTACAAGGAAAAAACATCTGCAGCTCACATCAAATTGGGATCTAAAAAACTCATAATTTATTGTAGATGTCAGAAAATTTCATGATAAATAAATAAAAACACTCTTTATAGCTCACACTAGCAGAAGCAACACAACTATTTTTGTGAAAGAACGCTGTCATGTGGGCCTTGCTGAGTTTGTCAGGGGTATTTGGTAATTTCGTTGTCAGGTTCGCCTGGTGAACCAGTGGCAACTTGTGATATGGGTAGGAGCCTCCATCCACAAGTACTAAAACACAAACTGATGCTCTTTCAGTCTTAATTCTACTCTCACACTGTAAATTGTCACAGCATGACAAATGTGCAGCTAAGATTTTTGTTTGCTACTGTCACCAAATCACTAAAGGTGCAACTGACCGACATTGCACAAAAATAGACATGTATGGGTGCCTCGGTAGATCAAGGCACCCATACATGTCTGTCATACAAGGTACCACATAATCAAAGTCCCAACTGACAGCCCTTTGTTGTATATTTCTGTCTCAGCTGGGAGTTGATCCGTGGACGTTGCTCCTTGCACAACAGATATGTTGATATGGTTCCTGAATAAAGATACATTTTATGTTGTAAATGAAAAACAAATAGATGTGGTTCTGTGTTGCTATTCTCGGTGGAACAAATCATGTTGTTTAATATATTTGATTTTTACTTAAAAAATACTTTAATTTTAATTTAAAAAAAAACAATTAATTTATAATAAATAAGTAAAGTATTAATTGTCTAATC
The DNA here is from genome assembly GCA_024633595.2 of Lepomis macrochirus. Taxonomy (NCBI): domain Eukaryota; kingdom Metazoa; phylum Chordata; class Actinopteri; order Centrarchiformes; family Centrarchidae; genus Lepomis; species Lepomis macrochirus. The sequence goes on from JALXJV020000003.1 coordinate 2,159,266, forward strand.
TGATCTTTGTCCCAAACCACAATATACTAAACGTTACATAATGAAATGTGTGTGCAGTAGGGCTGTCCCCAACTAAGGATTTACATAGTTGAATCAGAATCAAGTCCTGCCTATAGTCGACTGATAGTTGACAAATTGTTAGGATTACAAGTTTCAATTTATTTAGGCACTTTTATTTAAAGTTTTTTTCCTTTTACATGTTTATTTACAGCATTAAACTTTGAAATGTTTATTTTAATAGGCTGTATATAAACTTATTGGGAAAAAACTGGTAGTTCAATGTAAAATCAAACGTTGAGCTCCCCCATATTCCCAAAATGGCATGCTCCTTGCTTCACTGCAAAGCTTTGACTGTGAAAGTGCGTTCGAGATGACGGCGGCTGACTTTCGCCGACTTCATAGTCTTACGTGAGCTGCAAGTGAATGCAGGGGTGGGGTATAAAAACGGCGTCTTAAAGAGGGACACATTCTACCTGCGTGAGCTTACTGTGAGCTGAGATCAATGACTGATCTCGCGGCAATTGCAAAGAAAAATGCCGCGAGACTAGGCAAAAGTGTGGTTCCAACTTTGTGCAGCCTGAGAAAAGCAACTGCGGCCGCCGGACTCGGCACCTGCAGTCGCCTTGCTCCAGCGAGGTTTTAATGTGGTTTTAATGCGCCAGCTAAAGTCGGACACGATTTCTAACCAGCATGCCTTATTTTAAGTCCAGCATGCATCACGATAAGTCAGCGCTGTGCAGCACCGCATGAAGTCAAACGCACCTATTGACAGTTGAATCAGGCTCCGCCCATCGAAGCATCGAATCTTCGACTATTAGGGGTCAGCACTAGTGTGTAGTCATTGTTTCTTATTAAACACAATGTGTTACATTGCTTCATGTGGATTTTGTGGCAATTATCCTAGTCTGCATGTCCACGCCTGGCCAGATATTTTGCAATGTAACACTGGAATCCAGGGCAGTATCGCAACAACGGTGTACTGCTTCACAGCATCGATACGACTCTTCTGCAAGAAGAAGCAAAAAGCATCTAATATACAATGTAAGTTCTTTGGAAGAAGCTAGCTCGGTATTCTCTGCATGGATATCATGGCAGAGGCTTTGAAGAGACAAAAGAAGACGTCAAAGAAAGGGAAAAGAGAAAAAGTTGGACTATTCAGTAATAACTTATTAGCTGTTTGCTGTGTCTTGTGTTGTTATACTTGTTTGATGTTAGCCTGTGTAAGAAAAGTTGTTCGACCAAAATCAGCCACAGAGGTTTAGCTGCTAGCTATAAATCTCCAGTTGATGGTAGCAAACTAGATAACACACACAGACATCAGTAACGTTATTGTGAGTGCTCTTGTGTCAGTTGCTGGCTTTGTTGGCTAGCTTGCCACCCAAGTTTCAAACAATATTATGCTGCTGCTGGTGGAGAGTGGCGTTGGTGTTGTGATGGAGCAGGGCGAGCGGGAAACATAACATAGTGTTAGCTAATGACAGAGGCGAACAGAACACAGAGTATGTTGACAGAGCAGCCTAAAAAAAGAATAAGAGATTTAGAGAGAGCTTTGTGAAATAAAAGGCAGCAAGACAGACGTCGAGCTGGCCTTCTTTTTGTTGGACTAATAAGTAATATAACTTGTCTCGCCAATCTAACATGTTGATTGCTTCCGGAGGGAGCAGAAGGAAGGGACACGGTCATGTTTGCCATCTTACTCCTGACTCATGAAGAGGGCCCACCGAATCGGATTCTTCTGCCAAAGCAGGGAGAGTAATCTCTCTTAAATTCCTGAGTTATTTTTTCATTGTCAAAGGAGGTTGAACTGGTGGATTAAAGACCATTCTGGAAGTATTCACACAAAGACTAAATGACAAACCATCAATCCATCGTCAACTGCTTATCCTGCGTTCAGGGTCGGGTGGGGGCTGGAGCCAATGCCAGCTACATCGGGCGAAAGGGGGTACACCCTAGACAGATCGCAAGTCCATCGCAGTGAATGACAAACCAAATTTGGTAAATCTAAGTGAAAGAGAAAAGTGTTAGGGGGCGCTATCGAGCCATTTTTCCACACCCATGCAATATACTATATTATATAGAAGGCTATTTTAACCACAACTGATCTGTGTGCCAAGGTATACAACTTTTGAGCATCCTAAGTGCCCCAAAAATGTGTATGCCTGAAAATAAGAATTGAAATATTAAACACATCAAATACAATTCAGACTTTGCAGAAGTCACTCCTCGGGCCCTAATTAAACATATTTCAATAGGATCCTCACACCTTTCATGCTCAGACCTTAATAATAATAACAATAAAAGCAACATTGGGACCTGGCACTTTTGTGCTTGGGCTGTAAATATAAAAAAAAACACATCAGTGTGGTCAGGCATGTCTTCATGATGATAATTAAGAGGCTAAAAAAAGATGAAGGTATAAGTGATATAAGGTTTCAGTTTGATATCAGTGTTTTTACTTGTTATCTGGTAGTTGAAAGCCACAGATTTGTTTTCTCGGTTTGTTTTCTCCATCTACGTCTCCACTGAGACATGATGTTTTTACTTGTTATCTGGTAGTTGAAAGTCACAGATTTTTAAGGTTTGTTTGTTTTCTCCTTCCAAGTCTCCATTGAGACATGATATCGTTTTTTTATCATTTATCTCTGGCACCAGCCATATTCCCCCACTGATAACGTACAGACCCGGCCTACACACACACACACACACACACACACACACACACACCAGAGTCTGGTATGCTCATGTGCTTTTCTGACATGACCTTAACATTTTAATTTAAATGTAACACTGACCCCACATGTGGTAGAGGTGGCCTCTGCCCTGACGGACTGTAGACAGTTGGAGAAATAATAGGAAAAACCATTTCAAAAAACTTCACAGCCCTACCAAACACTCCTGTCTGTGACGCCACAACATTTCCTTTATATCATATCTGAAATGTCTTTGCAGTACACCATGGGATGGCTTATAGTTTCACCTTCAAGCTAAACAGAAACACTGTAAACACCAGAGTGAACCAGGCTAGTGAAAGTGCTGTGGCCATGAGCTATTCAAGATAGTCATCTGTGAGTGAGTGTGTAATGTTTTGTGTATGCCTCAAGCTACTCCAGGCGATGTCTGCACTAATGAGGCTGCAACTGATGTAATCTCTGGATCAGTTGTCAGTCGGTTTACAGACAGGCACACTATCTGTGTCCATATCTGCTTCTTCCTCATCTTTCTTTCTGCTGACCTTTATTGTAGTAGTCTATAGATGTACTATTTCTAAGCTTAACAATGTAGTTCTAAACTACGCAACTTTCATATCCTGAGGGCTCATTGTGGTACTGATTTATGACTGAGAACATATCAGTAAAGCTTACAGCAGTTCTCATGTGTAATACTTCTCAGCTTGAATGAAGTAAGCCTTTTTTCCTTTAGGTTAAATATTACAAAAAGAAATAAAAATGAGAACTCTGTACATTTTACTGTATCTGTTTAAATTATTCCGCATTGTATACACTAAGAATGTCCTTACATTACAGAGCAACTGTTATAATCACTTTAATCCAGTTATCACCTTGGAAGACTACAATGTATCACATGTATATAGTGCTTTGTGGAGTGCAATTAATGAGGAGACAAGAAACGGAGATGCGTCGAGTCAGCTTTACTCTCCACTGCAATATCACACTGTACAGCATATGAGATCAGAAGTACAAACACTCGTCAACCCGGAACTCCTGTAACACCTCTTACCCTTAAAGGTACAGTCCTTTGATGAATGTGGGTCACCACACAGGCCCCCCCAGAATTCACTCATAATAACTGGCCGGACCGAACAGGGTCCTCTAAATGAACATAGGACACTATTCTCTAGTGCAAAAAAGAACAGTCCAGCTCGCAACAGTCTTTAGAAAAGTCAACGGACAGGGCGGGCAGGACCGGGCAGCCACACCGGCTGCGCTTAACAGGAGAGGGGCCCCGGGCCAGCGGCGGAGCTGGGGCGGGGGCAGAGGCACAGTTCGGGGTTGCCGCAGGGGCTCGCCCGTGGGGCAGGGCTAGCTGAAGCGGTTCGCCAATATCCACATGAGCAGGCTTGAGACGGTCAATAGCCACCCGCTCAGGCCTGCCTCCCATATCTACCACAAAGTTCTTAGGCCCTCCCACCAGGACAAGGAAGGGCCCATCCAGGGGGGGCCACAGCGGGGTCCGATGGCCATCGTGACGGACAAAAACATACTTGGGTGACGGTAAATCCTTGGGCACGTAGGACCGGGGGAGGCCATGGTGGGAGCGTTGGAATGGGAACGAAAGCATAAGCAATGTCCCAGGACACAGCACGATGGGAGGCGACCCCCCACACACCGCCCCCACAGCGTAATCAGAGGCGTCTGTAGTAAGAGCAACTGGAGCGATAGGAGACGGGTCCGCCAGCAGAGCGGCGTCGGCCAGTGCAGTTTTGGCAGCTGCAAAAGCACCGGTCATCTCTGGGGACCAATCCAGCACATCCGCAGGCCTCCTACCCCGCAAGGCGTTGTACAATGGTCGCATGAGTTGGGCCACATGTGGGAGAAAACGGTTGTAGAAGTTCACCATACCCAGGAACTCCTGCAGGGACTTCACACTGCGTGGGCGTGGGAAACTGGCGACGGCGTCCACCTTGGCCGGGAGGGGGACGGCCCCCTGCGGGGTAACGTGGTGGCCGAGGAAAGTGAAGGATGACTGGCCAAATTGGCACTTGGCCGGGTTGATGGTGAGACCATGCTCACTGAGCCGGCCAAACAACTGCCGGAGGTGCGTCAGGTGGTCGTATGCAGACGCACTGGCCACGAGGATGTCGTCCAAGTACACAAACAGGAACGGCATGTCCCTCAGCACAGAGTCCATGAGGCGCTGAAACGTCTGCGCGGCACCCTCGAGGCTGAAGGGTATCCGTAGGGTACCAGTCGGGGGTGGTGGCATTGTTTAAACGACGGAAATCACCATAGGGACGCCAACCTCCATCAGCTTTGGTTACCAGGTGCAAGGGGGAAGCCCACGGGCTGTTGGAGCGGCGCACAATGCCGAGGTGTTCCATGGTGGCGAACTCCTCCCTGGCAATCGCAAGCTTGGCAGAGTCTAGGCGCCGAGCCTGTGCATATACTGGGGGGCCCACCGTGGTGATGTAGTGCTCCACGCCATGCTTAGCCACTTCCGATGAAAAAGTGGGCATGGTGATGTCAGGGAACTCAGCAAGTAGGCGTTGATATAGGTCCCCAGCAGCTGCAGTGTCCGGATCGTCCTCCGTGGGTGGAAGCGGAGCAGATGTGCGCTGGGAGGGGAGCAGTGCATGGACAAACTGTTGCCGGTTGGCGAGGAAAATCCTATCTGCCTCCACAGCCAGCGCCCAGTAGTTTCCGGAGGAAGGGAGCGGGGAGCTGGCCAGTGCGGTGCGCACGGGGGCTGGGAGCTGCAGATATATACGAGGGATCTGCTGCCCCCAGCACCGCAAGCATCCTCTCCATTAACTCAGACGGTTTGCCGTCGCCAAGGCCGCTCAGGGACAACAGGCGATCTGCCTTCTCCAGCTCCGACAGTTCAAAGAGGCTCAACAGGAAAGTTTTGAGTGCGTTGTACTTGCCGTCAGCCGGAGGAGCTTCTAACAGCGCCATAGCCCTGGCTGTCGTCGAGGCATCTAAAGCCGATACCACGTGGAAATACTTTGTAACGTCCTGTGTTATTCCTCTCAGCTGGAACTGGGCCTCGATGTGTTGAAACCATGGTCGTGGGTTGTGCTGCCAGAAATCCGGTAACTTGATAGTGGCAGCATAGATGGCGCCGACATTAGCTGCGCCGCTAGCAGGCTCCGGTGCCGCAGCAGCAGCATTTTCCCCACCGTCGTTGTGTGACATAATTCCGCCGTATTCGACTCACGTCGGGGTCACCAATGTGGAGTGCAATTAATGAGGAGACAAGAAACGGAGATGCGTCGAGTCAGCTTTACTCTCCACTGCAATATCACACTGTACAGCATATGAGATCGAAACTACAACCACTCGTCAACCCGAAACTCCTCTAACACCTCTTACCCTTAAAGGTACAGTCCTTTGGTGAATGTCTCTTTTAGTCTTACTTGTGGGTCACCACAGCTTTATCTTTACATACACTTCAGAGTAAGGGGTGGAAACTCACCTCAACCACTGCCAATGTATTGTGGTGTTTATTTTAACATATATTCAATATTTGTATTTTTATTTGGGCACCAGCCAGGGTAACCTAACAAGTTGTTGTGTCACAAATTCCCACCCTCAAAGGATATATGTAATATGACTGTATACCCTCAAAAGTAAATATGACACATTTCCATGAAAATCTGAGTAAAATCCCACACAGAGAAATCAATTTTGGGGTCAATCAAGAAAATATATTGTCAGCAATATAAGACAATATATAATAACAATCATAAATAAATAAAAATACTCAGTCCATTGGGAATAGGTATGCTTAAAAAGTTCAGCTCTTTGCACAATGAAGGACGGAGAAAACAAAACGTCCAGCAGGAGCTCACTCCAGCACTACAAGTTAATCAAATAATGCAGTTCAACCAAATGTTGTTCCATTAAACCACGTCTAAATTGTTACAAACCAAATACCACTCAATAGACAAATGACGGGAAGTCAGACTGTCACAGTGTGACCACTGGTTACTCCAGTAGCCTATCAGGAGTAGTCACCATTGAGAGATTGAGAGAGACACACAGAGACAGAAACAGAGAGTTCTGTCTGTCTCCTTCCCCAGCCAAGCACGTTCAGTAGCCTGACTGGGTCCTGCAGCTCTGCTCACTCATTTCTTTGGAAGTATCTTTTGACACCAGCTCATCAAGAAGTGGACTACTGACTCACTTTACATACATGAATAATATGTTAAAAAAGCTTAGGGATGAAGTTGAAATCTTGAAAAATAGAAGCATTTACTCACTTACTCATCTACAGCTGCTTATCCTGCGTACAGGGTCATGGGGGGCCTGGAGCCAATCCCGGCTGACATCAGGCGAAAGGAGTAGGAGTATTGAAATACTTCACAATAACTTGAGGCATTCAGTGCTACAGGTGGTAAAAGCAGTCCCATCGCAGCTGAACACCATAGAGAAGGACTGGGATAGAACAGAGGTAGGACCACAACCACCAGTAACAACACCAGTCAGGGTTTTAGCTGAAGTGATAGCAGAAGTCAAAAGGGATAAGGTAGTCTTGGTTTAGTTAACAGAATAATGTTATTTAGCAGTTAGTATAGACAGAGTGGAAAAACACTAATTTCTGTACATTGTAAACAACTATAGTTGTTTGTTAGCTGTTATATAGTAATTTTTGTAGTGGACAAAACAATTCACAAATTATAGGGAATGTTACCACAGAATCTGATCTGACCCAGCGTAAATAACAATTATGACATGATATTTAAATTTTTTAAATAATAGAAATATTCTATAAAATTGTACAAGGGTTTTTATTATGTATCTCTTACAAATTATGTTAATATCAGAAAACAAATCTTTGTATATTACTCAGTTCTTGTGCGACATTCTTATTCTTATTGGTGATGTGTACCTCTAGGCGGGTTTGGGTGGGCCATTTTTAACCAGGAACACCAGGAATAGGAGCCAATTGCAGACTCAGAAGCAGACCAGGTGCTCTGCCAACCAGCAAGTATGCCAGACATGGGCAGGCGCCTGTCCTTGGATCCTTGTCGCCTAGTGCTGCTCTTGGTGGGAATTGTTGGGCTTCTGTAAATAACATCAGAGTACGGCCTAGACCTGCTCTTTATGAAAAGCGCTGTGAGATAACTGTTGTTGTGATTTGGCGCTATATAAATAAAATTGAATTGAATTGAATTACAACTATCCACCCAGTCGGAAGCTAAGGATTGCTGTGTGCTTATTCTCACACCGATATTCCAGATACAGCAACCCAGCTAGCGGAACTAACATCGTACTGCTTGGACTGGAACACTACGATCTCTGGTAAGACCCACGAAGTCAGCCTAACAAAAAAATTCCAAACTAAGAATGAGCACGTGTGAAACCAAAAGCATGGACAGAGTGGAAACAGGTACGCAGACACGAATAACACACTACTTGAACATGACAGGTAACCGTAACTGGCAAACCTCCCATTTTTCACGCGATTCTGCCATATTTTACTGTTTCATTAAGCTGTCCTCCAGTTTAAATATTTAAATATCTCGTATTGTTTAACTAAAAAAACAACTACGCTCCCCTCCAGTAAAGCAGGTATGTAGAACATTAGCTGTAACAGTGACGGGTATTTAACAGCCCTAGACAATAAAACAAGAAGAATAACAACAGTGTGAGGGGTCCAGGACTCAGGGCTCCTCAGAGTATCTCACTCGTGTTATTATCGCGTTAACGCATTAATTAATTAACACAAACAATTGTCTTTTCACAATTTAACACATATTTTATTACTATTGTTATCAAGTCTGTTGCTCACTGGCTCTGAATACACATCCAGTCAAACCATGGTTCACCTTGTGGAACCTTTCAGCGCCTAATGTGCCGTGTTTTAGGCGACTTGCCAAACTGTTGAGTTTATTTGGATGACGTGGTAATCTATGACCATGACTGGGGGAGTCACTGGGGGAGTCACTTTTTTAACACACATGTTAACATGTGTGTTAAAAAAGGTTCTCTCATTCCTAGCTGATGCCTCCCTCACGTTGGACCTCGCAAAGTGTGAATTTGGGAAAGCGACTGTCACGTATAGGCAAACAGGTCGGTCAGAGACAAGTTCGACCTGTAGACGCTAAGGTCGAGGCCATTTTGTGTTTTCCAGCCCCTACTACTAGGCGAGAGCTTAGACGTTTTCTAGGCATGGTGGGCTATTATCGTTGCTTCTGTCAAAACGTCTCGGATATAGTTGCTCCCTTGACCGAGGACTGTGTGCACATACTTCAGTCAGCCAAATCCCTCCTTTGCAGTGCCCCTGTGTTAGCGGTCCCTAACTTCACTCTGCCTTTTCAGCTGGAGGCACAAGAGAGGGGTTGAGAACATCATGGCAGATGCGCTATCCCGTGGATGAGACTGTCAAAAGCTGTGTTGGTGTGTTACAAACCCAGATGTTTAAGGGTTTGTTCTTATGGGCGGGGGTGTTACGTCCCGTAAGGTCCTGGACTGGGATTGTTTGTGTTTTGGGGTTTTTTTTGGGTGTTCTTTCTCTGTCTCTCGCGCTCTCCCTTCAGGTGCCCTGACAATTCATGCAGCTGATTAGCTTCAATCGGCTGCGGGTATAAGGAGCCCTCGAGGTTGGTGTAAGGTGTGGAGAGGTGTGTGTGTGGAGAGCTACTGTGTTGAAAACTACTGTGTTGAAGAACTCGCCGGGTGAGTATAGTGAATACTTATATAGGTTGCCTCCCTCTGCTCTCTCTCTTTTGCTCTCTCTCTCTCTTTCTTTCTCTTGCTCTCTCTCTCTCTCTCTCTCCCCCTCACCCCCAACCGGTCGAGGCAGATGGTCACCACCCTGAGCCATGGTTCTGCTCAAGGTTTCTGCCTCTTAAAAGGAAGTTTTTCCTTGCCTGTGTCGCCTAGTGCTGCTCTTGGTGGGAATTGTTGGGCTTCTGTAAATAACTTCAGAGTACGGTCTAGACCTGCTCTTTATGAAAAGCGCTGTGAGATAACTGTTGTTGTGATTTGGCACTATATAAATAAAATTGAATTGAATGAATGAATTACTAATCTTGTCTTGTCTTTTGTTTTACAGACGCTCCCCTTTTTTCTTTTTTCAATTGTTCAATTCCCCTCTAATCGTCTCCAGTGGAGATCGTTTTCCTTTTGGCCTTTTCTTACAATAAATTTCCATTAAACGTAAACGTGTGTCTGCTGCTTGACTTTCCACCCCGGGAACACATTAATTGTTAGTCCCACATCCACTGGCTGCCACCAGGACGTAACACCAATGCAGACTGTTTTTCTTGCACAAAGAGATAGAGAGATTATATATATATATATATATATATATATATATATATATATATATATATATATATATATATATATACATAGTAGTGGTGGGCATAGATTAATTTTTTTAATCTAGATTAATCGTGAAATTAATCTAGATTAATCTAGATTAAAATGACTCATTTGAATTCTGCCGAAGGCATTTAAAATATGTGTGCGAACGGGTTTCAAGCCAGGTTTCAAGCCAGGTGGCGCATTAGACCAGGGGCTCATCTCCTGTTTGCAAAATGCATCACAAACTGCTTGAGAAAGCTGTTCTACTATGATAATTGGTGATGAAAATAAATCATGTTCAATAAAATGTACTTGTGTGTAGCGTGTGATGTGCTTTGCGTTTAAGTGGTACTTGAGACTGGAAGAACTCCTACAGTAAACTAATTCCGCATTGCACAAGGTGCAAACCAGATGTTGTGCCAAGTTTTGCCTGCCTGCCGAGAATTGCATGCACCTCCAAATAATGCTTTTAAATGCTGTAAAATTCTTTGTGGACTTCATCAATGGTGATAAATTGATTTGAAGTATATATTTTATGAACGTTTAGAGTCTTTAATATTTTAATACACTAGGCTAGAAGGACCATTCCTTGACATTCAGTACATACATGGTGATAAAGCTGTTTGATCAATGAGCACAGCCAAGTGTCTGAGAAGGACCTAAACAGGTGGATGCATAATTCGGCAGATCAGATTTTGTAGGCTCCCTGCTGAGATTTGCATCCACCTCTTTTCTCAGCATAGATGACCGTTAGCATCCGCGAGGTGCATGCGATTGTCGGCAGGCAGGCAGAATTCGGCACAACCCCGCGGCTTCAGAAATGTTCGTACACAAAGTGCTGTCCAACAGCTGTCTGTAGACGTGTTGCTACAGTTAGTGTGAGTAAATACCGCACAATGCGTTTTTTAATCAACCGGCATATCAATAACTAACCTGGCTAGTTGTAAACAAACAGCTGGCCGAGCGAGGTTGTGACTGGAACGCCGTCAACTCGGGTGTGGCGTCATTCCCAGCTCCGACCTCCGAGGTAAATGGAACGCAGCAACAGCTGCATCCATGTTAGCACGTCACGTTTGATGTGGTAATTTCACAGTAGGCATACACACAGGTTCGAAGACTCGTTCTTGCCCCCTACAGTGCAATTCGGTATACATCTGCACTAAAATATCAAGGTGAAAGTCATCATAGCTTGCGTAGTATAGACCCAGCTCCCAACCCAACTTTGAGAATAGATTAACGGCGATATTTTTTTTATTGGCCGATAAGAGTCTCACGTTAACGCAGCACGTTAACACCGATAACGGCCCACCACTAATGAAATTAGTTTTAATTTAATGTTAAAATAGGCTACTTCAGTCATTTATACACCTCCAGGTGGTGTACAGTGGAACATTTTTCACTGTGCGCCGGGAGATGCCTGAAAATTTCCCTTATTTTTAAATCCCAAAGTTGCCAGGTATGCAGGTAAACAGAGCACGACAAGCTACAATGATCCAATGAAGACAGAACTGAAATAATAACCCTTAATACACAGGTAAATTAGCAGGACAGGAGCATAAACAGGTGATACAAATCAGGGCAATCAGGACAAGGAAGATACAGGCCCAATCCCAATGACCCCCTAAGCCCTAAGCCCTGAACCCTCACAGACTTTACTGACGTCACTTGAAAGTGATTGAGTTTAAGAGGCTGCAAGGGCTCAAAATGCTTTAACTAGGAACGGGACGTCTCTTTCCCACGTTATCACGTTACCTTGACACGCTGAAAAACGTTGCACATTATTTTATGCTTTTGCCTGATTAATGAAGTCCTGCAGGCTCTTATAGTGACATCCACTCTACAGAGTGGAGGAGCGGTAAATGTCAATATATTTGTCAATAATCATGAATAGGCCGACACTATTGTTGGTCAAAACAGCATCATTAAGCAAAAAACTAAAATAAATAGTTGAATAAACAAAGTGTGTAGGCTATTAAGGTGTATTCCTCTGACTTCATGTGTTCTATGCATCATAGAACACATTCTGATCTTAAGTTCAGAAAAATTCTAACAATGTTAACATCAGCGTTGGTGTCAATGCTTGTTTGTTTACCGTTTTCTTCTTCTTCTCCTATATAGGCGTATTTGCCGTGGTTTTTCTCTTGCTTCCGGGCTTCCCCGGAAGTCTGCAGAAATGCAGACTTACGGAAAGGGTCTAAAAAGGGCTCAAAATGTCCGCGAGAGAGCCCTCGCGCACTTGACGATTTGACAGTGGGACAGCCCTAAGCCCTCACGGACTTCCCGGGAACGCGCCTCAAAGTCTGTGAGTCTGTGAGGGTGGAGATTGGGATTGGGCCACACACTCACACAGAGCCAGGCAGGGTGATACACAGGTGAGACAGATCAGGCAATCAGGGAGACCAGTCACAGGACTTGAACAACTCCAGATTAGTGGAAAACAAAACAGGACAAGCACACCAATAAGGAAACACATACAGACCAAAAGCAAGGATCAATTCACCTAAAGCAGAGCAGACCAAGATAATAGTAAGTACAGACAGGAACATGACACATATTGACTTTAGAGGTCTACAGCTGCTAATTGCACTGTTCATCAAATAATGCAAATTTTGTTAGCTCTAGGCCTATTCACTTGAACTCACTAGCTTAGCCTAGCACCTTGTGATGCAGCATTTATATATAATATTTTTTAAATAGAGTTTATGGTGCAGGCACATAAGAGTAAAAAAGGTGTTCTCTTCTCTTAATTTTTTGTGTGTAGCTTGTGTGTTTGGCTGCAAGCAAAACCATATAAATAGTCATTTTTTGCCACAGCCTAGTTACAAAAGGTATTGAATGAAGTACTGGTGTGATTAGAGACTCATGGCAGTGGCTGCAAATCAGAAAGTAACTTCATTTATACATTGATGCCACTGCCTTTATGAGCAATTTGGGTTTCAGTAACTTGCCCACGGACACTTCGACATGCAGACCGGTGGAGCCAAGAATAAACCTACCAACCTACTGATTAGTGGGCAACAGGCTCTACCTCCTGAACCACAGCTGTTGGCTACAAGCCCTGGATCAAGAGTGAGCTTTTTAAAGGGGTTATATGTAGTATTCAGCAGCCACTAACGGTGCAGTTTTTTAGATTACAACCAGGTATGTGCTCATTTGCGAGCATATTGACATTGCCCAAAAGTGACAACATTACATTGACTGCATTTAGCTGACAAAATATGGTATCTTTCACCCAAGAGGAACAGCAATGTCAGCATAGCTAATTGTATTGGATGGTAATGAAAACGGTAAGTGAGCTAGACTGAATATTATAAAATTGTTGCCATACTTTTAGACTGCAAAGTAAGTCACGTTACTAAAGTGAACAGATCTTCTGCTGTAGTGTTTACCATTGGTGAGTACTGGTAAAACCTCACTAAATCTAAGTTGAACGTTAACAAGCAAAAAGCGGCAGATCCGTACATTTGCTTTGTACCGTTACATCATTTCTTGCAGGCTAAAATCAACACTTACCCTAACTGACATAATACCGGTGGTACACAGGATGGCAGCCCTAATAAAATTGGTGGCCACCCCAGTGATCCCTCCTGGCGAGGGGCATATGTATAAAATGTTAGATACTGTATATATTATGTCACTCCTGGGTTTGAGTTAAAACGTGCTTAGCAGCATACATGTGTTTTTAAGAGGGTAACCTCTGACCCTGAGCTGTGACGGATTGTGATGTTTATTTTAAGAAAGGCCTCCGATTCTTTTATGTAGATGCCTATCACGTTTCTAAAATTGTGATTGGTCAAGGCGTAGGTCTAACTTAACGACAAGCTGCAGAAGTGGAGAGTGAAAGCATCTTTTATCATCTTTTATCATCCTGACTCTATGCTGCTCCATGTACAACTGTCATGCTGGATGGATTGATACTAGGCTATGGAATGCGGTTGTTGTCATGATGTTGTTGTCATATAGGCCCTTTCATGCTGCTTTGTTATCCGAGACTATTATGACAATATGCCGGCTCGCTGCCTGTATAAGAGATATGGAGCTGAGAAAGGGAATATATATAGACATTCCTTCCGTTTTGATTGCAGGATCTCTGTGGTGACTATAGAAAGGGTCTGGAAAAACTTTTCAGACTGGACTTTTCAAAATGCTGGAGCCTCAACATGCTTCATGACAGTCATGTCTTTCCCCAAGTAAGGGAAATCAGGGTACCCCGAAAGAAATAAAAGAAAGCAAATAGTAAGAAAGCAAAGTGAAGGAAAACAGCTGCCAACTAATTTCCTTCAAATGAAAGGTGAGCACAGTCACAACTAGTGGTTAAAGAATGGCTTAAGCTAATATCAGCAGTAAGATTGAAGGCAGGTATCTAGCTTGATGCATATTTGATTGTAGGATAGAACATTAATAATTATCAGCATCATAAATTAAACTTACTAAAGTTTTAATTATTTTGCTTTCAGACCTAGTTGCCTTTCAACACTAACTTACACAGTGGGCTTTGGACACACAGATTAAATAAACTGAAATTATACAAATGGCAATGTAAAGGCTATCATTTATTTGAAAGCTGATTGTTTCTGTATTCTTGTTTCTGCAAATGAAACATGACTCTACTGAAGTCCTGTTTTATTATGCAGTATAGTTCGCATTTTCTCAATGTAGGGCTCTGACAACTAAAACGGTATTTTTCAGCTTTGTGTTATACCTTGGGAATGATGAATGCTTCAATAAACATGAAGAAAATTACGTTATTTTAAGCATGATCCTCAGCAAACCTCATTTAACTATAGTAAAGTACTGTGTACAGTGTGTTGAGTAAAGAGGTTTAAAGTGTGGTGAGATTTCACACTGTGCAGACTTAACCACGTGGACCCTGGCGCCTATTTCTAGGAAAAACGCCTAAAATAACATACCCAAAATAAATCAGTAATATGTCCTCAACCATTAGGCCTAGATGCATAATTCTCATTTGAAAGGTCAGAAGCTAATGAATATAAATTCATACATTACAGAAAAAAACAAATACAGAAAAAAATTGATATTTTCATCCTCACCTGGTAAAAAAAAGCTATATATAATAAAACCATAATAAACAATCAAAGCCATCATAAGGTAGATTATAATGCACCTGAATATCTTCTAATACAGCTGGAACACAACTGTAACTAAATTTGATGAAAAGAAACTGATATAACAGTTATTACACAATCTTTCAAAAATATACCAGGAGAATGTCCATGTTTTGGCCATATTTACTGTTTATATGTTCACTTTTGGAAGAATTGGGAGAACTATTTCTCTCCATACAACCACGTTCCAAATAACATAAAGCTTCCAAAACACTGAGAAATTGATAAAAACAGTAAATAAGACCAAAAGCACTCCCATGCTTTACAGGCCCATAGCTTGAGAACAAAACATCCTACAGGGCTGCAATTTCATTTTGTTTGTCTGGACGAGACGGATCCATACATATCTTGGATGTATATGTACCTACGGGTCGCCAGCAGAGGCCGATAAAGATCGCCTCCGCCAAAGCAAACTCTTCTTCTCCACCTCAATCAGACGACAGAAACGAAACTTTACACCGAAGCCTATCTCAACAAGATGGCGGCCCGCCAGACTCTGTTGACACAAAGCGCCGCTGTTTTTGGACGGAAAACAGCTAGAAGAGCGAAAAATGATTATGCCCCCCGTATCGGGTCAGTCCGTTCCCAGCACAAATCACAGATTATTATTTCTTGTGTAAATTTGGTATGAATGGTTCATTAGTGACTACCCTGATCACCACCACAGTTTAATAACTTGTCTATATTTTTCAAAAGATGCATGAGAAACAGGGACCAAGCGAGAAAGGGGGTCCACAGAGACTGCTTGTACATAGGTGTCATAACCTGGCTCAGGTCACGACAAATACGGAGACGGCACGGAGGACTGCCGAAAATAAATATTATTTATTACAGCAACTTAATTAACTAATAAAACTAATAATTACCAGTGTAGAGTGTATCAGTCAGTGACATCAGTGGTGTAAAAGTGGATGAGTGACTAGCGTGAAGTTTGAGTGTTGATGAGTGGTACAGCTTTACAGCTGTTTCTAAGGTTTGTGAGGACACGTAAGAATAAACTAGATTCTTACAGATTGGTGGAAAACCATCTCCTTTCATGTTTCGAGTTATTAAATAGTGGGTCTGATAAAAAGGGGTTCTGTGAAAAAATGTTCAATTTCAATTTCAAATGCCAGAACAAGGTTGAGAGTGTGGTTAAAACAGTTAGTGGGTTTATGAACAAATTGTTGACGTCCATGTGAATATTAAAATCACCCACAATAATTACTTTTCCTGTTTTAAGAACTAAACATGGTTAAAATCTGAATTCAGATAAAAATTCACAATCTGGACCAAGAGCGGTACACTGTAATAAATAGAATTGGCTGGAGTGTTCAGAGAATCGGAGCAGCGGGGGTGGTATTGCACTCGCTTTACCACACCGTTGTGACGAAAAGACAGCTGAGCCGTAAGGCAAAGCTCTTGATCTACCGGTCGATTTTCGTTCCTACCCTCACCTATTGTCATGAAGGCTGGGACATGACCAAAAGAACGGTACAAGCGGCCGAAATGGGTTTCCTCAGGCGGGTGGCTGGTGTCTCCCTTAGAGATAGGGTGAGAAGCTCTGCCATCCACGAGGAGCTCAGAGTAGAGCCGCTGCTTCTTTGCGTTGAAAGGAGCCAGTTGAGGTGGTTTGGGCATCTGGTAAGGATGCCTCCTGGACGCCTCCCTAGGGAGGTGTTCTAGGCATGTCCAACTGGGAGGAGGCCTCGGGGAAGACCCAGGACAAGGTGGAGAGATTATATCTCCACACTGGCCTGGTTAATGTGGCTCGGGAAAGAGAAGTTTGAGGTCCCCTGCTGGAGCTGCTGCCCCCGCGACCCGATCCCGGATAAGCGGATGACGATGGATGGATGGATGGATGGATGGATGGATGGATGGATGGATGGATGGATGGACGGATGGCAGTGTTTTCCAGTTTGGGTGTGAAAGACTAAAAAAAGAGTTCTCTGAGTGTTAATGTGACGGTACCTTTTATGTAGGCTACCAAATACATTGACTAGGACAACAGTGCTTATGTTTACATTTTTTTTAAATCAACACTATTGCTAGGGACAATGCAAAAGTAAAAACTTAGTTCTGCGTACAGGCCATAGTGTCCATTGTCTTGGAATAATAGTCTTTAAAATACATGTTTTGTTACCTCTGACATGGAAAACAAAACACAAAACCATAGTGAGTATAAGCTAAGCTAAAACATTTTTTTGTTCAATTAGAACTAAAACTTTAAATGCACTCTAAAAACTTGATAAACCAAACTAAACTGGAGAGTTTAAATCCAGGTGAAAGCAGAGGTCTGTTAGTTGGGCATCTCTGTTAATTACAAGTTGATCAGTCTTTGTATGTGTGCAGTACAGCTTCATCAATAAGGGGCCGTGTCCACCAAAGCGTTTTTTGCCAGCTGAAAACGCCACCTGCTGTTCTGAAAACGCGTAGCTGCCAGCGGTAGGGTGCGTTTTGGAGGCGCAGTTTTTTTTTTCGAGACGCTGTGGTTGCTATGATACCTAATTTCCGTGGAGGCGATGTGCTACAAGTAGAGTAGCCTACTTAATTTACTGAATGTAAAAATGTCACCACATAGTACGTAGGCCTACTTGCTCTGGCCCTCGCTCTGCATGAAAAGAAGGCTGAAACATGAGAGTACAGACTTTTCCGTACGTGTGTTCATGAGATTTTGCGGCCGAGGCAACACCTCGGCGAGAAGGCACATCGTTTCGTTCAAGATCCGGATGTGCTCGGTGCGGTGTTTGTCCCGCCCTCGCGCCGTGATTGGACGGCTGGGTAAAAGTGACAGTGACGGAGCGGCGCAGCGTTTTCCCAAAGTTGAACATTTTTCAACTCGGCGACGTGAAAAAGCGATCAGCGCTTGGCCAGCGAAAAAAGACGCTCAGCGCCTCGTCACGCTCCTGGCGTTTTTAGCAGCTCGGAAAAACGCGGCGCTTCCATTGGAATGTATTGTAAAAAGACGCTGGCGTCAGAAAAAAACGCTTTGGTGGACACGGGGCCTAATCCATCTATTTACCTTTTGCAGCTGATTTTAAAAGCAATCTGTCGAGATGGCGGCAGTAGAGCAAACGCATACACATCATCTACTGTGATCATGAATATTTACAGAATATTTTTTGACGAAACAAACAAGATGACAAAAAGGACCAAGATGATGATGTGTGACATAAAAAACAAGTTTAAGTAAGGCCATTGGTGCTCGATAAAAAAAGTACACGCAATATGTGTTCATCATGCTGGATTTCATTTGACTGCGTGTGTGTGTATTGTGAACAGCTCCTCTGATAGTCCATGTCTTAGGGCAAAGGTGAATCTATTTATACCAGAGACACAACCCAGAAATAGACGACATGACAGAGCCATTAACAAGGGAGGTGTGTATGTGTCTGTGTGCATGTGTGTGCGTTCGGCAGGAAGGATCTACACTTTTTGACCTAGGCACAAGCCAGGGTCAAAGGTCACAAACTTTTTGTCTGCCTGTTTTAACACTCTGACCCCAAATGCTCTCTGTGACCTTCTAAACACACACAAACACAGACACATTCACATGTGCAAACACACAACCCCAGGACCAAAGGCCCACATATCTGAATATGTTGAAAGTCTGTGGAGCAGAGTGACAAGTTTGGCAGATATTGTACATGAATTGGGCGTGTTTTTCCTAACCAAGAAAAGCTGAAGGATCAGGAGTGGACTTCTTTAAGGAACCTGCAAAGTGGATATTTAAAGACTATTTACATGCTCATGAATTCCGATAAATTTAAGATCTAATCTTTCGCATTATAATCTGATTGGTTCATAGAGGTGATATAATGAGCGTATACAACAGGTATGATGTCGAATTCCTTTGCACCGATCTGTATCACTCCCCGACTAACACGGTCTGAGTTATAATCTGAACTTCTTGTTCTTGTTCTTCTCATGCCCGATTTACATGGTTTTAAAATGCGATCTGATACAGATCGCATTTTAACGTGGGGGAGGTAAATAAATAAATAATGAGCGAGTGAGAGAGAGAGAGAGACAGAGATAAATCATTGCTTATTACATGATTCAACATTTCCCTCTCTCACACACAGGAAAATGCACAAACACACACACAGCAGTCCACTACTTGCCCCAGACGTCAAAAGTTCAAAAGACTATTGCTCAAGGAGACACATTTCCACCTTTTCTGGTAGGTATGATATTAAAGTGTTATTATTTTACGCACTGCTGTCTGCTGGCACACAGTAGCAAGTATATTATCATATAAGTTCAAGTTACCAAAGTCAATTTACTGACACTGGACAGCTTGTAGCGGCTGCACAACAAATGGCAACGTGCAAATAGATATAAATAAAAAGTTCTAATAATTCTAGCCTTTGGTGTATGGTGCTTAGCAATGTGCTATGTAGACTACTGGCAGCCTGGTGGGACTACTTTTTGTATTGAAATAATAGCTCAAAAATAGCTCAAATATACATTCACGTGTACACCCTGAACATTCCACAGTGGATTTTTTAAATTTTCATCTGGGGTGAGTGTAAACAGCAGCAACCAGATTATAATATGAAAGTTTCATATTCACAATAAACAGTTTGACATTTGGGAAACAGAGTCCATCGTGACTGAGTTTGAGCACCAAGCATCATCGATGTAAACACAGTCCAGCTCCACTCATCCTGCCAGAGTCTTGCGCTGACAGCACTGAACATGGGCCACCTGCCGAGTGCTGCCGAGAACCAGGATGCTGATGGGGCAGGTCTCTGTAACGATGCGGGCACAACAGTCTCTGAATTCCATTGTCTGGTCAACAGGAGTCTCATTCTGTCCAGACTGGATCTTTAGGAGCAGAATTAAGTCCAAGCTGGGCCAGCATGGCTCCTCTCCTGGCTCTCTCTCCTCTCCTCTGAGTGATCACTGCATTCGCCGTGGTGCCTGGTCCCATTGTTTGGGCTGGGTGCATCTTGGTCTGCTGCTCTTTAATCCAAAAACCCCGTCTTAATTTTCCAATGACTGTATTTATGTCAGAGGTAGCGCGTGTTTTAGCAAAACAGATTTAAAAAAGTTTAGCAAAGTTTGAAGAAGCTACCGGCCGCTGCTTCTGCAAGCTCTTAGTAATCCCTTACACTACTAGTTACTGGGAAAAGTAATAATATTACAGTAAAGTGTTACTGCCCAACAATGTTTTTGAGGTCATTAACTGAAATAAAAATTTAAAACTGCAAAACTAACTAAAACTAACTTAAATGGAAGCGTAAATGTATCTAGTTTTCGTATTTATTTATTTATTTATTTTATAGGACCTTATAAGCCTACATTTCGTGTGAATATGTAGCTGGGAGAACTAACGTTGCTAAGCAGTTGGTCTGGCTGGACCGGCAGTTTAGCGGTGATTAGCCAATTGGCACTTGTTGGTGAGCCGCGTGTGTGTTATGCTTTTTTCCCTCCACGTAAAGAGCTGGCACGCTGCGTGTCATGTGACTGTCCTGCCACGATTGCTTCATCCGTCAAAGAGCCCGGGGTCAGGGCGGCTTCTGGCCGCAATGTAGCAGGTGGCGACCTGCTACCTGCTACCTGCTGGCCGCAATGCAACATCGTGTTTCACAATGTTTTAATACCTATTTTTTGATTAATAAAGGTTTAGATTTTAATATAACTGCTTTCCGATCATACTTGCCTCCAGGGTGTTAGGGACCTGTTGTTTGTGGCTCCAAGGGGGCCTCCACTATCTTCCATTTTCTTAGCTGTCCATCAATTGTATTTCACCTCCATTTATTGTATTTCACCTATTTAAAAAAGAATGACAGAGCTAGAGACTGATGTAATGAATTTCTACCACTGAGTAGTAGGATTAGGGTAGTTTAGCTCTTAGTGTTTTCTGTATGTAGGTTAGAAATTATACTGTAGATATATGTGCTTCATTTATTTGTAGTATTTGAAATATCTATATTTTATATTTGCTTAGTGTGTACAAGCTTCAGATAGCTTAAAAAAAGGGTGTCACTTTTCACTAATGTTTCTGATTGTACTTGTATTTTAATGTTTTGTGAAAAAACTAAAGTGGACTGAACCTAACTGAACTGAGCTTGGCGTCCTGCAGTGACAAAGACTAAAACTAACACTGAAACTAATAAAAACTAAACTAAGCATTTTCCAAAAATAAAAACTGAACCAAACTAGCAAACCCATGTTAAAAACTAATTTAAACTAAACTGAAATAGAAAAGAAAAAGTCAAAACGAAATAAAAACTAATGAAAAATCCAAAACTATAATAACCTTGGTTGTGATACTTACTTATAATTACAGTGTTCATAAAGAAGATACCTATTTCAAATATTTCCTCCTGGTAACCAGCTCTGATGCAAAAAAATTACTCATTCAGGTAATTACTTTTAAGATTCAGTGCTGGAAAGAGACAGATCGGTATCCGAGGAAAATTTCAGATCGAATGAAATGACTGGCCGTGCTTACTGCAGTCCTGCAACAGTGCAATTTTTGTGTCAGAGCATTTGATTTATTATACACTACCTGCTCAGCATAACGAGGGACAGGTGAAAGTAATTAAGGCGGGGAAGACAATCACCCACACAAACACACACAAAGACAGGAAGCAAGGTTACACAAGACACCTTCAAAATAAAACAGGAAATAATAAAAGTCGGACCCCAAACCATGACAGTTCATACATGCATAATATGGGCTAAGATCTGACAATGCTACACAAAGACTTTTTATCCTGTGTGACCCAATAATCATGTGACTGCTTCTCTTAAAGTTCTTTAAGAGAAGCAGTTAATGAAAAACCTACTAACAGCTGCACCTAGCGTGAAATATCAAATACATGGACAATTACAACATACTATTGTAAATATGCAAATAGATGGAAATCTCTTCTTCTATGTAATAATAATATAATGTAAAATATACTATTTTTCTTACCCAGCTTACTTTTTTTGATCCTTAGCATGATCTTTCGACAACTGCTGGTGAAAAGAATGGAATTTGCAGATAAAAATAAAATGTAAAACGTTCATGCTGCTTGGATGATGAACAGTTTTGATCTTCATATATATCAATCTTTACACAATCTTCGGTCTTAGGTAGGTCTGATCATTATGTAGCCAATCACTGCATTTTTAACAATTTTGAATCCAAAATTGCATCTGTTCATAGCAATATTTACTGTGACATTTTTAACCCCTTGACGCCGATTGCTGCGTATTCTCATCACACCTCTTCCTGCAAGCCAAGACAGCACATGGATTCCCCCGATGCCTGTTGGTGCATATTGGATACGTACCTAGGAACCTTTTGCAGGCCCTGGTTTCTCCTTTATGCCTGTTGTTGCTAATTTGCATCATACCTACATCATACCTGAATTTATATCTTTTCTATGTTCTATAGACAAATTAACAATCTTCACTTAATTTAACATCAGCTTGAAAGAATGAAAACACTAAATTATAATTTTTATTTTAAGTCAAGGGTTAAAGAGGTCTCTTTCATTAAGTAATTCATTAAACTTCATTATTTAACTGATATTTATCATTATATCAAATCTAATTATAAATAAAGTGTTGGTAAACACAACAATGCGTGTGGCCCATGCAGTCATTTTTCTTCTTTCCACATATTCAGATAGACAAAAAGAGCAGGTCATTTCTGGCTGTTTGGGGGCCCGGGCTATTTAAAGAGAAAAGGATTTAGCTGTAGACAGATTACTGCTTAGCGGCCTATTACAAGTAAATACTCTGTGTGTGTGTGTGTGTGTGTAACATATGGTTTCTGATGACGACCATTTAAGAGGTGTCAGACTGGAGCCACACCAAATTATAAAGGCACACACACTTAGACACACACACACACTCCATTCCTCCCTCTCTTTCTGCCTCTTTGTCTCTGTAGTCTAAACAAGCCCGTTATAAGATAATGGATGACAACAGGTCACACGACCCACCCTAATGAGGTGGTTGCTAAGAGCAACAACTTAATGTACTTTAAACACTGACTACAGAGACTTCATATTAGAACTAAGTACTTATAAACCACATCATTTCTTTTCAACAAACCCAACTAGGTAAGTAGATGGTATTTCTCTGTGTTAATTGTTTTATTCAACAGGTTATTTAAGAGCAAAGTCTCATTATAGTCTGACTTCCATCATCTTCATTTTTAACAGTTAAGTTGCCAAGTGAGAGCAGTTATCACTGACAACAGAATGACGTGCCAAAGATTCATTGGTTTTTCAAAATCAGACTATGAAAACACCAGAGGAATGTACAGGCTTCAGGGTCAACAATCACTTCTCATAACCATGGTGAAAACTATTTTTGTGTATTATGTATGAGCTAATTCTAATCTATTTTAGGGATTTGAAATGTACATGAGGATAAAACCATTATTATTTAAGGATATTTTAAAAAGGACTTGACTTTTGAGCAATGCACATTTGTTTTGTATGGAAATCTAATATTTCTTCAAATGTTGTTGTAAATGGTTCAGCCAACTACAATCACAGTCAACCCTGCTCTGCTTAGATTCAAGGACTAAATCTGAAATAAATAAATGTGTTGTTTACATCATGGAAAGTCATATGTCTGATGAGCATCATATAAAGGCAGGGCATCTAAAAGAGAAAATCTAAAATGATTTTGTCACTGTTGGTATTTGTTTGCTATCTGGAGGTTCCACACAGTCAGAGACTCAGACGAATGCCACGTCTGGCGCCAGTGATTACTCTGTTAAGCCGAATCAGTTTCCTGTGTTTGGTTTGATGGGCGCCATCATCTTCATGGAACTAAAACAGGTAAGTGTGACCCCATTACCACCACCTCCACCCCAGCCGGACACACACATGCACACACTTAAAGTGTGGTGCCCTCCCGAAAAGATACAGATTGGTAAAAGCATGTTAAATGTATGTTATTATATTCTCAAAGATTGATTTTGGGCCATTTCTGACATAGCAGTTAAAAAATACTTTAAACACATGCACATACTATGATTAATTGAGTATATGTGTGCCATTTAGAGGTGTACAGAAACATAATTATCTGTACCTGTACCTCGGTTTTGGAGTCATAGTTTTGGTATGTTTTCGGTCTACCAGACAAAACTTTGATAATAACATTTGTCATTTATTTTGAAAACATTTCCCATTCAACAGTGATTATTATTCTTACTGTAACAATTACGGTACCTAAATAATGGCATGTTTTCAGTAAGAAAAAAGAAAAAACACTTATGCTGCATCATAAGACTCCGGTTGAACAATGGCAGCTTGCATTTATTTATACAAGGCCGGGACAACTAACAGACAAAAATGCACACCTGAAGGCACATTGTTGAAAAAAATAAGTTTACACCTATGCAGTACCTTTAGCAACAATAATAATAAACCTCTACTTTAGTAAAGAAAATAAATATGACAAGTGTGTTGTAATTAAAACGAGTGGTTAAATACAGTCTTTCTGCACAGTGAACAGCGATAAAGCAGATATCCAAAACCTGTGATGAAATCATGTAAAATAGATTTGGGGTTTAAAATTGAATAAAGATGCTTCATTTTAGGGGGTTATTGAAGGTGGGGCATTTACATACAGTATACATACTATACAGAATGGTAAGACTGATCTGATGACGGCATACAGTTAGCCTTTTTGGTAAATGTTTAACACTTTATTTCCCAGGTTACAAATACCAAAACAAGAAATATTCCTTTTCAAACTAAAATATTTCCATACTTACAGGAAATAGAAAGAATAAGAGCATCAAAGGATAGGCTCAGATTATTTCAAGTCTATCTTAATATTATACCTAAATGGTCATAAATACACTGGCCTTTGGTTGCTGTAAGCGGTCTATGAAGTGATTCCTTTCTAATGTGACTCAAATGTAGTTTGAGAAAGGGACCAAAATACACAATTCTAGTTACATGTGTCTTCAGCAGTCTGAACCAATTGGAGTGTGTGTCAAGGGTCAAACCAGGGACATTGTGTTTATGTACACTGTATACGTCATACATCACTTGAGGATGGCCAGTGTTCAAGTGTTTTTTCATATTGCTAACCTACGCATATAATATCAATCTAGATTGTGTGATATATATATCTGGATTGCAGTCCAGACCAATGTTGAATCATTGTAGCTAAATGGTAGCAGCCAGAGCTGTGTATCTGATGTGTTGAACACACCATAGTCAGCACATGACTTAAATCGCTCACTCAGTGAGAGAGTATCCCTGCAGGTTTGCTCACTGAACTAAGAAATAAACAGATTGTTTCAGGAAGTAATTCATTTCACTTCATTCAAAAAATAGTCTTCTTCTTTTAATTGAAACATTGAATAAAGGAAACAACACTGACACTTTGGGTCCCTCACAACTTGCAACTGTGTTTCTTGTACAACACTACAATATACACAAAACCTAGCCCATCAATACATAATAACATAATATACAAGTGCTTATACAGTTGATGCATATTCTTTGATGTTGGGGCCAAATTGTCAGGGTGCACAATGAAAATGAGATTAAACCAACAACACTGCCAAAGTACATAAATGTATAGCTGAGACACATTTACACTGATCTTTTTACTCTTCTGACAAAACCCAAACAACTGTTCATATAGTAAAATCAGGAGAAGATACTCTGAAACAAACTCAGCTGCTGTAAGAAAAGTGGAGGAATTTTTGATGAAAAGCAGGTGAACTCCAAATGACCATTAATTTTGCCAAAACATCAATGTAACATTGACCTGTAACAAATCATCTACATCAGTCTGTCAGTATTTTCATTGTAGTTTTCAGCCGTGATTCTGCCACTTAGTAATGCTGCTGGCTGTGCACTACACTGTGCTTGGTACACAGTGATGGGCTGTGTGTTTTGGATCTAGTTGGATTCCAACTGTAGATTTTGGTGTGTTTATGTGGTCAGTCATGGCAGCATAGTGAGTGAGTTACATCATATGAGTGTAAAACTACACTGGACAGTGTAAACTACTATTAGAGGGTGAGTGTGCATTAATTCCACTTTAACTTTTATAAGTTTATTTGTTAAATGTGTTGTATGTTGTGTGTGTGTGTGTGTGTGTGTGTGTGTGTGTGTGTGTGTGTGTGTGTGTGTGTGTGTGTGTGTGTGTGCGTGTGATAGAGAGAGAGAGAATGAAAGAGAGGGGGAAAGAGAGACAGCTGGACTGTGTCAGGACTGATGAGAAACATTCCTGTTAGTGTAGCATAACCTTCCTACTGCTCTGCTGATAACACAGGCACCTCTCTCTGACACACACACATACACACATTCATATCTCCTGCTCTGCACCGCTACAACTACTAATACCATGGGAACCAGACTGTGGGTCCAAGTTTGTGTTAAATTATTCCATCACACACAAACACACACAAATACACAAGGCACGTGTGTCTCAGTGAGCTCATTGTGGAAAGAGTTAAGATATCATTTCTTATCCATTGTGGACACACAAACATACTTCTGCATCCACACAGGAACAGCAACGCATTAGTGAATTCAGAGCTGCTACAACATAATAAGAACACCAAGAACTAATTTTGTGCACTTTAGGTATGTGTCTGTAAGTCCACATTTATAAACCTCCAATGTTATGTTTTGTGTATATACTTTGTTACAGGTTATAGATTTATCGTAATATTTAACTTTGTAGTATTGAAAGGACATTGGTTTTTTTTTAAAAAAAGCAAAATATAAATGGTAGCATGTAAAGCTATGATTTAACATAATAATTTATTTTATTTTTCCATTGGTTTTGTCAGTAATAGCATTGTAGTGACTGTGATGGACCACCGTCACTATGGTTGAGTAAGCGCTGTGACTGCCATACCAACAAGCCTGGCTCTTTGGCGTTGCGGTCAAGTTGCATGTTTCGTACCCTGTAGACCCGGGTTAAAATCCGGGTGGGGTGACTGCTCTTGCCCCTCCGTCACACTCACCAAAGTAATTGCTGACATTTCAGGACCTGGCTACTTTACTTAAAATAGGTCCAAGAGGGCAGGAAACAGGAGCAGTCAGACGATCAGACAGGGTTGTAAAACAAGAGAAGAGAGAGATACAACAAGGCTATGACTTGTGTTTGTTGTCCCTTCGTGCTACAAACATATAAAATAACATATAATTACATTTCTATTAGAATAGGATAACATATAAAATAAAATAAAAAAAATATGTAGACCCATAGAGTTATGTATTTATATTGATATACATGCATACACCCTGGAACTATTGCAGTGCATTTTTTTATTTTGCTTCTGCAAGCATGCTAACAGCAGTACAAAAATAGTGATGATAATGTGATTTTTATCTTTACGTTAAAAGTCATGACATTTTGGAAACCACCACTATCCATCTATTTTGATTGTGTTTGAGCACTAAGCATCATCGATGGAGACAGAGCCCGCCTCCTCTCATGTGGCCAGAGTCTTGCACTCTGTCAGCTCTGGAACACGCTCTGTCCGATGAGGGCTTGATCTGGGATGTTGATGGAGGTCTAGCCAGGTGCACCCTTAAAGGTGGAGTAAGTGATGATGGAGAAATTCAACACCATGTCAAATACCATAATATAGAGCAAACAACAACACAGCAAGTAATGTAGCTAACGTTAGCTAGGTTGTGGGTTAAACAGTGAACAAAGTTTATTTCAGACCACGGCTATGGTCATTGACAACTTTTTTGCAAAAGTATTTAATGAATCAAAATAACCAAAAAAAAGGAAACTGCTCTATTGTCCAAGTGGAATGAATATTACACCATTAGTAAGCTATATATATATTACTATTAAATGAAATTATAATGATTATAGTAATAGTAAACAGTAAACTATTAAACACTATTAAACATTATACTTGTAATTTAATGTTATATTACACTAATTTATATAATTTATATTTATATTAACGGAGGATGCTAATTTCAGGTCCTCCCAAATCGATCACTGCTGCAAATGCCACTCAACTCTGTTGCCCTCTTAAAAAGAAATAATAAAGCAAAGACAGTTAGCTGAATGGTATAATGCTGAAACTCGCAAGCCGTTCGAGGCAGATGGCCGCCCACCCTGAGCCATGGTTCTGCTCGAGGTTTCTGCCTCTTAAAAGGAAGATTTTCCTTGCCTCTGTTGCCTAGTGCTGCTCTTGGTGGGAACTGTTGGGTTTCTGTAAATAACATCACAGAGTGCGGTCTAGACCTGCTCTTTTATGAAAAGCCCTCTGAGATAACTGTTGATGTGATTTGGTGCTATATAAATAAAATTGAATTGAACAGAATAAATATAAACTCTCTTAGCAGAAGTCAAGGCCATAAGCAGAGCAGTTTTGGCTAAAAGAAACTTAATTGAGACCTGATCAAAAGGATCAAAGGTGGCTTGTGAAACCAGGCCAGGGAGTGTACACTGCGTCTATATCTGAGCACACCTCTCAGGAAAAGTTTCAGCAGATGTTCTGTCGACTAAAGCTTGTGACAGGTTTAAAATTTCCCAAGGCCAGTCTGACAGCAGCCACTGCAGGCAAAGAAAACCATAACACGTTGTGCATTCCGGAGCTATCAGAATCACCAACAGGCCCTTGTCCCGTACCAAGAACCAAGGGATCAATTGGACCTGGGGAAAAGCGCATAAAAGCATACTGGGCCATGACCGATGCACGAAAGCGTCCAGTCCCAGTGGAGGATTGTCTTGTTCACTCTGCAAGAACTGCGTGCTCCTGCTTGCTTCCAAATCTGAACGATCAGGTCTGACAAAGCTCCCAGCACAGCGGCTGCCTGACTATGTTCAGAAGCTGCGCTGAGCACACAGCTCCGTGACAATTTATGCAAGCTGCAGTTGCTTTGTTGTCTATGCAAATCAGCAAGTTCTGAGGAATAAAGACCATGCACTTCCGCTGCCGCACTATGTGCAGGTGAATAGACCATCTCTGCAGCTGGAGGCCCAGGGAAAACACCACATGACCCGCTGAGCTCATGCCCAACAGCTGCCAAAACATTGTGTGGTGTACCATGGCTGAGCAGAAGTGTCAAAGCTTTCCCCCTCGTTTGCACGCTTATGATTGCGGAGTTGAATTCCACTCCCAGATAAATGACACTCTGGAAGGGGGGTTACCGTATAGCCAGGAAGTAACTGAACTGCAGGCGGTTGTACTGATACTGTACCCCCTGGAACGAGAATCGCAGGATTTTCCTGTTTCAGGATGATGGAGATTTGGAAGTAGTCATCTTTCACGTCTATGGAACACATTCCAGCACCTGCTTGATTGTCAGCCTGTTAAACTGTGTGTCCATTATTGATTTGTTCATCAGCATTATTGATTTGTTGGGTGTCATCCCTTCCATTTTTTCCTCCCCCTGAGGAACATTTGCATTTTTTAACAGGAGTTTCAGAAGCTCTGATTGGAGAGCGAGACAGTGTTACCAGGTTGACAGGATTGGTTCCAGTATCCCGTTGAACTTTGGGGGAAGAGGCAAACAGTGTGTAGCGTATGCTGATCAGTTTGTTCATCCTGCTGTCCATTGTACATACACACTGCCACTATTCTTGCCAATCTGTGGTTGTCATGGAGATAAGCCACGCCAAAGCCCTCACCGCTGTTGCATGTGTCAGGATACTCAATGCTGCAGCCCATTGGGGTCCTCGGACCAAATGGGCTTAAATTAAGTCTCAGAGGACCACATCAGTATACTCAAATAGTCTGCCTTTGAGTCCTTGGAATCCTTAATGGCAGTATAATAGTGATCTCTAGCAAGTGGAGAGCCGCTCTCTTAGCTGCATCAGTAAAAAATCCATGTCTGCGGGCTCCCTACTGTGGTTAGATGCTCTGATGTGTACACCAAGTATATACACAGGGAAACAGGGGATCGGGTTCAAAAAGAACCACACTCAAGCTTTTCACCAGAAGAGAAAAAAACTTAGACAGTTAGGCAAGAAGTCCAAAAGGGCAACAACCCTATAGTCCAAATAAAAGGCAGAAATCCAGGCAAAAATCCAAAATAAGAAGACATACAAGAAACACGATACACAATCCACAGTGAAAAAGAGAAGGTAAACAGGCATTGATGGTTGCGGGGAAAACACACTGACTTAAATATAGGACAGAGAGGGCAAGATAATTGAATACAGGTGAGACACTTTAGGACAGGTGCTATAATCAACCAAGGAAAATACAAAGACAGGAAGTAAAAGTTCAGACGAGAGACAAGACACACCAGAAAAGACCATTTCAAAATAAAGCAGGAACTTACACAACTCAAAATCCAAATCCAAAACCATAACAAATTCTCACGATCAACCGAATAATTTAGAGTGAACCAAGGCCAAAACAACACATAAAAGAATCTGTCTACTCAAAATGTGGTGACTAATCTTAGGTGAAACAAACAAAAAGACATTTACTAAACCTAACTCCCTAGGATAAAGCAAAACAGGTGAACGGGAAACAGGAAGTAAACAACAACAACAACAACTTCAGTGCTATTTAGAAAATGACAAAAACAAACTGGTTTGGAGGCCGAGGACAGAAGTGATTGTGCTGCTGTTAGACTGCTGCCACTGGACTGCTGGAAACCCAGGCATTTTAAAAGGCACGATGTTGTGACTGGACCAATCAGCAGTAGACACTCCCCAGGCCAAACCCAGTAATCCAGCCAGTCAGAAAGGGACTCCTCAAAGATCAAGACACAGAGCACACACTAACATAAACTCAGCCACACAAAACACAACCAAACATGGCCGAAATACAACCAGGGCTGGAACACAAATATGATTCATGATGAGGCAATGAGTCTGTAGGTCACAGAATATAGTTCCTTAAGATAATTATTAGATGCATGACATAAATAATCACACATAGCTAAACAAAAGCCTGAAACAAATGCACCTAAATAACGGTGAATATCAATATAGTAAAGCTGTGTTTCCTGTCTTGGTCATGTGTTGTGATGTACGCAGATTTATCAAGAGCTCTGGATGAGAGTGTTTTTCTATGATGCAGGTTACATGGGGTTACGGTTGAGTGTTTGACCAAGCCACATGTTTCGAAAGGCTCCGGATGACTGTGTGTTTACCATGCTACAGGTTATATGAGGATTTGGATGCCAGCTGCTTTGTCTCTCTAATGGAAGGAAACTGGCACTGAGACAAATACACACTTAAACACTTTTGTCTGCCACTGGGCATAGTGTGTGTGTGTGTGTGTGTATGTGTGTGTGTGTGTGTGTGAGAGAGAGACTAAGAGAGTGAGAGAGAAAGAGAGACACAGACTTGCTCACTACGTCAGATTTCTTACTTTGGCATCAACACTTGGAACAGAGCCTTTCTACATATAAATATATTGGCTCTAAATCCCCACATACACACACACGGACAGTGCTCCTCCATATTAAGCCTTACTGTTAACATATAAATATTACGGTTGGCTGGCGGCCTCAGATTATAACCTGTCCATATTAAGCTCTGTCATGTTCACAACTCATACACTATATTTATATAACTATCAAACATTTATCTAGGCATCAATGAAAACACTGTCATATTAACAAAAAATCTGGCTAGACTGGTGCCTTGTTGGGATATTCATGCCGAGTTACATCTGTTGTCTCACTGCATGGCAGCAATGGGCCATATTTAGCTTCTACATTGTAAATGTAAAAACTACCTGTATGAATTTCCATGAACATACAGCTGGACAACTGAAATACAAATGTTTGTTGGTGTAATTGTGTTGTAAATGTCCAACAAATTATAAATGTAAATGTGTAACAGTTACCATGGAAACAAATATGTCTGAAGCTTTTTTAAGTGAATGCTTTTGGTGTTGCAATTGATCATTTTCAGTGACAGAAACAAAAGCCCAGACTGCTCTGGATGAATTTCAAGGAAGTAAAAATGCCTTCTTTCTTCTTTTGGCATCAGAAAAGCAATTTTAAGAAAAGACATCTAAAAAAAAATTCCAAATACAACAGCTATTTTTTCTTATTTTAAGAGAAAGACCATTTGCAGGTAACACTTTACGGTACACAAAAGTTTGAGCAGTTACAAAGAAAGTAGTGAGGAGTAAATTAAGAACAATGTCAGAGATTTGGGTTTAAATGGCATCAAAATACAACATTTATAATCAATAATATAATTATATTATATTAATTATATATATATATATATATATATATATATATATATATATATATATATATATATATATATATATAAATATATATATATATATATTATATTATATTATAAATATAATTATTATTACTATTATTTAATAATTAATTATAGAATATAGTTTATAGTTTTTAGAGTTTTATTCACCTCAGGGCACCACTCTTAAACAACAGAACATTGATAGCCAATTACCTTATTCAATCTCATGACATATACTTAACTATCAATTTGAATTCTGATTAATAATTAAATAAGTAACTATAACCAAAATACTTATTAATAGCTAGTCAGTTGAAGGATTTGGATTTCTGCATGGAAAAGGTTACATTAATTCTTATCCAACATTAAAAGAAACCAGCATTTATATGCACAACCATTTATTCAACAAGATAAAAAAAGCAAAACACACTACATGAAATCTAACTGAAATGTACTAAACTAAAGGACAAAGACATTTGTTTGATAAGTGTGTGCGTGTGTGTGTGTGTGTGTGTGTGTGTGTGTGAGCACGTGTGCGTGTGTGTCTTTGTTCTGCCGTCTGTGTGTCTTGTGTGCATGAGCATTAACACACGTGGTCACACAAAGAAAGAATGTGCAGTAGGAACTTTAAAGAGGTCATATTAATTATATAATATATAGATTATATTACAAGCTAACAGCATGTATTGAAAAGCGCTCTGAGATAACTGTTGCGATTTGGGCGCTATATAAATAAAATTGAATTGAATTGAATGGCATCAATGGGGTAAATACCTAGGGAAAGAAGTAAGAATTTTAAAAAAGTGTAAGAGAATTGTAAGTGGATAGAAGAAGAAGGGCACAGGAACTGCATATTAGAAGTGTTTTAAAGAAATTTTTCTCAGAAGAGATGAGTTTTCAACAGCTTCCTGAAGTTGGAGAGGGACGCCCCTGCTGGCATGTGGCAGGTTGCTCCACCATTGCGGTGTCACAGATGAGAACACCTGGGACTGAGATTGCTTTGTGTGAAGGGATGGCAGAGCCAGGCGGCGTTCGTTGGAGGAGCGTAGTGGCCAAGAAGGAACGTAAACTTGTATTATGGAATTTTGGTAGGTGGGTGCAGACCCGGTAGTCACTATGTATACAAGCATTAGTGACTTGAATTTGATTCGGGAAGACACAAGGAGCCAGAGGAGGTCATTGGGTAATGAAGTCCTTTTGAGCTGATCAAAAACCAGACGCGCTGCTGCGTTCTGAAGCATTTGTAGGGTTTAGGCCTGATTTTTGTTGTTTATAGCAAAGTGGCACAACCGAGAGAAAGCAGCATCATGGTCTGAAAATGACAGCTGGTCATCAGTCCTGACACCTAAGTTTCTCACCATCCTGGTCGGAGTGATTGGTTGAGGAGTCCATTTTTAGTTTGATGTTATAGTGAATAGGTTGCTTTGCCGGACTGACCAAGAGTTCAGTCTTAGAGAGCACCCAAACATGCTCAATGGATGACATGTCCAGTGTGTATGCTGACATCAACAAACCGCTCACCCACACTACACCATACACGCTGTCTGCCATCTGCCCTGTACAATGAAAACTGGGATTCATCAATGAAGAGAACACCTCTCCAAAGTGCCAGACGCCATTGAAATTCCTCCCTGCAGTCAGATCAAGACCCCAATGAGGACGATGAGCATGCAGATGAGCTTCCTTCGAGACAGTTTGGGCAGAAATTCTTTGGTTATGAAAACTGATTGTTTGGGTGAAGATGCTGGATGTGGAGGTCCTGGGCAGGTGTGGTTACATATGGTCTGTGGTTATGAGGCCGGTTGGATGTACTGCCAAATTCTCTTAAACGTCTATGGAGACAGCTTATGGTAGAGAACATTCATATCACGGGCAACAGCTTTGGTGAACATTCCTGCAGTCAGCATGCCAACTGCACGCTCCCTCAAGACTTGCGACATCTGTGTTTGTGCATTGTGCTGTGTGATAGAACTGCACATTTTTTCTTGATGTGCCACATCTGTGAGGTGGATGGATTATCTCGGCAAAGGAGAAGTGCCATTTGGAAAGTGACAGGTATAAGGTGTGCTACATGGTAGGTTTTCTTGTGCCGTGCTCACAGAGTGGAAACTGACTGGAGTGGGAGTAGACTGATTTATTTTGAGTGAGTTAGAGAATTGGCTAGTTATAGCCACCACTTTGCCTGTGAAGAAGGTGGCAAAGGTATCGGCAGACAGGTTTGTGGGTGGTGGAGGATTTAGTGGTGCTTTAAAAGTGGAAAATATTTTCTTGAGTCGGTGGCACTGCTAATTCTGTCATTATAGAACACAGTTTTGGAAGCACTGATGCTGATAGAGAAGGAGGAGAGAAGCATTTGGTAGCCCTTAAGGTCAGCAGAGCCTTTGGTTTTTGCCATTTTCTTTAAGCAGCTCTGAGATCAGTACACAGCCTACGGATGGTATTAGTTTGCCACGGGTGGGACTGGTTCGGGCGAGCAGGATTGGTGTGTAGAGGACACAGGCTATCCAGGCATGAGCTCAGTGTAGAGCACAGAAATTGTGCGGTATCGTTGACCTCGAGTGAGGAAAATGTGTTGAGGGGAGGTAGAGGTGTGACTGTTAGCTTTCGACGGCACAGTTTCGGACAAGGTCTCTGATCGAGGTCTCACTGTGCGCCAGTAGCCCGAGAGATAATGTATTAGCATAAGCAGTGATAAAGTCAGCTTTGTTGACTGCAGACTGGCAGTTCCATGACCCAGCAGAGATGTAAACAGATGTAGGTGGTGTCTGTTTTAAAGGCTTGAGGAGTGCCTGGTTTCTGTGACTAATGGCATAATACCTCTTGTGTGCACCGGAGACAACGGGAATAGTATGTGTTGTACTCACTTAAGCCGACGGCTTTAAGTGAGTAGGTGTGCTTGGCCAAGGCAACTCTTGTAGGTGGACTTGCTCGCAGGACTCGCACAGGTAGATGAACCGGTCTTCACCCAGGCAGGTCTTAACAAAAGGAGCGGACGCTTACGTTGACGCTTCAGTGATAGGTGTCATTGAAGTAGTATGAGTCTAATAACATACAGGCGTAGTGCATTAGGATTGATTGCACCAAGCTGAGATTGCCCTCACAAGGTTGGTTTCAGTGGGTGGGACACATCCAATTTTTTGAGAATGCTCAGCCGGCCTTCAGATTCTAATAAAATGCTCAGAAAAATGCAAGTCGCTATTGGGTTTACCCCTATGCACGCTACAGTTGTGGGCTCAGGCCAGCCACCCGTAGTGGTTATAATTTCAAAAATGGCTGTTCTGTAAAGTGCAACACTAGGTCATGCTTTTTACAAGAAACACATTTCTCCCCAGCGTCACTGTCACCTGTCACCAGGAGGGGTGTGTGAAGGAACCTCTGACTGTGAACAGAGAGTGTACTGCTTGTTTTGCTCTAGCCTGTGGTTATGTCATGGAGTCAGTCGACCAGAATATTAGCCTACCTACACTTCTTGAGTGTAACCAGATCTCTCACAACCACTCAGATACAGACTATTGGTTCAATCACCTGAGGAAGCTCATGGATGAGATATCCTGTATCAGACATACAGTACTGTCAAGCAGACATACTTCTGTTACCCGGCAGGGAAATCCTGAGAATACATAAAGTCAGGAGACAAATCAATGGGCCTCACAATGCCTCATTCACCCAGCCCCACAAGTTGGACCACGGATGAACAATGAGCAATGGTAACTGCTTTGACAATTTACAATGCAATGCCGGTTTGTGACTCAATAATTCAGATAATTCACTCATTTGGGAGCTTTGACTTTGGGAACAACAATCTTACCAAGGTTTGTGAGGGCACCACACATGGTCACAAAGCAAGCTTTTTTTAATATCAAGAAAATCCACACATCATGCACGTCTCACTCTCTCACCTCTCTCGTAAGGGTGCGTTCACCAAATATGACATCTAAACTTTTGTCAAAGTGAATATAACAGCTGAATCTGTCACAGGGCAGCCACAGCCCCTGCAGACCGTCAGCTGCTTTTAAACCTGATGGTATGATCTCTGTCATCACACGCAACTGGTCGCATGCACACACACATCAACATAGCGGCCAGTCAGTGCGTGAGTGTGCGTGGCCGAGCAGTGTGGAGAATAAATGCACAGGAGAACGAGAGAAAGAGAAAAGGCAGAGCTGATATAAAGAAAAGGCAGGAGGACAGGGCCCTTAAATGCTGTAAGATTACAGATATATTCATGATTAAGGGACGTGGTGTTACTACTAGCAGAGTTGCCTTTATATCACATTAAATCGTCCTATCAAAACTACATTTTCAGAGTTGATTATTAAAATATAGAACTATGTTTTCATAAAAGTTGTCATGCCATAGGAAAGCAGAAGATGTATCTGTATGGGAATAACCTGGAAAAAGACAAAAAGACCCGTTTTGTATCTTTAGTTACTCAGAGCGACCACAGCTTCATGATGATAAACAAATCCAGTCAGAGCTCTGAGGAAAGGCAGATGCAAATGTTTCTGGTGATTTTTTTTTTCACTTTAGTTTTTATCTTTTTAATTAAACTTTTACACCTGTGCAGCAGTTTTATTATATCCAATAAGAAGCTACTATTTTAATGTGTTTATCTTAATAGACTACATGTTTTCAAAAAAGGAGCTTTAAACACAACCCTATCAGAGCTAATGATAGTATTAGGACATTTTAGCATCCCATTGTCAACTTTAATCATATAAAACGTAATTTCCCAAAAACAAAAGTGACAATGCTAGTGAAAATGCTGCGTGGCTAATGAGCAAAAAAGTTAATGTCAAGCCGTGGTCACATCTGGTATGTAAACCTGTGATGCTGGAATAACGATTTCTATTTAAAAGGTCCTCCACTGACCATGACTCGTTCCTCATGGACAAGAAAGTTATCTAAATAAGTCCACTTCCAGTGCAGTTTCTTTTTTCCTTTTCTGAAATGAAGGATATGATTGGAGGCACCATAAGCTGCATCTCCTGTCTGCTAAAATCTCATGCCTAGGCTCCAAAGAAACCTGACTCTTCCGTGATCTGTTTGTCTAAAATCTGTCCATCCCAAACAGGAGACAGAACTGAAAACACACCAGCTTTAGTGATGTCAGTTGCCAGGAATATAGCAAGAACCCAAAATCAGGCGGGACACAAGGTCACTTTACAGAGATTACAGAGACCTAATATGCTTTTACACATTTTATGACTTATCTACAATGTTACAATGTTAGTTGTTCATATTAAACATGGTCAAAAGAAATACTGAGATAAAAGTATTTAAAAGAAATCCCTGTGAGCCAACTTCATATTCCCTCCTGTTGTGAACGCTCTATTTTGAAATGCTTTTTCCACTAACGGCTCAGTTTTTAGGAGACAAGGACCTACACTGAGCCGGTATATCATATATGGTCATTTGCTCCACACAGCAACGCTCAGTCTGTCTCTAACGCTAGCTCTACAGTCTAGAAACATGCTTCAGATCTTGATCAATCAGAAGACAGTTTTCTTTGAGATGGAGGGGGCTTAAAAAGACAGGAGCATCTACAGCTTGTTTCAGACAGAGGCTGAAATGAAGGCCTACACAAAGAGCCGGTATAAGACAGAATATTTTTTTTTGAATTATGCAACACTACCATACAGGAGTCACAGAACTACAATATAGGACTGGAAATGCAGTATAATAGGTCTCCTTTAAGAGAAGTATTAGTAACAGACAGAATGATGCAGGGACAGGGGTTGGCTGGCGAGTGAATTTGGGCTTTTTGGGGTAGTTGAAGGTTTGAGCAGTAGTGTTTTCCTTAGACAGATAGAATAATGAAAAAACAAGCAGGCTGTCATTCTGAAGTATGGCTCCCTTACTCAAATATTTGATATAGTGACGTTTGATACCCTAAATATATATGCTAAGTCAGTATTACTTAGGCCCAACCTTACTTTTATCAACACAACCAATTGGTGGTCCTCTAGAGTAAAGTTTTGGTGAGATGAAATGCTGTATCCTTTTTGTGTGGAGCATGTGGTCAGGAAATAAACAATGTACCTTTAAAAGTAAAAACAAACGTAATGTACAATTACTGATTTGTATCTCAAAGCCTGCAGCTATAAGCACTAAGTGCATTGATTATCTGACAATGTCATGGCAATGCAAAAAGGAAAAGCTAAAATGACTAAGAGGAACATGCCTAATTATTCCTATCTATCGATCTTTGCCTTAGGTTTCTGCCTTTGTTTTGTGTTTACAAACACAGAAGGCACACACAATCAGGACTATGCAAGTCCATTCAAGCTTGACCTGCAAATAAAACACACCCACACCCACACACACACACACACACACACACACACACACTCTCTTTGTTTATGAGCCAAATCTAACACCAGCTAACACTGGTTATTGAACTTTAGCTACATTAATTAGATTATTAGTCTACATTTGTTTTGTAAACCAGGGGTGCACGTATACTTTTGATGATGTCAGCTGTGAAAGGGTCTATACTGTACAACCATGTGAATTTTTTTTATGTGATTACATCTTTTCTGATGGCAATTCTTTTCATAAAACAGAACAGATTTGTTCTGTTGACCTGTTGTAGTGCAATTAGTCTGCTATTTTCCCAACGTATGTTTTTCACTAATAGACTGTATACCGTTAAACTTCAATTAATAGCCCCGAATAACGCCTACCTTGTTTACTGGCCTGCGTTGGAACACATTTTGACAAATAAGCAGCGGCCACGATTAAACGCCTTTCTGGTTTTTATAGAAGTTTTTTGGGTGTATAAAATCTCTTAAACTCCACAGGGTCGCCCGCTTTAGCTGCTTCTAAGCTGCTTAGATTATTAATGTTTAAACATGTGACCAATGTGTCAGTATGAACATGCTTCACATCTTTAGATCCTTTAGATTCTCCACAATTCAATTGTTCAGTTCATTTAACCTAAACAAGCCCCAAAGTATAATTCTTATAGATTTACCGATGTAACCGGCATTTACAAGAAATGAAAAGGAAAAAAAGTGCAGACACTCGTTACCTTTGAAATGTTGGTTATGTTCAAATGTGTCTGTTCCTTTTTTATTTATATTACTTTAGTCTGTAAGGGTTCACCCAATCAATAGAATCAAAACATCTTTTCATAAAAATGAATCCAAGTCCATCGCTCTCTGTATGCTAACTTGTCTCATCCTGCACCCTGTTGCTGTTTTCGTTATGTTGCTGCTTTCAGAATAGAAGTGTCCAAGCCATCTGTCGGAGCTAGATCAAATGAATGATGTGTATTTGATATTATTGGATAATTTTTATACAAGTAATATTCTGTATAAAATAAATAAAATGTTTCATAGTAGCCAGTTTTGTGCAAGAGGAATTAAAGGCCTGTCCCAAATATAGGCAGGATCAATTCAGTGATTTTAGCCAGGCTATTAATCAAAGTTTTACAGTATTTCATTATTTAAAGCAATTTTGAGTTTAAAAATACTATATAAATTACACTTCATACTTAAGTTGACATTATCATGTTTGACTCTGCAATTCAAATTAGAATATAATTCCAAATTTATTCATATGACCATTTATTTAAAATGACTATTGATGTTTTTGCATAACACTACAATATTAATATGAACATCTCAAAAAGAAAACCTAAAAACCT
Organism: Lepomis macrochirus; assembly: GCA_024633595.2. Taxonomy (NCBI): domain Eukaryota; kingdom Metazoa; phylum Chordata; class Actinopteri; order Centrarchiformes; family Centrarchidae; genus Lepomis; species Lepomis macrochirus. The sequence continues at coordinate 2,199,165 of JALXJV020000003.1, forward strand.
AATTTATGCACTAAATGAAAGTTAACTTGTCTCTGTATATAAAAAGGTCAGTTGGAAGTGTAATATTTTGGATGCCTTAGTGCCCTGCTACACTTTGATTTTCCATCATTAACAAGCAGCAGACCACGATCCACCCGGCCCAGCTGGACCTTGAGCCACGGTGGGTGAGGTGATCGCACAGAGGAGAGGAAAGATAGCTGGGATAGGATCCATGTAGGCCCAGCTTGGACTTAATTCTGATCCTAAAGGTCCGGTCTGGATGAAATGGGACTCATGTTGATGGAATTCAGAGACTGTTATCGTTACGGAGACCTGCCTTATCAAAATCCCGGATCAAGCACTCGGCAGGTGGTCCAAGCTGTCAGCGCAAGACTTCTGCGGGTTGAGAGGAGGTGGATGATGCTTGGGGTTCAAATACAGTGTGTTTCTTGAGCTATTATCATCCGGTTGCTGCTGTTTATACTCACCTTAGATGAAAATTCAAAAAATGCACTGGGGAATGTTCTTGGTGTATACGTGTATGTATATATGTACATAAATAATTGTATATATTGTTTTATTTTATATGTTACCATCTTTTAAAATACAATTAATTATATGTTGTGTGTGTAGCATAAAGGAACTACAAATTTTGTGTCGTTATGCAACCAGTGCTTTGTAAAGACAAATAAACAACCGTGTAGAAAGTGACAGAGTGCTTAAATTGGCAGAGACAGATGAATGGTTGTTGTTGTGGTTTAGATCACCATGGGCACGGACTGCTGAAACTTAAAGCAAACAACTTCTCAGACAGCCACACAGAGCCAACCCTTTCCTCCTTAATTCCACCGCTGATGCAGTTAAAAATGATCAAAAATTTCTTCTTTTACTCTTCATGTCATTTTCATGAATGAACACCTGCTGACATGTGGGGCAAGACGCTGAGGCCTTACACTGTATTATTGGGGCAGTAATTTTACACTTCACACGAATGCACGGTCCTGAAGTCAGGAGTGTTTGCTGAACCTGACGAGGCACACTAGTACAAGCCCACCGTACGAAAAGAAGAGAGAGAAAGTTGGGATAAGAATAGGAAAATGTTGTTGCATTAGGCCCAGTGTCTGTCACAATTTCATACTACCACATGGAGTCTCCAAACTCAGTTTTATAATCCTACACGCAAAGGCTTTAAACAGCTAAATTAGTGGCTTTACTTTTGTAAATTTGAATAAGGTATACATTATTATCTTTTCATTGTTGTAAATACACAATTACATATTACATTACATACATTTTAAAATTGTATTACAGTATGTGACATTTTGGCAACACTGAGAAACATCCATACACTGGGCCATTCAGCTCTGAGTTTAGCAACAGGTTGCAGTTGCATCATACAAATAATACAATACAGGTGCATCTAAAATTACTTCAAAAAGTGAAACTTTCCTATATTCTAGATTAATTTCACGTGAAGTGAAATATTTATTTTTTGTTTTAATCTTACAGCTCATAGAGATCAAAAATCCAGAACCTTAAAATATTACAGAACTTAAGAATAAAAACCTTATAATACAGAAATGTTGACCTGAGAAGAGCTCTAATCAGCTAATTAACTTAAAACATCTGAAAAGGTTTGCTGAGCCTTTCACTATCAATCGATTATTTTTTAAATGCACCTGTAAACTCTAATATTATTGACATATACAATAAATCGGCTTCATTTTTCCTTGTTTTTTCCCTTTTCCATGTTTGTTTTTACATGAGATAAAGCTCTTATCTGAATGTGTGAATGCAGCCCTGGGTGAACAAGAGACATTTAAGGGAGAGACATTAGCAGAGAGGAGCAGTGCTGACCAGATGCCTCAGAGACGATGTCCAGACTAGGTTCTGGACCATAGTTAATTCATTTAAAGTGTACCACAGGCCTGTGTGTGTGTGTTTGTTGTGTTCTGGTTGGCCCCTGGCCCCGTGTCACTGGCCCAAGAAACAAAAGGTTAATTGAATTTGGTTGAGATTTAATTGATGTATGCCCTCTCTCTGTATGCATTTGTGTATGAGTGTCTGTGCAGTGGGGTCATAAAGCACGCCACAGATGTACTCTGACAGACGTTTAAGGTCTGACTGACTGTCTCTCTGTGTCTTTGTCTGTCAGGTTCATGTTTGTGTGCTAGTGGCTGTGCAAAACCAAAATAAAAAGCTGAAGATAAAATAAGTGTAATCATGAATAATAGCTTCTTTTATAAAAAATAAGAGCAGCTATTATTATATGCTTCAGACATTGCACCCATCAAAGGTCTTCATGAGAGGAACGTTCCACAGTCAATTATCATCTTCTGTACAAAAATCAATAAGAAATTACTAAAATAATTTCTAATCATCTGAACAGCAATAGCACTTTACACTACAAGTCAACATTCACCCACTCACACAGACATTCATACACTGATGGCAGAGGCTGCCGTGAGAAACAGAAACTAATCCCATTCACACACACTCACTGGGGTTCAGTATCTTGCCCGCAAGGATACTACTGGAGGAGCTGGGGATCGAACCACCTTCTGATTAGTGGACAACCTGCTCTTCCTCCCGAGTGTGTCATGGTACAAACTGTTTGTGAAACTGAATTCTGAGTTGTGTCTGCAGGTATTGAATTAAAGCTGAAGGCAGCCCCAGCAACATTTGATAGTGATGATGTGATGGAGCCCTGCGACCCTGTATGCAGGATAAGCAGTTGATGGAAGGATAAATGGATGGATGGAGGGTAGGCCTGATTGTGTTCAAAGACGTTTTTGTTCCCATCACAGGTCTGACAGGTGATGTAGAGTCTGGAAAATGTGGGACCGCAGATACATATCTGCCCATTAGACTGCCAAGTCCAAGGCCCTTCCTGTGTTCCATGCCTTGGCTGGATGTGACACAGCATCTGCATTTACACATCAGGGACAAGACAGTGTAGGATACTGAAGAAATTGCAGCAGAGATCTTTGTGGCTCTGTCAAAGCCTCCAAAAAGCATTCCAGAGTAGATCCTTTAAACTGCGGACTGCTTCAAATTGTACCACCAGCCGAGGAGACAGTGAAGAAGAAGTTTCTAATTGACATTTTCCAAAGTAAATCTTTGTGTTTGACGCATTATTTTTAAGCTAAGTAACAGGGTCAGGGTTCATGAACAAAACAAGAGGATTACTCTTTTAAAACTCTACAACATGCAAGCAATAGACCTGCTATGATAAAGTCTTGCCCAGGTTCCCTGACACTGTTCTTCTCACAACACCACTGAATTCACCACTATTCACCTGAACAGTTTATGATGTTGTTTATGGTATAAATGTAATCCTTTACCATCAAAACATAGAGGCAGACCTCCTTTCTGTGTTATCATGTATCATGCATCATAATTCGGTCACCTGTGTTTTTTAGAGTGCATGTACATGTCTCAAGTTAGCATGTAGCAGGAAGCTAACATGCAGAGAGGGTGAGACGGTCGCAGAACCAGCACACCAGCTCCAGACAGCCATACTCACGCCTGTCCTGCTGCTGCAGCTAACATCAGCAACAACAGCATGTCTTGGTGAAATAGAAAGTAAAGTAAGTAACATGACCTGACAAAAAAACAAAAGTTGATTCCGTTTCAGGAAACTGAGTACTTGAGATGACACACATTAATTCCCCAGCTAATGTCCCCAGGTATCTAAAAAAAAAAGCTCGGCCCAGCAGCAGCCACAAGCCTGGTTGCCAGACTACAATTTTGTGATGAATGCTGTGTCAGCATCAGCCCACGTACACTTGTCATAGCTGTGCCCTAGCATATTCTCTGAGTCTCTTGTGTTTCCCTTTTCCTTAGTGTCTCCTGTGCTCCCCTGTCTGTCTCTCTGTGTCTGTGTGTTTGGTGTGGCGCCCCCTCTCACTCTCCTGGCTGCTAGATCTCTGCTCATCCCACCTCACTGTATGTACCCAGCTTCAGTGGTAGCTGGTCACTGTCACGGTCCGGCTATTCCAGAATTGTGTAATTTGTTCTCTTGTGTGCTGTGTTGGGCAAGTTACTCAGAAATTGTACTTTACTTATTGCTGGGTATTAAAAGTAACTAGTTACATTACTATATTACTTTCACGACCACCACTCCCCCAAACAAAGCAATCTCTACCAACGTTTTAACTAATATTATAACAACATATTCATAACAATGTTATTATAATTATAATATTATTATAATATTATAACTCATATTCATAACAACAGCAAGGATAATGTTTTTTTACAAAACATACATTTCTTAACACCACTGGCTGAGCTAAAGAAAAACAAAGCAAGTAAACTTTTGAACTACTGTTTATAAGAGCAGTATTCAGTGTTTTTGCAAAACATACAACGTTGTTTAAATCCGCTCTCTCTCGACGAGTGCATGCTTCACTGGAAGTAGCGTGCCGGAGTTTCATGTTACTGTAGAACAGTTGTATATCTTGCTGGCCGCACAAAGTTTACAATGAATGAAAGTGTTCTTTGCATCTCAGACTGTGACACAATAACGGTGATACTTCCAGCTGCCGACACAATGCTTCTCTCCCCCCTGCTCCATTGTTCCTTTGGCTTTTTGGCTAACAGCTGACTTAAACAACATAAGATTTGGTGCTGCTGACCTGCTGCACAGTTGCGCATTAACGTCAAGGATGGTGCATTCAGTAACACAGCGTTACTTAGATTGGTAACTGTGATATTATTACTGCTGTAGAAATAGTAACTCCTTACACTACTGGTTACTGGGAAAAGTACTATTATTACAGTACTGAGTAACACATTACTGCCCAACACTGCTCGTGTGTTTATATGTATACCACTAACGGGACAGCAGAGCGCTTGCAGAAATGAGACTGTCTTTACTACGGACCTTTCTGAGGCTTGCCATTCTGGCAAGACTGACAAGACGAATGGCCGCAAGTTTGCTGTGCTTCATTATTTCTCTTCTTTTACAGGTTAGTGATAACTACAAAAGCAAAAACAGTATTTAAGTATAGCAAAGGATTATTTCTTATGGTTTCAAGCTGTGTTTTCTATGCACTGTGAAGTTTGTTGTGGTGACATGGTCAGTTTAATGATGTATTGATTTATTTAAAGTGATGTCTTACAGGCGAGTAGCAGGCAGGGGTCAAAGCCTGAGAAGGCTGTCCAAACAGGCAAACACCTCCAAGCCAAGAAAATCCAAAGTCCAAATCAGACTCAGACTCAGACTTTACCTCATCTGGATGGAAAATGGCAAAGAAAGGGTCTGGGGAACCAGGGAAGTGGCTGAAAATGAGGGCAGAGAGACAAAACAGTGGGTTTGAAGTGAGCAAGGTCAACAGGGATGTTAGTGGGTACAAAACCAATATACACTACATGAAAAAAGGTTTATATTCCTTCATAAATGTGTGCCCATTTTGATAATATTACATGTGTATTCATTTCCCTATTTGTTTATGGACAACTGTGTTGTACTTTTCTTCATTTTTGATGACTATGTTTGAATGGAAACCAAAGAGAGACCTGGTATTAAGTGAATAATGTCACTGTTCATCTATTATTTTAGTTATGATTTTACTGTTATTCCATATTTCCATCTGTTTTCCCCTTCACCCATCATCAACCAAATCCATCCATCCATCTTCATCTACTTATCTGGGGTCGGGTCGCTGGGGCAGCAGTTCCAGCAGGGGACCCCAAGCTTCCCTTTCCCGAGCGGAGATATAATCTCTCCACCTTATCCTGGGTCTTCCCCAAGGCCTCCTCCCAGCTGGACGTGCCTGGGACACCTCCCTAGGGAGGCGTCCAGGAGGCATCCTTACCAGATGCCCAAACCACCTCAACGGGCTCCTTTCAACACAAAGGAGCAGTGGCTCTACTCTGAGCTCCTCGCGGATGGCCAAACTTCTCACCCTATCTCTAAGGGGGACACGAGCCACCCGCCTGAGGAAACCCATTTTGGCCACAATCCATAGGTGAGGTCACCATAGGTGAGGGTAGATCGAGAGCTTTGCCTTACGGCTCAGCTCTCTTTTCGTCACAACGGTACGGTAAAACGAGTGCAATACCGACCCCGCTGCGCCGATTCTCCGGTCAATCTCCTGCTGCAGTCTCCCCTCACTCGTGAACAAGACCCCGAGGTACTTGAACTCCTTCACTTGGGGTAAGGACTCTACCTGGAGTTGGCACTCCACCGGTTTCCTGCAGAGAACCATGGCGACAGATTTAGAGGTGCTAATCCTCATCCCAGCCGCTTCGCACTCTGCGGCGAACCGATCCAGTGAGAGCTGAAGGCTACGGACCGATGATGCCATCAGGACCACATCATCCGCACAAAGCAGTGACGAGATCCCAAGCCCACCGAACCGCATCCATGAATGTCACAAACAGGATTGGTGACAAAGCGCAGCCCTGGCGAAGGCCAACCCCCACCTGGAAAGAGTCCAACTTACTGCCGAGTACTCAGACACAGCTCTCGCTTTGGATGTACAAGGATTGGATAGCCCTAAGAAGGGCCCCCCTCACCCCATACTCCCACTTTGCCACTGTGGAGTTGTTTGACTACCTCAGTGACTTCCTCCAGGGAAATTGACGAGATACCCCCATCAGCCTCCAGCTCTGCCTCTACTAGAGAGATTTAGGAGCCAGATTTAGGAGTTCCTCAAAGTGTTCCTTCCACTGCCAATTACCTCCCCAGTTAAGGTGAACAGGGTCCCATCCTTACTGTACACAGCTTGGACAGTTCCCAGCTTTCCCCTACTGAGATGGCGGACAGTTTTCAAGAAAAACATTGGTGCCGACCAAAAGTCCTTCTCCATGCCTTCTCCGAACTTCTCCCACACCTGCTGCTCTGCTTCTGCCACAGCAGAGGCTGCAGCCCTTCGGGCCTGTCAGTACCTTGCAACCGCCTCCGGAGTCCTCTGAGACAACAAATCCCGGAAGGCCTCCTTCTTCAGTCGGACGGCTTCCCTGACCACCAGTGTCCACCACGGTGGTCGAGGGTTACCGCCCCTTGAGGTACCTAAGACCTTGAGACTACAGCTTTCCGCTGCAGCTTCAGCAATAGAGGCTTTGAACATAGCCCACTCATGTTCAGTGTCCCCAACCTCCACAGGGATGCCAGAAAAGCTCCGCCGGAGGTTTGAGTTGAAGATCTCATGGACAGGGGCCTCCTCCAGACGTTCCCAGTTCACCCGCACTACCTGTTTGGGCTTAGCAGGTCTGTCCAGGGTCTTCCCCCAACCCCTGACCCAACTCACCACCAGATGGTGATCAGTTGACAGCTCCGCCCCTCTCTTCCCTCGAGTGTCCAAAACAAACGGCCTCAAATCAGATGAAACGATTACAAAATCGGTCAACGATCTTCGGCCTAAGGTGCTCTGGTACCATGTACACTTATGAGCATCCTTATGCTCGAACATGGTGTTTGTTATAGACAATCCATGACTAGCACAGAAGTCTAACAACAAACACCTACTCGGGTTCAGATCAGGGAGGCCGGTACTCTCGATCACGCCTTTCCAGGTAACTCCGTCATTGCCCACATGCGCGTTGAAGTCACCCAGCAGAACTATGGAGTCCCCTACTGGCGCCCCATACAGGACTCCATTCAGGGTCTCCAAGAAGGCCGAATACTCTAAACTGCTGTTTGGTGCGTATGCACAAACAACAGTCAGAGTTTTCCCCCCCGCTACCCGGAGGCGCAGGGAGGCGACCCTCTTGTTCACTGGAGTAAACTCCAATGTTGCGGCGCTCAGACGGGGACTGAGTATCCCCACACCCGCCTGGCACCTCACACCTTGAGCAACTCCAGAGAAGAATAATGTCCATCCCCTATCAAGGAGTACAGTTCCAGAACCGAGACTGTGCGTGGAGGTCAGCCCCACCAGATCTAATTGGTAGGGCTCCATCTCCCGTACGAGTTCCGGCTCCTTCCCCCACAGAGAGGTGACGTTCCACGTCCCCAGAGCCAGCCTCTGCTGCCTGGGTCTGGTCCGTCGAGGCCCCTGACCTTCACCACCACCCATTTGGCAGCGCACCTGACCCCTGCAGATATTCCGATGGATGGTGGGTCCAAAGGATGTAGAGGGGGGTGCCACGTAGCTTTTTCGGGCTGTGCCCAGCCACGCTCCGTGGCAAACCCGGCCACCAGGCGTTTGCCGATGAGCCCTCCCTCTGGCCTGGCTCCAGACGGGGGCCCCGGGCTTCCTCCGGACAGGGTCTCTCCTCCTCTTATTTGCTCTACCATCAGGGGTCTTTGTGAACCATTCCTCACCTGGAACCATTTTGCCTTTGGAGACTCTACCAGGAGCACTAGGCTCCAGACAACACAGCCTCCAGGTTCACCGGGGCACACAAACCTCTCCACCACGATAAGGTGATGGTTCCCGGAGAGGATCATCAACCAAATTTCAAACAATAATGAGACTTCTTATCAGGAGAATATCGACAGTCTTGCAGAGTGGTACACAGACATCTAACAATGTATATGCAGCAGTGGGTTGACCTGCTCATTGTCAACAAAATCAAGAAGCTGATCATTGATTTTTAGAAAAAGTAGACAAAGACACTCCTGTCTACATCAGTGGTGCTGAGGTGGAGCAGGTTTCAGGTTCCTGGGAATCAGCATCACAGAGAACCTGACATGGTCATCTCACATCTCCACGCTGGTATAGTAAGCTCATAAATGTATATATTTCTTAAGGAAGCTTAAGAAGGCCAAATTCCCACGCTGTTGTCCCACGCTGCTTTTACAGAGGAGCAACAGAAAGCATTCTGACTGGAAACATCACAAACTGGCATGGGATGTGCACGGCCAGGACCGGAGGGCTCTGCAGCGGGTGATTAAAACTGCTCAGAAGATCACTGGTACCCATCTCCTGAGCGTCAGTGACATCGGTGAGGTGACTGCGCAGAGCCCAAAGGATACTAAAAAGCCTGTGCTGCTACTCCCACACTGAGAACTTTTTCAGGGCCATGAATAAAGACAAAGTAACATAAACATGATATAGGAAGACTTTTTTAGTTAGTTATCATTTTATAAAATATGATTAAAAATAATATTAAGTTAACAAAGATAATAATATTACAGTAAATAAATGAAATGGCCAAATATTACACATGCACATTTCAGTTTTATAAAAATAAGTCCATGAAACATTAGGCAATGTTTCATGAGGGTTACCTGTTAGCTGGTTTGCATCTTAGACCAGGATAAACATACATGCAAATATACATAGATGTACCGATGTGTTACTTAGCATGAAAGATAAAATATCAAGGTTGTCCACCTGCAACTACAATACATCTTGTGTTAATGTTGGCTGTTGGTTTGTATTATCTTCAAATGTGTCACTCACAACCAGAGGTGGAAAGACTCCAAAAATATTCTACTTAAGTAAAAGTGCAATTGCTTTGATGAACTTTTACTACAAGGAAAGTTACTGTTATAAAAATCTACTCACGTAAAAGTAAGAAGTAGCTCATTTAAAACTAACACAGACTAAACATTACTTAATTAGATTTTTTAACCTAAAATAATTGCCATATTACTGTTTAATATGTTCAGCTTTCGCAAAATGAACATTAACATCTGTAACTGTAAATGTAAAAGCTATGTAATGTAACAGCTATTATGCAGCTGCGCCGTTATTGAGCCTGAAACACCTGTAGTTACTGGTGGTAAAAGCAGATGCCTTTAAATACCACCTCTCACAGAAGTCTGGGGCAGCTTAACAAAATAAGTTTATTGGGCAGTTATTGGTATTTTCCATAATTCTGTGAGCAGCCATGATCTGACTTTATGCTGCACACATGAGTCTGCGAACAGTGAAAGTGAAAGGAGTTGGTTGCATGGCTGAAGGTGGAGGTGTGCAGCCTGTGGCCTGCAGCTCTTTATCTAACAGCTCTCTGTGTCTGCTGCTGCTGACTGCTGCATTACTCACTGCAATATTTCAAACTGGTCCGCTGTCAGAAAGCTGTTGAAAATGACAGTTGTCTTGTTCTGTAGACGCATTTTTGATGAATGAAAGTGCTCAGTGCTAATCTGACTCACAAACAGATTGCATTTTCTGTGAGTGCTTCAAAATAAATGTCAACCTGTGTTTCACCAGTTAAATGTTTTTAATGTGAAGCTGCAGCAGGAGGAAATGTTCAGATTGCATTAGCAGTAACTTTAACATTAACAGCATTTTTTCACTGCTCACACTGCATGATGATGAAGCTGCTGTTCTCTTGCAAAGTGGTCGTGAGTATTTCCTTGCACTTTTTTTTTTACTCAGCAACAGATGTGATTGAAAATGTAGCTAGGTATAATACTTTAAAGAAAACATACTTAAGTAAAAGTAAAATTACAGATTTAAAAACTACTAAAACTACTTCAAAAAGTACACAAAAACCCCACTCAGTTACTACTCTGGTAGTAAACCATAAAACCAGGTTACATAAACCTGTTCATAGATAAAAGACCACATGCATCCAGTTAAAACTCTGTATTAAGTTTAATCTTTAGTGGATAGAAGTCCAATTTTTGTGAAGCGTTCAAGGAAAAATTATTGTTGATTAAAACAATGGACACTGAGCTCTGGCAAATTTTAAACAATTTTCATTTTTCTCTCACTGAAGCTACATAAATGAATAAACTGACAAAATTGTTACTTGTTACTCTGTGCTAAGTAACAAAAATGTACTTATAATCTCAGCTGGCCTGTTTGTTGTCCAACACATTTCATTGTATTGTTAGCCATGTGTTAACCTACATATGATAATAAAACTGAATCTTCCATCCATTCACTGTATGCTTTATAGGCAAAGCATGGCCCACCATCACTTTGGTGGGCATCATTAAATTGGAGAGAGTTTGTCACTGTTGGTAGGGCACTGGAATAATTACCATCAGGATGCATGATCTTTTCCTGTGACTGACTCTAATCTAGTTTATTGTTCAAAACATCAGCTTTTACAGTTTTCCTTTAGTAGTTTTCATACATACACCTATAAACATATACATAAATGTATACAAGTATTTATTTCTTAGTAACATTAAGTCAAGTCTATTCATACTACATTCCACTTAAAAACGATTTTCTCCTTTTTTGAGAGCTGGTTAATCATCATAGCAGTAGGGGAGACAGGATATGGTTGTAACATGGGAAGAGTTGTAACTACACCAATTCCACCAATTAGAGATAAGATAAGAGTCATCAGATCCCTTCTGTATTTACTTTCTTCCTTCCCGATCAGACATTTTGACCAAGACTATATTGTGTTTAGTATCTATACTATTGTAGATAAAATTGTGTGACTTATATTAGATTAAAATGTAGTTTCTTAGGCAACGTGTGATGCATTTTCCCCAGCTAATGTCAAACTACTATGCTTATACAGCTAGCTAAACAATGGCTGACAGGGGTGGAGTGGGTTTTAAAAGTGTTACAACCATCCCCTGTACATACAGCTAGGGAATTTCTTGATTTTAAAAGTTTTGCAGTAAACCAAAGTGGGTACTTGGGTTACAACCACACCCGGTCTCCCCTACAAGTTCTAGCAGAAGTAATGCTAGTGGTACTACTATATGCTGTGATAGTAGCAGCAGTAGTTTACATTGAAAGTAGCTCTAGCAGTCTAGAAGTTGCATCAGGACAGTAGTAGCAATGGCAGCAGTAACAGGTGTAACTGTTATCCTTGTACCAGTAGTATTAGCAGTAATAGTTGCTGTGGTAGCAGTATCTGCAGCAGTGGAAATGGCAGTAGTAGCAGCCGTATTCTCTAACATCATCTAGTTTACTTGGTAGTTTATTCTGCTCCCTGCTGGCCAGAGAGGCCACTCCACACCACCCCAACCTTGTTTCTCCATTTCCGCACTCAGCAGCATCAGATGGCCTCCTCACATGAAACCAGCAGTAAAGACGATCTGTCTTCCTTCATCTCATTACCTCCTTGAACTCTGCATGAGCCAAGTCTAAATGCCCTTTAATATCCGACCAGCACGTGTAATGTAATGAGTTCTGCATATTTGGAATTAAGGATGCAAATCAAAAAAGAACAGCAAATTTATAAAAAGAAAAACTAGCAACCAGATCATGTGGTTCTGACTGAAATAGCTTTAATTGTGCAGTGCTGGTGTGGTAAACAGTTTGTAATTAATTACCATACTAGTAGCAAATAAATGATAGAGTATATAGAAGAGTACTATCAAGAAAAGTATGTATATGTTCCATGTAAAATACTGTATAACTATTTAAGCTTAGTATTTACATTTTCACTCTGAAACTCCCCTCGGTCTCCGAAGTCTGTGGGCTTGTAGCTAAAAAGGCTTTTGTGTGTGTGTGTGTGTGTGTGTGTGTGTGTGTGTTCAAATGTGATCAGGAATTCATTAGTTGAGAGGAAGCTCTATGCCATAGTCTGTTTTCTGTCAGTCTGTCGCTCGCTGATTTTTTCCCAAGGCCAAGAGGATATCCCTTACACACACACACACACACACACACGCACACACAGACACAAACATGAATACTGATACAACCACACATGGAAAAAGAGAAAGTGAGGGAAAGAGTCAACACACATGTAGCATAAAGACATACCAATAATAGAAATGTGTATATATAGAGGTACATCAGAGAATAAAACAGAAATTCAATATCTTGAAGACCCATAATTCCAATTTGTTGTAATAACAATTGACTATATATGACAATCTCACACTACTGTTATTCACAAAAAGGAGCGGAAAGAATATTATTTGTATAAAATGATCCAGTAGATTATTAGGTACTTCTATGCAATGCAATGCAATGCAATCCATTATGGAGGTTATCATTTTATTCTAATCAATATTATATTTATTTTAGAGGTTCGTAGTTAGTGGTGGTGTTGTACTGGTCTGCAATTATGCTCTGAGCTGTTGTTTTGGATTGCATTAGATTTTACAGGTGTACCTAATAAAGTGCAAACTACAAATGAACCACTTTCTACATAAACCAGACAAATCTATTGGAAAAAATACAAGTCTCCCACAGTAGAAATATTCAAGTATCATACCTAAAAAATGTACAGTGCGTTAGTAAATGCACCTTATTATCATCAACCTCAGCTTTTATTTGCACGCAGCTTCATTTCTGAGCTGTTTACTCGAAAATCAGCAGTTTGCGTAGAAAGAGAATTAAGCTGTAGGCTTCACTGCTGCATGTCACCTGAACATCATGCTAATATTTTCTGCTCCTGTCAGTAGCACCAGACTACATGCTGTGCTAATGTTCTGTAATGACTGAAACACGCTGCTGAGCTCCTGATTTATTCATTTCAGCTCTGTTTTCAGCATTTGGACAGAGAGGAGGGGGCAGCTGCGGCAAAGGAAGAGCGTGAGCGTGATGAATAACAGCTAAAAGTGGCTTAATAACTAAACAGCTCCGATTAAGGTTTTAAACAGGGCTGAAACGTGAACGCGCTCTGCTATGGGCAACACACAGCCAACATCAGCGCGTGCGAATCCTGTTCATTTCCAGCGCGCGATAAGAAGTGTTTTGGGTATGCGCGCGAGGGCGTGTATAATGTGTGTAAATCCCATTTAAACCCCTCCAGGCAAAGGTACACAACGCAGTTGTGTATTAATTTACACATTTTGTTTCCAATAAACTCAGAGCATCTCTGTTTACACGAAGGAGATTAAACGGTGACTTTCAGAGTAAATAACAAGAAGCGTTTCATCGCAAGCCAAGAATTACTGCTCGTGCTGGTTGTAAAACGATGTTGCCGATTTTATTCTGTACACAGAACAGTATAACGTCTATATAAAACACTGCAAATAAACTTTATAACCTCTTAGAAACAAACATAAGAGCTTTTGTTGTGTAAGCAACTTCAGCTTTTCTTTTCTTTGTCAGTGTGTTTTGCGTCATTCAGTTAATTTTGTGAAAAGAGGTATTATATGAGAAATATTTACTGTTAGAACTACATGTTAAATTACGATGTGGACTAAATGCTTTAAGAAATGGAAGAATCGGGCTTCAGCACGTGCCAGGGATTTACAGGCAGAAATGCAACCTAACTGACAAATATCGTCCGTTAAAACTTTTTATTCTGTAATGCAGGCAAGCTTGTTTTTACCATTACACTGCAATACGCACGCATGCCCTAAATTAAAGGCCTGAAAAGAAAACATATTGTATTATTTTATTATCTTATAGCCTTTATTTACTTAAATTGTGTTGTTGTATTGGGCATTTTTATCTTCAGTTGCCTCTATGTTCCGGGGTATAAATAAAGCTTATTAGTAGTAATATAACATATCATTACCATATAGCAGTAGGCCAGAGCCTACTTTACAAAATAATAGGCCTACACTTAAATTATATACTGTTCTAAAAACATTTCTACACAACATAATACTACTACTACTACTACTACTACTACTACTACTACTACTAATAATAATAATAATAATAATAATAATAATGTATAAAAACGTTTTTGTTAAACATAAAATGTGTTGTCGTTATCTTCTTGTATTATCCTAAAACATATTAGGCTGAACTTCTTGGATAATACTCTTGAAAATGTCCATGGTAATTTCCTAATAAGAAATAAAACAAAGAAGGGCCAGAATTTTATTGCTGCCGTGACTGCGGTTTGAGGACATTAAAACGGCACAAACTGGTAAAAAATAAATAAATATAAAATATATATAAAAAATATATAAAACAACCAAAGAAGAACAAAACAAAGTCTGTAGTAGTCCTATATCCACGGCAATATTTTCAGTTTTCAAAGATTATTATTATAAAAGCAAAACCAAGCAAACTGGCATTTGCACGGTGATGACAGCAATACACGAGGCAGAATGATAATTAGAGCATTTTCGTTTGAAATGTTAAAGTGACAGGAAGTTTATGTCTCGGTGTTGATTTCCACATAATTCCGTGATGATGTTAATGGCGCCTGTGATTAAAGCGGGTTCAGTGTGTGTGTGTGTGTGTGTGTGAGTGTGAGAGTGTGTGAGTGAGAGAGAGAGAGAGAGAGAGAGAGAGGTTTACCTGCTGATGATAGCAATGATGATAAATGGTAGCCTGAAGTTGAAACCCATTGCAAATTAAAAGCCTAAAACACCACAGAGCCACGTGTCAAGGAACGTCAGGCGCACACTGAGAGAAAATAAGTCGCAAGAGCATATTACCAACGGGGTGGGAGTCTGTGTGCAGGTTGTATTCTTAAAAGGACTTATCGATGTTAAAGATGAAGATGCACTGAAAAGAAAAGCCAGGACTTCCCAAACTGTCAAGGACCCCATATATTCACATTAGAAACCAAACAGCCAAGGAATGTCATCTGGAAGTTTAGCTGTTAGATAGTAAAAGAACTGGACCCAGTAATATCCAACAGGATAAACCCTGGAGTGTATGAAGCAGCAGGAGCAGAATATGTTTTGGTGTTTTACTGAATCAGACTGTGAACAACAGAAAGTTCTTTTTTGCTAGGTTTGTTATGAGGCCGGTACAAGCATTACATCCTATCTGGGGAAAGTTGAACAAAATGCCTGAACAAAGTCTGTTTTCTTTTTAAATTACTTTTCAAATTTGAACATGAATTTTAGGCCCTTGTGGACATTGATAATACTTCTGCTTAGTCCAGCCAACATCCGGCTTAAGCCCCGTCCATTCTGAGTACGTATACAGATATGTTAGTTGGTTAAACAGATACATATAATGGTGTACTTGCTCATCCCTTGTGCAAATTCACCACATATAGTTTTCAGTAAAGTGTAAATATGATGTCTAGCAGGCAATGCTACAGTTGAATGAGATGGCCATTCAGCAGGGGTAAAAAAAATGACTGGCATAAAATTGAACTTGAGATACTGGAGCTATCCAGCAGAGTTTCAGGAGCAGGACCACACCTCAATTATGCCACATCTGGCTTTCCTATAAATACCCACCTAACCCGCTCCTCTGCTTGAGCTCTCATATTTTGCAGCAGAACCGAAACCATCTCATCAGCTCATCTTGAGAATAGACTCAATCTCGCTATCCCCATTGGATGATAAATTATTTGCACAGAATCCTTTTTGAAGACAATACAGCAAAACCTTGCTCTTTTGCCATCATGTCATACTCACAATTCCATTAACACCATCTCTCTTCCTAGTGACGTCATCACACACACCATAACGTCAGTGCAACTGTTCACTTATAGTCTCCAGCTGTAGATAGCAGTAAGGCCGGCAACAAAGCAAATGGGTGTCGTCAGCCAGAACAAAACACTGGCATTGTGGTCTAATGACACCGGGACTTCAGTCCTACTGCTGCCCACCTCTAGTAATTATATGTAAAACCAATTATATGTTTAGACTGCTTTGCTTCCCTCAATCTTTATCAACTAACTTCAATAATTTCTTCATCTAAACCATCTACCTGCCTCTTAGACCCCATCCCGACTAGGCTGCTTAAAGAAGTTTTGCCCTTGGTTGGCACTTCTCTGCTGGATGTGATCAATTTGTCTTTATCAACAGGCTACGTGCCACAGTACTTTAAAGTAGCTGTAATTAAACCTCTTCTGAAAAAGCCCAACCTGGATCCAGACGTTTTACTATAGACCTATATCTAACCTTCCATTTATCTCTAAGGTCCTGGAGAAAGCAGTCGCCAAACAGCTGTGTGACTTTCTACATAGCAATAGTTTATTTGAGGATTTTCAGTCAGGATTTAGAGCTCACCATAGCACAGAGACAGCACTGGTGAAAATTACTAATGACCTCCTAACTGCATCAGACAAAGGACTTGTCTCTGTATTGGTTTTACTAGATCTTAGTGCTGCATTTGATACCATTGACCATCAGATCCTATTACAGAGAATGGAACATTTCATTGGCATTAAAGGAACCACTCTAAGCTGGTTTAAGTCCTATTTATCAGATCAATTTCAGTTTGTACATGGTAACGATGAGTCCTCCATGCATACCAAAGTTAGTCATGGAGTTCCACAAGGATCTGTGCTCGGACCAATCCTCTTCACTTTATATATGCTTCCTTTAGGCAATATTATCAGGAAACACTCCATAAACTTTCATTGTTATGCAGATGATACTCAGTTATATCTATCGATCAAGCCAGATGAGACTCATCAGTTAGCTAAGCTTCAAATGTGTCTTCAGGATGTTAAAACCTGGATGACCTGCAATTTTCTAATGTTAAACTCAGATAAAACTGAAGTTATTGTTCTAGGCCCTAAGCACCTCCGCGGACGCATTATCTAAAGATATAGTTTCCCTGGATGGCATCGCCCTGGCCTCCAGCACCACTGTGAGAAATCTTGGAGTTATCTTTGACCAGGACATGTCGCTCAACTCTCACATTAAGCAAATTTCAAGGACCACCTTTTTTCACCTACGTAATATTGCAAAAAATCAGGAACATCCTGTCTAAAAATGATGCAGAAAAACTAGTCCATGCATTTGTTACTTCTAGACTGGATTACTGCAATTCCTTATTATCAGGCTCTTCGAAAAGTCCATTAAGACTCTTCAGCTGATCCAGAATGCTGCAGCACGTGTTCTGACAGGAACCAGTAAAAGAGATCATATCTCTCCTGTCTTAGCTTCTCTGCATTGGCTTCCTGTAAAATCCAGAATAGAATTTAAAATCCTTCTTCTCACATACAAAGCTCTTAATGGTCAGGCACCATCTTATCTTAAAGAGCTCATAGTACCTTACTACCCCACCAGAGCACTGCGCTCCCAGAATGCAGGATTACTTGTGGTTCCTAGAGTCTCCAAAAGTAGAATGGGAGCCAGAGCTGCTCAGCTATCAGGCTCCTCTCCTGTGGAACCAGGTTCCAGTTTGGGTTCGGGAGGCAGACACCGTCTCTACATTTAAGAGTAGGCTTAAGACTTTCCTTTTTGATAAAGCTTATAGTTAGGGCTGGCTCGGGTGAGTCCTGAACCATCCCTTAATTATGCTGCTATAGGCTAGACTGCCGGGGGATTTCCCATGATGCACTGAGCTCCTCTCTCCTCTTCTCTCTCTCTCTGAGTGCAACCTCATCCCATTAATGCATGTTACTAACTCGATTTTTTCTCCCTCTCCCGTGGTCGTGGTGCTTCCCCTCCTGTCACTTCCTGCGGGTGTTGCTGGCTCTGGAGCTGTGGAGTCTGGATCTGTGGTTGGGAGTCTCCTGCTGCCCCCGTGTTCCTGCTCGACGCCCTCTGCTACAGTTGCAACTGCTATTACTAGTCCTATTGCTATTATTACTGTTATTATTATTATCATTAACATTACTATAAATATCTGTACCATTTTCAGGGCCGCCCACCCTGAGCCATGGTTCTGCTCGAGGTTTCTGCCTCTTAAAAGGAAGTTTTTCCTTGCCTGTGTCGCCTAGTGCTTGCTCTTGGTGGGAATTGTTGGGCTTCTGTAAATAACTTTAGAGTATGGTCTAGACCTGCTCTTTATGAAAAGCGCTGTGAGATAACTGTTGTTGTGATTTGGCGCTATATAAATAAAATTTAATTGAATTGAATAGTAACTGCAGCAGCTCACTCTAGATGGGGCTGCTGGCACCAGGATGCCAGTATAGACGGAATGGTTTGCAGGTCCCTACTGCACTGTGTTGTGTTCGAGTGCAGAGTGCAGTGCACAGTCACTGGACACTGGCACATCTTGTTGATCTCAATCCCTGTTTTGAGTCCAAAGAGACAAAATGCTATCATATGATACTTCACAATAACACCTGTCGCAGTTAAGTTCAGTGCAGACTGATGAGAAATGATGCAGTAGGTTTGCTAACAATCATCAGATGGCACAAAACTATGGTCTAATACAGTTGCTCCCAATACCAAGAAGGGCAGCTCACTCTAGCCTGTGCTCCAGACACCAGGAGGCCAAAGCCTCCTCCTGCCCTTTTCCAGCAGCTTGCTCTAGTTGGGGATTCTGGCACTGGGAAGTTGTGATCGTCCACCTCCCAGCTTCACTGGTTCTGGAGCTCACGTCAGCTGCAGCCTTCTGCACCAGGTGCCAGCTTCCCGTTTTCAGCTGTTCAGCAAGGACACATACAGGAGCACACATTTGACTGTGAAATTAACCTCTGTATCCTCGCCACCCGTGCAGCCCTATCATGCTGTCTTCCTGCTCCATTACCCGTCCAGGCGAAGCCACATCAAGCCCACTGTTTTTCTTTGACCTAAGGATTCCACTGGCTGCAGAGAGACCCCCTGCGTATCCCTCGAGTTTCTCTGACTCACTGTTGACACAAATGTGGAGCTTCACTTCGAATTGAAAAGTTCAACCAAATCAGCTTTTTGGTCTCCAATTCCTCCTTGCCCAATGCTGCATGCCAACTTCTCTCCATGCTCCTCATCTTTGCCCTATGCATTATTCCCTCATTTGCTATCAATCGATTCTTCCATCTCATCAGGCTGGACAGACCAAGCTGTGCCTAACTCAGAGACGGAACATTGTTCTACAATGAACAGCTCACCCATCTAATTTCCATCTGGTTTTGGGGGGGTTCTATAATGGAAGGTGGTTTGCAGCAGAATGAGAGAGAAGCAGCCCAACCTAATATCCACACAGAAAAGCAAAACAACAGAAAAAATTATTAATGAAAAATAGTACTTATAATAGTACAATAATGATGAGACTAATAGTAGTAATAATAATAACTTAGCAGTGGGTGTTTAGTAGGAACATGGGGCAGCAGGTGGCCCACAACCACAGATCAAGATTCCCAGAGCCAGAAACACCAGCTGAAATCATCAGAAGGAGACAGAAGAGGGATGAGAAAGCACAAAATTATGGAAGAGGGAAAAAGTCAAATTAGTAACATGCATTAAGGTACAAGGTAGTTTATTAGTCATTATACAGCACAAGGCTGCATTACAAAACAAATTTTGTAGTTCCTTTATGCTACACACATAACATATTAAGTCTTGACTGTGTGTGAGCACCAAGCATCATCGATGTAAAACACCTCCTCTCATCTTGAGTCTTGCACTGACAGCTCGGAATACAGACCGCCTGCCAAGTGCTTGTGATGTTGATTGGGCAGGTCTCAGTAAAGATGTGGGAACAGTCTCTGAATTCCGTTATCTGGTCAACATGAGTCCCATTTTGTCAAGACCGGATCTCTAGGAGCAGAATTAAATCCAAGCTTGGCCAGCATGTCTCCTCTCCTGGCTCTCTTTCCTCTCCTTTGAGGAATGCTGTGGCCTGGTCCGGTCGTTTGGGCCGGGTGGATCATGGTCTGCTGCTCTTTAATCCAAAAACCCCGTCTTCATCTTCCAATGACTGTATTTATGTCAGAGGTAACACGTGTTTTGGCAAGAATGCGTGAAAAAAAAAACAGATAAAAATCAACAATGTAGTTTGAAGGAGCTACCGGCTGCTGCTTCCACAAGCGCTGCCTGTTGCCATAGCAAGGGATAAGAATAATGTTATAAGAATGCATACAGATGGAGATGTAGAGAAGGAGAGAGGAGCTTAGGGTACCATGAGGAGTCCCCCGGCAGTCCAGGCCTATAGAAGCATAACTAAAGGTTGGTTCAGGACTCACGTGAGTCTTGAAGTCTTAAGCCTACTCTTAAATGTTGTCTGTGGCGTCTGCCTCCCAAACCCAACTGGGACCTGGTTCCACAGGAGAGGATTATTTACAGAAGCCCAACAATTCATTGTTGGGCTTCTGTAAATAACTTCAGAGTACGGTCTAGACCTGCTCTTTATGAAAAGCGCTGTGAGATAACTGTTGTTGTGATTTGGTGCTATATAAATAAAATTGAATTGAATTGAATAGCTGAACGCTCTGGCTCCCATTCTACTTTTGGAGACTCTAGGAAACCACAAGTAACCCTGCATTCTGGAATAATACTGAATGCAGTTAGCAGCAGGCAGTGTAAAAAAATTTTATACAAAAAAGATAGATGACAGTTATTGTGGTATGTGGTCCAGCATTACATTATTACTTCATCCCAGTGGTCCAAAAGAGAACCAGTGAACATAATTTACAATTGGTTAACTAATTGTAGATTAGATGAATGTGATTCGTAAAAGAAATATACAAAAAATATCAGTTATCACAGAGAGAAACATAGCAGCATACACATTTTCTGTTCAACCATTTTATAGTCAAAGAAAAAGAGGGGGAGAAAAGGAGACTGTTCTTATGAATGCAAGAAACGTCCTGTTACTTTGACACCTATAAAATTTTAGGCACTGCCTTAAACAAGGTTGCAACTCATTCTCACTCTTAGCTCGTCAAATACTTCCTCTTGACTCAGTGGCCCTCCGCATCAAAATATGATGCTGAAGGTGCCCCTCTAGCCTCACTTCTGCATCAAGCAAGTAAGCAATTATAAATATGCAACATCACGTTAGACTTTTAAATATGGGTTGTGTGGTTAACGTCATGGTTTTGAGGTTTTTGAGGTGGGACAACACAAGGTGCTCCAAAAGACTTCATTACCTCAGAGGTCAGGGCAACAGGTCTGTAATCATTAAGTCCTGTGGTCTTTGGTTTTTGCGGGACGGGGATTACTGAGGAGGTCTTGAAGCAGCCTGGTAGGTGGCATGTTTCCAGTGAGGTGTTAAAGATGTCCATTAAAACCAGAGACAGTTGATCGGCATAATATTGAATATATAACTATATAAAATGATGCACGATGGTTTACTAATTATTTATCTCAGGCCATATCTCAAGACCCAAACAAACCCCCACTGGCAATAGATATTACTAACTACTAGATATAGATGCAGTATTTGCAAAGTCCTAGCATCAATTTAATGCATAGTTGGCAGCAGTACTATTTACACTACACTACAGTAGGCTACACTTCACAGTACAAAGTAATTACAAATACAGTGATCCAGAGCACAGTGTGTCAGTCTAACCTAGAGTGTGTGTGTGTGTGTGTGTGTGTGTGTGTGTGTGTGTGTGTGTGCGCGTGTGTGTGTCAGGAGTGAAGTTAATAAGTTTTCAGTGACCTAAGCTCCTCAGAGAGTTTTTCTTTACCCATAAAGCATCTCTGCACCACTTAGCTCAGCTCACCTCTCCCTCTGTCAGGGGAGGGGTCAGAGAGAGTGAGGGAGCAGCGAAGTGATAGAGTGCGAGGTATGATGTGAGACATCATTCCACAGCTGGTTAACATATGGCTGGAGCGGACACACACGCATGACCTTTCATCATCTACAGTGTATGCCTAGCTAGCAGGCTAAATGCTAACAGCAGCTAACTACAAACACTGGTTAGAAACACGACTGCTTATCACTGACCGGCTACAAGCATTGTCCTGTCCGATAAATGCTTATGTGGACATACTGCAAACAGGTTGGTGGTGATGTGGCCAAATGAATCTCCGACCACCTATTTAGATGTCAATACACTTCATCAGTATTTATTATTAAGAGGCTCAGGGCTTAAAGCAGTTGACCTGTCATCTGACAAACTGTAACTTTCCAAGATATGTTACCTCTGAATGAAGGTTATAAGACTACATTTGACTTAAAGGTCTTTAACCTTTCAGTCACATTATAGCCATGACCACAGTTCAAATCAATTTTATTTATATAGTGCCAAATCACAACAACACTTATCTCAGAGTGCTTTTCAGTTGTCACTTGTATGAATGAGCCTACATTTTTAGTCATGCTAGTGGCATGGCTCTAGGAATGGCACTGTCAGCCTGTCTGTTGGTTGGTTGGTAACTCAAAAAACCACTTAGGTTCAGTCAGACGTATCTGTGGGATTGCCATGGCATTTTTTTACAGACAGTAATGGTCCCCAGAGGATGAATCCCTTTGCTGATCCCCTGACTTTTAATCTTTCGCCATCATTTGGACTTTATTATTTGTAAACCTAAGAAGACAAACCAAAATTGTGTACCATGATCCACAACATCTCACTATCCACAAATATGTATTCTTACATTTGTGTTGTGTAAAATCATATAAACAAATATACAGAGTGATTTATACATGTGAAACAGGTTTTGAACATTTGAGGATCGCTTTGACCCAACGGTCATGATTCAGGACCAGGTTCATCCATGTCATCTACAGGTAAGTATGCTGAGCAGTGCACGGTTACCCACAGTTTGTTAACAGCCACAGAGCATGAATGGAATTTTTTTCTTTGACGTGCTCTTCCATGCTTTCATGTAGAGTTGTTACACAATCATAATGAAACTCTGCAAAACCAAATGTTGTCTTTGTCCGGATTACCATGAAATTTAATATAAATATTCCTGGTCCTGGGTAAATAGTAATAATTTTGATGTCCTCCCTGACCACTCCTGTAGGTCAAATATTCTACTCAAGAATTGCCAAAATAATCAGATAGTCATGCTGCTTATAGAGAACACACATGCTCCCCAGAGGAGGGACCCTTTCCTTTTTGGGACACTCACTGAGCTTCCCTTTAGTACCACTCTAAGGCGAAATTTTGCACATGAGACATCCCATTATGTATTTGTTGAATTTCTGGATTTCCATGAAATTTGCGTACAAATGTGAGTACATTCATGCTCCCTAGGTGATAATCCCTTTCATATCAATGCCCATTTGTCCTATTATTGAGTGTCACCTGTAGAACAAACTTTACATTTTCAAAACTTAAAAATGATCACTAGCTGTGGTAAATAATTTTTTTCTGGCTTCATGCCTAGAAAGGCAGTTGTAACAGAGTTGGAAGCAGCACTGGATTAGGAGGAACCGTATTTTGGTTGGTTGGTTTCAGTCATGAGCAACACATCGGCTCTTTAACAGCGGCACTGATGCCACAAGTCACTACTTCTGTGGTGAAAAAGAATAGACTGGAGAGGATCTGCCAGAAAGCCTATCCCAAGTGGAAACTCTGACTTATTCAGCTTATCCCACTTACACTCTGTCTGGCCTGGAGCCCCTGGGTTGCATTGACTTGGCAGTGTTTTTCAGCTGCAGTTATTTTTAGTGTGTGCCAGTGAATGTATTTTTGAATTTTTATCATTCCTGAATTTGCAGCATGTTTTGATTGGGGTCTTTGATTTAAAATATATACAGAGCAAATGGCAATATATATATATATATATATATATATATATATATATATATATATATATATATATATATATATATATTTTTTTTTTTTTTTTTTTTTTTTTTTTCTTTAAGAATCATCAGACAGCATCAGCAAACCCTCGGAGGATTTTTTTTTTCATTCACATAATGCTCAGCACTCACCTCGTTCAATTTCCTCCTACCTTCCTGTCTGTGATGAAAACATAAGCTAGCAGCTCTCTGCTTTCCTGGAGCTGTAAATCTACCAGCAGACAGACACAGGGAGACAGAGAGAAAACGTTGTCTAACAGTGATCATGTCCTTGTGTGTCTTCTTAACTAATAAATCATCATTGAGAGCGCCTTTGCTCGGGCTGCGTGGATATGCCAGCTGCTGCTGAGTGTTGCACAACATCTGACGAGAGCTGAGACATGGGCAGCGTAGTCTTCAGCTGAAAACAGAAAGCCTGGACAACAATGTGGATAACAGCTGCTAGAAGGGTCTGAGATGAAAAACTAATGGTCTGGTCAGATTTTGCCTCTTCAAAAACTTAAAGAACGTTACCATTTTCAGTCCATGTGTCAGATCAACTCATTTCATTGTTGAGGATGTAGATAGTATTATATGGAAGTTTTGAACGGTCTGTTCCCTCCATAGCTAAAACATAATCATATCAGACAATCTTAATGCTTTTTAAACAGTAGACATTCAGTTTCTGTAATCCACATGCTGATAAGCTTGTAAAGAAATTGAGATTAGCAAACTGTAGCAAAGCTAATTTCAAGAAAAGCAAGCAAGGGAAAGGTTTGGTTGCTTGTTTGATGATAGTGCCTTGCTCTACGTGCATGGTTCAGCTAAATATCAGGGGTTGTTAGATACACTTCACCCAGGTGCGTTACGATTTGTAACTACATGTTTGATTTATGTTGAGCTTGAATGAAATATGCATATTAGCATTTAAGCTCGTGTCTCTTTCATGTGTCTCAATAAGGCTAATTTGTGGAGATTAAATCAATTTGATTTCCATTTTATTTCACAACATTTCAAGCTGAAAATGTTTCTAATTCCAGTGTTCCATTCTGGTGTTAATAATAAAAGTGAACTACATAGTGCCTTAATTCGAAATATTTGCCAGTCTGTGTCTGAATTTCCAAACTGACCACAAACCAACACAAGGCACAGTAGGGCCGGAGTGTAATTGTCACAACAGGAATCTGCGTTGAAAAATACTGACTTTCATTGTAGCTAGTTTTTCATTATTGTAGTCAATTAAATTAAAAAATATGAAACACAATACACAGTGCTGCACACAGATGAAGGCTTTGGAATAGACATTTTAATCAGTCTGAGAATTGAAGGAATTCATTTAACTTTTCAGTTTGTAGTCTCTGTATGCTTACTATTGTACTGTACTATACAGCAATGGTCACAACCATACTAATGAGTTAGAGAGGGAAAATGTAATGATAGAAAATAATTTGAATAAAATCTAGGATCTGCAGGTTGACAGTGTCGTTGGTGAAGCTGTCCACTCACACTAGTGGCAGGCTTTCAGTTTATTTTCATTTACATTGTTTGAAATTCTGAAACAAACGAAATACTGATCCGTTTCTTTCCCATTGCAAATAAAATAATAATGTTGAAATTTTACTGGAATCATACTGGACAGAACTCTGCATTTTAATCAATAAGGAAATATGTGTTGAAGTAAATACACATATACATTGTGTAAAGGAGCAGATCAATAAATAAAGTAAAAGTAAAAACATTTATACAGCACTGCTTCTACAACAAAAACTCTATATTTTATATTGCACTGTTGACTGTTGAAGTGTATACTGTATGAGACCTGCGTCCTATAATACTTTAAGTGTCCAAAGCTTTGTTGGACCATGAATGCACAAACAAGACAACTCTTTATATTGTCCTTCACAGGCTGTTTCATCTGACTTGCTTTAAGGCTTTTTCATCATAAATAACAGTGGTCAGAATCATAATCTCCACTAACACTGTTACTAATCATATTGACAATATGAGAAATATAAAAGGATCTCATAATCAAAGTGAATTTAGTACATAGCTTATGCAGTAAAAGCTCTGCCATGCGGGCGGCTGACAGCGGGCTTGTATAATGACAGAGAGAAACAAGAGCAGCAGGCAGAGAGACAGAAAGCAGAAATGGTGTAAATCCTCCTGTGTTTGGAGGAGGTGGTTTCTGTGGTTTTGATGGCTCTGTTTCGAGGGCTTTAGCTTTGATTTAGCTCACAGTGACAGCAGCAGTTAAGAGGCCAAAGGTGTGTTTAAAGCCTGTGAGAAATGCCTCATAACCCAACCTGGAATTTTATATGAGAATTTATAATAGTATCTCAGTTTGACTTACAAAGACAAAACAAGTCCATTTTACAATAATAAAGTGCTAATCTGTGAGATATTTTGTTCCACCCAGGGAAAATAGCTGTTTGCCCTGGTGTTTCTGTGATGACTTTTGCAGAAATCACCTGTCAGTCACACGGTATGAGAGATACTGTGACATCTTTATTTAGACATACAGCTGACACAGTTTGTGTGTCTCTAGATAGCACTCTTTTCTTCATATGCATGCCATTCTTTTAGTCACTCTTCATGCAGGCATTCCCACTTTTCAGCCATTGTGGCGAGGGATTATATTTGTAATAATAATGACAGTAACAACAAATAATAACAGTAACATAATAATCATAATCCATTTGTAAGAAAATAGTCTTCTTTATTCTTCTTTCAAAAGTGTCAGCTTCGCTTTAATTTGAGCTAAACTTAAAACTCAAACTGCAGAACTGGACATTTGGAACAATGAATTCTATTCTCACACACACACATGCACACGCATATATATGTGTGTATATATGTTCTCATTGGGTTAACATTAATATGTCCCGTTTTATTGCCTTTATGCTGTGTATGTGTTGTGTTTCTGTGTTAATGTTTTAATTAGTACCAGACAATGTAGCATAATGATTTCCTGAGTAACCTGACTTAGAACTTAAATAACTTTAAAATTCTCATTTTTAGTAATGCTCTGCATGCTTCTAAACCTTTCAATAATTATTTAAATTTTAATCTTATATTATTGTTAGGAATAACAATGTAACGTGTCTTAGCAACCACAGATGACAAACGGTCGTTTTGTTTAGCTCATTCACAGCAATGTTAAATAATGTCCAATGTCCCTGATCAAAAAAATAAACATATATATATATATATATATATATATATATATATATATATATATATATATATATATATATATATATATATATATATATATATATATATATATATATATATATATATATATATTTCAAACTTTTTACATATTTACATCTTGTGTTTTTTGAACAAAATGATTTGTGGCAAACAGCTTCAACAAAAGGTCACTAGAGTGTTGAGTCTTATTTTGGCTATTTCTTACTCTATTTGTTTCAGTTACAAATTTAAAATATCAAATCAAATTTCAAAGCTTGAATTCTTTTTCCCTCATAAATATGGACTCATTTTCACATAATTCCAATGCGTGAAATATAAAAACAGATTATCACTTCAAAGGTTTAGTTTTTGTATTCCTCTGTCATAAAGAGTCACTTTTTCCCCCGATTTCTGAAAACTATCAAAAGTTGCAGCTGAGCTCTGAACTTTTAAAATCCACCATATGAAATGGCCACCAGTCCTTCCTGGCTCACAGCAGGCAGCAACGTGATACCAGTTAATCCTGCTTTCTCCCACATTTCTTTCTTCCACTCTCTCTCTCTCTCTGTAAATCCTCTGTTTTCTCTTGCATCCATAATTGCGTCAGTCTCTCTCTCTCTGTCGTGTCATTGGATATGGGTTAATATCCTCTCTGTCATTCTCTATCTTAATCCTCTGTTTTTCATTTGAGCTTTTATTGATTCTCCATCTCTATTTCATGTGGCTGTGCTTTTCATTTAGGAGTTGCATTTTACTGGGCAGCTTTTAGTGGCTGCTGGATGCTAACAGGCCTGTGGCAACAGAATCCCACCACAACATTCATATTAAACACAAGATCTGATTAAGCAGAAGGGACAATTCCAACACAAAGCACCTTCTGTTAATTATAAGCGGCAAATGGCATCTGCATTTGTAATTGTTATATTTTATAAACCTTAGGACATATTAAGAATAACTGTATAATAATTAATTGACAAGAAACTGCATAAAAACACCCTTGTGCGGAAAATACATTTAGTGGAGCAAATTCAAAGTATAGAGATTTGAGTGTATTGATGATTTTTACCCTTAAACGTCAATTTCCCTTTAATTTAATAAATTGATAAGTTTGTTCCAGCTAGTAACGGAAGTGAAATATTTAAACTCAAGATTTGATGCCATTGCATCAAATGGAAAACATTCTGTCTTGAATTTTAAACACACATCCAGGTGCTGAGTCCAAAACTGTAATTGTGATTTTTGCCTCCCAAAGACCTGAGACTCCCTGTAAAAGTTTGATTTTATTAAACTAGAAACATTTTGGTTCAAGCACAAAAAACACCTCTGTTTCTTAAATGTTACACTTTTTCTGATGTAACAAAATTTACATTTCCCAAAATGCAGCCTGACATATTTGTTATCATTGAAAACTTTAGGATCTCCTCTCAAATTAAAAGAAATGTCTTCAAAATTTTTGGGCTGCACAGAGTCAGTTTGTAATGACTGAAGCACTGTTTAAAAGAATGGACTCGTGCTATGTAAATTGAAATTGTGGTGATAAATCAATATTTTTTGTAAGAATGTGCTAATGCTATCTGGATTTTATGTCACTTAGGATACTCATTTGATTTGGTGTGGAGATACTTTAGGTGTTTGTTATGAAATGTATTTTATCGATTTATTTGTTTTTATTTTATTATTATATATTTATTGTTTTATATGTACTTAATTTTCCCACTCTTAATTTCAATAATTAAAAAAAAGAAAGCGATAAAAATAAAGAGTAGAAAAATATTACTTTAATAGATGACGGTATCACTTTTCTTATTATTACATCGTGCTTGTAATTCTATAACCCATAATAAGTAATGTGTCATAATAATAAATCCATGTGTATTATTATTAACAGTAGCAGTAATAGTTAATAGGTAGTAGATCAGTGTTAGTTACCGTAGTAACAGTAGTAGCAATACCTATAGGTGTGTGTTAGCAGGAGCACTGTGTGAACCAGTGTGTGTGTGTGTGTGTGTGTGTGTGTGTGTGTTGCAGTGTCAGCAGCAGTGGCTGCCCATGCTGATGAAGTGCAGAGGCTCTGGGGCTCAGGAGGCCATCCATCATCTCCATCAGTCTTAAGTGAGGCTCTCTGGACTGGGACGCCACCAGACGACGACCCGGGCCCACCGGTCTGAGCTGGACTAAATAAACACTAGCCCCTTCATCATCATCATCATCATCATCATCATCATCATCATCATCATCATCCTCCTGAGACCCAACTTGGGTCAACATCATCAGCAGCAACAGAGACAGACCTGGTGGGTTACATGGTGATGTTCATTATTTTCCTTCTCTTTTCAAAAACATAATATTACATATTAATACATTCATTTAGAACATCCCAGATTCACTTCACTACATCACAAACTCTGACCAGTGTTTAATTAATGAGGTTATCTCATAGTAATCCTACATCCTGGTATCGCAGCTTCAGCAGCAACGTTCCTCACATCCGTGTATGTCCAAAGCAAATGGCTGTGTGACTGCAAGCACTGTAAATATTTTAAATATAACATACACTTGAGAAGTGACATAGATTTTTTTCTGGTGGGCTTCTTTTAGGTAGTTAAAACCTGTTTTGCTGCTGACCGTGCCCACAGCAGTACATTGCTTACCTTCTCTGCACAACTTTCTGCTTCTCCAAACTGGGTAAACGCTGACTACCTTCTACTGCAGGTAATACACTGATGTGGATAAATACCTCTTACAGCTCAACTTCAAAAAGTCTGAACTAGCCCTTTAAGCAATCGTTGGCACATCCCTGACAGACAAGCTCACAGTGGCACAATTTGTTGTCCTTTTCTTACAAACACAGGGAAGGAATTAAGCAGTGCTTGTATACACAGTACAGCTTCATCTTTTTCAGTGATGATCCTAATGGTGCTAAAATATTAAATAGACATGAAATGTTATAAACCATTTTGAACTGTTTCAACTATTTAAGTAAAGCATCAAATTTCAAAATGTATTACCTTTTTCATTTAATGTCACTACTTTTGGTACACAAAGTCTTTTACAACAGTAGTCTATCATATTGTAGTAGTTTAGCATGTGGTATACCTCAAGGAAGTTGTCTGGGACCACTCCTGTTTTTTCCCTCTGCTGTGAAAATGTAGGAGTAACATTGTATGCTGACGATTCCACTGTATATTATGCAGCATCAATTTGCCATGAATTAAATCAAGTTTTGTCTTGCTAGTTGAATGTCGTATATGATTGGATCAAAACACACAAATTAACATTAAATATATCTCAAACTAAAGGTATTGTCTTTGGGTCACAGCATATATTGTTGTCTAAGCTTAAACCGGAGACACATCAAAGCCAAATTGCTGAGCATATTCCTTGACAGTCAACTATTCTGGACCGAGCACATTAATAAAATTGTTAGGGAAATGGGCTGTGTTATTTCAGTCACAAGAAAGGTTCTCCTTTTGTACAATCATGTATGTTGAGTGCAGTTTCTAAATCATTGATCTTGTGTCACCTTGGCTATTGCTCTAAAGCATGGTCGTCTGTTACTGCTTAATGTCTGTTCAATAAAAAAATTAATCATCCTTCTATTGTGTATGTAGATGTCTGAACAGTAGGAGGTGACAGTAACTCTGTGCCATATTGTACAATATATTTTTTGATTTTAATATATAGTTATGCAATTTAATGTAATGTGTTTTGTAAAGTATGTCAGCTGTGGACCCCAGGACAATTTGCTGTTTGCCTCCACTAATGGGGATCCTTTAAATTAACAAATAAATTACTTTTGGTAGAGTTTTCTGTTTGGACAATAGACATTTGTTTTAGACACTACAAGTTTGTCAGATTCATTATAGAAAATAATTTATTGAAAATGAAAACAATCTTATATTACAAATATTCAATTATGTATAATACCTGTTACAGACATCAGTTCTGGTTTCATAGCAGATAAATATTTGTATATTTGAATATATATCAGGATTAAAATGAAGTATCACTTTGTGAAAGTTTTACCTCTGTGGGTGTGTATGTGTACAAGTGTGTATGGATAGGTCGTGTATCTCTGCTCTCTTTTCATTTGCAGTACATAAAACAAACATCACCCAGGGATAGGTCATTCACACACACACTAACACAGGTCAAGTGTCAAAGGTCATATTGTGTCTGGAGAGGATTTACTCTTTCGGCTGTTTGATCTCAAACATTCAAGCGCTTACACACACACACACACACACACACACACACACACACACACACACACACACACACACACACACACACACACACAGAAACAGAACTGCAAGAAGTGTGGCCTGTTAGGATTTGTATTTAACCAAGTGAGAAAACTGGTACCAAATCACATCTATTGTTTAATGACTTGGATCAGACTAATGCATGTTCTGTTTACTTGTATGCTTTTATTAAAAATGCCATCTGATTGTGTCTGGTGACTCAGTTACTGTAGCTTGATTACCATTTATTTCTTTGTTTATGCACTCATTTCTTGAACTTACATGTATTTTCAGTGTATCTACATTTTTACTTTTGATTCCTCACAAGTAATTGATAATATATTAATTTATTATTTTTATAATTATTTTACAGCCCATTACACATGGGGTTTTAGCTGACAAGCCACATGAAACAGTAATGTGACTGGGTGCCATAACAGTCCTCCACCCAAAAGCAGTAGACAGAAAGGAGATCAAAGAAAATGAATGTTACACTGTATAACTGTCGGTCGTTGAAGCATGTCAGTAAAATCAAGCCCAGATTTAATAAGTCAAATATTTGGAACATTTTCTCAGTACATTTTGTCAGTCATAAAGTATTCTGGTAACTATAAGGACAACTACACACTACAGAAAGTGTATTCCCTTCACAATTTTAAAGAAAACAATGAAGACAAAGTTCTTAATCCGTGTGCATCATCAGCAATAAGGAATCCCCAATAACATTAATTATCCATTAAAAAGAATTCTGAACACATCCTCTAATGAAAAAGGCTTTTTAAACTAAATTTAAATGGATACAAAACAAATCAAAAAAGAAATAAATTGGTATTGCAACTAGATATCTAGTTTATAATATATACCCCTTTAATTAAAAAAAACTGTGTCATCATGGCTGTTCCTATGGTTCCATTCCACAATCACTGTGATACTTAGCTGTAGCCACATGCTAGCAGCTGGGACTCACTGGTAGAAGTGACTTTCATCTTACATTCAGGTCTGATGGGCATTATTCAGTTGATTTACTTTTAAAAAAGCAACAGCTGGATATATTTAATGTATTTGAATATTTGAGATCATCAGTATGGTCTGACTGAAGTTGTTTGTATACTTCCATTTCTACAGATTTATACACAGTTTTATACACCACTGGAATTCCTATAGAGGCATCAGTTACATATATGTATGTGCCTGTCAGCCACCACATCTTCTCTACTGGCTTGTTGCCCCTGTTGACAATAATAGGCTTCTACTTTTTCAAAAATCTGATATACTGTTAAATATGAAAAATTTCACAGGGTTGTTTTTCAGGGGGTCTGAAAGACAATGGAAGCATATGACTGAAGCTATACCAGTGGCAATTGCAGTAAATACATGTGCATTGTGCAAAAATATATAATTAACAGTATTAGTTTTAAAACACAATAACTTCATGAACCTCAGCCAGTGGTTTTATCCTTCCAGGACAATTCAAGAGCTAAAATTGCAGACATTATCTTTCTCTACACGTCTTTGATAATGATGCCAAAATTAGAGTCCGGTCCATCACCAAACCCTGACTTCTACCATTTCCTTCATAAAGCAGCATAACATACTTTAAAAGAAGCTGTGCTCTATCTGCTGCACAAAAAGCTTGTCACCTCAAAGCAGTATGATTATATACTTCTCTAATGTAATGTATAAGAAACATGTCATGTTTTATTACATTCAGTTTCAATCATCTTCATCATCCTCCTTATCTGGACTAAAGGTCGCACAAAATTCAGATAGTTGGTTCTTACAATAAGGAGAATGTGCATTTTACTTTGCCTTTTACCTGTATGTCCATCAAATGTATTATGCAACAAACCATTTGAATTCATGCATGTTAAAGATCCCATATTATGCAAAATACAATTTATTTTCAACTGAATTATGCTTCCAAACTATGAAAAAAACACTCTCTTTTTCTCCTGCTCGGTCATTAAATGTGTGTGCCAGGATGCTGTTTGAATTTGGTTCCCTTAATGATGTAATGAACAGATGTATAGCAAAGGACCTTCTCCAGCCTCAACTCTGTTATTTAAGGAATTTCCTGATGGACAGACAGCTTTACTTGTTGCTAATGCTAGAGTCGCTGCTAGCTACTGCTAACTGTAGCAGCCATTATCACCTGACTCTGCTCAAATTGGAAGCACCCAGCAGTCAAAAGCTCCTGTAGTAAAAGAGGTGTAAACACCAACACACCCCCGGAGCACCAAGCTTTCAGTCCAGGCAGAGTAAGTTAATAGGACGGATAGCTGCATGGCTAACTGAGCAAACTAGCCACCATTAGCAGTAGTAAGTGGCTAAAGTAACAACAAGTAAAGCTATCTATCTAGGCAGAGCAGCCGAAAGACACATCCAAAATAAAAGTATGAACCTGAAAAGGAGTATAATACGGGATCTTTAAATAATTTCACATTTGTGGTATTCACCAGTCTTTAGAACTTTCTCTTAGATACAAATTAACTTCACAAAAACACTTCCACTTTCAGAATTATAATGCAATAATCTGAATCAATCTAGAGTTCAACTATGAGACAGAAAAGAAATAAAATAAATTCCACAACTAAAACAAAAGTAATGCAAGATTAATATTTTGTTATCCACTGTCCCATCTGTATTTTGTCCCATTTTATCATATGACTTGCCAATTTACTGAAAGGTATTTTAGATTTTGTACTTTTTATTGGCACATTTTGGCACAGGAACTTCTGCATTTTAAAATTCTGCCTCGTAGTTTTATGCAGGTCACAGTCCAGTAATATTCTGTAGGCTGTAATATTCTCACATATTCTCACATCTAAGTCATGGACCACTCTCCTGTCGAATAATGTTTTTAGTGTCTAACTTCATGTCAAACTATTCCCTCTTTATTTCACTGCACCACGCTGTTTTGATAATATGTCTACTTTCCCAGTCCACTGCTGACACTGCTACATTTGTAATGTTTTTTTGTCTGTTGATTTCTGACAGCGGGTCTGCAGCGTGGATTTAGGGGCGTTGATTATGCTAATGATCAAATCTCACTAGTGCATACCTCCTCATGAACAGGTGACATGCATGAAGCTGAAGCGAGCGATTTATGCTAAGTTTGTGCAGTTAATAGAGCTTGGTGACTCTGACTTGGAACACTCATACAAGCACACCTCAAAGAAAGAAAGTAAGAGATAAGAATACGAAAATGTTCACACACGAGGCCCAATGTGTTGTTGTCTTGTTCGTCTTACTCGTAAAATGAAATAATAAATAAACTCTAGTATGTGCCAGAGAAAACCAGGTTTAGTTGAACCTTGACACTTGGACATTCTGGTTGTTACCCCTGGACAGTGTATCAAGGTCAACTGATGTACCTTCGTCATTAGTAACACTTGTACATTCTACTAGCAACAATGGTGAGTGGTCTTGCGCTAGCCTTGTCTAATGTCCCGTGTCACTTCCTACAAGAATGGAGCCGTTTGTCCTACTGGTGGATGTGAGGCAAATCCCGTCAAATTGGAAATCAGCATGACTTTTCCTGGCATCTGTGACAGGCTGAGGGCAGTGCTCCTCCTCCACCAGTCAGTAGTTTCCATCCCGTCAGTGCAGTATCAGAGCTCGTCTTCATGGTTCAACTTTGAAACCTCCTTCTTTGCGGTGACCTGATTTTAAAGACATTTCAGGTGTCTCACACCTTTGATCTAAAAATCTAATAATACAGTGTTCCACACTTTACTGACATGTATGTGTCATTCACCAATTTGTATTTTTCAGTGCAGTATGAGGATTTCTACTGGACAGCTGGTAGGTAAAGCTACGCAGCCACGTGGCCAATCAGGTATATGTTGTCATAGAGGTGGCCTACGAAGTCATCCGAGACATTGTGTGCCGCTCGGCGAGTGTTCCTGATAAACTCCCTCTTGGACATTTTGTTTTTGACGTGGGGGCTGGTCAGGTCGATGGACAGCAGGATCAGACTGTAGCACAGCACGTACACAGCGTCTGCAGAGAGATGATAAGAAACCGTGATCACGGTGCTGCTTTTGTTTTTCACAAGCTTTAACACAAAGCTCAGCTGTGTGGAACTAAACAGAACAGGTCGTTAGTGTTGGCTGCCCTGCTGCAGCTCCCCACTGGCTGAAATGTCATTGGGCAGAAACACATAACCTTATTATCAATTTCGAGCATATTTCAAACATTGCATTGAACCTCAAATTCAAATCCTTAACCAAAATATTACTATAAGAGGAACCAAAATAAAGAGAGAGGAAGGTACTGTACATAAGACACATTACTAAGATGATATGATGAATAGGACACATAAACTGACAGGTACTGCACTACTAATAAACTCTAAACTGTTCTCCACTGCTTTGCAAAATCCTTTCCAGAGGGGATGGAGAGGCAGAGCAGCATGAAAAGGCTGACTTCAGAAAGGCAGCGCTCCATCCATCTTTAGCCTCAGTCTCCGAACCATTACACTAATCCTGCTAATCATACGAGTAGGTCCAAGGACTTAACAGCAACAGAGTCGGGGATTGGTTCCTGTATGGTCTGCTGACATTAACAAAGCCCCTAGCTGGTTAATGCAAGGTCCACTGACAATACTGAGGCCAGGGATAAAATAAAACCTTGACTATTTCCCTTTTGGTGTCTCTGTGGGTCACATGTGGGCCAGTGGTTTAGATTCAAAATTTCTTACACTATCACGACAGCTTTTGGCCTTCCAGCTTAAACATGAGTCTGCTTGGGGTCAAGATTATAATAGTCCAAAGATGTTGTGATGACCCCCTGACCTCTCTTGTAGGATCACAATCAAATCAAAACTTTGACCGATACACCAGAAACATTCAAATCTAATCCTACTGCCTTGAAATATCCTGCATATTTGTATTTGTCCCCAGGATTTACAGCCTCTTTCATTCGGGACAATCCATGAGCTTTCCTCTAGTGCCACCTTCAGGCCGAATTATCACTGTACACAACTGAATACATTTGTGTACAAGTGGATGACTTTAGCTAACAACAGATACTGTATGTGTCGGTTGATTGTGGCTGATAAGCAACAAGAAATTGCAGATAGAAATGTCAAAAAAAAAAATTCAGTGTAATATAGAAACAGTGTAATTAGACAGCAATAACACATTTATTTTTCAACTCTAAAATGTAAATCTGCAAATATCTTTTACCCAAAATAAATTTTACCCAAATTTAGTTTACTTAATTTTGATACAAAATAAATGCCCAATATAATGTAAAATATAATTGTAGCGGCTTGTTATTTATCCACCCATCCACATGTATATAATTTTTATATATAACATTTGTTTTTCGTGTGTAGCATAAAGTCAACTACAGTTTCATCTTGTTACACAGTCTGTGTTGTAATGCTGGAAATAAATCGGCCTTGTAACTTGATTGTTCATGATCTCTAGAGAATATAGCCTTTTACAGATGACTGTATATACTCAGTTGGCTGTTTATAAGCTGCACCCAGGTAAAACAAGTGTAGACTAATACAACAGTCCTGCATTAAATCCTGCCTGCATGAAGGTTATAATGTTCAGTTTGTGGTGGTGTTGATTTTTACTGCATCACACTCAGAGGTGTTTCTGTAATTTAGCCCACACTCAACACCACAGACTAAAACCTCCGTTTGATACTATCTTCACATTTGATGAGGTCATCACCAAGACCTCGACTCACCGACACAACGTGGTTTAAATTCTGTCCTTTTCGGCTGAAGCAGAAATCCTGATCTACGCCTTGGTTTCATCCAGACGTGATTTTAATTAATGCAGAATGCTGCAGCTACAATTTGAACTAAGAATAGAAAATTCAACTATATTACACCAACCTTAGCTTCCCTTGATTGGCTCGCTCCCTATCCATGTCAGAGTAGACTTGCTTTTGATGACTGAGAAAATTCCACATGGGCCACCCCTTCACCTACCAGCCTCCTCAAACCATATTCCATCCTGTGCTCTCCGCTCTCAGAACAGAGGGCTCCTGACTGTCCCCAGAGTTAACAAGGATAAAAACCAAGTATATGGCTGGACTGTGTATGGACAAAGTGCTCCTTAGGATCCTCTACAATAACGCAGAGTGGAAAAAGACAAGGATGCATGAGCAGTCAGACGTTTGATTGGCTGACCTGGTACACTGAAAAGAATCGCTCAATAAGCACAGCGAGTGTTTGCAGCGGGTGGATGTCCACCTCCCTATTTTTGAGACGAGGTACCCATTGCAAGTTTTTTTTTCTCTCACTATGTTGAATACAAAAGTTCCAAGAAGTCTACAGGCTCTGCAGAACATGACACTAGTTCATTACAATTCAATGGAGAACATGACAGCCACAATACTGATTTAAGCAAATAACCTAAATTAGGAGTAAGAGCCAATATTTACTATCAATATGTCTCAGGGATTTTAAAGAGATCAAAATAGGCTTTGTAAAAAAAAAAATAAATAATCGAAAACCAATCTGTGGCGGTCAGTGTTTACATTGTGGCGGGCCGCCACAAATAAATGAACGTATGTGAAACGCTGCTTGACCAACCAATGGTGTAACTTCATCACTCACTCAGTAGGTCAGGCACAGACTTTAGTGCTTACGGGGTTAGCCCTGCTTCAGCCAAGAAGAAGTAAGCAGGCTGTGAGATAACCTCCCAGCTGACATCAGACAGTCTGATGTACTTTACGATTATCCTTCCAGCTGCTCGGTCTCAGTGAATAACACTTACAGCCCGTGCTTGTACTGCCACTGTAAACTTTCAGAAAACTACTGCATCTCTCTAACCTTCTGTTTGTTGTCGCACAATCACATGAGCACAGCTTTGTTTTGTAATTTTGCCATAATGGTCTGCTCTGTTGTGCGAGAGGGATCCCTCCTCTGTTGCTCTTCCTGAGGTTTCTGTCATCTTTTTCCCCATTAAAAGGACTTTTACTTTACTGAACCGGGGGTCTAAGGACAGAGGGTGTCAAATGCTGAGCAGATTGTAGAGCTGCTTGTGGCAAATTTGTGATTTTGTAGGTTGGGATATATAAATGAAATTGATTTGACTTAAAAGTGTATCATTAGTAACAATCACAAACAAGTAGCAATTAACATGCTTAGGTTTAACACTGAATTTTTAGTCAGACAGACCAGGTTTTATAGCAGCACTACGGCTGGGTATCGTTCAAAGATTTTCGATACCGGTTTCTGAACGATACTTTTTCAATACCAATTTTGTTCTCAACAAACGGAGAACCATTGTTGTTTGTATAAAGTAACTTAATTATCACATTATTATCATTAATAGTTTATTTTAATAATTGTTCCTTTGAAAAATGCTGCTGCTCGTCAAAACCAAGACATATTTTCAATGTAACATCGGCCTATATCGTGTTTTTGTTGTTTTTATTCCTCTTTCTTTAGTTTTTAAAATGTCATTTCATTGTTTATTAATTATATTTTTTATTTATATATATGTGAATTTGTGCTCTGGCACCATGGCAACCTAAACATTCATGGCAACAGGCCTGAGAGAGAGAGAGAGAGAAATCTCTCATCTCATCCTCATGGAAACAAGTTTCTGTCAAAATCAAAGTTTCCTCCTCACTAGAGGAAGAGGTGTCCAGGCAACAACTATCACAATAGAAAGGAAACTCTTTAATCCGCTGCAGCAAAGTCACAGACATCAGCCTAAAGATCGCTACGTGATGTCACCATCGCACGGAGCACCTCCTCCGGCTGCACATACAGGTCCGTGTGTGACGGTGGCGTCACTTACTGATCTTTAAGAAAATCTAGCGTGTGTGGAAGCTACCGCACTACTTGGTCAATAAAAGAGATTTGATTTGATTTGATTTGATTCAGAAAACAGCGGCGCTGCCACCAAGCTACTGAGAAATGTAGTTAAAGTATTAACGGTGCTACTTGCAGCGAAGCTGCTGCCCAACGCCGCTCGTACGGTGGCCGTGTTGAAGCAGCTCAGTGGCAGCAGGGCGCTGAAACAATGATGCACCGGCTCTGTCTTGTTGCAGCAAAGACGGACTAACTTTCTGCTCTTAAGTTTATTGCACACACAGTCAAAGGCTTCACCAGGTTTGTCGTATCGCCTCTCTTGTAATTCTTCGGTCGGTGCCTAAAAAGTATTGAACTGGATACCCAGCCCTAACCAGCACATTGTAAGAGATAACTTTTGTGCTTTTCTGACAAGCAGAGTCAGAGTATTCTATTAATACCAATAAGCCTACAAAAACCTTTAATATACAGCGTGTGTTCTGCTTATATGTGCGTAACTACTAACCAGGACTGAGGCCGAGCTCTCGGACAAGACCAGGGTTACAGGTACAAAACCTGTGGCTGAACTTGGTGATGAGGGTTTCCAGATACTCTCCTCTCTCCTCAGGTGCGTGGATGTGTCTGAAGAAATCCCGTAGAGCATTGGGGAGGAACTGGTTACTGAAGTTATGGAGGGTCACCAACTCATCCAGGACATCCCGCCTGCGCACACAGTCACGAACAAAAACAAATACTTTTACAGACACTAAATAAACACCACTGCGCGGTGAAATTGCACCTCTAACTGGGTTTATATTTAACATTTAAGGGTAAGGGTGTGGTTTTAGACTTTCTTACGGCGATCCAGAAGGGTTAGGGTTATTTTATTCTAGTGTGGAGTTTTGGGTATTCTGTGTGTCTGTGTGTTAACCTCTCATCCAGGTAAATCCTCAGCATTTTCCAGTTGAGCCGTCTGGTGTAAAAGATGAACTTAGCCAGCTCGGTCGGATGATCCACTAGTATACCTTTAGACATGAAATAGCTGATACCCTACACACAACACACACACACACACAAGAAAAAACAATGTATTGTATAGTAGAGGTGTTACGGCCTTAGTCGCTAGCCTGTGTTTCATTGTTAGATCTGATGTGATTATAAGATGAAGTCTATCATTTCCTGACTGCCTCTGCCCTGGGATTGGACAGCACTCAGGTGAACCCGTTGGTTGGATTCGTTCTCCCACCCTGCCTCCAGTCAAGTCTCTCCCACCTCCTCTCATCAGTCCACATCCATCATCCGCCCAGTAACAGCAGGTCGAGGGGTGGCTACCACTTTTGTAATCTTTCTTTTTTTTTGTAATAGCAGGTATGGGGTCCATAGGTATTGTTTTAACTTGTTATTTTTGTAACTGACCAGTCAGCTAGTTTTAGTTGGCTAGAAGCAGAGGTTTTGTTTTATTTGCTGATGAATGTCTGGCCATGTGTTACCTCCTGTGGGTTAGCGTTGAATGTCAGGCTGCCTTCATCTAGTTGTAGGTATAGTCTTCTATATGAGAAACCAGCAGGTAGTCTTCTGTTGTAGATGGAGCAGTGTCCCCATGTGGACTTACACAGCCTGACGGACCGACACGCGAGGGTTATAGAATAGAAATAGAAACAAATAGAAAAGAACAAAATAGAACTTTACTGTCTCAATGTGACAAAGAAGGATGAAGACAGCAGCTGACAGTTACAGCTGTTTTCACCACTTCACAAAAATATGTGAAGCATTTTCAACAGCCTTGAACTTTCTATCTGTCATCATTCATTATGTACGTGAACATGGCTCAAGCAAAACAGCTGTTGCCACTGCTCAGCAGGATGATTCTTTGCCGGTCACAAAGACGCTTTTCTGAACATCAGTCAAAACACCACCTCATTGTTTTAATCAACAAACATATGACAGAAACTAGAAGGGACCCTCCTTACCCCTGCCATAAGTATTCGTCATTTCCCAGGTCCTGCCACACACAGCCGGCCAGGCACAGGTCAGTAGCATTCAGATAAGACAATATGGTGATGCCTAATTCAGGTGGCAACATCTCCAAATCTATAAAACCATGATGTTCTTTACCTACAGTCAGCAAGAGGGAGACAAAAAAAAAAAAAAGAAAACAAGTGAAGTGACAGCTGCATCAGAAACACGCGT
This sequence comes from Lepomis macrochirus, assembly GCA_024633595.2. Classification (NCBI taxonomy): domain Eukaryota; kingdom Metazoa; phylum Chordata; class Actinopteri; order Centrarchiformes; family Centrarchidae; genus Lepomis; species Lepomis macrochirus. The sequence continues at coordinate 2,240,579 of JALXJV020000003.1, forward strand.
CAAGTCAGCCTTTCTGTGGTTTGCTACTTCACAGCTGTGTCGTCACCCAGCAGGTTAACCCTGATGAACAGTGCCTCTCACCCAATCACTGCAATGCACGCTCCAGTGCCAGTCTAAAAGCGATGTCACAGAACTATTTCTTTCCTCAAGGTCTTCAAGGTAAGAGTATCGATCAAAATGTCTCTTCTTCTAATTTCAATACAATTTGCTCACAGTGTCTTATTTACAGTGTTGCAAATATATTTTTTGCAAAGAACTCTCTGTCCTACTAGAATGACTTTCTTTAACATTATTTCTATTGCATTTTAGGCAAAGAGGCAAACTTAAAGGAGAAGCGACACCTCATTTAAAGAACACGCTCAAATGCACTGGAAAGACCACACAACTCAATAGAAGTAATGTTCAAAAAATTCAAACGGATACCTGGCTGCTAACATCCATGTGTTGTGCCACCGCGTTTGTACTAAAGAGAACACTAAAGAACACTGATCCAACTCTTACTATACAGCTTTGCTTGGCTTTGCTTTGGTATTGTCAGCCCAGGTTTTCTTTGTGGAGGAAGAAAACAGGGGGGAGAGAAAATGAGGCATACCGCACTAAATGGGTTAAATCCCTGATTCAATAAGCTGAACAACCGGTCTGTCAGCTCTCTCTCACTAGCTGCCTCCAAATACCTTTGGCCACTCATGGCTGCTGCTGACTTTGTGTGTCATCAGAATCAGCTTTATTGCCAAGTAGGTAACATGCTACATGTGTATATGGTACAACACCAGCGACATGCGAGGAATTTACTTTGGTAAACATAAAGTATGGAAATACAGAGTATAAAACTGACAAGAAATACAAAATATAAACACATAAATATGTGTACATACAGAATATGTACAATATGGCAGTTTATACAGTAATGTGCAAAATCTGTATATTATATATACACACGTTTTGAATTCTTAATTCAACATAAAGAAATCAAAATGAAGGCAACATGAATGACGCAGGATTATGTATCTCTACCAAAATGTATCATCCTGGGTCTGAATCAACTGAAGTAATGGCTTCGTCTTAAGGTAGTCTGTTATTTCCAGCTATGCTGACTAAATGCACACACACCACGGCGAATAATGGAAAGGAGAGGGGCAACCAGTCAACACTGAACAACCCAAGATAGACTCAAAATACATATTAGGAGTGAGCTGTGGCAGAGAGTTAGTAGGTGCTTAGCGTGTGTTTGTGTTCATACCTCCCATGCGTGTTCTGAGTAAATGGTAGATGTCGGGGCCATAACAGTGCTGAGGAGCTCTTCTCTGGGGATATCCATCTCTCCCTAGAAAGAGAGAAAAAAAAAATCTGGTTAATTTTTTTTCTTTTAATGTCTTAAGCTTTTTTTTCCTTTTCTTTTTTTTTTTACTATTGTCGGAGACTATTCCAGTGTGCATTGTGGCTAAAGACTGAGCAGGTACACTGAGTTGTTAGAAATGAACTTATAAAAAACTTATTTATTCTTACAGTTTGTTCATATTATTTTCATATGGTGTGTTTTTACTGGTTTATTTTGGGATTTTTTGGTAAACTGTAAAAAAAAAAAAAAAAGTGCTGCCCATTATACTTTATATGTAACAAAGATGTTGTCTAAAACATATTTATTTTTGTTTACTTACGTACTGAAACTATAAGGGATTCATTTTAAAGACAAAGGAGAGAACTTCAGATTTTAACAAAGAAGCAAAACAGCAAGACAAACTGATATGAGCAGAAACGCAGGAACAAGAAAGGCTGAACAAGCAAAGCGGATGTAACAAATAACTACTGATGAAAACTACTTGTACCATTTCCTTTTCTGTAAACAAGCTCATATTTTATCTCATACTGCATATTTCATATTTTATTAAATAAAAAAAAACATTAACGTGAAACAGTCACCCACAACAAACAACAAAATCCACAGTCAAAATGTTTAAAAATGTTTTTGAAATGACTACCTTGCTCTCGACCTCCTGCTCCCGCTCGGTCAGCCAGTCGGTCGGCAAGCTCTTCCTGAAGCTGCTGCTGTTGTCTGGGAGGCAGCCTCCACAGTGCCTGACCCATCTGTAAGGCAGCACAGTGACACCATCCAAGAAAGTCATTCTGCCTGCTCACTTTCCCCCGTTGTTCTTCTTCTCATTTATACCTCACAGGATAAGTATCGCTAAACAGGGAATTCTATCAGCACAGTGTGACATATTCTCGTACACCAGCATGTTCACATGCAGTAATATTTATGCATTAAACTATCTTGGTTACAAACTGTGCAAGACTTTCAGGCAGGTGTGGAAAAAAATGTTGTAAAGTAAAAATGAGATTATATTCATCAGTGAACAAAACTCAAATTGAGTAAACAGACAAAAAATCTAAATCAAATCAACATTTGGTGTGACCACCTCATGCTTTCAGATCATCATGAGTTCTTCAAGGTACACTGGCTCAAAGGGATGTTATAGACATATCATCAGGTGTATGACTGAACAATCATACCAAACAGGTGTTAATTATCACCAATTTAACGTGTATGTTGAAACACAATCATGAAGACATTCACGCAAAGTCACATAATACAGTGTCGTCTGTCCAGAGAAGTCTGGTCAGAAGTGGCCTACATGGAACTCTTGAGGCCAAAAAGCCTAACAGATGGAGACAAGAGACTCAAGTATACTCAAATTCATCAATTCATCACAGTTTTTAAACAGAATGTGCCTACGCTCTGGAGCTTCAAAGCATCAAAAACTTGTTTTGATGAGAAGCAAATTAAAATGGGTCGAATAAACTGTCACTGTTCCTTCGTGATGTTCTAGTTCTAACAAAATGAATAAAGTGGTATAAATCAGATTGATTTAACTGGGAGAGCATACTGGTAAAATTTGCATGCAGCACCTTGGCATTAGGTGCTTGAGCTTCTGTGCTCTTAAGGCTGATTATGTGTATTAAATGCGTATGTATGTAGAAGATAGATAGATAGATAGATAGATAGATAGATAGATATTCTGTTAATTGACGGTTGACAGTCTGGCTCATATTCTTCTTGTCTGCACATGACTGAAGTCCATCTTGTTAACAAGTGACGTGTGGCAGTCATAAAACTTTGTGAACATATGAGTTCTCTTGTCCTAACGTTATACTAAATAAGATTTCACAGTGCTTCTAGAATTATATGCCAGACAGCGCTGAAGAGTAACTGAAATATTAATAACAGCTTCTGCTCAAAGCATTGTCAGAACCTTGTGTTTATGAACATCAATATCAGCTTTGTCGGTCAGTGTGTGTACCACCGGTCGTCTCGCCATCTCTCAGACTGTCCAACGTCAGCTCGGCTGCGTTGCATAAACAAATCTATTATACACTGTTGTGGAAGTTCCATCGAGCACGGTAGTTTGAGCTGTAGTCCCGCCTGCCCTTCAATACCATTGGCCACACATATCGAAACTGCATTCAAAATAAAACGCCATTGGTTGTTTTGGCTATCACTCACAATATGCTCCTACAAACACCGAGTTAGCTCACCGAGCTAGTTTAAGTTGACACAGTGTCGATCAAAACTGATTTTGCTGCCATATGTACGGACATTTTTAGCGTTTCTCTTCCAAACACGATGCACTGTTTCATGATAAGTAAGATAAAGAGCCGTAACACGAGCTACCTACCTGAGTTTAGTGCTTCCTCTGACAACCTGACCTGCACACAAGGACAGCTGGAATGCGGTTTCTCTGCTATCAAACGTGTCCAGTTGACATGTCATCAAACCAAGACCAAATAAAAACAGGACAACCGCTCATTTGGATCAGGAGCAACCTTTCATACTGTTGTCTAACAAACATCATCTTTCTTCGCCCTCCTCCTGTCACTTCTGCCCCTCCCCTATTCTCTTCCGTCACCACAGAAACAGACGTACGTAAAAGAAAATTTGGAATTTTACAATAATGACTCAAACGTGGTCATTTCATATGTAAATGCACCCCGCATGTGACAAATTAATAAAGTAAACAGAACAAAAAAAGCAGAACGTAGTGTGCGTACAGACAACGTCACTGACGTCAATCCTTATATTGCGTGCGTGAAAGACTTCCGTGCAACAGCCAATCATGTTTCGTGCTGTTGGTGACCCGGCAGAAACAAAAACAGCAAGTCTAGTTATAGTCAACTCGAGTTATAGCATTTTCTGGAACAGGCGGTAAGTGACTGTTAGATTAATATTCAAACAGAACTAGCTGATTTCGGTTAGAAAATATAACGTTAGCCAGCTAAGATTTTGTTAAGTTACATTAATGAAAACATCATATGAAGTTGCTGCTTCTCTGTCTTGCTTAAGTTACAGATAAAATGCTGTCTACTGGAGATGTCCATGGTTGTCTTCGTAAACTGGAAACTCTCCTGCGGGTGATAAAGTACACAGGACATGTCGACTACAATGGGTAATTTGACTCTAACGTTAAGTTAGACCATTAACGTTAAACTTCCGGTAACGCTAACGTTACTTCGGGGACACAAAGACCCTCTAACACACGACATAACGCTACCAATACGATAACAAAACAGCACAGTTAACGTTTAGCCTAACAGAAGCTTTTTAAAAGCTCAGCAACATGACGCTGAAGTTAGCCTCCAATTCGCTGCTGTAACGTTACCCAGAGCTGTCAAATCTGGACTAGATTGTCCCAGAAACGCTAAAGATTCTTTAAAACACAGGTTCACATTTGTGAAACATTTCTTTTATTTTTGAAACTAATATAAAGGGTGATTTAACATGAATCAAGCATAAAGATAAACAAAGAAAACTTTGTAAATCTAATTTCACCTCTACAGACTGCTGTCTTTTTTTTTTAATGCATTGCTGTTAACTTTCTCTAATGAGACTTGAGACCTGTGGCATACAGGCAGTAAGTTAGCAGTAAGTGAGCACAAAGTGCTGCTACTAATGTCTCACAAGTTATCAGTTAATCATTGTAGCTCTACTGTTGTCAGGTGAAATATCATGTATTACAGTTGAATATTATTGATATAATTTACAGTCAAGAAAAACTCATTGTCTAGTACGCTCAAATGGAAAGAAATTCTCATTCCTTTTTATGTGGACTGCAGTTTTTTTAAAATCTTGCTTAAATTGAACCTCTATACTTTACCTTCTGTTTGGTTATTATGAACACCAGAATTGTATGGCCTCTGCCTCAGGTACGAGTACTCTTTTCCATTGTTAAAGGCACTGAACTTGTCTAACATGAGCCCTAAAAGGCTCCTATGACTTTATGTGTGTAGAATGCCTTTTGTAACCACATCATTATTTTTCCAGTGTAACGCTGAGCAGCTGCTGCACATGGGCACAGGCTTGCCTTCATTCACCTTTTATTCTTACCTTATATTAAAATGGCCTGGAAACATGTAGTAGTAGTAACAGCAGACATACATTCAAGACAAACAAAAAATAAAGAACAACATATGATATGTTGGTTTGAGGGCTGGCAGGCATTGCTTATGTTTGTTATAGAGCATATCAGACCAAGTTCTATTAATTTTATTCTGTAATTAATACCAAATGCACCACAACATTATAGAACATCCATCATGTAATGCATATTAGCACCATTTGACTTAGTATGTTCAAATAAAAATGCATAAGTCTCTTTCGATGTAGCTGAAATTTTGATTGTCACTCTTTGCCTTAGCACAATTGTGTGTGAATCTGATTTTAGCACTCTTTGAGCTGTGATTAAAATGCTTTAGCAGTGTAAACATCGCATATCAGATTCTCCATTTTCTCAGTAGTTTTTTTCCTACAGCCTTGCATGTTGTTGTTTCCTCACTAGCCTTTCCAAAGGAGATCCCTCTGCCTTTCTACCAATAGTGAGCTTCACCCTCACCTCCTTCTCTCCACCTGTTGCTGGGCACCTTATGGCGGCTGGACTGGAGCTGACTGGCAAAACTGACCTCCGATTCACTGACACGCTTTATAAGGTAACACATTCTGAGCTGCTGTGTTTTCTCAGTTACACAAAGACAATGCTGTACAGCATTACAAAATTCTGCCAAGATGACTGCCACTAGCCTGTAATGGTCCATTTGTCTGTGTGTAGGTGCTACGAGATATCTTCCACTATAAGCCTATTCTGACCAAACAGCAGTTCCTCCAGTGGGGTTTCTCTCAAAGGAAAATCTCTGTCATCTGTGACATCATTGACTTGGTTGTGCAGAAACACAACCAACTAAAGAAGGTACAGAGCCTTTCACTGGTTTATTTTACATGTGACTCTTAAATGCAGACTGCATAATCTGTCACTCTGTCTGTAACATTAAAGGCAGCAAAGCATCTCTGTTTTCTTATAGAACAGTCTGAGATTTTGGATCATGAAGATCATTCAACCACTCTGTTTAGTGACACTAAATTGTTCAATACATAGTTTTCACATGACGTCACATTCCAAGGCCCTTGGAGGACGAAAAAAATGTCATTTTCCTTTTCTTGAGTTGAGAGGTGATCCAAATAAAATTTAACGGCGTTTGTGGCGTCTCTACGAGGGAGTCCAGTGTGAGCCGCTATCTTGGTCTGTTGTTTTGCCCTCCAGGTCAACATGCATGTAATGTGACTGAAAACTATTAATAAAACTAAAGTGAGTTGTGATCAAATCACTCAATATGCAAATTAGTGTTTTAAAGAATCTTTAGCGTTTCTGGGACAATCTAGTCCAGATTTGACAGCTCTGGGTAACGTTACAGCAGCGAATTGGAAGCTAACTTCAGCGTCATGAGTATCATATTAAAATCTACCCTTCCTGTCAGGCAAATCAGTACGTTGGCCTAGGGGTGTGGTAAAGAGGGGCAATAATACATTTTATTTTTAACACGCTTTATATTTAAACAAATCCCACAGCACAAAATTAAATAGGGCAAAGAAAAGGGGAATAGTCAACTAAAAGCTCTCTTAAATAGGTGGATTTTAAGGCCGCATTTAAAAGCCTCCACAGTCTGTGGTGCCCTCAGGTGGGCAGGGAGAGCATTCCACAGACTGGGAGCAACTGAGTGGAAAGCCCGATCTCCCATTGTTCAGAGCTTTGTCCTGGGAGGTTTCAGGAGATAAGGTGAGGCAGAACAGAAGGTACGTGTGGAGGTTAGTAAGATTAGGAGTTCTTTGGGGTGGGGGGCATCACTATGGATGGGTGAGGAGAGAGACTCAATCTTGAGTGAGACAGGAAGCCAGTGGAGTAATTTTGAAGATAGGGGTGATGCGGTTGTGTGTGAGCATCCACAACAGGATCAGCGCTGTTCTAGATGTACTGCAGCTTCTGGAAGCCAGGGATCCCGGTGAGGAGCGCATTGCTGAAGTCTGGTGAGGACGGATGACCTGGACCTGGTGTGGGACCTGGTGTGGGGTTCCGACTAAGATGGTTTCAGTCTTTGAGCTGTTCAGCTGAGAAAGTTTTGCTTCATCCACGGCTTTATCTCTTCCAGGCATGTGTTCAAAGTGGATGATGGACAGGCAGCAGAGGGGGTTGGCTTTGTCCTGAGGTAGAGCTGAGTGTCCTCAGCAGAGCAGGGGAATGAAATTCCAGGCCGAGCTGATGACACGGCGGAGGGGTTGGCCTGTAGAGGTTAAACAGGACACCAGGACGAAAGTATCAGGATTGATGCAACATAGACCTTTTCTGTTGTAACGCAGAAGTCACTATAATAACTTCTGATGCCCCAAAATGATATATTTAAATAATTAAATTAATATCATTAATGCACTGGTGACCTGTCCAGGATGTAAACCGCCTTTCGCCCAATGTCAGCTGGGATAGGTTCCAGCCCCCCCGCGGCCCTGTACGCAGGATAACGGGTGACGATGGATGGGTGGATGGAATATTATTATGTGTGGACTAGAAAAATCTTTAGTTGGACAGGAATGGGGACGCTTCAGAACATGCCTGACAGTTTTTATGTCAGTGATAGTTGTCAGTACATCCAGTGGAACACAGCAAAAAACTGTTATTAGTTCATTTGACTAACTTAATTTTCCTAAATGTAAACAAATATACAGCAGTTTTCTTTAATATGTTTCACACAAGTAAAGACTTTTAGCGTGCCATTTTTCAAAATACTTTATTGAGAGAGTGAGAAAGCGAGATATGCAATAATGTAAACATAAAAGTGCAGGACGACACCACAGGTGGACCCATTCACTACAGTAATGGCTCCTACGTAAGTACTACGTTACTTACTGTGGTTTAACTGTTACAACGTGTGGCAACAATCTCATTTATAATATTTAAACGTATCATGTCGGCTAAATGCAGTCAGTTCAGTGTTATTATGTAGCGAGCATGGATTAATTCAACATCCAGCTGATAAAATATCACTGCAACGTTGCAGTGTGATGCTGTCTCCGGTGTGTCGGTCTCTGTTTTGGCTCACTCATTAGTTCGTGGACAAACACAAGCACACGCTTGGGACGGTAGTGGCTGCAATGTGAAACCTTTCTGCTAGAGGCCACTGAAAACTACCCGTGGCCCCTTGAACCATTGTGTGGCTTTGTTTAATTCTGGTTTTGGTCTTGGAATGTGTAGATGAGGCCCTTACAGGGGCCGTTGAGACATCATGTTAAGTCTAACCACATGTTCTTGTACATGATATAGGTAACTTCAGAGCATGGACAAAGCATGTTCAGATCATACCATACACCTTGTTTTTTAGGGCTTTTTTTTGGGAGGGGGGGGATCGAATTCCAATTTTCCTGCCAGATATTGCGATTATGATTCGATTTGTGATATTTTTAGTTTTTATTGATGTTTTGCTAAAGAAAAAAACATTCAGGATTTATGAATGTAATTATGATAGGAAGCTGATTTGTATAGACATAAAATCTACTGTGAGGTTGGCAAATTTTTTCATTATATTCATTTTTGGATTCTGCCAAGCATTTTCATTTCAGTGCATCCCTACTTCCAAATAAACGCCTGGTATTCTCTGGCCTCTGCAGGTGAGAGTTAATCAAGCTCACTTGTTTTGTTTTTTTTTACAGGTTAGGCCTGAAACAGACGAACGGATGGTCTGTTAGTAGCTGGCACAGCCATGACCTTAAATTAAATCCCACAGATCTATAATAAATCATGTGACAAGTTCTACCTGTTCTGTGACATTAATTGAGTTTAGAGGAGATCTGAAATATCAAAGACAAAAAAAAACATTCAACAAACAGCAATTCTATATATAATAGGTGTGTGTCTGTCTGTCTGTCTGTCTGTCTGTCTGTCTGTCTGTCTTGTAGCCCAGAGTCAGATGTCCTGCCTCGTACAAGGATGGCAAACGAGACGTTCATCCAACGCTGACTGATGCAGACACTGTAAGTATGTTGTAGCGCAATACCACCAGCAAATGTACACAGTGCTGTATAGTATTGTGCACCACTCAATGATAATACATAACTTAAGTATTTTAGCATGTGACCTCTAAAATGCAATGCAAATGCAATGTCCACAGTCCTACGGTGGCCCACAGGTGTCCAGGATTCGAACCTGGATAGAACGGAACAGGTGCTCCACTTCCGTTGGGTCAATTTCATGTGTATGTGTGTGTACATAAACACAGTTGTACATGTTCTGTACAATTTAATGCCACAATTTCAATAAAGAAAAAAAGTAAGTTTGCGTTGTAAAAATACGGATACCTAACAAGCCAATTTGACTTCACAACACAAAACAAATCAGATACCTATTATGAATGGAATTATTCTCAGCAGGTTTTTTGTTTGTAAATACAATCAGCTGGTCACTCAATACGACAAAAGACCCGAGGACCTTCAATGTGCTCTTGCCAAAGGGTGTGTTTGGTTACCTGAAAGCTACTGAAACCTTGAAATGGGAGCATTAACAAGGATATCAAAGGGTAACTGACAGTAGGTAGAAGGGTGAGGTGTGATGAGTGAGTTACGTGAATGATTAGAAATGTGAATTAAGTGTCTTTAGTTGAATGGCATTGTGTTTTTGTGTTTTTCAGGTGTCTGAGAGGCCATTTCTTGTGAATCACATTGAAAATCCCTTGACTTTTCCTACAGACTCTTCCCATGCGGAAGCATTCTCCTCCCACAGTGTAACCTACACCTCTCATAATGACTTATACTCCCCCAATTCTCCTGGAATGGGGATCATAGAGCTGGGAGGAGGGCAGAAGGACAAGGATGACATTCTTTGTGTAAGCTTTTTTCTTCATCTTCTTACAGGGTCATCTTACTTCTTACTGGCAATGGCTCAGATTCTAAAATACATTATTTATATGTCAATGGAAAATGTTCATGCATATTTTTTAACTTGCATAGCAACAACAAAGCTTCATATTTATGGATACAGCCATAAGGAGCTCTATATGTTGTCCTAATAAAGTAGACCAACTTGTAAACCTTTGTTTACACTGTGGCTCAGCTCAATAATGCAAGTCACTGCATTACTTTGAATAAGCACTGTAATGAATAAGCTACTGGTTTTGTTTTCATACCATCAGCAATATCTTTAAGTCTAGTCTGAGAATATGCCCAATATGCAGCTTAAGCTGTTTAGGGACCAATGGAGGAATTGGTGTTGAAAAGCTTAAAAGAAGAGCGCATTGGATATTTTCTACGGCTTTGAAAGTTGTGCTTGGACGTGGATACAATTATCAGACTATGGCGTCCGAATGAGAAGAGGCTGAATGAGATACAGCATTTCTCCACCATTCGGACCAAAACCATTAGATTTGGTGTTACTGTCTTTCTGAAATGGATCACAACATGCGCTACATCCGTCATACAAGTACAGCTGGACGGCTGGAGAGCGGTCATCCACTTATCAGAAGGTCGGTGGTTTGATCTCCGGCTCCCCCAGTCTGCATGTCAAAGTGTCCAATTAAATTAGATTAATTAATTGGTCATTATTGATGAAATTGAGTGCAAGAAGTCAGTGTTACAAAATGCCCCAAATACTTTTCATGCCCAGACGTTTTCCTTTCCTTAAGCCTTGCCTTTACCAAATGAGGGTACAGACTAAGGAAAAGCTTGTGATTAGGGCTTGGCAATAAAACAATAATTAGCTAGTAGTTTTGAATGTTCTACGTCAGATTTGTTAAGTGATCCACTGTTTGGCATCAAGTGATAATCATGTTCTGACTGTAAAGAAAAGTATAAAACCACAAATAACCATCTGTTGTTTTGTTTTTTTCAACTTTCAGCCAGGAGCAACAATCTGCTGATTTGACATTTATTCTGATAATTATCAATATCAAATGATATATGATTTTTTATCGTGATAACATCTTTTGCCATATCGCCCAGCCCTACTTGTGCTAGATGTTAAGAGATTCAATGTAGTTAAAGTTTAGACCACTTTACCAATACATGGAGCCTCTGTCTGTTACTTAATACGAGTGCTTCCTAGAATCTGGTTTGAGTTTTTGTACTACTGCTTTGGGGGAGTTTGAATACATGCCAAGATAAAATATCATGTAACATCGTGTCTTTTCTGTCTTTCAGTCATCAGAGACAGAAGCAAGGCTCTCAGCACTGGAAGCTCAACAAGAGAGTCTTTTGTCAGGGCTAGACAGGCTCAGTGTCCTGGAGAAACGCCTGGAGGAACTTGATAGACAGAGAAACACAGAAAAGGTTGATAACACGCATCCTTTACTCTACTTCTATCATCTTTAATAGATTTTTCTAATTACACATACAGCAAAGGAAATTGAATACAACATGAAATTGCCATCACCTTTTTTTTTTTTTATCTTATCTAATTCCAGAATGAAGGACAATTAATCACCATATCCAGAGAGAGCTGGGAAAATCTTATGAGCCGAGTCCTATTACTGGAAACTAAACTGGAACTCAGCAATAAACAGGTAGGACAAGTGATTTCTTCTCCATGTAGGATGTAGTTACTGTTTCTGCCTGTTATGTGTTGATCCTCTATATCAGAGGTCACTAATAGGAAGACCGAGGTCCCGACCCAGCCGCCGGGAGAGACCCGGAGACCTGCCTTTATTTGCCAAAATGTGTAGCCACAGCAGGCCAGAAAAAGCGGGCAGGTGTGTAACTGGGACTCTGATTTTTATGTTGTTTATGTGTTAAACTAAATATGAGTAATACAAATCAAACCAATGGAAGTGATCCCTGTTGCAGCTGCCAGGGCAGTAGAGCATTACTTGTGAGTATTATATAATCTCATCCATGCGCATATTTAAAAAATACAAGTTACAAATCCAAATCCCATTCAGCTTTTGACTGTAAGACAGAATTACTGGATCTTCTCTGAATTAATGAAAATAACTTGTGTTGCTGTACAGTATGACCTTCCTGTTATTCCTCCACCGGGAGGTGTCAAGGAGTCCTCAAAAGGAAAGTCAGTTTAGCTGCTTCCATCTGTGAATTTTTTTTTATTTTTTTTTTTTTTGCCCACTACCCAAAACTCACGAACACAGGAGGATGTTGGGTTGTAGAAATTCAGTCTAATGCTCCATCCTTCTCGCAGCCAAGAACAGGAGCATTGTGAAGGACTGTCGCTGCAGGTACCAGGCTAGCCAGGAGTAAATTCTGTTAGAAGTTAGTTAGAAGTTAAGCTGCAGTTTTGGGAACCTTCACGGGTGGTTAAAAATGTGATAACTTCAAACTAGCACTAAGTCAGTTTTCAGATGAACCCTGGACTAAGAATATTTTCACACAAAGTGATATTTCTTTTTTCTCGCTTTGTTTTCTTACCCCTCTCTTAGTTAAGTGTCCCACCTGCATGTCCTTCGTCCAGCTCCTCCTATTCTTCCAGCTCAGTGTCTGATGCTTTAAAGGTGAGACAGCAGAGGACTTTTTATTGCTTTAATTGCTGTGTTGTAAGAATTTAGGGCACATGGTTTTGATTTAGTGTTCTCCTTTTCCATTCTGACAGGTCAAAGTTGCATCCAATTCAATGGCCAAATCTGTGTTGTTTTTTTTGTCTGTTCCAAGTCAGTGCTGAACTGTTTCTGGGCCTTTCAACAAAACTGGAATCCTAACTTTGAAGATTTCATTCCTTCCACAGGGGCTTTTTAGTTATTGACCTTATTCCAACCAAGACCATTGCCTCTCCAAACTTTAATCTTATCGTTTCTTGATCTTGCAGATACCCTCCACTCTGCTGAAGAACACTAAACCCTGCACAACACCCTGCAAATAAAGTATGGCTCGTGATATTCATGTTAGTTTGGTTTCATGTAATGTCACACCAATTTTGCCTCTTTTTGGTATTGTAAATGCATGTTGATTTTGACATTGTTAATTTTAGACCTAATTATTGTAATCATAATGTACTTATTAGCTTTGCTTTAGTTAATTTTAGCTGCCAATAAACTCCTGTATGTGCTTAAAGTCTCAAGTGAAATTACTGTAGAGGAGGAAATATTATCAGCATGAAAATGAATGTCCAGGGATAAAGGCCTCAGCTGATGGGACGACGCTAAATGAATTCTAATATGAAATTCTTTAAACTGCCTATGTGAATGTGTTTTTCATTTGTTAACAATATGGTTGCAGTCATGTTTTTGTTGTTTGTTTTTTTTTTTACCCAGAAAAAATTAAAAGTTGTATACATTTGGTTTAACCATAGACTGTATACAAGGGTTTAACAAATGTGTAGGCTATGTGAGTGCATATGTGTGTATTTCATCTAATGTGAAATAAGCAAATTTTTCAAATATAAAATGTCTACATATGTAGAGTCAATTTGAACTCTGACACATTTTCAACTGCAAATCACCAAAATTATTATTGGGTCAAGCGTGAGCACCGTTTTCCGAGCTGTCAGTGCAAGACTCTGAGGGACGCTGTTTTACACTGTCTGTGCTCAAAACCTTTTGAACAAGATGGACACTGTTTATTAAATGGCAGACTTTTTACACGAGGATGTTAAACACATTATCTTGTTCTTTACATTCACCACAGAGCAAATAAAACATAAACTGCATATATCTGTTGCCTATGTATACGCCTGTATAAATGAGTGTAGATTATTTGATTACTGCTGGACAACAATGAATAATTTTAATTGTGATTAATGGCATATTTATGCACAAAATTCAATAGTTAATTCTGAAGTAGTGTATTGCGCACTCTTAATTTAAATATTACTGCTATATACACAAAAGTGCAATAACATGGTTTGCAAACACTACCAGCAGTATTCCCTTTACACAGTAGCAATAAAATATTTCTTGTGAATGTCAACTTAAACATTAATGTAATCAAATCAAATATTAAACCAGCTATTTGCCACTGCCAGGGAATTACCTTTTATCTAGATTGTTAAAACAAGTTGGAGTCCAGAGCCACGATCATAACAGGCACCTTCTAAATAACAGGTTAACATATAAAAATCTGTTTTCAGGTATCAGCAGAAACATTTTCTTTTATCAGGGTGCAGCATAAACAATCTGACTGATCCTCGCTGTTTGTGAGTTTCCAGAATCAATTGATGTTTACTAAATAGAACATCAGCAATATTATTTAACTTTACCGTATTTATAGTACATTGATTTATCTGGTCAGTTCTGTGTGAAGGCTAGCATAATCATCATATTGTGAGAGCACTCTATAATAATAACTTAAAATCAGTAGGGAAGGCGCTTAGAAACAGCTATTTCTCTCCCTCTGCCCCTTTACTTTTAGTTCATGTCACCTTAAATTTTGCTACATTTGGCGGAAAACAAATTAGTACTGATTGTTATATTGAAAAAAAAAACAAGCAGGCTAAAACAATGAACCATGTGTTAACTGTTGAGCTTCACCCCATTTCAGCACTATGGACTGCACCTTGATCAAAATGAACCCCCTTTGCACAGAGCTGTCACGACTTCTCTAAGAGTTAACTGTTCCATCAAAAGCTTCACATAACTCTAATTAAAGGCTTGGAAGTGTCTGGCTTCTTGTAGCACAATATTTACTGCTGGTGATTTGTACATGCAAGTCTGCATACAGGAAGCAGCTCACTATTTGCTTCTCAAATAAATTGCCCTTTATGATGAGAAATATAAAGTCTGTATCTATAGATGTCATTAATGGACATAATTCAATCTAAATGAACGTATCAAACTGGATTATTTTAATATAGTCTGTAACTTACATGCAGGCTGAGGTAAGCTGTCCTGCATCCAGTACAGACAGGAAGGTGTTTTTTTTATTTTTTTATTTATTTCATAATGATCATTATGTGAGAAAATAATTTGTGTTTGAAATTCTGGCATTAGGAAATATTTCATTTTCTTTTTTTGTTATGATAAAAAGAGCAAGAGAGACAGAGAAATCCCCACAGCCTCCCTGGAATGATACTAACTCATTAACACCGTGCTGCTCACCTTCTTCACTGGAACAGGGAGGCCACAGTTCTGGGCAGACCGAGCAGCTGCTGACTCATCTGTTGTTAGTCTGCTAAAAGGGGCAGGGACAATGATTTAATATGAATATCTTGCTAAACGTTTCCCTGCACAGATTAAATGTTGATTAAACAGGCTAACACTAGTCTGTAGCTCTGTACCTCTCACAGACTTAAGGCCGCCCACCTTTCATGGTGAAAAACTGGCTTACAGACTGACATCCTTCCCTTTGTCTTTCCTCCCTCTCTTTCCTCTTTCCTCTTTTGAAAACCAGAGTTTGGTTCACCAGGCAACATTGTGATCACTGTGTTTCTGCCGCATCTACTGACTGCAACTAAACACCGTCACTGATGAGTGCGCTGAGGCAGGACCAAACCAGGACCGGGTGGTCGGTCAATGTGAAGGTTTACTTTTTTGTCAATGGGGATTTTTAACTTTTACTGCCAAAAATACAAAGAGATCATTCATTTTATTATTAGATTTGAAATATATGATGATGATGCTTTATAAAATGTATAATATAATATAATTTGATATTTATAATTTATAATTATTTTTGGGGCCCCTGTCAGTTAGGGGCCCTTTGGAATTGTGGGCGCCCATGTGAGGGACTATGAACTTTCTTTTCTTTATATAACCTTGTGTTGTAAAAGGTAGGTAGGTAGATTTGTTTTGTCACAGTATTATATAGTTATAGTTATATAGTGAAATTGAATTTGTAACTCCCGTCTGCTTTGTAGCAGATGATATACATTAATATAGAAGCAAGTTTTAAAAAAGAAAATGTAGTTTCTGGGATCTAGTTTCAGCCAGGGATAAATTGTTCCAAGCTACCAGTGAATTGGGTTTACCCTGTGGAAGTTTCACCTATTGCTACCTGGGGAACATATCAAACGTTTGGATCTATGGATATTCTTGCTTCACCTGCACTGTAACTTTCATCGTTTGAGAAATAAACTACTCAACCTGTTCCCTCTCTGTGTCTTCGTTTGGGCCCAAAACCTCTGTTTCCTGCATTCACCTACTGAACGTAACAAACACAGGCCTTCAAAAAATAAAAATAAGTGAAACAATAACCTAACCTAATATACTAAAGCCCCGTTTCCACTGAGCGGTGCGGTACGGTGCGGTACGGTACAGTACGCTACGGTCCGGGTCGGGTCGCTAAACCATGATCGGGGCTCGCGTTTCCACTGCCAACAGTACCCTACTTGATAGGCGTGGTGTATGCCGACATTATTTGTCAACGGTGTTTTAAAAATGGCGCCTCTTGTGTTGTCGAGTTCCCTTGTAGCACGCGCAAGTGACGATTCTCTGTCAACCAATCACCGTTCTGCAGTGAGTCTAGCTCCACCTTTTAGTACCGTACCACTGTGCTAGGTACCCCAACGAAAGGGTACCCAAAAAGTGGTACGGTACGGTTCGGCTTTTTGGTACCATTCACAACTTTTGACAGTGGAAACGCAAATAATTGCGTACCGTAGCGTACTGTACCGTACCGCACCGCTCAGTGGAAACGGGGCTTAACTGGCTGGTTAGGAGGTTTGTGAAGGCAAGGTGCTGTCCAGAGTGCTGAAAAGGAGCCAAGATCAAGAAATAAATTATACATTATGGTTCATTGTCTTAACCTGCGTGCTTTTCAATACAGCTCCTGGTGCTAATTACTTTTCCACTCAATGTAGCAGCATTTAAAAGTGACATGAACGGAAAGTTAAGGGGCAGAGAGAGAGAGGGAAACAGCTGTTTCTAATCGCCTGCCCTGCTGATTTTAAGTGATTATTGTGAATGCTCTGATTAACACTAGCCTACAACAGCAATTTACAGAAAATTACATTTAGTGTAAATAAAGTTACATTTTGTCCAGAGCAGACCCATGAGCAACCTCAAGTCCAAGCTGGGCCACCAAAGCTCTGATCGCAGCTCTTTTTTCTCTCCTCTGGGCGATCACAGCACCTGCTGTGGCTCTGCTATTGCCTTAGCATAACTCAACCTTAAGTTAAAATAAAAATTAATCAAATAGTTTCTATCCATAGCTATCATCCAAGGAGTGGTATGAGCTGGCTGAAAAAATGGCTCCATGCTTCTCGATCTTTTTATATACCTTATCTTGTAGCCACAAGGTAATTAAAAAGTTTGAATAAGGTGGCCACGAGGTATTTAAAACGTGAGAGCGAAGTAGTAGTAAAGTTCCCTTGTTTTAATTTTTTTTTTTTTTTCATTCAGTGATCCTACAAGGGTTCCACAGGGGTTGTCTCCATGTGGTGAAAATGTCTTGATGGTTGTGCAAGATAGATTTCAGTACAGACTGCAAATTGAATTGAGTATGTAATCTGCCATTACACTTTTACACACTTGATGGTGCCATTACACAAGAAAACATCAAGTTCCAGCAGAGAGCAACTGTTTGAAGTGTTTGCTGTTGTGGGACAGGATAACATCAGGTTGTTTTTGAGAAAGTAAGGTAAGGTTTATTTCACTAGGCTTCTTGAGGACGGGAGGATATATATTGCTCATTATAAAGACGTTTTCTCTGTCTTTATGAAACAAAGCGAGAGCTTATCCCTGAACTTCCCAGGCTCTGTACAGTGAAATGACCTTGGTTCCCATGCCACTGTTCCTGTGCTGTTTTCTGAGTAATAATGCTTTTAGGATTAACATGAGCTCATCACAATTCTACAATACATGAGCACATTACCAGCATACACACTCCTAGTATCCAGAATACATTAGCAAGAAAACAATTTCCCACAATAACAATATAATTGTTCGTTTAAATTGGCTATTGATGCTATTGTATAACACATGTCAAAAGTTAAAAAACTTAATTGATGCACTAATTGAAGGTTAACCTGTCTCTGTATATAATAAGGTCAGCTGGAAGTGTAATCTTTGGATGCCTCAGTGTGTCAGGCCTCTGGAAGAGAGTGACAGCGTGCTGATGTATTAGCAGAGACAGATGAATGGTTGTTGTTGCAGTTTAGATCACCACGGGCTGTTTTTCTGCAAATGTGAAACTTGTTAAAGCCGCAACTACTCAGACAGCCACACAGATCTAACCCTTTCCCTTTAATTCCACTGCTGATGCTATTAAAAATGATGATTCAATCTCTGAACTCCTAAAGTTCTTCTTTTTACTCTTCATGTCATTTTCATGAATGCACACTTGCTGACATGTGGGGCAGGACGCTGAGTCTCGTACAATTGAGGCGTTAATTATGCAAATTTACAATTCTCATTAAAACCCACACTGAATTACACACAGAAAGCATTCATCATGTTTACACAGATCATTTACAGAGTTATTAAAAACAGTTATAATAAGAATACAAAATGTTCTTGAGGCCCAGTGTTCCTATATCTTGAAATATTCTATACAAGAGGTGTCCAGACTTTAAATGCCAGGGAGAAGGTATAGTCCTGGGCCCTGAGCCTTTTCATTTAAACTCTTAATCAGCAAGTTTTAAGCACCTGACTCTGCAGTAAGAAGATTTTATCACTAATAAATGTCACTCACCAGTTACTATTACTCCTAATGGGAACAGTAATGCCGGGCCTTGGACTGAGCAGTTTTGTAACTGTGTAATTCTTGTGGTGGGGATTCAAAGTACATCACAGAGGTGACTGTCAGGTATGTTGGACCCCAGTCTGTTCATCTTGAGTGTCATAAGAAAAAATGTTAAAAAGAGCTACATGTTAATATCTGGGGAACTGAGGACATTAAAGCCCTCCTGATAATAAAAAAGGAATATACAAATGGAAACTTACAAATATACAATTTATTAGGCCAACAACCCCTAATAGGTTCACAAAGCCAGAACTGTAATGTCCTCTTGAATATCCTCATAAGGTTGAAAGTCTTTATTTTAGAGTCAATATAGTCCAACAGAAATTTGGAAAATGCTTCATTCAGAGCTGTGGTGTGTTTCTATGCTACAGACAGTGAGCATGAACCGTAGACTTCATATCAGCAACATCAACCTTCACTACAGTTTTAATATCTACATCTGCAGAATATGCGACAGACTTTCATTTTTACACAACATCCAGTGGTAGAAATGGTGGACTAACGCATGGTCATCTACATCTTGGCAATCTTTGTCATTTTAGCAGCATTCAAGCAGCCCTGTGTCCACGCAGAAAAGCAAAACAACAGAAAAGTGGTAGTGGTGCAGACATCAGTACAAAGGAAAACTAGAAATATTAATCATAATAATAATCTGATTAATAATAGTAATAACTGTAGCAGTGGGTGTCTAGCAGGAACCCAGTGGAAGCAGGTGGCCGACAACATGCTATTGTTCGCAGTAAGTTAAGTTAAATCTGTTCCTTACATGTTTGCTACTACAACGACAAATAAGACTCCACCTTCCAATATCTTTATACACAGAGTATCGCTCAGATACCCCGTGCACGCTACTTAAACTTCAAACAAAAAATCCAAAGCTGGCCAGGCCTGCAGAGCCTGGTTACAGTTTCTAAGCAGCTGTGGCGCAGGGGGTAGAGTGGGTTGTCCATTAATCGAAAGATCAGCGGTTCAATTCCCGGGACCTCCAGGGCTACATGTTGAAGTGTCCTTGGGTGAGATACTGAACCCATAATTCCCCCTGGTGTCTATTCCATCAGTATGTGAATGTTATTTTCTGTTCGAGCACTCAGTGTATGAATGGTGAATGTGATGTAGTGTAAAAGCGATGTGAGTGGTCACAAAGACTAGAAAGGCGCTATACAAATACAGAGCATTTACATTTACTGGACAGTTGCTTTTTGGAAGGGTTTACTGAAAGGTCAGTTGTCTTACCTTTTCTTCTTGCTCTTCACCTGTGTGGGATTTAGAGCACTCATTCAAAAAAAAAATCTTACCTTCCTTCAGTACAGCATGTGACTGGCAAATTCAGTAGACGCACTTCCTCTGAACTGTGTAAAGTAGTAATTTTGCCACTGTGAATGAACTGTCGGCTACCTCAATTACATCCTTCAACTCCAATCACCTGTTTTTGTGTGTATTGGTCCATTTCTCTGAATGAAGCTTTGGGCTGCCAATAGTCTACAGGCTTTATGGGTTTTTTTTTATTGAAGTCCTTTAATGTGTAGTTTTCAGTGGCTTCTAGCGGTGAGGTTTCAGAGTGCAACCACTACCTTCCTAAGCATGTGCTCAATGCAAATGCTCAACGTAATGAGTGAGCCAAAACAGAGACTGACACACCAGCGACAGCATCACACATAATGCCCCATCACTATAGGCTAGTATAAACAAATCGCTACACATTTGCTTTGTACAGTTACATCATGTTTTGCAGGCTAAGCCAAAACTTTGACATAATACCACTGGTACACAGGATAAGTAATATGGGTCGCAGTAGCTGGTGAAGTAATGTGGAAAGCCATGCAACTGTAGTATGTAGGCTAGTAGTACGCGCCAGATAACGTTAGCAACTGACCGCTGGTAGCCAGCAAGCTAACATTATCCAACTAGAGTCAACTAAAGCACAACATCACGATATAATAATAATATTTCACGTTTTGATGATGCTCATCTGAACACCGGTTTTGAGCCTACATAAAGCAATGGATTTTGCAGAAATCCGACCCAATTCCTTCATATAGGATGCAGCGCAGAGACTGTTACAGCCAGCCGAGAAAGCGCGCTAATGAATGAATGAATAATTTTTTCATTGTAACAGTAGCCAGCTAGACTGTGCAGTGAGTAAACCTCCCTCCTCAACACCTTAAAGAGGTGGTATTATGCTTTTTGGCTTTTCCCCTCCTTTATTAAGTTATATACCTTTTTTGTGCATGTAATGCATGTAAAGGTTTGCAAAGTGAAAAAGCCCAAAGTCCAGCCCAAAAAGGTAGTTCCCATCTCCCACAGAAAACTCTGCTCTGAGCTGCTTGAAAACAGCTCGTTTATAGTCCAGCCGCTTCCCTTGACGTCAAAGGGATGAAAGCTAAATGCGCCAAGCGGCTACTCCGGCACGCCCTCAAAAACACAGGTGGAAAAACACTAAGCTGCTGCACACACCTCTCCTCTCTCTTCCAAACACTAGCTACCCTCCAGGCAGTTCAATGGACATGAAGTTGTTACTGTGATGTAGAGACAGAGCTCAGTTAAAACTTTATGGATGAAAAATACTTTTGTTACAGATTAATAACTTACCGCTCTGACGCTCTTGCTCCAGTCCATGTTACCAAGCTGTTCGCCAACATGTAGCCTACAGCTGAATCAAAGCTATTTACAGGCTTCTTGCTGACCCACCCTTCTCTGCTTCTGATTGGCTATTACCAGCTTTTCTCTGACCCGCCCTTCTCTGCTTCTGATTGGCTAGTAGTCCTTAACTAGGAACTGCGCATGTGCAACTCCCAACAAAGATCATTTAGAGACAAGGAGGAGCTGCAGCAATGTACAGTATGACAAAAATATGGTGTTTTTTTTAAATGAAACGATATAAACTTGTTCTGGTACAGCACCTAAATAAGATTTTGAACTTGAAAATGAGGATACTAACACCTCTTTAAGAGACTACTAGCATCTGATGCTAGTGCCCATGGGTTTTAGTCTCCGCATCTTGCACCCTTTCTCTCCCACACTAACTGTCTGTTTCCATCTTGCCAGGCCTTGAAAATGTACCCGGGGTGGGGGACAGATGGAAGTGTGACCTAGAAAGACAATGAAAGGGGACTTTCATCCTCCTCCATGGTTTTATTTGCTGTTTTCCATGTGTGTCCTCATACTTAAGCGACCCGCTATGTACGTGTATGTTGTTTTTCTTCTCCATGACAGTTCAACCCCAAGAGAGCTGAGATTGTCATTGATTTTAATTCCATTAACCACTCTGGAATGCTGAACAGCGCAACCAAGTGAAAATGCAAACAGCTCACCTTGGGGAGCTGCTGAATGAGGCGGGGAAACAGAGGAAGACTGACGAGATTGAAAGGGACTTTGATGCTTCTTTTCTGTATGTCTTCTTGCCCCCCGCTTTGTCCAAAGGAAAACTCAAGGATACCTCGACTTTGGCCTCCTTTGATATTTTGATTAACCAGATATTCAAGACAGTTTAATTTGACACTTCGCCCTATGTGGCTGACTGTGGCGGAAGGTCTTTTAATGCTGCTTTCACAATTTTGTCTTTTAAAACTCCCTTTGGGTTAAGGAATACACAAGGACGCAGAACACACTTTCTTGAGTGTTTGATTTTAAAACCTTTTGTGTTGTGAATCAGATCAGATGGCAGTCTGCACAGGGGAAAACCTGAAATCTGTTTTTATCTCCTTCAAACAAGGTTCCAAATTAATATAGAGGCACCTTGATATTCAGTTTATTTGACCTTCCACATTCACAGTAGTGGAAGCTGCCCAGTAAATCTTTTTTGTTATGTTGAGTACTGGGAGCTGCTCTGTGTTACTGTCAGGGTTGGGGTTTCGGCTGGTATAAGCTGTGTGTATGTTAATATTTTATTAGTATACAGTAAAGTATGTCTGGACGTTCTAATCATCAAACCCTGATACAAATTTCACATTTACAGGACATTATTTTTTTATGTTTATTGGTTGAATGTAGCTGAATCTCTTCAAGGTTGCTCTTCATATAATTCTTACTACTGAAAAACAGGGGGAGGAAAAATACAACATAATGAACTGGAGTTCCCAGTAAGTTGAGATAATTGCGCCCTGGACTGGTTCTCCTCCTGCCTCTCAGAGAGAAGTTTTTCTGTGTCATAGGGCCATTACATGTCATGAAACTGCTGTCCTTTCCTGTGGTGTGCCTCAGGGTTCTGTTTTGGGCCCGGTTTTATTTTCTTTGTATATGCTCCCCTTAGGTCACATCGTTAGCAAATTCAAAGGTGTCTCTTATGACTCTTCTGCTGATGATATCCAGCTGTATGTGTCCTTTGGGACTGATGAGGATGACAATATGACTGAACTGAACAGCTGCCTGACAGCCATTAAGGACTCGATGGCTAATTACGTTTTACAGCTGAACACAGACAGGACTGAGTTCCTTAATGTTGCACCTCATAGCTTAGTTCCCATAGTCACTCAGTGTATTGGGTCACTTTCATCAACTGTACACTCAAACCTCAGGAAACTTGGTGTTATGTATGACCAATCTGTGTCCTTTGAGAATCATATCAAATATTTGACACGTACATGTTTCTTTCATTTAAGAAACATTGCCAGACTCAAATCTGTTGTGTCAAAAACAGAATTTGAGATGATAATAGAGGCTTTGATTTCATCCCGGTTAGACTACTGTAACTCCCCCTTCACCTGCCTCAGCAAGCCGTCTCTGGACCATTTACAAATGGTTCAAAGCGCTGCATTGGCTCAAGGTTCAAGACTCAGTTTAAGGTGTTCATTTTTACATATAGTGCCCTGCATGGTCAGGCACCTGGATATATCCATACCAACACTAGGCCACTTCAAGGACATTTGTGCTTGACATTTGTGTGTTATATATTCTATTATACACATTTCACTTTATGTGTAATGAATCTAGAATCTATGAATGTTTTTTAAAACTTAAATTACAGGAAAAAAGTAACTTTTTCACAATGTTCTAATTTTCTGATTTGCTCATACGCCATAAATGTTACTTCATGTTCTGTCAGATACTTTAAAGTGCATTTTCTCCTATTGCCACTGCGCGAATACAAGTTTTCACAAAGGGCTAAACTCTGGACCTTCGCCTGTGTTGTTGGTCCTTGCTCTCCTTTTTAATAAAAAACCAAATGCCAAGTTTGTATTTTTCAATTTCCTTCAAATATTCCATCGGCAAGTATTGTTTGAAATTCTGCTAGCAAGATATTCATGGGAACATTTTGGGCCTGTATTCAGATACTTCATTATTTCTTTCCTTCTGAATGCCATACATAGAGGAAAAACTCTCTCGCTCTCTCTCTCTCACACACACACACAAACACACACATACACACACACACACACACACACACACACACACACACACACTCTAAGTATTCATTCAACTGATACACGTGCTGAACACAAACACACAATGTCAAACACATTGTATTATATTTGCTATTTAACACTTTTGCTGACGTGCCCACACACAGAGGCACTAAATGCATCCAAACAGCTCATTTCATGTGAGCCTGCGAGTCTGCACACCCCTGAATACAGACCCTGATATTATTTTGTTCCGTGCTTTGACAGGAGGTGTTTTTTTAGTTGAATGTCTAATACTTTATCTTAAAAAGATATGTTTCCTAATTTAAAAACACCTGACAACAAATAAGTACAGCAGACTACAACCTTTTGACTTTGTTGCAGAGGTGACATGAAAAACTTTCTTTTCTTAAGTTCTTTTTTTAAATAATATAAATAAATGATAAACACTAGTTTACAACCTGAATTACAAATTAGTGGAAGCTGGCGGTTTGAGAAAATATCACCAACAATGCAATCTCTGCTTAACAGCAGGAAAATATAGAGGGTCAGGTGTGTTTTGGCGATTATTAAAAGGTTGTTTATAATTGTTTCAGAGGCTGAATGTCATGGGATAGGGAGACAACATACAAATTTGTTAATTGTTTTGACAGTTGCTCCCTGCCAAGAACATTTCAGGGGCACCTTTTTTCCAGAGATGAGCATTTTGGACCAAGACCTGGTTACTGTTTGTTCCCTCATGCTTGCACGGATCGCTGAACAAAAGTTCACAATGGGGCTAGTTGAGAGTTTGGACATGTATTGAAATGCCTTTGGGGTATGGAGTGTGCAGAAAGCCTGAAATCTGGCATTCAAACTTGCAAACCCCCGCTGATAAAATATGTTCATTTGAGGCAGCTTGTTATTCTAACCTCCTGTTGAAAACCAGTCCTCTGAGGACACATTAAGCACTTTGTGTATGGCTAGACTGAGCTGCACTTTGATTTTGGTCACTAAACAAAGAGCGTGAGGCAGATACTACACAAACACAGGGACTGGTTACAATTGAATCACATGTTATATTAGCCAAGGCACTGCTGAGAGAAGAACAGAGCAGGAGTGACAAAGCACTCTCAGAGGGAAGAAGCTGTGGCAGACGGTGGACGGTGGAGAGGGAAAAGAGAGAGTGAGTCTTCATTGACTAAATAAATGAGTGCACCAAGTCAAGGCCTTGGCCTCTCAATTAAATAACATACTCAGGAAGAAGAAATTCACAGCAGATGTTCAGGGTTCACGTTACAACGTGACGTTGGTCAGATTCTCTTGCTGCTCCATCAAGGCTGTTCTTGTTGAGTTTGTCAGTTTCATTTATCCTCATTATTCTCCCCCAAATAATTCAGTTAGCCAATTAGGTAAAACTGAGGACTTGCTTAAGACCTTTCCGATCACTCTTGTTTGAGCAGTCTTGTGGGTGACACCAGATCCCATTCATTAAGTTGGTGAGTCAAATAATAATAGCACTAACAGCGGCCGTAGAAAAGCGCCATATATGTGCAGGCCATTCAAATTTTAAATGGTTTCATGTCATTAGTGTTTGAATGCAGCCGTTTAGGATTAATCGAATTCTGACTTTTTCTAAAAATTCTGACTTTATTTTTATGGTAACATTTTATTTGACTTCTGAGTATAAAGTGAGAATTTTGACTGTAGTTCCATTTTCTATGACATTCTGTCAAGTTGGTTAATATAACCCGTTCCTGAGATACACTGGGAAACCACAGTAGAATGGCTTTATTCTGATTAGATTGTGCAGCCATCCCGGTAGGAGCCCCCTGCTCCTCCCCCAGGTTACTGCTGTCCTCAATGCAGTCGGAGAAACCATGAAAGAGAGGGAGCAAAGTTCTGCATAAATGATCTAACATGAATCAGAGTCTGAATGAAAGAAAATCCTTGTTGACATAACCTAAATGACTAGTCAGTGTGATGCAGCTGAGATAAGGCTACTGCTGCCAGAGAGAAAGAGAGAGCACCAAGTCTTAACCCGCTCTGTCAGCCTCACTGTCAGCAGTGTTTGTTGTAACAAAGTTTGAGCAAGATTGAGAGGAGGAGACGGTTCCTGGGAAGTAAAGTAAAGACAGTTTAAAAGTGTTCACGTTCTCACCATTTATACTGCCTTAGAGTTCAACTCAGTTTCTGGCAGTACTTATGTTCAACCAGATGTTACAAAAGTTCAGTCAGAAACAATCAAAATGTAAACTACACTACACCTAACCTAACCTAGAGGTCGAGTCGCCTCTAAAAGGGTCACAGGATAAATGTAAGGGGTCGTGATGATTATTGAATAACTTTACCATTTTTGGGGCAGAGAAGTTTAAAGGGGAAATGTCTCTTTGGTGGAACAACTTACTAATCACTCACACACATCATAAACATGACAAGGGGCCACAACAACTGTGGACACTGCTCTTTTGTATTTTTACTACTTTTTGTGTTTTTAATGTTACTAGTATCTATAGCTGTCTATAGCGTAAAATAGAAAGAATAAAGTCAAATACAAGCCTCAATTGTGCAGTACTTCCCACCTGTATCAGTATAAGTATCTGTAAACAATAACAATACCACAAAGCTGCATGCTATTGGGGCATTGTGGGACATTGAGTTGTTCATTACACTGACACCTTGTTCATTTAAGAAGGCCCAGCAGAGGATGTACTTCCTGCACCAGCTCAGGAAGCTCAACCTGCCTAAGGAGCTGCTGATCCACTTCTACACAGCCATCATCCAGTCTGTCCTCTGCACCTCCATCACTGTCTGGTTTGGATCTGCCACCATGAAGGACAGGAGCAGACTACAACAGACAGTCAGGGCTGCAGATCATCGGTGCCAACCTGCCCTCCATTCAGTACTTCTACATTTCCAGAGTCAGGAAACGGGCAGGAAACATCACTGCAGATCCAGGAACAATTCCTGTGCGAAAACCCAGTAACTCTGGCACCTGTTTCCTGGCTACCACTTACTATATATTCATTCTCTATTTCAGAGCTGTTCATACTGTTCATATTGTATATTGTTTATACTGTATACAAAATCCACCTACTTCATGTACATAACACCTGCACATAATACTTACCTATTCCAGCATTCCTTGAACTCATCCCACTGTGTACATGTATGCTTGTATGTGTATGTGCACCTGTATATCACACCTCTGACATCTACATAATAATAACAATAATGGTAATGATAATTTTCTCCTGCATCCTTTGCACTCTGTTCATTGCACTATTGTCTCAATCTGTCTGTTTTGTTCAGTGCGTATGTGTCTCTATACTGTAGCCTGTGTTTGGTTTTATTATTGTCTTATTGTATTATTGTATACGTAAGCACATTGTGAGCAATTTACAATCCAGAGTCAAATTCCTCGTATGTGCACACATACTTGGTAATAAAGCTGATTCTGATTTCTGCTAGGAGCTTCCCTTACTGTCTGGAGAGAAAAAGAAACAGATGTACAACACAGTAAAACCCAGTAATAGTTTCAAGGATTTTTATTCTTTACTGTAGAAACACTGTACATAAATTACTTTCTCTGAGACTAATATTGATGTACGGATAAGTGGAATTTCTCAACCTTCAAAATAAAAAAAGATAAACCCATAAAACATTGTCAACTCATCTCAATTGTCTCTGAAAAAAGATTGGTAGCATTTGATGTTAACTCTCTGTATAAAGTTCCTGTTCTTTCCTTGAAAATGGTTAAAGTTGCCGTACCACCCTTGTAAACACACATACACACAAAGAAAACTCCTCTAAAACAGTACGGAGACCCACAATCAATGAGAAAACATCCACATCGATTTTTGATCTATTACTGTTACTCATTAAAGTCACTGATGGCGATGCAGTCCCTCGAAGGAGAAACGAGCAAAAATGAGGAGAGAAGCAACGATTAGTTACTACTCACAGCAACCCTGCCCCCCCAAAAGCCATGACAACATGTTTCTATTGCAAGCAATACTACTACCTTTGACCGATAAAAGCACGAGGTCTATGCATTATGAGGCTGAGTCACATTTTGCAGAAGTGAAGGACTCCTGGGCTGACAGAGGACCTGGGAGCCCACTCGGTCCACAAAGAGTACATCCACAAAGAATCAGAAACAGCCGTGGTTGCCCTGCTCCCTCACACGCCGCTGCTGATAGTGGTCTGAAACTGTACGATCTTATAGACCTTGTAAAAGCACAGGGGATTAGGCGGAGAGGTTTTAGAACCGACCAAACAGATCATAGACATCAGTAAGAAAGAAACAAAAACCCAAAGTGTCTGGTTCCGTTTAGTTCAGATCATGGTGGTGTAGTAATAGTAGTAATAGTGGTATAGGTAATAGTATGTAAACACTTTTTTGTAATTTTTTTTATATCCCCTTTTTGTCTGAAGCAAGTTTATATAGAAAAACAAAACTCAAACCCCAAACAGAAAAAAAATCAGTCTTTTTTCTCCTTTGTACAAACTGTAGTCCTTTTTTGTGTCTGTCGCTCTTCCATAGAGTCCACAACAGTTCATTCCGTAGACGTGGCTCAGAGAGGTCTATAACCCAGAGCGACGGGTCACATCTGGACCCACACAGATATGATACCTGCAACATCTGTTAGGGGTCCACAGGCATTTTGTCCTACTGACTGCTCTGACAGTTTACAACTGTCTAAATGCTTGCAGGCTCATCTAGTGGTGATGGCTGTTGAAATGCTCAGTCGGCTATTTGAAGTGTCAACATCTCCCAGTTTCACAGATAAATAGCACACGGTTATAGCACTCAGGTTAGCCCTGCCTATCGGGAAGGGGCATGCGCAGACAACACGGCGAAAGAAAGAAAGTAATGATAGAAAAAGAAAGAGAGAAAAGGCAAAAGACTGAAATTTTGCAGGCTCATGAAGAGTGTTTTAGACCACCACAACTGTAGTTTCATAATGTGTCAGGCCAGTCGCTTTGCAGTGATGGTTACATCATCAGTCCATACATACTATGTTACCATCCTCAGGATAAAACTAATTTGCAAAGATGGGGTCTCTTCAGTGGCTAGTTTTGAGTCAGTTCAGTCTGTGACATCCATTTTGTATTAAAACATTTTGTTAGTCTTTGACAGTCACGGGGTAGAAATCAGCGTGTTACCTCCTCCCTATCTCACTCTGCCGTAGGAACTGGATGTTGTTAGCGCTGTCGGCTAGCTCGGGGTACTGCTCTATGGACAAGACGTAGTAGCCGTCGTAACCTAAAACCTTCCCACTGCTCAGCAGCTGCCTTTTCTCTCCCTCTGTCCACAGCCGAACTCCTTCTTCCCCGTCCCTCACGCGCTGCTGCTCACGGGCCCAGGAGCCGGAGAGCGCCCTCTGCCTCGCTTGCTCCAGGATTCGCGCTTTCTCTTCGTCCAGCGTCGTCCCGTAACGCACGTGGAGGGCCAGAGCGCCATACTGCAGCTCCACGTCAGCGAAGCGCCGCGTTCTCCCGTTCATCACCGTTGTAGACTGGGACACCGTGACATTTACACCGTTTTCCAGTGATTTCCTGCCTGAGGTGAGCCGCAGCGCACTCAGGTCGTTCTCAGGCAGGCTGGTCTTGATGAAGTAGTGTGTGTCTCGTCCCTCCACCGTATAGTGTAGGTCTTCAAGGTAAAAGGCATTGTTTAAGACCGCAGCCACCTTAATGCAGTCCTCGTTGGCAATGTTGAGAGCGTTGGTCACCACGCGGCCCTGGATCACAGCGAGCATCACTCCCTTGCCAATCAGAGACTTGACAGTGGCGAACCAAAGGCAGGGTTTGGCATGGTGTGAATGTTGCTGGCTGAGCTGGATTTCTGGCATGCGCTCAAAGGACAGGAAGGCCCGAGACTGACGAATCACGGCCTGCTGGACACCTGAGATAGACTGTGGATGAGAGAAAGAAGAAGTAACGTTGGCCTTAATGTACTGCTTGTTATTTAGGACATCATTAACAAAAACAGTGCATTAAAATAACCGCGTGATAATACAGACAACACAGAAAACTATATGGACTGGTCTCTGCTAAACTCCACATCTCACACAGATTATTTGGCATTAAGACTTAATCTGCAGCAGACTGTGAGAAATTGCGCCAGCCTGTCTTTGTGTCAATAAACTAGAAATAAATAATCATCAAAGTTCTGATGGCACATGAGTGGAGTGTTTGATTCTTTCAGACTTTCAGGTTGTACATTTCAGACAGTGGTCAGATTGGTGAGTGGGCTAATCCATTTACCCATCAAGATAATATCACTGATGTTCATTTCAAGTTCATTTTAATGGTTTTGTCAACGGAGCGTCTGTAGCGACAGTGTGTCAGTTACAACCAACCTTTTAACACCATGGACTGTTTTTAACAAATTCAAGGTCATCTTTACAAAAAAAAGCTTATTTAAAATGATTATATGTTGCTTTTTGTTAATTTATATTGTTTCCTGGTGCCCTCAATAGAAAACACTGCCCTAAACAAAGAGTAGCTAATAAATAAGTGCTCATGTATTGTAGATTGATGTAACTACAAACCAATGGATTTTAAAGAATGTTTACAATCATGTTCAGAATATTTTTTTATAGTTTTATATTTCACTGTCCTCTCACAGGTCACATTTCTCCCGAATTATGACAAGTGTTCCCAACTTTCTGTTCTTTTCATTACAGTTTCTGGCGCTGTACAACACAACTGCCCCACAACTCACTCCCTCGCTCTCTCTCTCCCCGCTGTGTACGCTCGGACAAGCAGCAAGCACATAACTCAGAAAAGAGCTTGTGACCTGGTGGATTTCAGGTGTTAGAAGGGGAATTTGTGAGCAGATGATTGCAGCGGTAGAGGAAGAGAGCCACATGTTTAATAATGGCTTTTGTGGAGACTCTTTGTTCATCGCGAGTGTCAGTGAAGTGAAAAGATCAGATATGAGTCACATATGAGCAAAAAAAAAAAGTCTGAACGTAGCCTTAGTGACTTTGCACAGTGTATCAGATGCACTTTATTGCATTTACTCTGTAAAAAAACAGAATAATTTTGGAAGGCAGCATTAGATATTTTACTGACAAGATACACAAAAAAACTAATACTGCACATTAAGTACTATGAAAGAGATATTTCAAAAATAGACATGTTAATAGATTATACACTGATCAGTGACGCTGACACTGATTATCTGGTTACCATGGCACCTGTCAGTGGGTGGGATATATTAGGCATCAAGTGAACATTGTGTCCTCAAAGTTGATGTTAGAAGCGGGAAGAATGGGCAAGCGTAAGGATCTGACAAGGGCCAAATTATGATGGCTAGATGACTGGGTCTGGTGGGATGTGCCCGGTGTTATAACCATATATGCTGCCGTGTCGAAAACTGCTACCGTAGTGCAAATCAATAGGCTATCGAGTCGCTCTGCCCTTTTGAAAAATTCTAACTCATGTGTTCCCATATTTGACAGTATTATGAATCCTTCTGTTTTTTGAGCATATTATAACATCATTTCAGGGGTAGCGGATTCTGATAATAATAACGCTCCCACTACAGAATCATTTTATATCGCACCACTACTCACTCCATGTGTACTGTAAGGAGATGGGGAGCAAATTGAAGTACTAAATTAAACCATCTTTATTTAAGATATCAGGAGTAGCGTATTCTGATACGACTAATAATGATTTTTTGTTGTTGTTGATATTGCTCACGATCAGCCACTGTCCTGACGGCATGCCCGACAGCAAGGTTGCACAGATTTATGGGAGACAGACCACGCTTGTGGGTAATGCACATTACGCAGATGCGCTAAGTAGCACATCTCGATAGGTAGCATATATCGACAGAACACCGGTCTGCAGGGGTCAGGAATGCTGGTTTAATTAATGTTGCATAAGAGTGAATATATCGCCAACCTCTTTTATGTAGAACTTCAAATCCTTCAACTGACCAGCTACTGATGGTCATTTTAGTTAGTTATTCATTTAATTATTGAACAGAGTTCTACATAATTAGTGTTAATCTTATGTGACTAAAGGGGGTAATTGGCATCAATTCTCTCTGTGTGACCACAAGTAAACTAGTCTTCATCTCAAGCAAAAGCAACAGACTTTCTTTTTTTGTGCCAATACATGGTGTGTCTTTTTGTTCCGTGTGCATATGTGTGTGCTCGGCTGATCAACACCCCTGTTGCTTCTGGATTTCCTGCTGAGAAAGGCCATTACTGCCCCCAAACTGCACAAGTAAGTCCAGTACATTCACAGTTCAAACAACACCTTCAGTCAGTCCAAGTCTTTTTCGTTTCCTTCCTCATTTTCTCTGGTCCTCTCTCCGGTTCCTCTCTGAATCTGCCGCATCTATATTTGTCTCTGTCCTCGGTGTTCATGTTGACTGTCTTTATTTCAGTGAATCCCAGCGCTGCCTCTCACTCTTTGTGCACAAGTGTGAATTACTGATAACCTGTCCACCAAACAAGTTTATTAATAGCCACAATAACTAGTGTAAGAGAAGCAATGAATGCACGTTTGACCTGAGAAACCCATGAATGAGTGGTTTCGGTGGATGACTCCTTATTGTCTTCTCTTGTCTTGCTCATTATCCTCAGCCCATCTCTTCCTACAGTTTCCTCTTTCCCCTCCATTTCCTGATTTTCTTGTCTCTATGAAGTCAGGTTATGTTTTGATTTCCTCGCCCTTTTCTCTTTTACTCGTGTTTTAAACTGCTCCAGGTTGGTATCTTGTTTTTCTGAATATACTGCTCCATGAAATTCCTCTCTATTTCATCTCTCTTGCTAATTTTAGTGTTTTTTATTTTGCATGTAAAAAATATTTTTTCTTTCCTGATGGTAATTTTATCCTGTGTCTTGTTTATTCTTATTATACGACAAAATATAATTCAAATAATTGGCTTTACAGTGGTGACTAGTGATGCCATATAAGGTAACAACAAAATTCTTGCTGTCACGTCACTGATTGGTTGGTCGCACTTTAAAGGTTTGTGCAGTGCAGCATTTTCTGCTCCATGTGGTTGGATGTGGATTTGCCCATTAGCTGTGATGACAGATTACAGTCTGCAGCTAATACAACACGGGATTGCTGCTCATATGTTATCTTTTGTTCATTCATCTCCGGAGGTAGAGCTGGTCACTCACTAATTGGAAGATTAGAAGGCATGTCGAAGAAGTTGAAGCCCAAATTGCTCGTGATTGCTGCGCCACACTCATGATTAGTTTCTGTTTCTGATGTGCAGTTGCCTTGCATGGCAGCCTCAGCCATCAGCAGGAATGTGATGTAGTGTGAAAGCGCTTTGAGTGGTCGGAACACTAGCAAGGCGCTCTACAGGTACGGCCCGTTTACCACTTAGGATACATACAGGCAGGTCATCCCACAGCTGGCTCTTTTTCATCTCCAGCGACGGCTGCGTCAGGTCAAACTTGGGAATGGGGAATCCTGGGATTGCGTTGTGGAGATGGAAGCCAAATGTGACCAACCAGATATTGACATCTACGTAAAACAGACAGCAGTGGGAGTGGAAAAAGGGAAAGAGAAAAACAAAATAAGCTGAATAAGAGAGTTGCTGTTTTTTGGGATGACAAGCAACAGACTTATCTAATTCATTCTCATCAGTATAGCACGTGGGAATAAAATTCCTAAAACTCTCCACTTCACTATCAGGCTGATGAAATACAGCACAATAATAAAGTTTCACGTTCCACCAAACGTGGCCTCACTGCATCCACTGCAGGAACAGAATAATGTCACAAAGCACTGGCATATTAGGATTGTCTTACCTTTAAAAATGTATCATCCACCAATAAATTAAATTATCGTGCCGTGTCTTTAAGAGCAGCTACATAAAATATGTACGGTTATTCAGCTTAAACATGTTTTTAGTTTGAGCTATTATCCAGAACTTCTTTTGTTACTGCTATTTTACTATAAATATCTTCTTGTTACCTGTCACATATTCTTTGACCTGATGAATCTTGCTGATGGGGTTGTTGCCTCGGAACATGTAGAGGTTGAAGGGCTGGGGGTCTTTACCAACACGTGTCCATGTGCTGATGTCAGGGGTTGTCCACCTTCATAACAAACACACTCCGGTCAGACGTGACAGCGACAAAGCTGGGATAGCATCCTGTTAGAATCACCTGTTAGGCTCGGACTGGCAGAGAGTGAGTAAGTGACAGACTGCCTACCTCCCAGCAGGGATGTCATAGTCTCTGTCTCCAAAATGCAGCAGTCGTGTCAGAGGATCATACAGGCCTCCATGGAAACCAATTACCAGCACAAAGTCTGGGTTGGAATCAAAGTAAACCTCGCCATATGCCGTGTACTGCACCTACCACACAAAAACAGATTTATGGTCTGACACAGAGACACAAAACTGTTTCATTCATAGAATTTGAACAGATACAGAAAATACACTGAACCGCCTTCTTCCTTTGTCCTACAGGAAAACACGCACACACATTCACACACATACCTGTTTAAGCAATAGTCCGTTGTTGCTGAAGACAGCCAGTGGGGTCCCAGTGTTATCACATGCAATATAAAACTCCTCTCCACTGCTGATCTCCATAGCAAACACATGGCCCTGTGCAACAACACATGTTCAAATCAGACAAGAAAACAAGTTCATGTCCGGCTGTCACCTTGTTACAGGTTCCCTGACCTGTGAAGCATTTAAAATTACATAAGAAAACTGCAACAGTATTTTCGTGTGATCAGGTGGAGCTGCTGCGGAGAAAACATCCGCTCCTGTCTGACTGAGATGCTGCACAATCACCATATTGTCTCTATGGTAAGTGGAGGGAAATAGGTCAAAAGCTGAGAGGGAAAACCAAAAGTGACTCATAAACAGTCATTGAGAGCTCTGTCTGGAGAAAGCTAGACTCCTCCACATCCAATGTTTTGCCTGTCTTTACCTGGAGATACTGAATTTGACACTTGATTTGTATGTTAGCAGTATGTTAGGCAGCTACCTGCAGATCGTAGTAAAAAGACGTGATCTCCGAGCTGGAGTGGTTATAGACGTGGGTGATCCTGGTGGGGTAGTTCAGGTCGGCGTAGAAGAACTGCAGGTGTTGGCCCAGACTGTTTCTAGATGCCACCCGCCGGCCCAAACCATCGTAACGGTACTGGATGGTCCAGCTGGCAGCTTTACTGTAGACACGAACTAGAAGGCCTGCATTACAGATGATAAACAGGAAGAATCAGGGTGAGAAGAATGACAATAAGATTGATGTTAAAGCTTCTATTACAGGATTGAAAAAATGGAGGGGACAATTTCAGTGGGATTGTTCCTTTTTATCTACAAACAAAAACCTATGCCACCAGGACAATTCTGACATTCTATAATCACGTAATAATTCTACACATGGTGTTAAGAAGTGTAAGGCTCTGTCACACCAGCATCTTAAAGTGGGAGCTGTTGCAGCAAATGCAGTTTGTTACATTGCAATCACCAGGATCACAGGGGCGAAACAAATACACTAAAGTCTTTTGTGTCAAGTTCAACTTCGACGAACTTTGACACAAGTTTGCGCTGTCGACCCACCAACCAGCCGTTTTGGCAGGAAACAGAGAGCCGGACAGTGCAAAATGGAGGAGGCTGTGTCGCACCATTCACTTTTATTTAACCCTCATCCAGCAGAGTCTAAACTGCTCCACAAACCAACAGTGATTTTTTTAGACAGTTATGGGGCAGTCTATGGTACAAATACATCTTACAGACCAAGCTACCAAGCTTAATCGCTGACAGTAAGTTTGCTACGTCAGAGAGACATCACTGTCGCTGACTAGAGCTAGCATGTTCCCAGCTGGTAGTTCATCATACAGCCATGCTAGTGCTCATGATGTAACCAAGCTTCAAGCATGGCCTATTTCAGAAACAAGCACGGATGACCTTTGCTGTGTCACTGTCTGTTGTGCTACGCTGGCCCACCAAAATACTGAGTACGATCTCTAATTCTCACCTTTTGAGTTGTACTCAAATATCTCGGCTCCTCTTTGTCGCAGGAAACCGTCTTCGTCCAGCCGGTACTGAACGTCTCCCAGACGAGTGATCCTGTCCCTCAGATCGTAGCGCAGAGGAGTTAACCGACCACTGTTCCCGGGGTTCAGCAAATGCAGGTTCCCATTCAGGTCATAATTATACCTGTAAAGCCAGGAAATGACACTTTTAACATCTGGCATCATCAAATGCTTTTTTTTTTTTCAGCTCAGTGTAATATTCCTACCTCCACATCATCTTCTCATTGAGGGAGACCGTTTGCAGCTGTCCATCGACGTCGTACTCGTAACCGTATTTGGTCGTGTTGGCGAACGGACCGATCTTGATCTCGCGCTTAGTGACTCGGCCCATGTTGTCGTACTGAATAGTGATCCAGTACATCAGGGACCTGAAGATCTCATACTGGATCTCCTTGATGCGGCCGTGCTGGTCGAAGTGTTTGGTGTAGGTCATCACTGCTGTGGAGATGATCTGAGACAGAGCGGGGGACAAGGGGAGACTTTAGTCCACAGTTTATTTCCTACACATCCGGATTTCTTGGTGTAGACAAGATGGGGCATTAACAGTGAATAACTGCCACTCAGGGAGGATTATCATCCAGCTTATTAGGAACCAAGACGTTGACAACCAGTTGAGGAAGTCAAACAAAAAAGCTCAGCCTGTATTTATAAAGCATCTCAGAATAACTTCTAAGAATCAAAGTTAAGCTTGGACTAAAATCTGTTATTTGAGTGTGGATAACAGTCACTAGGTGTTACCTCGTTTTGTCATTTCATCAGTAATATAGAAAACAATGTGATATTCTAGCCATATATCCTGCTGCTATGAGAAACTGATTTATTTCATGTAAGGACAATTCAAATCAAATGCATCTCACCTGATTGATATCATAATAGATGACTCCAAACTTCCCAAACTGCTCCACCTTCCCAGATATGTCATCGAACTGATAGAGGTCGATTGGCAGTGGTGTCTCATTGATTACAGCCTGCATGCTGGTGACTCTGAAGCTGTTGTCGTAGGTATAGTCGAAGCGAGCGTTCACCATCCCGTCCTCGCTGAAGCGGAATATCTGCCGGTCGACCAGCGGGCCGATCTGCCGGTACCGGATGGAGCAGATGAAGCCTTCGCTCTGCAGGTTGACGGTCTTAAGCACACCGGCGGTCTCGTCGTACGTGAAGCTGACTCGTGTCGAGTCATAGAGGATCTCTGCCAGCTTGTTCTGAGGCGAGGTGAGACACAGCAGTATGCGTTTACAATAATGGACTTATTCACCCAGGATCAGCCGCACCGTAAGTTAACTTTAATGACTCCCATCAGCTCTTGAGCTGTCTATTCAAGCTGTCAGTGCTGTTCATTCTCTACTGCAGCTGCTACTTATGCATGTCACACCTCACCACCACCCTAGGGTCCCCCTGACTCTTCATGGTTTTTCATGGTTCCCCATGTGCAGGGTGTATCGATCTCTCCCTGCCATGGCTTTCAATTACACGAAACAGAGCCTTGATGCAAAAGTAAATCTTCTTTCCATCTACTCTCTATATAGCAGATGATACTGTTCAAGATCTTGGGGAAAATGTTATATGTAATATGTAACTATTGACTGAACTGCAATAACGATTTACAATCGAAGAACAAATGATACGTTAACCCAACAGCCTACATTTTACTATAAATATTTAAATAGAAATTGTCACAAATTCAAACCATTGTATGTGTTGGTAATAAAATACATATGCACTTGAAAAAATAAATATAAACAATATTTTTAACTTTGGAAATATTTTAATATTATACAGTTTTTAATTATGTTAACTGTGTGAATAAAGACATAAAATCATATACCTGTCTGCGATATTTGTACAGTATGCAGCGGCCCGTGCCAAGATGGGCAACTCTGAGGAGCTGGAGAGAGAGAGAGAGAGAGAGAGAGAGAGAGAGCGAGAGAGCAGTGGAGATGAGCAGTTTAGTTTCAATATCATTAAGAAGAAAACTACAGCATCTGCTAAAAATATGTCAAGAAAATCATTTTCCAGAATTCCAAAGAAGAGAATGAATTGCAGTCTTATTACACACACACGCGCGTGCGCACACACACACACACACACACACACCTGTCCATCTTCAGAGTAGTCCACGGTAACAGAGGCGTTGCTCTCTGGCGGGGGTGTAGATGTTCCTGTAGTATCCTATGGACCTGATGGTCTGCATGGTGTGTCGAGCCACGCTGGGCATGGTGACCGCTGACAGACGGTCCCCTGAGTCATAGTCGAAGATGTACTGGTGCTGACTGTGCAGCAGCAAGACCATGGACTGTTAGAGAGAGGGCAGGACAAAGGGAAATGTGTCATCAGAGCACTGAATGACACAGAGTTTACAGTTTACATTCACTCAAAGTTGTAGAAAATAATTTTTCATTTGATGCTGTGCCAAATACGTGACAGATGGAAATAAATAAATATACATATATTTAATCAGTTAGTATCAAACATGGAGCTCCTTACTGAGCACCAACCACCGGGTCTGAAAAGTGAAGCCCATGTGGAGGTGCTTTAAACCTGGATTCTTTCTCAAATCTATAAAGCAGGGGGTGCTTTAGGGCGGGACTAAGTTGCGATTACAGCGACCTGTCAATCAGGATAGGGGTGAATCGTATCCGCTGCGTTGCGTACATTCAGTCTATGCTTACACAGAATAAACATGATGTTTACTTAATGAACCGTATGCTACATGTAATGACACTGTGGGACAATTTAAATACATCAAGCACAGCTGACAGCACATCTTATAATCAGCTGTTATTAGATAAATATCCTGATTTTATTGCACCATCTGGTGGGGTTGTGCTCCACCGGCATATTGCAAAATAATGCATGCATGACAGACAGCTTTAACCTTTTAACAGCACTGCATTAGGTCTGGCAGGTCACTGAAGTAAGCATCAGCCACTTCATTCATGGATTACCATCCCTGGCTCAGTCTTCAGCTAGTTTAGCTACCAGCTGACCGGTAACATCCAATCATGAATGCAATTAATCTGCTGATTTGCTTATGCCATATCCAATGCAGCAAGGCAGAGAGAGAGAGTGCAGAGTGGGGCGGTGGAAGGGTGTTCATGCAGATCTGTGTTTGTGTCCTGTTACAGACCTGCACTTAATGCTCGCCTTTTTATTGACTATAACCACATGTGTTTTAGTTGCCTAACCATAACCATAACTTAACCAAAACGTTCTGCTATAACCCCAGCCTTTCAATAACCTTAACCATACTGTAGTGGCCATGTGCACATACTGCAGAAAGGGAGAACTTAAAAAATACTGGCAGAGGATTTTTAAAAAAAACAGTTTTTTTGGAAATAATCCAATATTGATGTTGTCCTCTGGTGATACAGGTGGTTTGTTATGAGGATTGCTGTTCTAAATCAGCCTCTTAAGGAAACAGAGCAGAGTTTGTGGAACTGGACCACAGGTGGGGATGTTATCAAACAGCACACAAAAGCACAAAGGAAGCAAGGACAGCTATGACACGATTTTTAAAAGAAATCAGCGAGTGAACAGGCTACGGCCTGAGCATTTTCAGATAACCTTCAGGGGAAAAAAGGCCAACACTTCCGACAATAAGTGGACAGCACAGGTCAAGGAAACAGCTTTCACACATGACACAACATGTTTGCTGGACATACATCATCTACCACAACATTTTCCCTCAACGGGGATGCCCTGCTATTTTATTTGCCCCATGGGTGTTTTCCACGCTGCCCTGGCAGCGGGGCTTGGGGGCTTACCACGCGCACGTCTGCTAATAGGAAGAGGAAAACTGGACATCTGTGTAGAAAGATGTGACACCAATATCCTCCTGGTGTCCAAAACAAAAGACAAAGCCATCACTTCCACAAATCCTCCTGGACCCTCCTGCACTGTGATTAGTGGTGGACGTTAATCTGAAATGTTAGGAGAATGCAGATCTAATCTCTCCTTCTTTGCTGGGTATGTGCTCTTTGCCTCAGGCAGGCGCTAAAGCCCCGAAGAGTCCAACTAGACAGGTCAGAGAAGTGCTTAATACGTGATTCTATAAACCTGCTAAACTGGCTCGGGAAGTCATACAGAGCATTTTGCACAACTCTTTCACTGATCTACTGTATTATTGCGTATTAATGTCATTTCATTGGGTTTGTGTTTAATTGTTGTAGAGCGGACTAATCTTGATTTTTATTTATCTCAAACGGTATATATTTCCACAGTATATGTATTTCTTCTTTATTGTTTTTTTCATTTGTGTTTATTTGACTGTAAAACCCTTTTTTTTCTCTTGGGACAACAAAGATATTGATCAGTAGTTAATTACACTACTTGCAGTAGCATACCACCCACTCGCCTGTGCTCATGGTCTTCATCATAAATTATAGTATGTTGCATCCATACAGATGCAGGTCCGGTGTTGTATGTGTGCCGCTGTGCATGATCATTTCTGCTTTTTCTCAAAGAGGCTTTTCAGCAAGGAAAAAAAAAAAGTGACAGGCAGAGCAAGGAAGTGAATGAAAAACACACGCAAGGTGAGAATGTGCACAGAGTGACACATCGAGTAATAGAATAAAGCTCATTTATTCACAGGGAGGAGTGATCTTTTCTTTCTATTTGTCTCTTCGTCCCATGTACTGTCACTTTTTTCTGCCTCCCCTGACTTTTTTCATCTTTCTCTGCTTCTTTCCCTTTCACTTTACTTCCAATCCCTCCAGTTTCTTTTCTTTGATTCATTAACTAGGGTCTTGCTTCCATTTTTCATGACTGTCACTCAGATACAGCTTTTCTTTTTCTTGAAATGCTTACTTCAAGTTCCCTTGAACTGTTGTCCTTTTTTGCCTCAAACACTTAACTCTAACAATATGGATGTTTTAGAAAAAAAAAAATCTACCACCTAAAGTTCAAAACTGATATAAAGCCTAACTAATACATACTTATACAGGTCATCAAAATATCTAATATGACAAAAGATGTGATTTATTTATAACAATCTACTTTTTCTAAATCGCTCACTGAACCTTGAGAGAACTGTGTAGAAAAAGGCATTCAGTAACCATATCTGTGAGTAATGGGCTGCTCCGATATACAAACATGTAAGCAGTTGCCCAAGAACTACGAGTCGTTGGTATTGATCATGTTGTAACCAAGCTGGGGTTGAAGCAGTATACAAAAAAAGAAGACTAGAAAGGAGCTATCCAAGTACAGACCATTAACCATTAACCATATATGAGCCTAGCTTGTCTTCTCCCTTTCTCTGCAGATGAGACCCAAATCTACATTCTCTATTTTAAATAAACTGAAATAGAAACAAAACCCCTAAATTTTAAATATAATACCTTTATTGCTACCTATTATTTCTCCTTCTGTCTCTGTCTTTCCATACCTCTGTCTAACTTGCTTTAACTAAGCTCCGGCCATCCTCCGGGTCTTGTTTCACACAGTAGTACCTCTGTCTTTGCAGACTCCCTTTCATATCCCTCTCTGTCTCTCTCTAGCATTCCTTTCTTTCACTGTGCACAAACAAGGCCCGTTGTTGTTTAGTGTCGGGCTCTGTCTGTCTGCCCGTCTCCCCGAACAAAACATAAAGAATCTGATTTATCCCTCCTGTCTCTTCCTCCTCGTACTGTTGGTTTTGTTTTTTAACGCCCCAGCTCTGGTGCTGCAGGGATTCCCCTCTCCCGTCCCCTTTAAGAGACAGTGCAGGTTGTCTATACAAGTGAAGTCCGTTTACCATTTACTCTGCCTGTCCACATTCTCATTACCATTCAATGGCACTGTAAACCTGTCGATGTGAAAGCACACTGAGAGCTCACTGACTCCACTTTAAATCCACACAATCTGCAACCTCTAAATCCTATTCACATTGAAATGTAGTGAAAAGAGTTGATGTCAAATTAGCATCCAGGCTACATAAACTATGACCTGCACCCCGGAACTCAAAGTCATTCTTTTCTGACAATCAACACAGTACTCTTGAAGGGAAGACAAATACAATTTAAAGCTGAAAATGAGAGGTTTTCTTTTTCATGTCTATTTCTTTTTACTG
Source organism: Lepomis macrochirus (assembly GCA_024633595.2). Lineage (NCBI taxonomy): Eukaryota > Metazoa > Chordata > Actinopteri > Centrarchiformes > Centrarchidae > Lepomis > Lepomis macrochirus. The sequence goes on from JALXJV020000003.1 coordinate 2,282,907, forward strand.
CTGTCTCTTCTAACCCCCTTCTTCCTTAAGAGACAAGGGAGCTGTGTTTTCTTTTTACCTACAATACACCATTTCTCCTCCTCCCCTTCCCTCCTTTCTATAAGGGTAGTGGGCGGTCTGTTTTTAAGTACGGGCTTTGTAGCAGGTCGATTCCCTCACTAACTTTGTGACAGCACATTTTACACGGGGGAAAACGCTTCAATTAGTGTTGCTTACTTTGCTTGACCAGAATTCATGGCAAACAGAATAACCTTGCTTTGTGCGTGGTAAAAACAGAGAACAAACTGTGTGTGTGCGTTGGCATGTCATTTCTCTTTTTTTTTTCATCGTGTCTCTGCAGAGCTGAGCAGAATTTCTATCACAGTACCTCCTTGAGAGACAATGAATTTGTGATTGTGTGAGCACGCATGTGTGCTATTTGGCTCTACTTGAGCATATGCTACTTCATTTTTAGTGTCTTTCAGGAAGTACCCAGCAGTGACACTCACTGATGATGCAGTGATGATACATGCACATATCCACTCTTCATTAGAGCCTTTGAAGTCTGTCAAACACATTGTTTTCAGGTGTATATTGCTAAAACAGTAGTTAGTGATGTGTGTACATGTGTGCACTTGGCTTGCATTGTGTTATCCTGTACCTTATCCAGGTAAGTGTAGCTCCACGTCTTTCCATCAGCAAAGACTCGGGAAATGATTCTTCCCTGACTGTCGTACTCCCACCTCTCTGTGGTCGGACCCCTCTGGAGGCCCGTCACCTGCCCCGTACTGGACAAACAAATGCATACGCAAACAAATATAAGACTGTAGAAGGCCGATATCTGGTCCATATCAGGTTGTGGCATATTCATAGCAATGTGTTTACAGCTGAAATTGTTATCAGTGTCATTAACAACAGCATATGTCAGTATATTAGTGCTACAGCCTGTAGTTCCTTTAAGGCTGCTTGCAACAGTCAAATGTTCATTACAATCCCAAAGCACAACCTTGCACATAAAAAAAGTATCTGCAGCCAGTTTGCAATCCGAATCAGAAGATCTACAGAGGATGCTCTATCCAGTGCCCACCACCCAGTCTTCACACAACTTGAAAATAACAACACCTACATCAGAATGCTGTTTGTTGATTTCAGCCCAGCATTGAACACAATCTCCCAGATGAATCAAACTCAGCACTCTAGGTTTAAATACAACTCTGCAAATGGATATTGGACTTCCTCCCAAACAGACCCCAGTCAATTCGGATTGGCGGACACACCTCCAGCACCGGAGCCCCAAAGGCTGTGTACTCTGCCCCCTCCTGTACACTCACAACTGCAATCCCAAATATGGAGAGAACTCTGTATGCGGACGACATCACCATCGTCGGCCGGATTACAAACAGCAATGGGACTTCATTTGGGGAGGAAATTGATAACCTTGCTGAGGTGCACAGAACAACTGCTCAGCGTCAGCAAAACCACAGAGCTGATCATTGATTTTAGGAAAAAGGATGCAAAGATACATCCCCAACTGCTAATATTGCTCTCAGTGAATCTCCCCTTTGAATTCTTGCTTCCAGTAGTTGAGTGAAGTAGGTGGGGGGCACGCTAAAATAATAAATACCCCGGTATAGAAAGGCTTACCTGGAATATGTCAGGTTAACTGATAATAGCTTGCTGCTGGGAACCCAGAGTGTCGGATGCCCTTGGGTGTCATAGATGATCTTCAGCAGGAACTTCCTGTGGTCATCATAAATTTTCTCCGTTCGCAGTGTTCGATCATAATCCACAGACAGCAAGTTTCTACCATTCACCTGCAGGGGTGGAGACACACAAATGACAAATAATAAACAATGGATTAAAGAAACTCTCGTGATCAAATAAATCTTTGATCAGCTGAAACATTACAAGCTAATGAACTGACACTGGATTGTATAACATGCAGTTACGCTGCATCCCTGCTATGCTCCTTTGAAAGTCTGATGATGACTAAAAGCCTGAAGGCCCCAACATGCTTAAATGTTGATCTCACCCCATAAAACAGTATCAGACAGATCAAACAACACCATTTTATTCTTAGAACCATTGCATATAGGGATTAAAATGGTAGAATGTGTCCTGATGGTGGCACTGGGGGAAAGTTTTAAAATCAAAAGGGTTTGTTTTTATAGGAGCATGAATATACTGTGCAAACCACTGCAATCTGCCCAATATGTTACAGATATTTTGTTAAATGCTCAGTTAATGAAAATGTGCCTGTTAAGGTCAGAAGTTAGCAAAAACTAAACGAATCATGCAGCACAATAACTATATGTACAGACAGACTCACCAAAGTGACTGCTCAGCCTCAGCTACACTACTCGCTTTTGAACTTGAGGGCATATTTTGTCAACTTTGATCAGATTATATTATTATTTACTTTTATATACTTTAACACAGAATGACAGGGGATGGCTTTCCTTATACTTGAGGCTCAAATCTCACTCAGTCTGTTTATTTCTGTTCTTTTGAATTATTGGTACACAAACAAAAATTAAATAAGCATGCTATATACCAGGGTTCGAGTTACATGGGAGCCAGTGGGAGTTCAGCTAACCATTAGCATGGTCTGAGCCCCCATGGAAGCAGTAAAGTCATGCATCTGCGGGGGTCTCTTAAATCATTTATCAACAACTGTTATTTTGAATCACAAATAATGTAATTGTCATTGTAATTAGTACGTACTGTTATTTACATTAAACAAGATAAACAGACTTAAATGAACACACTTTCCTAATGAACTACGCTGCGCATTGCATGACTGACAGGACGGCTGCACTTCTCCACCATCAGCCACTATCACGTGCACAGTTTTGACCGAACAAGTTGAGGCGAAAATGAACTCAGTTGTTTTGTACTGTATTACTCTGTATTGACAGCAGCTTATTGGCTTTTTGATGCATCCTCCTATTAGTAAAGCGCTACAAATGAATGTGCTTGCTACTGTGTGCTGGCGACAAGCAGTGTACTTTAATATTACCATAAAGGGTGGAATTGTGGTCTCTCCTTGAACAATAGTCTTTGATGGCATTTTTTAGGCAACTGAAACTTCTGCCTTGAATCCCCATCGGTAACTTTAGGTAGTATATTACATATATATTACAGACAAACAAACTGTTAACTTGTTACATTCTTGGCTGATCAATTCAACATCTGCACCTCAGTCAGTGAATTCAAACAAACTTCTGATCCAATACCCATAAAACACTGTTTCATCACAGAGCCAGCTAGCCACTCGTTATTGCTTTCTAAATGACGTGCTCTTTGTTCAAACTACAATTTACAAAGATAGATTACTCAGGTTCAGTGTTAAACTCACCTTATGGATTCTTAAAGCAGGCAGAAATACTAAGAATTAGCTAATCAATTGTTTTACAGTCCTGTTTCATTAAAAAGAGAGTGTTGCTGGAAAACATTCAAGAGTCATTTTGCTCATCTTTTTATTCTGCCACTCATTCATTTGTAAATTAGCACCAGTGGAATGGAGCAAGGTGAATAAAGGGGGCAGAGAAGGATATTGGGACTGTGGCCAGTAGCCAGCTGGATGAAAAACAAGACCACTGGGCAAACAGCCAAAAGCCCTGCAGAGTGTGACCCACTCAATATCAGGAGAAACAAATCATTTTGCTGATTGGCACTGCCTGTGATGTTAATGTGGATCCAAGCAAACTGACTTTTGCTTCAAGTAACATCAAACAGGCCTAAGGTAGTGCTGCCTTCCCTTTGCATAGAATCGTTTAACATGAACTGGACATAGCCTACGTTCATCCACCCACTAGTGGAACAATTTCTTTGGGCTGAGCTGAGACCATGAACAGATTGATAGCTTTGATTAGTAGACTAGTCACGATTATTTTTGTCACCCACTAACCCTAATTAAACCATCTTTGAAGTGAATTACTGATCTCCAACACACAGCCTAACTTAACTTAACTTAACTTAACTTAACTTAACTTAACGTTACCGTTAAGTGAACAAGGTTTACTATTCAGAATGAACACTAGTATCAACGCCAGGGGGAAACCAGGGAAGAAGACAAGACAGCTGATTTATACAAACTTTAAAACTTTTAACTGTTTAACAGGCTTTGCTTTGGAACTATATAACGTAAAAGCAAATTAAAAGAAAGTACTAAAACCACAACTGTACACTAACAATGTCTATTTAGAATAATAAAGCAACAGTCCCCTTTAATACTACTTCTGTAGTTCTGTAGGCTACATCACGAGCCAGATGTTTCTTGATGTACTTTAAACCATTACTTATTATAATAACATTTTTAAAGCTGGGTCTCCAACATTGCCAGCGTTGTGTTGGCCAGATTTGTGCTGCGGTGTTTATGAGAGAGAGAGAGACGAGCGAGAGGATGTGCTACACGAATGCACTACGGCTAAATCTAAAATCACTATTTGGCGGAATGTGAATGAATAGGAAACACTGCCTTTCCTCTGTCTCTGCAGCTCTGTTGTTGCTGCTGCAGTGGTCTGAGTAACTGGGACCAGGGCCCTCCGTGGGCCTGACTGGCCGGCCGGCTGCCTCCGCTAACCTCGCGTGAACTTGTGGAGCTTCTCAACCCTGAAAATGTTTGAGCACATTTTTGTTTTGCCATCAACTCTGGTAAAACTGCCAATATTTAAGTTTTACACAGTTGATTTTTCGTCTCAAAACCGTACAAAACTTGTAAAAACAAAAGCCGTTCTGCTGTTCGCCTCTTCCTCCGCTTCTTTCCGCTTCTCGTCAAGCAGTCATGGCAGAACTGCCACCAGCACTCGCTGCGGTGCACTGCAGTTAGAAATAAACCAGAAAAGTTCCTATTATGAAGATTGCTATCTCTCCCTTAAACAGCATCTATGTAAGGATGTGTTGACAATGAAATTTCCCGTCGACAAATTTTTAGCGTCGACGTCATTGATTATGTCCCTCGTTGCAGCCCTATGTCCTGTGTAGGCCTGGTATTACATTTAAGTGTTGACTTTAGCCTGTAAAAAAATATGTAAAGGTACAAAGAAAATGTGGAGCGATTTGTTTATACAGCCAGCTAATCTTATCACAGATCTGTAGGGTTTGTCTCATGTCGTTCAATTTAGATTTTTTGTCCTTTTACCAATACTCAGGTACACATCTTCTCCACCATCTCAGTTGCTGTAACTTTTGTGTCCCACATAATATACAATAATGCAATGGGTTTAGTTAAACATCAACCTGTTAAAATATTACTGTAACACTGCAGTGGGAGTTTACCTGAGTTGTCTCTTGTTTGTTATGTCTGTTTTGGCCGATGCCGAGTCCAACAATATTATGTAGCTACAGTAGCGGAGGCTGCAGTTTCAGGACCGCAGCAATCCTGGGACCGCAGTTCTAGGACCGTAGTTCTTTTCAGCACCATCTAGTGGAGTGGTGGTGGTAATGCACAGAAACACGAAGGAGGTTAACCCTGTCTGCTAGCTGTAGGGTTAACCGGTCGACATGAATCTAATCAATAATTTAAGTTTAGGCACACATTCGGTGATGGTTGTGGTAAAGATAACTGTCTTCAGGGGGGGGGGGCTGTCAAGAGTAACATAGCTAGCTAGCCAGCCATCTAGCTGGCAGCATCAGAAGGGTCCTAGAAATGCAGTTCCAGTCCTAGGATTGCGGTCCTGAAACTGCAGCCTCCGCTACTGCAGCTACATACGAGTCCAAACGTAGTGGTTGCAATCTGGAAGCTCACCACTAGAGGCCGCTGAAAACTACACACGGCCCCTTTAAAGTGCAAATTCAAATTTAAAATGGCCGACCTCCTATTGGGTTCAGGGCATGGCTCCAAGATGCTTTTTGTGTGTCATGGGATCATAGAAATTTTTGTAGAGGTAAAACTTAGCACTAGGGTTATGTTGTTGAAGGATAGTCAGTAGGTGGTGCTATGACTGAAAATAGGCATGATAGTTCTGCAGGGCAGGACTGTTATCAAACATTTTTCAATCAGTTTGACACAGATTTAAGCATGTATATGTAACTGGGCCTGTACTGCGCGGTCCCTATTTGAACCAGGGACCTCAAATATGGGAGGCGGACACTCTGACTTCAGTGACACATTTTAGCATTTTGCAGAGACACAGAGAGACATGTTGGTATTACGTTATAAGACATAGACATAATGGATATCACGGACCAGGTAAAGCAAGAACAGTGCACACAATCGGCACCAAGTTGATTTCGATCGCTTCGGTGCACCTGCTGTTTAGAAAACAGAAAAATCCAGAAGACAAGTCTGGTGTCTTTGTGACTTTAGAAAACAAACTGCTGATGGAGAAAGTCAGCAGAGCAGACACAAACAGGAAGAGACGAAAAGGCAAGCAGGTGTGTTTGCAGTAAGAACTGAAGGGAAAAGCACAGTTAGCAGATTAAAGTAGTGATCCCAGCTGACATTGGTTACACCCCTGATAGGTTCTAGTTCATTGCCTATTTCTTTCCATGGTTCACTGTTCATGGAAAGCTGAAGCTGCAGAGCACTCACTCTGAGCTTTCTCCCGAAGACGATGACTTTTCCACGTGTCTGTTCCTTCCTGAACCTCCACTCCACAAGGTTTTGGCCATTCTCTCCCGGCAGTGTCATGTTGCGTCTGGCTACAGTTGGGTTAGCAGCACCTAGAAATGGATATGAAAAAGACGTGAATTCCACATTTTATAGCGAAAAAAATCTAAACCAGAATACGCGAAACAAAAAAAGCAGTCAATCATTGTGCTGTTCACTTGCAAATGCACATCTGAATGCAAAGGACTGGCTATCTAGAAAGTAAGAACATGACATCTGCTGTTTTTTGCTTTGGAAAATGGTATAATATAGAATAAATAATTAGCAGTAACAGCACTAAAATGTTAAAACACTGGCTTGAGAGATGATCAGATCGAAAAAATGTAATATTTTGTGTTATTATATATGTTTTGTGAAAATCAATTCATAATTTGTCAAATTAAATTAGCTGAAAATATCATTACAGATCAACAATCATTACAGCTGGACAAGTATTGGCTTGTACCAAATTACAGAGTAGACTATGGCCTTTTTAACAAAACATGTCCATCAGATGGTATTTACCTGCAGAGATTTGTGTTAGCTTCTCAGAGAACAGGGCCTCTGACACAGCATGCAATACAAAAACTCTTGGCGGAAAAACCATTTACATGGAAATCTGGTACGCAGCGTACTGTACAATATATAACACCCCAGGCGTTCACCGTGTAGATAGCTTACACCCAATACTTCACACATACCGCACAGTGTCAGTCAAGATAAAGTAATTTAACAATAGCTGATTTTTGATTTTGACATGAAACCTCTGATTAGTCCATATTATACATCCAGTGTAATGTGCTCAAAACGGCATACCTGCCAGTATATGGGGCTCTGTCTGGTAGTGTGTGTCCATCCCATTGGCATAGATGACCCTCAGAGAATGGTCATTACCCACCTGGTAGCTGTTACGAAGCTGATCTATATGAGAGAAAGACAAGAGACAAATACTGAATGAACTGTAACAATATTTCACACTGAATGATTTCAACGTGCCAAATTTCAAGGCATCCATTCAGTTCAATTTAGTATTAAGACTTAATGGTAAATTCTTAATACTTAACTGAACAGAGGGTTAAGGAGAGAAAAAGGACAAAGAGATGTGAGCATGAAAGTGTCAGGGAGGGAGAGAGATAAAGGGATAAATGTAAGGAGAGAAAACAGTAGAATTAATTGAACCTGCTAATGGAGCACAGAGCAGGTATTAACATCCCCCGGCCTCTTTTAATTAGGTTCCCTTTGACCTCTTGCAGGACTAATGGCTGTGTGTGTGTGCGCACACGTCCATGTGTGTGAGCGCTGGAGAGAGACTGAGGCTCTCTCGACATTTTTACTTCTCCCTCCTTCCTTCTGTTATGCCAACAGACAGGTTTGACTAGCTAGCTTAAACTAACCAGAGTATTTCCTCACAAACCTTCTATGTCAACTTTTATGCCGTAATTTTTCAAGGGCACATTAAAAAGCTGATCGTTCGCTGACAGCCACGCACATCAATTTTCCAGCAAAACAGAAAGTTTTGTACAATGTGGAATGAATGAATGGGGAGACACAGCACACACGGCTTATCAGAGCCAGTCCATGATAATGCATGGGCATAAACGTTTACTGAATTTGTTCTGAATTAGCAACATGTTCCCTCACTTTCACAAAGACATAATGCAACAACTTGTTTACCATTTCTTCTCCGCAACTACATGTACTGTAATGGGATTTCATATTACCTAGACCACTTGCACACTGTGCAGTTTAGATGACAGCGTGGAGGCGAAACGATAAATAATGTACATGAATTGATGGAGAGGAAAGCTACACTTGTCGATGGCTTTGAATAACTTATTGCATTCCAATCAATACTTCACTACTCTGAGGGGGCATCTACTCTCTTTTCCCTCACACTCTCGGCACATGTAGCTCGCTCTGAAACAAATCACTGCCAGCCACTCGAGGCCTCGCTTCAACTGGCTCATTAGTTCAGATTTAACAAGGGCATCCGTGCTAAATTATTGTGTTCCCTCGCCATTTAGGCAGAATGTCGGAAATGAAGGATGATGGGGATGGTGGGAGTAGTGTTTTACCTTTTGCAGTTAACCTCAATTCTTGAATTATCAGAAGAGGTGAACAATGTGCTGGTGTCAAGGGCACGTTCCTACCAATATCGCCTACTGAATTGTCCCCAGCAATAATTTTGGTTAAAAAAAAATCCGTTCAACCACTGTTGAATGTGTCTACTCAACGTATTTGGTACATAAACGGTTAACAGTCAGCCGCAAATTACTGGCGCACTTCTCTCATCCAGTACAGTCCCCAACGAATCAATGTCTGTCAGATGGTCTATAGGGGGTACCATCATATCAGCAGAGCGTGCATGACGTGGAAAGAATAAGTGGCAGTCCTCCCCTTATTCACACATTCAAATGATCAAGTATTATGTTCTACTTCTGTATTCATTTCTACAGTCAGAGATACTAAGAGATATTACTTATGTTCACAAAGCTGTTTCTCAGTACCAAGTTCGCCAAGTTTGGACTTCTGTGCTTTAAACCTCGGGCTTCGCAAGTTCGGCTCGGGAGTACAAACTCCCAGAAACAGAGCACTCAGTCAGTGATTCAGCAACTGGAACAGCAGCGGACTTGATGACGGCGGGCGGGACCTCACACCTCCGAAAACGCAATTTTTAAAATCCACTCTATCTTGAGAAATCAATCACATATTTGGAGTTTAAACATCTATCTTCCCGCTTTTTGACTGCAAAATGCATTCTGGGATATCTGGCTATCTGAAGTCCACACAAGTCACCACCGATGCAGGCTCGGTAAAACGGGTGGAGCGAGAACACATCCGGGTATTTGACTGTTCTTGGCTACATTCGGACTTTTGAATTGGAACAGTACTTTGGCTGCGACTAATGCAACGTTTCACAAGAACACAAGTAGAGACAAGAAGGCAGACTGAGAAACAGATATTGTCTCAGGGGGGCAACCATTTCAATTATGGCAAAAAAAAAATCATTGTACTGTACATTACTTAGAACAGCACAGTAGGACCCTACACCATGCATCACTGTTGCCTGCAGACACTCTTGTATTCTTGTACACTCTTTCTTCACACTCCCAGCCCTTCAATTTACAACCTGCCTTCTGCTACAGCCAAACATTTCAAATGTTGACTCATCAGTCCTGCTGCCATTTTTCTGCCCCCCCGAGTTCCTGTGTTCATAGTTGAGTCTCTTGCCCTTGTTTCCATGTCTGAGGCTTTTTGGCCACAAGTCTTCCATGAAGCCCACTTCTGACCAGACCTCTCCAGACAGTAGATAGGTGAACCAGGATCCCTCTTGTTTTCTGCAGCTCTGAGCTGATGGCCCTGCTGGACATCTTCTGATTGTGAAAGGAAGTAAACATGATGTGTCTTTCATCTGCTGCAGGATGTTTCTTTGGCTGACCACTGCGTCTACTGGGCTCAGTTTTGCCCGTTTTGCTGTGCTTCTTCAAAAGAGCTTGGGCAGCACATCTAGAAACCCCTGTCTGCCTGAAATGTCTGCCTGGGAGAGACCTTGCTGATGCAATATAGCTACCTTGTGTTGGGTTGTGTCTTGCCTGTATGACTCCCCCAACAGCAGCCTCACCTTGTTTGCTGAGTTTGGCTGTTCCTCACCCAGCTGTATTCATCCTACACAGTTTTCTGTTTCAGGTACTAGATTTCATGTTTTGGAGTGTTTTGCCTGGGTAAGTACAAGGACTGGTGGGGGCTGAAGATAAAGGGTCCCGATCTTCTGATTAGTGGGCTCTGCCTCTCAGCCACAGCTTGCTCCTCTGAAACAAGGTGGCACTGCTTTCCATTTAAAAATAAAGTTGAATAGGGATGGTACAGCCAGGGACAATACTGTTCAGTGTGATACATATTACAAAGGCACTCGCAAAATAAATCCTGTCACAACACACACTCACATCCAAAATTTTTGTCATGTCCCGCAAACACACGCACACGCTTGCGTAAGCACCCTACCTTGCACCAGAGTGTAGAAGGAGTCTATTGATGACAGGTTGGTTGTTATGGAAACGTCCTCATCCCTCCCTGACGTCTCGATGTCCACAGCAACAGCCCCTGACGACATGTCGCCGTGGAGATTGGTCACCACGCCGGTGGGGAAAGTCACATTAGTCAGACGGCCCTCGCTGTCATAGCTACAAGGACAGGGAGGAGGCAGGGAGGGAGGAATAAGGGGTCATTAGTTGCCATTACTGTAAAGTGCTTTATGGATACACCACACACACACACACACACACACACACACACACACACACACACACACACGGACAGGTTCTTAGCTGAGAAGGTGGCATTTAAACTGGATGTACTCAGCAGAAGCTGCTTGAAATATATTTAATTAGAGGAAGGAGATTTTCAATACAGTGAATTTCTAATCAGTCAGGTAATTTTTTTTAAATTTTATGTCTCTTGTCAAAAGACTAATCAATCAGTGTTCTCTGGCCCCACAAAAAAGTTATGTCTACACATAAACTTGAGGAAATAATGGAGTGTGTGTGGAGAGATGATTAAGTGTGTCTCACTTCAGCTGGACACCTGTCACATGTTGACACTATCAGGTGACACTATCAGGTGACACTATTCAGAAGTGTTGCAAAAAAATCTTCTCAGTGATATTTAACATTAAGAACAACAGTCTGTCCGTCCGTATGTCGGTACAAAGCAGACATGAACTCAAATACAAACAAAGTAACGCTGCTCACTCATAGAAGGTAGTCCAGCCTATTTGGATGCTCTTGGTAGCCAGCAAGCCACTGTTGCCATGGTAACTAAACAATACCAGTTCCTGACCCTGAGCCGTGAGAGTCTTCAGACCTCCGTTAGTCCCGATGGTCAGCCAGATGACCTGTAAACACCCAAAACACACACCGCAGGCAAACAAGGAACATGGTAGATTATTTCACAGCACAGGGCTGTGCAACGAGACGAAGCTGTGGTTCCCTTGACGCTACCCAGAAAAAGTTATATACAAAAATGATACACATACATTACATACACTCTGCCAGTACAGTCTGATGTTAGCCATTGCCTCTGGCAGCAAACATCAGTAGACTGTAGGTGTGCTTTATTGTCAATATCATGTTCTAAGGTCTTTCCTCAAACTTTAGTGAGAAGCAACACTGAATTCTGAATGATAATAAAAAGAATTACTGGTTTATCACCTGGCAGTTTAAAAAAAAAATAATCAACTTGTATTTTGATAATTGCATCTTACATTTTTCCTTTTACACTCATGTGTCATGAACCCTTAATTCATAAACCAGGATCCTTAAAGTCCTAGACTCAAATCAAATCTTAATAAAGCTACAAATTGGTTAGAGACACTTGTAATGAATCAAACCCTCTTGTTAAAAGAAATGCCTGCATTTGGAAGTTCACTGTGTTAAGTTCTGTAGCGTGGCAGAGAAGATAAAAAAAAAACATGTTAGGTAGGTTCTCCAGTCAGTGCCGTTTGACCTGGCATGTCAATCTCAATCTGGAGTTGGTCCCCCGGGCGCTTTACAGTAGCTGCCCACTGCTCCCTTCAGGGACGGGCTATATGCAGAGGATGAATTTCGCAACATGTATGTGTATGTGGCCATAAAGTAGGTTCTTCTTCTTCTCCCTCTTGCTGGTCTCACCTGATTGTCAGGGGCGACAATGCGTACAGGCAGCCTGTTGGTGTCTCTACGGATCCGAAGGGTGTTCCCACTGCTGTCTGTCACCGCGGTGACATCCTCCTCATTGCTGAGAGAGACGGTGGAGGGAGGAATATTACAAAGTTATAATTAACTAAATTTGAACATTTGAAAAAGAGGAAAACAAAGAGTGCGCAGAAGTAAAATGTATATATTTTTTTAGATGTATCAAAAGAGAAGAAAGCACAAGATCATCTCTTGCTGCAAAAACATTGAAAAATGATGACACAAAGGATGGGAAAGATGAGCGTGCCATCCCCACACACACACACACACACACACACACACACACACACACACACACACACACACCTGTAGCTGAAGTTGTATTTATAGTCACCAGTGACCAGAGACATGGTGAACTGGTGAGTCCCATTGGAATCAAACACATAGAGCTCTTGGGAGGCTGGGGAAGCCACTTCATAGGAGCTGGGACCTGAAGCCAAAGAGCCTGAACACAGACAGACAGACAAACTTCTTTTCTTATTATACAATGTTCATTATTACAAGTATTTGGTTAAATTTCTAATATTTTGACAGTAGGATACAACATTAGTATTCCCACTTTGTCTGTGTCTGTACTACATACACATACCGGTAGGCGGTTGGTTGCGGCGTATGGCTCGAATCCGGATATTTCCCAGATCGGCCACATACAGCGTCCCATCCGGAGACACCACCAAAGAGGAAGGGCAATTAAGTCTTGCGTCCTTAGCATAGCCGTCTCCTGTTTGATAGCAGTCACAGTTGGCGTCATTCTTCAAGAGCGAGGAAGGTAGGGAGTGGGAGAGGAAGAAGGAGCACACAAAGAAAAGAGGTGAGAGATGGCATGTGTTGGAGAACAGAGGTAGGCACAACCAAACAATTCAACAGAATTCAACTTGACCTAAATGTATTGTGGTTTACTCTGCTATGTTATGTTGAGCAGTCACTACCTGTTGTCACTTTAACATTATATTGTATTATACTGAATCCATATCACTCGTAGACTGCTACTCATTTATTTTGTAAAACTTAAAACTATTTATTTCAGAGGAATTTACTTTTTTATTTGCTATAATACTCTCCTGACAGAAATCAATAAATCAAATGCTCTGACACAAAAATAAAAAACAATCTGGGATCTGTGGCTTTAGCAGGGCTGCAATAAGCACAGACCAAATGAAATGCCTGTCTACCTACACACCTGCGCGCACCGGCAGAACATGATCATGATCATGAACGTGTGTTTTGGGGCAGTGGCTTTTTTCAGTTGGATATTTTTAAAATATAGCTGTCTCTTGCTGGTTTCTCAACATTTCCTCACCTAGTTTTAAGTACTAATGGATCAGCTGTGCTATGACAAGGGAGTCAGGATTAAGATATGAAATTAACATATAAAATAAGGAGTGAATATGGCACTCTTCAGTGTTGATAAATATACAGTATATGAAGTAGCTGTAGTGTAGTACCTTGCAGTCACACTCAGATGGCGCTCCAGCCAGATGTGTAATTTCTCCATCAGTTGACACCTAGTGGGGTCATAGCCAGACAGACATTTGAAAAAAGAAGTTGAAAAAGAAAAGAAAATCGCCCTGCTCTTCCACTGAAAAGAAAACGACACACTCAGTCATTCAGTTAAATAGTTAAAGACTAATGTGGCTGCACCTGGAGTTGAAGCCAGACCGGCGACCTTCGTTACATTCCCTTAATCTCTCCCAGTCTAAGTCTAACTCTGCTTATTAACATATTGTCAACTATAATCCTGACTTTTACATCACTACTACTTCTGAGAGAGGTGCTTCCTTGTTGGGAAAATCGTTCATCCGATATTCAGGACATTACTGTACACATGTGTCCTGAAAGATCACCTGTCGAATGCGGTGGATTTTCTTCTCATCCGTCTCTGCGATATAGAGGACGCCGCTGTAGGACAAGGCGATGGCTGTGGCTCCCTCCAGCATGGTCTGGACCGCTCTCTTCCCCATAGTATATTCTATACCAGGCACCTGGCAGTGCATGGGACGGCCTGACACAATACGAACCTGACACATACACGGAAGTTAATTAACACAGTGTATTGTTAAGTTTAGCAAAGTGGAATGCAGATGACATCCTTTATCTGATTTACTGATATTGGTTTTTGAAATTGTTACTCCAAAAAAAATATATTAAACAAATAAATTCAAAGAACAGAACGTGTAGCAGCACATATGTCTAACATGCAGTGTGGGTAAAGACGATACCTGTCTATTTTCAGTGATCTGCAGCACAACGTTGTTGTCCAGGACGTAGATGGAGTTATCCATTGGATTGATGGCTAGATCTGTGGGCCATTCTAAACGAACCTGGTTATGGAGATGACAGAGGGGGTTAGGAGTGCTCTGCTTCTGTGTCTTATAGCTGTTACTATTGATTCTAACACTGGCTGAATCCTGCCTTTGTCTCAGTGACCTCTGAGTTGAATGAATCGTTGCCCATGGCCTATTGGTACTGTTCGCTAACGACAGATATATTAAAAATGATGTACGGTGAAATTATGAGGTCCACTGAACAACTGTTAGAAGTCAAAGTGAGCTTGCACTCGCACACAAGCAGAGCAAGTGTCAAGTAGTAGTACTTCAGGAAAAGGCGGTGCTTTTTCAGTTCTGAAGTCACTCTTGTATAAGATGTGTAAGTACATTCTCAATGGGGTTTTTTTGCCTCTGCATGAAATACATTGAGGGAAAGTGAGAAAATGTCATAACCACATGCCTTGTTAAGATTTAAAGCGCTCTATTTTTCTGATGGCACATCAGAGCCACTTATAAAATGCACTGAATCTATTTTACAACCCTGCCCACTATGAATCATGCACAAGCAGAGCTAATTTGCAATAGGGATTTACATTCACTGGAAACATTTAGTGCCAATGCAAGTGCTTTGCAACTGTCAGGGCGGACAGGTGGCTGTAGCGTGTTTAGGTACTCTTTGCACGTTACCTGTCTTATGTGCATGCTAGTATCGCAGGTCAGCGGTCGTGCAGAGGTCAGGTCATTGCTGCCCAGAACTGTGGAGATGATTCCATTGCGATCCACCTTCCTGATCATAGTCCCGTCCACAAAGTAGATCAAACCGTTTCTGTCAACTGCAATCCCTGTATGGGACAGAAACAAAAGAACACACACACAATTTAAAATACAATCATGCAGTTGATTATACATATATACAAACATATAACACAGTGTTTTTAAGCTCAGTCAGCATATACTGCAACAGATGTGCAAAATGTGCACATGTGGAAATAAGAAACAGCAAATCTGTAAATGCCTAATACGTGTTGACTCATGCTGGAACGTCTTGATGGTAATGAAGCCTAACAAGTTCACCTCTGCTCAGATGCTAAATGCTTCGTTTGCTTTTCAGTGTGAACTTGATGAACGAAGCTCAGAACACCAGGTTTCTAGTGTTACTACTCAGCCAGCAGCGCGATATCATCGCGTGCCTGAACACGTCCAATTTGAAAGCTTCAGAACCATCCCGTAAATTAAGCATCGGCTGACTTGACTTTATATTCCCCTCAAACGGGAAAAGCAGCTCTAATTCTAACAGGATCCATGTGACTCTAGTGTAAAAACTGTCACCCTACACAAAACTTCTGCACACATCAAGTTGTGTGTCCACCCATAGCTAAAGTGTCCCTGTGGTTCACTGTGAGATTCTGTTCCCTGCTGTTCCGTTCACAGGAACAACACGGTAACCGAATGTGTCAGCTCCTCCCAAGCTCATTTCATTTAAGGTGCTGTATGTTGGCTTGTGGGGACTCTGCGCCTCCAGCACCAGTTTCTTTTTAGTGCCACTGATTGTTCTCAGCACATTGTCAGAGTGCTGCAGACAGTCACTGCTCTTAAAGGGCAGGGAAGGAGGAGATCTGATTGTTCGTGACTACACCTACTGATAATATATCACTAACCATCTTTCCAACTGCCAACACTGTTGCACAGAATACCTCTAGCCACAAATATGAATAAATATCACATCACTCTGTGTGTGCATTGTGTGCCTTTAAATTGTGAAGCATACATTTATATAACAGCTTAATTTGAAAAGACTCAATACTTGGTATTTCCTACTATGAGAAGCAGTAAAAGAATGCCCTATATACACGCTTAGAAAAAGACACACTTCACCAAACGCTTTTGATTGAAAATATAACAGGTCAATGGCCAAATTCTGAAATTTTCAGCATTTACTCGCTATCTTCCTTGTTTGCAGTTTAATAAACAGAAGTCATTGTTTTCATCGACTAGTAATAAGTAGCTGTTCAAAACGGCAGCACCTCTAGTTTTCAAACTAGGAAGTACAATAACAAGGCTTTCTAGTTGTCAAGGCCTACAGCGTTTAAACTGGGATGTATAATGAACATACAGTGCAATTTATTGAAAATAAGCTCAAGTCATATTTTCAAAAATTCACCGTTGGCCAATTATAATCAGACACTGGGCTGCAGTTGGCAGTTGTTTGTAAGACATGAGTGCAATTTATGAAGCCATTTTGTGAATGAACATCCCCATTTTTTATACTCAGAATAATTAAAATATTGTAAAATGTAGTTGTTTAAACAGATCCAACACATCCAAGAGACTGACATACTGATTATACGATGACAGGAAATTAAACAGTTTCACTTGTGGTTATAAAGAAGCTAAATAACTTCATGTAAAGGATAATGATATTAAACAGAAATGATCAAAATCCCCTACATGCAAATCAAAGCAACATTATGTCAGAGTTTGTTGATTTTTTTTGTGACTTGGTGTCCCTACAGTTTCAGAGTGTTATTCACCGCTGTCATAAATAAGGACAGCTGTTCACGTGCATTTGCTATGATTACAATAATCAACAACTTTTCTTACAGCCAGCTTCAGCTGTCAGTTGCTGTGTGATGTGATGCTGTAAAGCATTAGGCTGTTGTTATGATAGGTTTCCTGTCCGGGATTCCAGTGTTATATAGTGCAATACTGGGAGCTCTGGGCCCAGAGTGGCCTTGATACATTATTATTGTAATTGCTATTTTAAGATAAAATGACTACACAATTCCGTTCCAGGTCCAGCACTGCATTTAACTCAATTCCAGTTGAGTTAAATGCAGTGCTGAATGCTGTGCTATTTAGCCAGTAACCCTACTGTACATGGGTCAGCAGGCCTATAGATTAAAGTGAAATTAGATATATTGTGATATCTTTGGCTTCAACATCACGGTCAATGCTTGCATAAACAATTATTCAGAGTGTTTTGATATTGGCATATTGACTTAGAATATCTCCTCATCCAGACTTGGAGCAATGATGTTTTGCCAATAATTCATGACGAATGCAGCGGAGCCTCTAATTTGCGTGGAATCTTTATTTAACCATGTTTATTGTCAGGGACATTATTAGACTGTGTTAAGCTTAGAGGTGCAATAACCACAGTCACAGTTGTGAGGGACCCACATTATCACTGTGATGGCTGTATTCGCTTGTTGCCAATTAAGCAGAAAACGCAAGAATTGGAATCCCACTGCAGGCAAACTGTGGCCTATGTGTGTGAATATGTGTGAATGGATATGTTGAGTCAGCACAGTTTGGAGGATGGAGCAATTACACGATCACTCATAAGAGGTTTAATCCAATGAATGTCTTTCAGCTAGCTCCTAGACACTACAGACGGTGCAAATGCTGCAAAAATCTTCCAACTCTGAAACATGAGAAATACAGGCCAAGATTTGAATTGCGAGTGATCTGAAGTATCTGAAGCATCCTCTTCAGTGACTATGGTTATGAAACAGGTGTGTGTGTGTGTGTGTTTGGGTGTGCACCTTTAGGTCCCAGTAGCTGTGCCTCTGTAGCTTTTCTTCCATCTCCACACCGTGCTTCATCAAATGGAGGACATTGTTCACCTGTACCAGCCAGTACTTCTCCATTACCTGAAAACACACACACACACACACAGACACACACACACACCACGCTTTTAATGTCGTCTATCCTTTATCTTTTCCCTGCCATATTATAAGAACTGTAGTGGACATAACAACATCGCATTAAAATTAACAATTGGAAAAACGATTGATTTTCTACACCGTGTTGGTAGAAAATGAAGCGCATGCTTACTGATGAGGTCCCGGGCACCGCTGAGCATCTTGGGTCGGTAGATTCGTCGCGAGTTAGTGTCTGACACGTACAGCTGTCCTGTCACTGGGTCGGTGGCTAGATAGTAACGGTGAGCAGGATTGTTGCTATGGAGATAAGCGATGGACAAAAAAGGGGAGACAGATAAGCAAGACACAAACAAGAACAATTTGGTTTAGCATCTTTGTGTCGTGTGCACGAGCACTGACTGTGTGTTTGTCTGTCTGTCATTCTGAACAGAGCTCCATGGCTGCGAGGGCCCATCACTTGTCTGTGACACAGTCGTACAGGCAATTTATTTCATAAGAATTTTCTTAATATTTGCTGAAATTCTCTTTACATCCAGACAGCAATCAATGCACAGACACCACAATTAAAAGAATCCACTATCTGATGTGAGCGTGGCCAATCATTTTATTCGAGCCTACCTGAGTACTCTCTGCTCTCTGCTCGTGCACTCACTGCACGTTTATGTTTAATGATGCCTACCACACTGTCTCCCACACACACACACACACACACACACAGAGCAAGAGTCATATATTAGACCTTAACAAGCCTGTGGCCATAAATCTCTGTGGCTGGTGATATTCAGCAGATGATCACTGCTATTAAGAAAGGTAAAAATACACAGACTGTGCGTGTTTTTCTGTTCTGTTGAGGTCAAGACACGCTAACAAGCATGCCCTTTTGTTTTCATTGAACTAGATCTGGACGATATGGCCAAAAATGTTATCACCATAAAAGTTTTAAATTTTTCGATACTACATACTACTAATGACGTTAAGTTTCAAATTGCTATTTCTTTTGAGTTTAAAGATTTTTAAACTCGTCCTGAGTGAACGTTGAAGAAACCTGATGATTAATTGTGGTTTAAACTCTTCTTTATGGGCACACACTTGAGGCCAGACGGTGGATCACTTCACAAATCTGAGGTAGAACATTTACAACAAAATCTTTGTCAACAAATAAGGATGAGTCAAATTAAGTAAAAGCTTTTTTTGCTCTTTTTTCCTCAACAAAATAAACATCTTAATAAAAAATAGCCCTAATTTGTGTATGATCCAAGTGAATAGAGTTAAACATTTATTGAATATTTATTGAAATTATTGATTTGTTGTATTGTTATTGAAAAAATAAAAAAAATACACTGCGATAATTATTATTGTTTTATCGTCCAGCCCTACATTCAACCTTTAGTTAGAAAATGGAATATAATTTACTAATAGAAAATCCCCTTACACTAAGTTTGAAACGTTTTTCAAGATTCAGGACAGGCAGCACACAGACAAAATGCACGGTATCAGAGAGACTCCAGCACAAAAAAGCAAATACAGAAACAGCACTGTAAGAAAGAACTTAATTAAATCCAGTAAATGATTTGATCTGCCGCTTGTGTGTGAAGACTCTTCTGTCTGTTTTCACCTGTCTGCTAGATTCTGTCACACACTGACATCTTGACGGCTCTGCCTCCACTTATATCATTTTAAACAACAAAACAACTTGTGAGGATGTTGTTAATGTCAAAGCCTGTTTGTGTGAAGTGTGAAGTGAAAATCAGGGGTGGTAAGGAGAAGTGTAGGAAGAAGCTGGATTAGACATGAAGAACATCGCTGGCTTCACACCACCTGGCAGTAGAGGAGTTGAAGGCAGCTAGGACAGAGCCAACAAACTTAATCCCCCCCCCCCTTTTACTGTCACCTGTCCTCATGGGAGAACACTACTCCCCCTCCTCTGGCTTTCAGGCTAACTGCCCTCTTCAGCATGACGACTCATCCCCTCCCCTGCCTGTGACCTGTACTGTGTGCCTCACTACTAGCCCGCTGAGAAGACAGCTGATGAGACTCCACTCAAACAAGGCTGCAGGGCCTCAACCCGAAAGTCTTCAAAGGGTGAAGACCTGTTCTGTGGAAGACATCCTGCCTCATTCCTGTGTCATAAATGCCACATTCCAGTAGCTCCAGGGAATACAGACCGGTGGCTTTGACCTCCCTTATAATGAAGACCCTGGAGAGACTCGTGCTGGAACAGCTGCAGCCCACAGTCAAACCTCTCTTACCAGCAGGTGGGTAGGAAGGCCAGAAGGGCCAGGGTTTTGCTTTGGATGGTCATCAAAGAAATACCTGAGCTGGAGAACCAATCTTTTGATTTACTGGTCAATTTACATTAGAACCCTCACATATGGTCATGAGGTTTGTATGGTGACTGAAACAATAAGATCACAGACACAAGCGGCCAAAATCAGAGAGAATTCACTCAATTTTCAAAATACAAAACCCTGTGCAGACTCCTGATTTTATATATTCAATTCAATTTATATATAAACAGTATATAAACACAATTAAGACAGACAAAAAAGAAACCACTCAACTATGCAAACTACTTAACCACAGAAGCACACAAATCAAGGAAAAATGACCAAATCAACAAAATCTGAGCAAGTCAACAAAATTATGCAGGTAAAATTATCCGCTCCCTGTGGGGTATGAAGCCGTCCAAGAGATGGAACAAACCCAGGCTGCAGACGTGATGTTATAGAGCCATGCCCAGTGGAATCCAGGCGTGAGGGGCCCAGACATCTGGAGGGAGCTTGTGGAAACACTGCTCCATTGCATTAAAAGGAGCAAGTTGAGGTGGTCCAGGCATCTGATCTGGATGCCTGGACCACCTCTGCTCGGAGGTTATTTGTGGGCATGTCTAACTGACAGGAGACTGGTTGAACCAAGACTACGCTGGAGGGATTATGTATGTCATCTTTTCTAGGAATGCCTGGTGATTCCCAAGCGGAAGCTTCCAGTTCTACAATATGAAGCGAATGCGGAAGTCCCTGAAACCTGCATTCTATTGAAAATCCAGCAGGGGAATCCAGCAAAGAAGTCCGGCTCCATTAGAAATAATGGGGAAATGACCCTACTTCTCAGCTGAATAATTACCCCAGTAAACACTTTCCTGATGAGTTTATGGTCTCAGTCGCTAGTTTCAAGTCTTCTTCAATACAAAATAATGTTCGGTTAGTAAATGATGGTCCCATTTATTTTAAAATAGACCACAAAGCAGAGTATGTTTCAGGGCGGGATTAACTATGGTTGACAAGTTGTTACCATGGCGACCTGTTAATCAGGCTAGATTGACTCGTACCCTCAGCACTGTGTAAATTTAACCAGCGCGGTTGAAAAAGCTTATTAGTTTATTAGTCCTTATTAGGAGTTGGCTGTTCACTTTCTCTGGTGAGTATTATTATTATTATTTAGTTTTAAGACAGCCCTGTTAAAATGACAGTTAACGTGAGTTACAGTTGCACCTAGCTAAGCAAGCTAGCTAGCTCCACACACGGGCGTTAGCTCCGCCGTCACTTCCGGGCATTTACTGGTTGCAAAAACTCGACATGGCGGCGCACTATCGGCCAAACTCGAGGCTTTAAAACGGCGGTCCACAAGCCAACAGGTGACATCATGATGACTATGTCCATTTCTTATATACAGTCTACGGCGTGCTACCTCTGACATGTAACAATTGTAAGTTGCTTTGGATAAAAGCGTCAGCTAAATGAATAAATGTAAATGTAATGAAAGTGTCTAAATGAAGGAAAGAACAAAATTAAGAAGAAGGAAAAGAAGGAGGCAAAGGAGAAGGGAAATATGGTTGTAAAAGGAGGAAAAAAAATGAAGGATGGAGTTAAAGGTGGGTTGTGATTCTGGTTAATTGATAGAGTGAACAATGACACAGCAATGTTACTAACGTTAGCTAAGTTGTAGGTTAACAAACTGTCACTTCAGATGCTGCTGTGAAGCTAACACGACCTGCTCAAGACAGCGATGCGAACACTGGACTTTTCACAGTGCCCACCTGAACGGACAGTTAGCAGACCATGAGGAGGTATTTGCTGAATCTGACAAAAAGATGTGTACTGCATTAGAATCGTGTACCCAACCTTTAATGAGAAATACTTGAGAGAAGAGGAAATAATTTAATCAAGAGAACAGAGAATGAAGCAATAACAAATGAAACAGAATGCAGTCGAGATGGTTTGAACATGAAGGAAGGGCACAAGGTAGAATATCAGTGACATAACTAGTCCTCCAAAGTGGAACTTGTGTTTTAATTAAAAAGTCAAATTTAATTGAAAACTACTTTTGGAAATGTAAAAAAAAAAAAAATTGTCCTGCCAGTGGCAAAGAAGCTCCAGTTAAGGTGCTGCTCTGTATGTGAAGGAGGAGACATACAAGAAAACTAACTTGGCTTAGCTTAATTTAAAAGGAGGAAAGAGCAAACTAGACAGCTCAGAAAATCTTTTTTTAAGAAAAACATCAGCACTTTACACCAGCACTTTATTCAAATACCTAAACACAACATACTGTATTATTTTATTTTATTTCTTTTTATAGTGACTATACACATAGATCTACACACAAATATCTACACACATACACATGGTAACGATAACACAAGTAAATAGGTTATATATAAGTTATATATGTATCTATATATCAAAAGACAAATAAGGTTTGGGGGGGTGCTAAGTGCTTTTGGGGGAGTGGGAGGGACAAAACTGCACACTATTAATTATCTCAAGGATACTTTAATGTAATGTCTTCTTAAGTGTGAAGTAGAAAACATGGTTAAAAGAGATAGAAAATTACCAAGATTAACTATCAAAATAAGAAAAAAGGGACTCCAGGACTAGATAAGATGTATTTTGTCCTTTTATTGTTGCTGTAAGTTTTACCAGTGACAAATGTCCAGTGAGAAGATTGAACCAGTGCTGAATTGATGCTTTTGTACTATCTTACCAGTTTAAAAGGGCGGCCTTTTTAGCAAGTGTTAAGGAAACCAGAAGGAAAGGTTTGTGTGTGAGTGAAATATGAACTGAACACAAATCACCTAACAAAGCAACTAAAGGGCTGTCAGGGATGCTGAGGCCAAGCATGAAGGATAGAGTGGTCAGGACTTACGGCCAAAAGGAATGAATGAATGGACATGATCAGAGTGAATGGATGTTATCATCAATCGCTTCGTCTGCAAGTGAAGCCCATGCGATAGAGTTGATATGTAGGGAAGTGTGCTCTATGTAAAAACTTGTTTTGTATTAGTTGTGTATTGACATTCTGTGTCATTTAGAATGTATTTTTGCATACGATTTGCAAATTAGAGTGTAATGTAAATTAAGATTGGACATCCATTTATCTATTGGGGTTGATATTGTCCTATCATGTGAACATAAAAGCTTAGATATTATTTGGTTTCAGTTTATGGAGTTTTAAAAAGAGGTAGGGGGGTTTGTTACAGGAAATGGTATGAGAATTTTTCTCTCTAATAATATCTTTGAGTTGAATCTATTGAAAAAAACAATGGTCAGGCATATTGTATCTTTTAATTGGTCACAGGTCATGAGCTGGCCTTTCTCAAATAATTGTTCCAGGTTGGTTACTCCTCAGCTCAGAAAATCCTAATGTATCAGACTTAATCACAGATTGGGCATAGATCTGTAGAGAAAGCTGGAACAGCAGCTTTGGTGCTGGATTCCTCCTGAATGTAAAAGGCAGACGACTGAGCAGAACTCAGGATTTACCCACTGACTTAAAGCAACTTCATTTGTATAGCTTTTTTACGCACTCGTATCAGTTCATCGTAGAGACATTATCGGAAGGAAAGTCTTCGAGAATATGTTGCTAGTCCGTGCCGCCTAGAACAACACATAGAGTCCTTTTCTGGTCTAACGCCCTGTCGACAGGACAACATTTTTGTCCTTCACTGTTTTATGTGACAATGCTATGGTTAAGGCTTCGTTTGGTATAGGTGCAAAGACCACTTGGTTACATGTAGGTAAAGATCATGGATTGGGTTTATAAATGTACTTTCTTAGAGTTGGGGAGGGGGGCGACATCAAGAAAATATTTACTACAGACAGTGATCGGGCAGTAGAGGCAGTTTGTGACAATAACTGAAAATCACATTGGTCACCCTATTGTGAAATTTCACTGAATTTCATTCCAGAAAAAGTTAGACGTTGAAAAAAACTATTTAAAGTCTTACCTTTCCTCTGTAATGGACACAGTAGTTAAAATAGTTAATTTTCTTGTCGCTTGCCTCTTACTCACTCACCACTAGTTAATTCTCTCCTGAGGGCGACGCTGACAGTGCTTGCAAAGATTTGCCTCTCCATTGGGTGAAGTACACTGATATGATCAAAGCCTTTCTGATTGAAAATGAGCTGAACTATGCTGAGCTGGAGGAATGAGAAATGGCTTGTGACATCACAGGACATCTCAACACAATGAAGCTTCAGCTGGAAGGCATGTGCCAAACAGTGCTAGCTCTGTTTGATGCATGGAAAGCATTTCTGCCAAATGTCAGGTTCTTCTCCCATGACATTCAAACTTGAGCCTTTCGCAACTTCAGACACCAGTGGAAGATGTCAACACCCAAGCTTGTCAACTCTGATGACATCAGTGTACATCCAAGAACTTTGAGATGGAATTCATCAGATTTCAAGAATTTCAGCAGTATGGGCCAAAATGTGTCAAAGCCAGAAAACTCTAAGGAGAGAAATGTGGCTTTGCCCCTATCTAACTGGATCGGTATTGAGGAGTTTAAGGGATCCCTCTAATTGACAAGCCGAGTTCACATTTCACTTATTTGCCATCATCATGGTTTTGTATGTCTGCATAGGTAACTGCACAAATAATAGGCCTACAACTCGATTATAATCAGAAACAAATTCAAATTTCAGAGAATAGCGAAGCTAATGATCGGTATGGAAGAGGATCAGGGCCATGTGTGAAATTTTTTTTGAGTTCTTAGAACTTAGAATCTTAGAATTCAAAAAAAAAAATTCACACGTGGCCCTAATCCTCTTATTTAATTTGGTTCATAAAATTGAAAGTAAAATTACAAGCACAGTGGTAAATGCCGCTGGCACACCAGTCATCTTCTTTTTGAAAATAGACATTCATAATAAATAAGATAAGATCTGAAATTAGTTAAATCCTTTACTTAAGAAAAACTAGAAACACAACAATTGAAAAAGTAGTAAAAGTAAAAATCCTGTATCCAGAATTTTACTTAAAGCTGCACTTCTCAATGTTTATGAAACAATAACTACCGCTCTGCGAGTATATGCCTCAGCCAACCAGTCAAGCTGCTGTTTACAACATCTGTCCAGACTCATAGAATACTGTATATATAGTGAATACTTGGAGGAAATTGAATAAAAAGTAATGGGTATATTCTGGATGGAAAAGTTATCACTATACTGATGATACAGATGTATGTTTCCTGTCAATATACATTGTTGAACTGATTAATGATCAGTGTTCTGTTCTGATGTCATAGTGAAGTTTCAGACCAGTAAATATCTGCGCAGCTCTATGACGAGAGACAGGAGGGGGACAGGTGAATAAAAAGTACCTTTACCTTTGACATTTTGGGTAAAAATGTCCTCACTTCATAGTTGTATCTCATTAATCTGTCTCAAATGTTGTCAATTGAGTCAAAAGTGTCACCAATTCATTGTCCTACAAACAGTGAAATATAGCCATCATGTGTAATGTAAAAAGGGTCACATGTAAAAAATGGTTATTGGACTGTTCTTATATTCAATTCAATTCTATTTTATTTATAAAACACAACAACAGTTATCTCAGAGTGCTTTTCCGTACTCTGTGATGTTATATGGAGCCTTTCTAGTCTTCCGACCACTCAAAGCACTTTACACTACATGTCACATTCACCCCATTCACACATTCATACTCTGATGGCAGAGCCTGCCTTGCAAGGTGCCAACTGCTCATCAGAATGGAACTAACAGTCATACACCCTCACACACCACAGCCGTCGGGAGCAATTTGAGGTTCAGTATCTCGCTCAAGGACACTTTAACACACAGGCTGAAGGAGCCAGGAATCGAACCATAAACCTTCTGATTACTAGACACCCCGCCCCAGCTCCTGAGTCACAGCCTTTGTTTAGTGACAAACCCTTCGGTGGCTGTGGTCCCAGGTGAGCGGGCTGTCTACTGACCACAGGGTTGGCAGTTTGGTTTCCACCTCCTGTCCATATGCGGAAGTGTCCTTGGGCAAGACGCTGAAGCCCGGGTTGCTCCCCAACTGCTGTGGATGCTGTTGCCTTTCTGGGCAGCAACTACGCAATCAACATCAATCTCATTTCCAGCCAACAACCAGAAGCTGTTTTCAGGGAAACATCTCTGATTAACCCACTGCACACAACGCAATCAGCACCAAACTGCAAACACACAAAGCTCGCTAAACCTATTCAGCTGTCAACAGGTTTCATTTTAAATGAACACTTAAGTTTACAGAGTGAAGAAGGGAGATGCTGGCAAATAGCTACTTTTCCCAGCCCTTGGCTTCTCTCTGCCTCCCTCATTCTGCTGACAGCCCTGTTGCAGTATTTCTATAATATGTAAGAAAGTGAATGGTTAATTCCACATTTCCAGATTTAATCACTTACTTTGGTGAGTAAAATGAAATCAAG
This sequence comes from Lepomis macrochirus, assembly GCA_024633595.2. Taxonomy (NCBI): domain Eukaryota; kingdom Metazoa; phylum Chordata; class Actinopteri; order Centrarchiformes; family Centrarchidae; genus Lepomis; species Lepomis macrochirus. Next base: position 2,309,825 of record JALXJV020000003.1, read on the forward strand.
GCAGATAGAAATGACAGCCGAAGCAACAAAATCTAAGACCTATGTTATAATTAACGAGAAAGCTCAGTTCATTTCCTGACTGGTCTGGTTACACATCATCTCTTTGACCTTTTGTTTGCCGCTGTCCTCTTCACAAGATGCAATCACTTTAAAGCTTCACCAGGCTTTAGAAGAAGAAAAAAATATATATGCAAAATTAGCTTGCTAAGAGCTTGATCCGGCTCACGATCCTCTTGATGCACTGTGGCCTTGGGCTAAGGACGTCAGTATACTCAGGTCTGAAAGCTTCCAGGAATGAGCAACAGTGATTTTCTTCATTTAAAAGAACAAACGTGTGTAAGCAGCATTAATTGACAGTGAAATGAAAAGAAGGGCGTTGAAAAGGATTAGTGACTCTTACCTATGTCTGAAATCTTTGTTTCTTTAGTACAGTTCAAGCAAAGGAAAGAAAACAAGAGCAGAAACAAGAGTTAGTAGACAGACAGGTCTCTGTTAGATATAAGAATTCAGAATCTGAATCGTGCTTCTCAGAGGTCAGTAGGAAAACAGATTTCAAATGGCTGTTGGAGTTTCGGAGAAATGAGCACTCAAGACTGTGCCAGGAGCATGTTGAAGAGCAATAATCCAGACTTTTCCTTCCAAAATTCAGAATGTTTTTATAATTGAGCACTTTGGCTAAAGAGTACGTGAATGTTCTGGCCATGCATCTGTCCCTCTCTTCCTTTATGTTTTTGAGCTTAGCTTCAAAGTCCTCCAAGACCAATGATGTGGAGTTGAACAGTTGGTTGCAGGAAGGATTAATGCCCAGAAAAGAGGAGCCACAGAGAGACTAGGTTTTAATTAAAAACCAAGAACTCTCAAATGAGTCACTTCATTTTCACAAATGTTATGCGACATATTTTGTTTTACTCAAATCAACCATTCATGCATTTACAATGACCCTGGGAAACCTGGATGAAATGGTTACCGTAAAATGGAGTTCTCTGAGTTTATCTCTGTGACACTATAAACTCTGGACAAATTCAGCCACAGCCGGAGCAGAAGCCAGACTCCCACCCTCCCCTCTTACCTCAGCTCCATGACACTGGTAACATTCCCAGAGGGGAAAATCCTCCTGATGTAGTTGAAGTCTCCGACGTAGATGCTACCATCTGCTCCACAGGCCAGAGCCAGGGGCGCCAGCAGCTTGTTGCCCTCCGCCTGCCCGTTACAGCTGGGGCAGGAGATGCTGCGGCGACGTCCATTTCCTAGAAGAGGATGTTGAAATACATTTCAGCTGTCTGCTCTTTCCACAAAAATACATTCACCAGTTGGGAGCTCATTTTATATTTAGTTTATATGTATATTTGTTTTTTTCAGGCCAGGTTGTTGAACTCTGTTGTGGACCAAGCATTGATTTGACAAAGTCAAGTCAAAGAAAGACGTGGGACAGACGCACTGTCCACCATCGCCATGACCCAGGGTTCAATTCCCTGTAGGGTGCTGTCAAAGACGGCGGTGCACAGAGACATGGACGGAAATTTTAAAAAAGTAATGATGAAAAATATGTTTTTCTCTTCCTATGAGTATAATAATAGTATGTATAACAATATGCGGAAAATAAAGCTGAATCAAGTCAATAATATTTTAATCTCTACTTACCCATGATGCTGCTGATCACAGGGGGCTGCTGGGAAATGAAAATGTTCTCACCATTGCCCTTGTACAGTATACCTGATGGAGAGAAAATGTAAAGATGAGAGAAGGGTCTCTCTCTCTCTCTCTCTCTCTCTCTCACACACAGCCAGTCTAATTATACTTTGCAGAGCATTGGTACGGTAGAGGTGAGACTGACTTCACTAACACAGCTGTCATTTCAAAATGCACCAAAATATTGTCCTTTTATTAAAAATCAGAGGATCTGTCATTGGGGTTCACAATGATGTGATATTTTCTTCAGTTGTTGATTGGACTATATTTTATTTTGAAAGTAAGGGTGTTCTGCAACACTATTACTATAGCTTCATTTAAACAGAAAAAAAGGCAAAAAAATCTCTTTTTTCAAAAGTGTAACAAAGTTGCTGACATAAAAAAATATAACATAAAAATATAGCAATTTAAGATGAACAGCTGAAGAGGAAGATAAATATCACTTACAAGTTCACAAAATATCAAAATATTCTTATTTCTTCACCACAATTCATCAACAACAAGGATCAACAGAGTAATCAATCGTAACATCTACAGCCAGAATTACCAGCCACCGAGTCATTTAAACGTTGGTAGCCTTGTGTTGTCTTCAGGCTAATCGTTACACTGATGAAAGAGTGAAGCTCTTGAATGTCCTTGATCTGATAACGTTAGTGGAGATGAAGCAATTATGAGATACACAAAATTACCGTTGGATTCATGACACATACACAGCGGCCACTGTGAGTAAGATAGTGGATCAGAATCATTCTAAAGTAACAGGCGCATGTCCGCTATTTGCAATCAGCAAACTGCCTCCCCCTCCATTTCTCTGTTTAATGAAATATGTTGACCTAGAAGTGTATCATGGAGTGAAGTGGTGAAGCAGTTGTAAGAGAGAAGCATGGATCCTAAAGTAAAAAAGAATTTCACAACTGAAGAAACTGATACAATGTCCAATGTAGGAGCCTGAACAGGCTCAGTACGTTATATCACACACAAGTCACTAAAAACAACCAGAAGTGACTATCTGGAAACTATCACATACTCCTTTGTAAGCTTGGACTGGACTGGATTTAGTTTTTAGAGAGCTTTTATTTTGAAAAATTCTGAACAACATTAAAAAGAGTCTGTTGCCTGCTTGACACACCTCTGAAAGAGCGGTCAGAAAACACGACTCCCCTAAATGTCCTCTGCCTGGAGATCCTGGGGAGCAAACACCGGGACACAAACAGTGCAGCACATGCTTTATTGTGAGCATGCGTAACAGTCTCTACATAATCCAATCCAATCCACTTTATTTATATAGCACTGCTGTACATCACAACAATAAGAGACAAAATAGGATAAGAGTAATAAAATAAGATAAACACAATAAAATAAAGTAATAAAATCAAATTTTCATAATTAATTTTGTTGAAGAGTAAAAAAACACTTCCAACAAGGGATCGTTTGGTTGAGGTGTAAAAGGGTAAAAGCCATCAAAGTATGTAACTCACACATCATTCAAGCTTCTGCTCCACTGAAGAAAACATCAGATCTGTGGTCTGATAAGGAAATTAACAAAAGTGCCATATTTCCATTAAGTTTTGCGCATGGTGTCCCATTGTTTGAGGTTGACTGGAGGTAGGAGATTAACAGCTCATCTCATTGCGTCTCTGTGCAATGGTTTAATGACACCCAGCTAAGAAGTTAGCGCCACAAACAGTTTACCTTAATGAACTAACTCCTAACATTGACATAAGTGTTGTGGATGGAAACGCACCCTCCGGCCTTGGTGATGGGGGCGTGTTCACATGCAGCGGCCCTTCAAACTTTGCTATACTTTTCTTTTCATTTATTCTGGTTTTCACCTTTATGCTAAATCATTCATTAGTTATGACAGAAAATACACACGTCAGCATTGGAAAAGGACGCGCAGGGAGTGAATTAAGTGCAGCGGACCCTGGGAGGATCACTGCCCCCAGCATCAGCCGCTGCAGGGAAGAGAGGGAGGACAGCCGGGATAAGATCTAAACTAATCCAGCTTGGACCTAAGGCTGCTCCACTACCCTACCTAGTCCCGGTTAATCGTTCACAGGAAGATGGAGTTCCTTTGACTCTGTTCTAAATTTAAATATTTGTATACAGTAAACTTTGTGTGTGTCGCATGGACGGGATACCGCTTTCATTGAGCTACCCTTTGTTGTTTGACCTTGATTCCTTGATTGATTTTCTTTTGCAGATATTCTGGAAATTTGGTTAAAAGTTGCGATACATGTGGATGGAACCCGACTGGAGTGAATAAATGAATACTGCAGTACATATTTGAAAGAGCCGTCAGTTCCTCTGACATGATTTATGCATCAATATGCTGTCTTCCGGTAGTAGAACCCTTTTGTGTTACATGGTGTAAGTGCTTTATTTAACTTTTCACATTGAACACAATCAATTTATAAGTTCTTCAAACCCAGCATGACACATTGCTTTCGGACTTTAAATCCCACATCAGTCGGTTCCCTTCCTGTCCAGCTGTCTCTATATCCCTCTCCTTCTCTCCATCCTCCTCTCCTTCTTTCATCTCTCCCTCAATTAGTAGGTGTTGATTGATCAACAGAGACTGAGCCAGCAGGGTTCCACCCATGCTGTGCAGCGGTCTACACAGGCAACTATTGCCTGACTGGAAAATAGTGTGTGTGTGTGTGTGTGTGTGTGTGTGTGGTGATGCAGGGTGATGATAAAGAGATGGTGATGCAGGGTGATATGAGAGAGAGAGAGAAACAGTGTAGAAAGAGAGAGGAACATCGAATTCTCCTGCTGTGTTAGAAGAGAGAACGGTAAAGCTTTCTCACACAGCTTTCAGTCTGTGTGTGTCTCTGTGTGTATAAATTAGCGCATCTGACCTTGATTTCAAACCTGTAGATTGGAGACTTCTTACCACATCCATTAAGCACCCTGACACACAGCTCTGATCTCTAAGAGCTAGCGCCAAACAGGTCAGACTGCCAAACCCCTTTCTTTTGCCTCACACCTTCGACAACACTTGGACACACAGTTCCAAGTCATGATCCAAAAACATTGAAGCAAGATAAAAAGACAGCCAACCATTTTAAGGCCACTGTGAATTAGTATAACTATTGCATGCTTGGAACAAGAACTGAGAATATATGTTTACAGCAGACGGACTTGTGAAAGAAGAAGATACGGCGGAGATAAAAAAAAAAGGAAACCATCCAAATCATGAAGTAACTGATGTGTTACTGATGTGCTGATTTCATGACGTGAATCGGTTGAGCAGTCGCTGATAAGAACAGACTAGAGCCAACTGTGCCACAAAAACTTCAGGTGTGGACCGCCAAACATGTCCTAATAGTGCCCGAGGAACAGCTGCTTTGTCGTTTGGTGTGTCAGGACTTTCAGACACACAAACGGTACTTATGGTACTCTACAACTTGGTAAACACATGCACACGAGTGCATAATGCATAAAGCAAGTTGAACAGTGACTGGAGGTTCTCAGCGCTGGAAGTCAGTGAAGAGTGACTGAAGAATGTGAAGAATGACCTTCAGCCAATCAGTGGAATGCACTAGTGCAATATTTAAAAAGACGGCTCCTCACGGCCCAGGATGAATGTAAAGTTTTAGATCTTTATAATTACAAATAAAAACAATTCTTTCATTCAGGACAAGTGAATGGCTTTTCCTTGAGCTGTTGATGACCGGACTAAAACTGGAACGAATTTGCAATAAAAAACATCTGCGCTGGTATTTTTTATTTTTTATTCTTTTATTTCCTGCAGTTTTATTTATCACATATCTGGAATTGAACTGAACGTGTGCATAACTATTACATGAGGTAACAAAAAGGTACTTTACCTGTCCCCCTATTTTTATAGATTCATTAAACATGGACAATACACATACATATTACTGTATGCTGATGGCTAATCTGTTATGCTAATGACTCTTGATGAAGTTATCCCATCACCTAGGAATAACAGAACTAGTCCTTTTCAGAAAACAGTTTTATTACAGTTACCAAAAGGATAATGTTGCTATTTAATGCTACTTGCTCTTGTTCTAATACTTCTTCTGTTACTGCTACTATGGCAGCCTTTACTAGCACTACTACCACTACCACTTATATTACTACTAATCTCCCTCTTGCCATTCTCACACAGGCCTCACTCACAAGCTTCCCGCCCTGAGCGTGATGTCAGATGGAAAAGGGCCGCTGTGTGACTATGTCGAAGGGAGGTAAAGGTTTTGGATTTTAATATTAAGAATAAGCTGCTCATATCTCAATACAATTGGTGGGAAAAACAAATTTGATTGAGAGGAGGAAATAAAAAAAAAATCTAAATTCTGTTACATAAAATAAATCTAGAATCTTCTCTTATCTCTGCGTTTCTGTGTGTAAAATACTGTATGGATTTTTCTCTCCAGGGGTAAAATTCAAATGAAGAGAAAATCACTTTCTGATTGAACATCATCATCGATGGCCACTCGGGGGTCCATTATGACTGTCCTCCTTCTGGGTCCTTACGGGTCTTCAGGTGGGCGTAGAGGCCAGTCCTGGAGCCGCATTTGTTGGGGTAAGTTGACCTTCGCAAGGACGCTAAAGTTGGTGCGCTTACCCCCCCCCCAGCTAACCCCAAAGATCTTTCTGAAGAATCGCTGTTGGTGTGCATCGAGTGCCTTCTTGTGCCTGCTATATGCGGGCCATCTTTCTGACCCATGCAGCACTAATGCTTTGTACACCAACAGTTTTATTCAGGCCCGAAGGTCCGTGTTTCTAAAACCCTTTTTCTTAATCTTCAGAAGACCAGGCTGGCACAACTGACACGACGGCGTAGGCTGCCAAGATATGGGAAGTGTTCAAAGGTCACAAGTATATGTTGCTTTGTGTTAAGGAGTCATAAAGCTTAACCCTTGAATACACATATAAAGGCAGCATCAGTGTGAACTAGGTAAGAATCAAGAGAAGACTAGCTCTGGTGAAGCTAAGGCTACCTTTGATAATACATGGTATTACACATGATAATACTGTAGCAAGGTGACAGAAATCTTATTAGAGGGAGCAGGTGTCCGACTGATTCACTTACCTGCAGGTTACTTTGAAAAAAAAAAGTGTTTTGTTTTTGCATTTCCTTGAGTTATTAGATGTAAGGAAAGAGTAAATTCGTTGTTAAAAAACTCAACTACAAACACTTGGATTTGTGGTCAAAAAGCCCCCACATAAATGTAAAGTTGTTTAAAGTTCAGCAATTTTGATTTGGTTTGATGTCCTGGAAAATAAGCATGTTCTGTGGAGCAAAGCACAAAGCTAAAGCACTCCAACTGTGGCTGAGCTGCTTTACCAGGCAGCTTACACACTTCCACTCGCAGAGTCAGAGACGTGGGAATGCATAGACATCACACACACACACACACACACACACACACACACACACACACACACACACACACAGGAACGCATTCTCACAATGCATGCAAAAGAAAGCAGATCATCTCTGTCAACCCTGTGCCCCTGAAATCCCTCCACACACACAATCTCTCTCTCTTTCATCCAGTCTTATCTGAGTTGTTCAGCAGTGCCCAACGATCACACAATACCAGGTGTGTGTGTGTGTGTGTGTGTGTGTAAAGGTGTGAACAAGTCTGTGCACACAAATGCAGTTTGTGTCTCTTTTCCTCCGTCATTCTCTTTTCTTCCCTTATGTTGTCTCTCATACCATCCAGTTTCTCTCATTTTCTTTCTGTCTTTGTTTTTTTTTTTTTTTGTTGGTGCCTCTCTTCCCCACAATGAAGATCTACATTCTGGTATAAGATGATGTAGACTACTGAAGCACAGTAAGTCTTAACCTCTGATCCGTTTTCATGGTTGCGCACAAAAAGGTTGAGTAGTTTGACATTTTAAAAGTTAGTGTTGCTAAACAGAAAAGGCTAATTTTATGCTTAATAATAATATTAATATTTTAAGAATTAGGCATTTTTGGTATTTTTTGCTCCTTAAAAAATTTACTGCACTATCACAAACATTTCTTTGAATAAAAATCAGCTTCAAACATAAGATGATTGAGGAAAAGTAAAATGATCGTGTAACCAAATTCATAGTTTGTTCAAAATGAATCACTCCCTCATCATTTATACAGCGCATTGTGGAAACACAATGTGCTGCACAGAGTGTGAGCTACCGCATGAATAAATAAACATCAGACATAAGTAAACACAACTGAACCTCATCTAACCTGACCTCAGCACAGGCGTCATATGTATTTCTTTTAAGACTTTAGCAGCTGCATTTAGGAGTAGCTAACAGATGAGGTTTCTGAACTGCGTGACTTTCCAGAGACAACTGGGACATATGATAGACATTCAGTTGTTTTCTTGATACATTCCGATAGCGTGCATCGTGTATGCAGCTTATAACTTTTCATAGTTATAAGAACAGCCCCCCTTTTTCTTCTGTCCACACTGCAAGAAGTGGGAACGATCGTAGTTCTTAGAATGTCGGATTGAGGGACTTTTTTAGCTCCTACTTCAGAGTCGGTACTGATGTCCAGCCGGCTGCCTCTGTCCCTTTTGAGCTCAACACTTTTTCTATTCCCATTTCTGAGGAAACCAACATCATTCCTTCTGTGAGGCTAGCTGAGGAGCTGGATCACTGCACTCTGTCCCTAAGCATGACAAAAGTGTGGAGAGCTTTCCAAAAGTTAACCCGCAAAAGTCACCAGCGCCGGATGGCATTCTAGACCGTTTCCTCAGGAGGTACCTGGAACCTCTCACTGAACCAGTCTGCAGTGATCACTTGCTTTAAACAGACCACCTGTACCCAAGATACCCTCTATCACCTCCCTGAATGACTACCGCCCTATAGCACTGACCTCCATCAGCATGAAGTGCTTCAAGCAGTTGGTCAGAACCCACATCTGCTCAATTCTTCCTGACGTGTTGGACCCCCTCTAATTTGCATACTGACCCAACAGATCTACAGACGATTCCATCGTTCATCTCTTTTTTACGGCTTTATTGCCGAAACACGTATTGCCCAAACTACCGGACCAGGCACCACGATGGGTGCGAGGAGAGAGCCGGAAAAGAGCCATGATGGCCCAGTTTGGATTTCAGGCTGCTCCTAAAGATCTACACAGGTGGGTTGGCAAATCAACGGAAATCAGAGACTGCTGTGCTCACAAGCCCTCGGCAGGAGGTCCGTGTTTTGAGCTGTCAGCGCAAGACTCTGGCAAGATGAGAGGAGGTGGACATCGATGATGCTTGGTGCTCAAACACAGTCAAGATGGACTCTGTTTTCCAACTGTCAGACTTTTTTATTGTGATCTTTATTGTGAATTATCATCTGGTTGCTGCTGTTTACATTCTCCCTGACGCAAATTCAAAAAATGCACTGCAGAATGTTCTTACACTCAGGCCCGAATCAGACAAAATGTGTTTTATGCAGTGAGAGGCGCCGTTTTTTAATTGTATTATATTGGCAGTGAGCGTTCTGCGCGCTGTTTAAGCGCCCTGGGCGCCACGCTTTTTTGGGCGCCTGCTGCGCCTCACGTTTTGGAAGGAGTGCTCTGAGCAGAAAAGCGCCTGACGTCTTTGGCATTTTTTCCCCATAGTTCAATCGAATGAATGCAGAGGCGGGACGTTGGTTGAGCAGATGGAAGTTTACAGCTGCTTGGATTGTGCGGAGACTGCAACAATGGAGGAGAAACTTGTGGTTGCTATTGCGGGTCATCCGGGAGTTGTATGACTTTACAAACCACAACTACCATAATATCAACAGGAAACAGCAGGTCTGGCGGAAAGTTAGTGAGGCAATTGAGATGTCAGGTAAGATTCTTATTTAAACTGTACTGACGTTAACAGCAGTAGCAAACAGTTCGTAAATAACCTTTGAACCGACCATCGTCCAGGTGAAGCTCCTGCACCAACTGGTGGTACTCCGTGCAGTGTCTCCTGTCTCTGAGGGTCTCATGTACCCACACCGATCTCCATTTCCTTGTCTTCAGCATGTTTAAAAGCCTCTCATCCTCAGTCAAGGCCAGAACAAGCGCCCTCCGCCTGTCCATTATTTTTATTAAATGTGACAAAAGACACAGTTGTGATCAAAAGCAAACCACAAATTAGCCTACAGATCGCTGGTGCTATAAACCTTGATTGACAGGACAGCTGATTCGATAGTTGTCTGGCAACATGAAGAAAAACGCAGCGCACTGCTCTTTCCAAATTCAACCAAAAAAACATTGCTGTGCGCCTCGCGTTTCCCAACTTGCAAAGCGCGGTCTGTCTGATCGGGGCCTTAGTGTGATTGAAAGGACGCCAAATTTTGTTTCGTAATACAACCTTGTGTTTGTGTAATGACAGATAAATGATCTCATACCTTGTAAAGCATATCTTGTCATAGATTCCTAAATTTGAGGATTTTTCAAAATGGAAGAATAAAAAGTTCTAATTATATATTTAGTATTACCACTGTCTCCTGTAATAATGTTATAAATATTTGATTAGGAGGATAGTGAGTAGTGTGACTGTGTTTAAGACAGCAATCTGCTGTGGGCATAACACTGCTCATGTCTTATCCACACAGCACTGATTATGATTACTCTCCTGCAGGCTGATAGCAATCCCTTCAGACCATCCGATTTACAAAATGCTGGACACGCCTTACAGCTGTCACACTGCCATATTATCTACAGATGAACATAAAGACTAAACACAATGTTGAATATAAGACTTTCAGTAAATAGAAAGGTAGCTGGTCTTCCCAGTCAAAACAAGAAAACATGAAAGACTGAAATCACTGAAGAGTGTCTTACTGCCAGAACGTTAGAAGCCAACACTCACTGTACAGGCATGTTATTTCCAAATCTAACACAACGTCCCATCCACATCATTAGTGGAACTACAAGACAAACAGCAAAGAAAACACAGCAGGAGTGTTTGATGGTCTTGCTCGCTCTCAAACACACACACACACACACACACACACACACACACACACACACACACACACACACACACACACACACACACACACACACATAAGATAATTCTATGTCCATATAGTGTGTTTAAATCCCAAAGGGACAAACACACATTGTGCGTTGGCGTACTCTCCCTTGAAGACACAAAATCACACCCAGAGACCATTATAAATATAGACAGAAAATCACAAATCACACCTGCATTTTAAACGCACACACCCACACCCACGCACACACAATCGGGTGACAAGGTGTTGAAAACCCAAGAGTGCTGCAGGCAGGGAGGAATGAATAGCAATGTGATGGATGGGGTGACAGATAGAGGACAACAAGGAAGGGGAATAAGGAGAGGGGGAAGGGGGTTTATAAAGTCAAAGTGCCTTTAAAGCTGCAAAATGCATTTTTATCTATTCATGTATCTATTCTTATATGAACCACTTTTTAAAAGGTGGCCTATCTGAATGGAAATGAATCTCTTTTCATGCAGGTACGGGCGACCCATGTAGGTGTTACTGTAAGCAGCGCCGGAGTAACAGTAATGCATTCTTTGTGAACCCGCTTATTATACCGTTATTATTATTATTATTATTAATATAACAAATCTGTATTTAAACCAGATTAAGTCTGGATTCCCACTGCGCTCCACTCAGCTGTAAAAACGCATGCAGCACATTGACAAACGTCAGTTAAACCAGTCCAAGTTGAGTTTTTCTGTAACATTTTTAATTTTGTTAGATAGCAGGTATTTTAATAACCAAAAGTTGAGTTTTTGCTTGTTCTTGTTAGCAATAATAAACTAATCTAAAATAATAAAACTAATCAATTTCACAGCTGCTTGTTTTTAATTATTTAAAGGTATTAAAATGTAGTCTGTTGTTTTTCAAGCTGGAATGTATAATATTATTCAATTGCATTATGTAAACTTTACATAGGAACAATAAATGCTACACGTCTTTTTGGACCACATTAACAGTCCTTGCAATGTATTTTTCAAAAACCTTTTTCTTAAATTTATATATTTTTTTGGATGGCAGGACCATCAATATGTTGTCATTAAACTCCAAACTGGCATGCCACAAAATGAATAAGACTTCTTCAACTAGTGAAATCACATTTCTCTGTAGTTCTTCATGAAAAAAAAAAAAGCAGAAGAGAGACTTCTTATTTCAAATTCACCAAAGGAAAGATAGTAAAAAAGGGTAGTGAGGTAAGATGACGATACACTACATGACAAAACAAGCAAGCAAAGACAGAAGAGATGACAGGGGAGGAGACTAGGAGGAGGAGGAGAGAGAGATGAAGGAACTCACACACACACACACACACACAAATTATTTTCCTCTGCTTCGTCAAACAAAGCCTACATGACAACAATCATTTTGACAACTGCAGAGATTAACATACTTTTAAACTGCTATTAGCTTGCCCTCTTAGTCTTCGACATATGATCACTGAGTTAATGATGTGGAGAGAGCTTTCTGAGCGTGTTCACATTTTAGTCGAAAATGAACCTCAACTGTCACATAACATTAAATCAAGTTAGTTTTAGGTAAATTAAAAAAATATCAAGAAATGTTATATACAGTCTTGTGTTTCAGTGTGGACAGTGTGTCTATATGATATATGTGTGTAGCATGAAGGGACCTCAAACTTTTTTTGGTTATACAACTTGTATGACAAATAAAAATACAACCTCATAAGCGACATTGTTTATAGCTGCGGAACAAAATACAGAGTATAGTGCAGGATGAGGCTTTGTCACGTTATGACACCTACCATTTTGTAAGTCCAGGATGTGATGCTTATCCAGCGTCCATCCTCCCATGTTGGAAGCGTCCAGCTCGTAGCCTTGTAAAATAGCCGTTCTCTTCTCCCACAGGATGAGGTCCAGGCAGGACTCGTATTCAAACCCCACCGACACTACGAGACACACACGGGGCCGGGCCGGTTATTCAGCTCTTTCCTTTGGTTTGGTCTGAGCACGAGAACGGGATCGTTTCAGTGATTCAAACCAAAGCAAACAGACAACAGGTTGGAAAACACACTGAACCACAGAGTTAACCTCCATCTGTCTGCTTTCATAACACTTCTACTTTGCACTGAGAAAGGGCTGTCTACCAGTCTCCATGAGGTATAACCACAGGCTGCATAAAACATGGACGTAGTGTCCGTGTTGTCTCCCATAGCTGTATGAAGAACTGTTGTTGAGCAGCTCCGCCAGTCAGCATCTTGGCGGTGCCTGACTCTGACCAGTGTCATGCAGGTGCATTATTACCAATTATTAATATGGTAATCATGAGGCAATGTAAAATTTGAAAAATACCCTAATAGCAAGTAATGAGCTGACTGAGAACAGGCGTGTTCTGGTCTAAACTAAGTTTACATTAAATCAAACGCTGACATAAAAGGGAGATATAATAATAATACTATTAATAATATCTAACTCTGTTCTTTAAACCTGCAGTAACTGTTTTGTTTTGTTGGCCACCTGGCGGTAACAGACATAAGGTGTGAACACAGCATCGATATCATCACCTTTTAAATTTATATGGTGAACTTGTTAGCAAACAGCAGTTGTGGAGCCTCATTAGTATTCATTCGGTCCGCCTGATGAAGGTTAAGGCCAATATTGACTCTCTTTTAGCTCTGTTTTAGCTCTCTACAAACTTCTGAGGGAATTGCAGAATGCTCCGCTGTGTTCACCAGCTTGTTGCTAACTGTGTCTGTCTGCTGTTTGGTACTGCAGTGGGTTTTTAGAGGTTTTCACTAAAAACGAGCTGCTGGCTGCGTCTCAAAATGACACTGTGAGACTGAACCAAAATGTGCCAGACAGCTAAACCATGAGCTGAAACTCAGTACAAAGCTTCATAAAGCTGAGGGCAGCTGAAGATTCATGGTGATAACTCTCTGTATCTGATAGTGTCATGATAAAAAAATGTTATAGCCGCTTACAGGTTTGGATTTGACTCAACCTGAATAAATCTGTCTTCCCTTTATTTCTTTGTCTTTTCACTTCTTTATTTATCATATGCCCTCATGTGCAGATATCCAGGGCTACCATTATCACTTTGACAGCGTGATTATTTCTCAGTATCACTTAATGCATTGCTGTAATCACATAAGCTTGTTTGAGTTAGCCTGACATAATGCATGTCTTGTTTGGCTTTTCACTTCCAAGGACCGCACACAGCAGATCTGTTTCCTTGCCTCCCTTGGCACAGACTATCTATTGTGCTGTATCTGTTATTAATCACTGTTTGGCCATTGGTTCATGTTGCCAAACTCCATCTTAAAGAGGTTTGTTCCAGTTAATATTACAGGTACTGACTGACTCACTCAGAAAGCCATTCATTTTCCACAAGAGATCCTCATTTTGGAGACTTACTTATCAAAAATAATAGGACTATGTAAGTCCATGATAGCCTGAATTCTAAAGTCTAAAACTGTGCAAAATCTGAAACTGAGGAACATAGGGATTACACCGTTATCTGTGGCGGATTGAATAAGTGCACATGCCTTTTTTCCCCAGACTTTCTTTTATTGTATTTTTTTTTTTAGTTTGCTAACTAGCAGGGGTGGACTGGGACAAAATTCAGCCCTGGCACTGTAGGCACACCAGCCCACACTACCACACATCCCCACTCAATACTGTGTTTGTGCGTAGATGGTGAAATAATATAAACACTGGGCCTACCCTATGTAACAGATTTGTAACTTTTAAGGTATGTGACTGGCACACAATGCCCAGTTTGGGGCCAAGTGCTTTATATTTATTGTTATTATTACTCATATGATATTATTAGTATAGCCATAATAAAATTGTGCAGGTGATAAAACCTTATGTTATGCACCGTCATCATGTAAAAATAATTTATTTGTATATATTCAGTGTTTCCCGCAGAAAGACAGTAGTCTGTATTTCAGGTTATTTCTTATTTAACCTTTTTAATGCTGCTTGTCATTCTCCACCTTTACTTTAGTGTTTGCTCACTATCTTACTTGAATCTGCTCTCTTTGCCCTCATTTCTAATATTCAAGCAGGAGGCTTGTTATTGAGGAAGATCGAGCGTTGTACCCAGTTACATCCTCACCGGCGTGTTCACTGTTAAACATCCTTATCCTTAGTCTTATAACAAAATAGGCGGCATCTCTATCAGTGTCTTTCTGCAAAATGCTGAAATGGGTTCCCAAACTATACTTACGTACCTGAGTAAAGCCTATGTGTGGCAAACAGTGATATAATTATCAATCTGACCGGCTCACCCCAAAACAAATCCGGGCCCCTGTGGCATTGCCAAATGTCCAGTCTGCCCCTGCAAACATTTCTGCTGTCAACACAGTTACCTTAAAACTTTTTATTTGAACACAAAAATTGTAAATGACTTGATTTCGCTAGAACTCTGAGCCATAATGAGGAACGAAAAACAAGCTGATGATACAGTTTCGTATCTTCAGCAACATGCTAATGTGACACAAATGCATCCCAAAGGCGAGCGCCTCTGCGTTTGTGTAGATTTTAACAGTTGCCAGACATGCGCTCCAAATATTCTTGTGGTTACGTTACCTTATTATCTCTTATGAGCACCAATTTCAGAAGTGTTACAAAATATAGCAGTAAATCGTCTTTATGTTCAACCCATTAAGCCGGGCTACAATAAGTAATAACTCACTAAGGAGTATGTCTGCTGGACCCGTCCCTCATAAAAGGTGTCAGAGGAGTTAACATGCCCATTATGTCCGAGCCATTTTCCTGTCAAAGCCTTTCTGCGAAACCTATTTGAACAAAGCTGTAGCTGTCTGCAGCTTTATGTATGTTCAGGAGCAGTCAGCACTACAGGAAAACCCCTCCTCTCCACAGTCACTGTGAACACTTGTGCACACCAGGACACATTCTGATGAAGTGGTGCAATTTAACTGTTGTTTACATTTTATCTCCACCTTCGTCATACACCTGTACATATACTGTCACTATGATTCCTAATGATTAGCAAAGTGGCTTGTTACTTTCACACCTGGGTCACAGAAAGGGTAAGTTAGAGTTAAACTGATTCCCGCAGATTCTCTTAAATTCACTGTACATTTGTGGCCAGGAATCATCATCAATTCAGTCAAGTCTTATTATCTACAATGAGTCAGCTGTTCATAAGAATAATAGTAAATGGTTCACTGGTCCAAAAGCTGCCTCAACACTATTACTGTACCTTCAGTTATTGGAGGACACCAACCCCCTACTTCACAATCACAGAACTGTAAGCCTTGTGATGTACTTGCTTTTGACATATATGCACAGACACGATGCGAGCAGCATCAATCATATACTTGCCTCCGGACTTTTTGTGTTCCTGGGTGACATTAAGGGGCAGATCATGGCCGAATTATCCCTGGCTGACACCACATTAGCTTTCTGCATAACATACAATCAGTTTCTCTTCCAAGCTTTGTGCCATGGCTGTTGTTCAGAGTGTGCTACCAGCCTTACTTTACCTCCTGATACACTGTTGCCTCCACTGATCATGTGCTTCATTGCATCTTACAGACACGCAGCCTTCATTTCTGACAACACACACAACCAATGCTCCAAAGCAGAATTATTCACACTCACAGATATAGTAGCCTTTAAAAATGTGAAGGCTGAATCCACGTTCAACGGTGATGTTTAGCACAGCAAAGTCACCATGCAAACAAAACAATATCTTCCTGGAAACAAACCTAAAATGTCAATAAAATGAATCACATTCCTGACATCAAAATACTGACTGATGCTTCGGTCTTTCTAAACTTCAGTCAGTATCAGTCCTTCCTCTGACCTGCTCCCTCTGCTCAGGTGATTCACTGCCTCCAGGTAGCGCTGCTAGAGAGAGGCTGGTTTGTCTCAGCCAGCACCTACCTACCTGTAACAATCTGCTGTGCTTCTGTAAAACACAATGGCAGCGGATAACGAGCAGATTACTGTATAACGTTCTACATGTTTACATGTTTATACTTGTTGAACAGCTGTATTAGTATTAGCTTTTTACTCGTGAAGGTTTTATTGCACTTAGTGTAGCTGTTGTCAACTTGACTAATCTGTTATGTGTTAACAAGAAATAACTTCAGCATGCCTTCAGCTACTGAAAGCATTCAAAATGACAGCCATGATGACTGTTTGGGTTTTTGTCTGCGGTTTACGTGCTGGATGTGTGTTTTTGTTTTGTCTTGAGGTGTTCTGTGTCACTCTCCTGGCAGTGCTCGGTGGGCGTGTCTATCTCTGGCTTCTCACACACCTGGCTCTGAGGTCGTCACCACACCTGCTCCGCATCCAATCTCCTGCAGTGCTTAAGGAGCAGACACACACCTAGTCGCCGCTGGACCGTTGTGAAGTGTTGAGTATGCTGCTGCTCTCCAGCCAGTTTGTTAGTGGTTTTCTGCCTTTTGCTGCCTGCCTGCCTGAGCTGTTCACTTCCTGTTTGTTTTTACCTGCAACTTAACCGTGTGTCTCTCTGTCTCAGGAATCATCCCTGGAAGCTCAGTCCTGAAACCCAGTCTGCTTAGCCCACGCTACCTGAAAGCCGGTGTTTGGATTTACCCCTCTTCAAGCCCTCCAGCCAGCCTATCTCTGGATAACCCCCCCCTGGACTTCTTCCACTCTGCCAGCTGCTCCCTTTTTACGCATTTCACTGATTGTCTTCATAAACTGTTATAAACTGTCATAAACTCTATTTCTTGTCCGATCTGCTTCTGGGTTCCCCTCAGAATCCTGATACAAATATCACAATGTGAGCTCTTTAACAACACGTGTGCTTGTATTTAACTTACTCCTACTTTGTTACCCCCCCCCCCTTTATTTTAAGTATTTTGTGTTTTTTAAACATTTTCTACCATAGAAAGGACAGGGACCACTGAGGGCTGCATTTGGGGAAAACAATATAAAAGCATTTATTTGCAGACACATTGTGACCTTGCTTTCACCGTACTTTCTGCCACTTGCACTCTCAACACTTGCTACACACACTTGCTACACACACATTGCACTGACTTGTTTTTTTCTTGTTTTTTATCTGTCTTTTCCGGCTTTATTGCCAAACACTCGTTACCTCTGACATAAGTACAGTCTTTGGAAGATGAAGACGGGGTTTTTGGATTACAGAGCAGCAGACCTCGATCAAACAACCGGACCAGGTGCCACGGCGAATGGATTGATCGCTCAGAGGAGAGGAGAGAGAGCCAGGAGAGGAGCCATGCTGGGGCCAGTCTGGACAAAATGGGACTCATGTTGACCAGACAACGGAATTCACAGAGACCTGCCCCATCAACATCCCGGTTCAAGCACTCGGCAGGTGGTCCATGTTCTGTACTGTCAGCGCAAGAGTCTGGCAGGATGAGTGGAGCTGGACAGAGTCATTCTTTTAATTTTGATTTTAATTTTTAATAGTATAAACTCACCAACTGCCTCAGATAGTCCATACACACGTTGGCCATAGGCGTCTGTTTTGTCCCAGATAAAGGTGTATGATAGGTTAGGTTGGGCAGGGAACCATTTCTGGAAAAGGCGACCCACCACTGCTACCATCAGGTGAACCTGGAGAAAAAGCACCAGACACAGACACATAGGTCACTAGGGTAGACAATCCAAGAGGGAGGGTGGTGTGGAGCAGGGATAAGATACATGCCTTTGATGTGGAAGACCTGAGTTCAATTCCCCACTGTGACACATCCACCAATAGCTATGTTTCCATGAATGTTTTTAATGTACATTTCTAAGTATGGCACTAGAAAAGGTTGATGGAAACGTTGATGCAAAATTGGAAAATAAAATCCTTAATTTCACAAAAGTTTTTTCGCTCATTTGAGGTTGTTTTTGCTCTTTGTTGAAAAAGAGTAAATGCGCTAAATGGGAGATAGAAACACTTTTTCCGAATAAGTTTTGACGTAGCGAACTTAACTCCCGTCTGATCAGCTGTTTCTACTTCAGCATCTTCCCCGGTTGTGCAGAGTTTTGCACGCCTGCTGAGAATTTCATGCAGCTCGTGGCTGGTAACGCTCATTTGTGCTGAGAAAAGAGGTGGATACAAATGTCGGCAGGTAGCCTTCATCATCTGTTCTGCCGAATTATGCGTTCACCTCTTAAAGGTCCTTTTCAGGTCCTTTGCTCTGCACACTGATCAAACGAGGTTATCACCGCATATCTTTGCTGAATCTCAATGAATGCTACCTCTACTGTGTAATAAAATATTAACGACTCTAAACGTTCATAAAATATATACTTTAAATCATCTTATCACCACTGATGAACCCCATGGGATATTATAGCGTTTAAAAGCGTTATTTGGAGGTGTGTGCAATTCTCAGCAGGTATACAAAACTCAGCATAACACCGGATATTCCCATACGATGCAGAGACATGGCTGGTAGCAACTTGCCCGCTTGAAACACATTTCCGAGGACCTCTCTCCATTTTTCTAAGATTAAAGGCCATCAGGTTCATGCGACTGGTTTTGTTTCTGGTTTGGAACCCAGACGTCTTGTTGATTACAGCCATGTGTAACGTCAACTACTGACGTAACTATGCTTGCCGTAGCCTGGTTTATTCGCTCCAAACCAGCTGATTGAAACTCACATATTTGGTGGGTTTTTTTCTTTTTTTTGCGACATTTCAAAAGTACGCTTAAAGTTCACATGACAATTAGATGGAAACATGGCTAATGTGTCCCTGAGGAAGACACTTAACCCCTAGTTCCTCCAGATGCGTTCATCCTCGGTCCAAATGAAATCATTGGCTGGCCTACCTGCCGTTCTGTCTGCGTACCTGCCTGTGCACTCACCAAGCATGAAAATGTGTTTTGGGGGAGTGGCTTTGTGCAGAGGCCCGAAGGGGTGGGTGGGATTTTTTCAGTTGGACTGAAAAACTAACTCAAAATCTAACTGTCTCTTGCTGGTTTCTCCACAGTAACCTACCCGGGCTGTAATGGTAGTGCAGGTTATGTGTCCACTGACATGGGGCACTGATGCTGAGTAGTTGACTGAAGCTGACTAGCTTCTGTACTAATATGCAGCATGCAGAAATCTGACTGATATCATGCCATATTTCATATCTCACCTTCATCAGGTTGAAAGGTATTGATGACTGTGTCATGGTGACTTTGAGGACCGGTTTATATCCCGCAGCTCTGGAGCTCAGGTAGACCAGGTTTAGGTCACTGCCTGGTATTGAGGTTTCTTCCTGTAAAACCTGGAGAGGGATACAATGACAGAAAATACTTCAGCAAAAACACTGTTTCACTGTCCAGATGGTTATCAGAAGCATCTTATTTATGGGGAACGGGATGCTAATTGGCACACAGCTCCACCTGGCCACTAGCAGTGTTTGCAGTGAGCAGAACAATAACTGTCCTTACTGCAGCGGCCTGGGATTGATTTCCAGGCCCTTTTTATTCATCTTATCCCCCCTTCCTGTCTCTTCAATAACGGCAAACAGCCTTATTTAAAAATTACTATTAAGTTATCATAAAAAAATATCTTACTGATACTGACAACAATGCCAGATTTTATATCTCCAACAAAATAATTAAGAATAATATACAAAGAGATATATATATATATATATATATATATATATATATATATATATATATTATATCTTTTTAGTGACGTCACTGTGCTACTAGAGCTCAGCAATTAACTTCTTGAGTAGAATGTTGTTAGTACTAATAGAAATGATGGCTAAAACTTTTGTGCAGTCATGTACAACTACAGAAAACATGTACGAATGCTGACAGCTGAAATTACTGCAGAATCACTGAAAGAAATGCAGAAATGTGAAATGAATTGCCTTAAAAATCTGTAAGCTGAAATCCATTGCTGAAATGTACAACTGACAGTGAAAGCTGACGTGCATTACTTAAAGAAGCTGAGGGCTGAAATACGTTGCTAGAAAGGCTGGAAGCTAAACTATAGTGCTGTAAAAGCAGTAAGCTGACATGAATTGCATGAAAAGACTAAAACAAGACAGATGAACGAAATTGCTAAACACACACTGGCAGCTGAAATTATTTTGAAAGTAGTGCTGGAAATGCAAAAATAAATTGTCAGAAAAATCTGAAAGCTCACTCTTTAAAAAAACCCGTAGCTGAAAAGTAAAACTGGCAGAAATGGGAATTGGAAAGGTCGAATAGAAACTTAAATGTTCTTAAGAGGCATAACATTTTTACCTTTGAATTGTTTTTGTAGCTGAAGTACGGGGAAGTATTACCATCAAAAGCATAAAATATACATTGCAATATCGAAAAAACTGTTTACGATATCAAAAAGCTTAGTACAAATTTTATAGTTCCCTATGGCTTGAGACCAATTTAAAGTTTAAATGATGTCTGTAGCTGAAATTATGCAGAGCTAGTAGCATTTCAAAGTAGAGTAGGTTTAAAGAGGATTTGAAGATTTCTCCATTGGCTGACATTGTAAAAAACAAAGGTTTGGAATTTTTTGATAGTGGAAGAAGTAGTCAGAGTTAGAGAATCAATTTCTGAAGAAATCAAAGCGTGAATTCTGGCTGTTGAAAGGCTGACGCTAAACTGCATTGCTGGTGTTGGGAATTGGAGTTTAAATGGCATCAATAGTTTTACTGTAGCACAGAATAGTACAACTATTATTACAATAATTTAATAATATAATTGGGCACCACTCTTAAAGAAGAGAAAATAGAAAAGAGGGGCGATGTATTCGCTTGTTGCAACGTAAAAGAACCTGCATGTACATCCACAAGCATTTATTAACAGATAAACCAAAGCAAAACACACCAGATGAACACGCGTGGTCGGAATAAAGAGCGCATGTGGAGCGGAAACGTTTAGTTTTCCCTTTGTGCTTAAAGGTTCAGTGTGTTATATTTCTAAGGATCTAGTGGATTCAGTGGTTTATTTATTTGTGTGTTATTTATGTTTTTATTACCTTAGGATGATTTCTATCTACATAACCGCGGATCGCCTTACATGGACGTCGCCACGGCTTCACGTTTCTACAGTAGCTCAAAACGGACAAAGAGCGCTACAGAGGGCGTTTCGCCACTACATTCTTGTTCTTGTAAAATTCTGGCAATGCCGACACTCGTCACTATGTTGAATACATACGTTTGAAGAAGAAATAAAAATACATATTTACAAGTTTTGCATTGGAGCAATTTTGTTTATCGATGAGATGCTGGGTCAGAATATATGGCATGATATTAGAACTAAATGTCACTGTGTTTAGTCAGCTCAGTTGGTAACGCGCAGGACTAGATGGTTGTGTGTTAAATCCCACATTTGGAGAATATTTTTTCTGACTGCTCTTTCAGAGGTGTGTCAAGCAGGCTACAGACTTTTAATGTCGTTCAGAATTTCAAAATTCAAAGTAAAAGCTCTCAATTCACCTTGAAATAAAGTATCGCCGCAAAAAAACTCCTCACGCTTTTATTTTGTAGGCAAAACCACTAAAGAGGAAGTGATTATGTGAGTAACTGTTGCTGTCATGACTGAGATCTATTTCAGCACTGTTTTGTTTTGCCGCTATTATTGCTGGCAGGCAGTTTTGGCGAGGGTCCATATTCACAGAGAGAATGAACGCGTTTCCCTCAATGTTTGTAAACTTTATCTATTATGTGGTTTATAATGGACTGTGGTGCAGAAACAGTGACAGTGTTTCACACTCTTGGCTTACATTTCAGTGTTCAAGTCACAATAAGATGTGATTTTACGTAAAAATAATTTCTAAATAATCTACCTAAAGAAACCTCATTTCTTGACTGGCCACTCTGCTGTCTCGGATGAGACACCCTTTGTCCTGTGTCAGCCACCGTAGCTACCCAGCGCTCTTTGAAGCGTGGGCGTGTAATTCACAGCCTTACCACTAGATGCCACTAAATCTTACACACTGAACCTTTAAAGCCAAATTGAAGTATATGTATGTGATATGTGTGATGGTGCCGAGTTATAATGAGTTAGTTAGCATGCAAAGACTCTGCGTCTGTGTGGAGCACAACATTACCAAAATCAATTTAGCTTTGTGCAGAATGTCTGCTCTCCTCAGAGTCAAGCCACTCAGCACTTAATTATTAAACATCATATTTCATTAAACAATGTGGAGCATTTTAAGGTTTGAAAGGAGTTTCAAGCTGAAAGACATTAAAACACTGAATGAATGTGAGACAGGCACTAGTGTTATTACAACTTGGTAAAGCTGGGAATGGTCTTTTTAGTATGAAATAGGATTCCCGCTATTGTTTTAACAACCAAAGGGTTGCAGTGTGTCATTGGTGGCACCATTGCCAAAGTATTGTGTTGGAGTTACGGTCCTGGTTTTCTTCTGCATGGAGATTGTTCTTCGCTAGTTTGTGTTGACTTTCCGCCCTGTGATGGGCTGAACATAGTTTTATAGGTAAACTCTTCCTCTCTGGATGAAGGTTTGTTTATTCTGCAGATGGTTTGGAGTAAAAATACACAAATTCAAATAAAAAAAACAAAACAAGGACATTATTAAATAAACTCCCAGACTTGGTTAGAGATTAATGATAGATCATTTTAGACATCAAGTCTGTACAAAAGGGCAAAGCGGCTAAGAAAACAAGCAAGACCCTTGATGAAGAGGTCGACTCCAAAAAAAAAAGAAGATGGGCAAGAAATATTTAGGAATTTAAAAAAAAAAGCTCCTCAGGGAATGATCCGTGTGGACCATTCCAGCGTTATATTTTTGCACTATTGCCTTTTCATTAGACAGGCATTTAGTGTTCATTACAGATCCATTACATCCTCTTTAAGACTGCCCTTTTCACTGCCCTCCTCTCTAATGGACTCAGCTCCACCAAAAGCTAAGTAGCAGCTTTCCATTCGCCTGCTTTTGATCCGCACACACACACACACACACACACACACACACACTTACCTCACATACACGTCACACGCTTTCCTTTGTGCACACACTCTCCCTTTATCACCAATAGACAGACACATACAGCCGCTTGTCAAATAAAAAATAATTACGGAGCCCTGGTTCAGGGTTGTAAAAATATACACACATGGAGTTCTATCATCTGTTTCATTTCCTCTGTGGACTGGTAATGCAATGTGACGATAAAGAACCACACACACACACACACACACACACACACACACACACCCCTGCTTCTCTTTGTATTCTGCTCTCTCAGTCTTTCTTGCATGCACAAAGTCAATACACCTTCTTTCTCTTTCCTTCCCTTTCTCTTGCACATAACACACACATACACCAACCGCACAAAGATAACACATATGTAATATGTGTACGCAATTACAACATTCCTCCACGTTGAGTCTCAGTTGCCTGCCAAGAGAAACGTGTTATTAGGCGTATAGGCAGGACACATCAGTGGCAAGACGCAGGGTGGGGCTAGGTATGTGTGTGCATGTGTGTGTGTGTGTGCATATGCCACTAGTTTCCTATAAAAACAACTACTCCAGAGCACAGCTCCTCAGCTGCGGAAAGCACAGCGCCAAGAAACAGTAACTAAAGCCCTTGGATTTCCCTGCATTTTGCGCAGAATCGTCATAAAATGTGGGCTGATTTTCTTCAAAGTCACAATAATAATGGACAAGCTACATCTGACTGAAACAATTACTTGAAACAAACTGCATGTTTGGGTGTATTTACTGAAATGTCTGCTTTGCACATTCAAAGCCGGGCCGGGAAAAGAAAGTGAACTCTTGTGACCTCAACCTAAGTATTTCCTGCAGGTGCTGATCACATCTCAACTTTGGCCGGTCATGTCCCAGAATCTCAGTTGATCTGAGTCTAGGTTTGACCTTAACCAACTCTCTGAAACATTCTGATGTCTAAGCCACTGTGTAGTTCATTTTTCACTGTGTGAACGGCCCTTGGGCTAAGTGTTTCTGCAACAAAATAGAACTTTTCCTTTTTTATTCTCTTCAGTAAAATAATGGTCACCAGTTGCCAATGTGAGGCGTACAATGTCAACCGTTTATCTTGAGGGAGAATCCTTTCCTCCACAGTGCCCTTACATAAGCACCATTTTTAAAGTATATTTTTCTTATTGCTGGAACATAAATTGCAATCTCATTGGCTAAGATATCAGACAGGTCCTTAACTGTAACCCAAGGGTTCTCTTCCACCTTTTTTAAACCTTTTTTTTTTTGCCATCTTCCTTTATCTGAAGTTCACTTAAAGCACATGTGAATGAGGGACAGTTCACGTCATTGGGGCAGCTGTGGCTCAGCAGGTACGGCAGGGTGCCCCAAATTGATGTGTGAATGTTCTTTTCTGTTTCTGATGAGCAGTTGGCACCTTAGCATGCGAATGTAGTGTAAAAGCGATTTGAGTGGTAGGAAGAGTAGAAAGGCGCTGTACACGTACAGACCATTTACACCAACAACTAACTACCACAAGGTAGATTTATTTATTTAACATTATATACAAAAATTATATAATTACAATTTCAGCTCATTAGTGTGAAAAATCTGAATAGTAATAGCTTTATTAGAGGCCATTTGTGAAGGGGGTCACACACCATTTCTTATTTGGACTTTAAATATTAGGATTATTTAGTAAATTCCAACTCTTTGAGTGCTATTAGTTTACATATTGCATTTGTCTATTATAGTATTATAATGATGTACTAATATATAGGGCACAAATGCAAATATGTGTGTTGTGTACGCGCGCGCACGTTTGTCTCGATTCCTGTCCAGAACCAAGCCTGTTAAATACGTTACTGCTAACAACTACAAAATGCATTTGTTTCTTTTCTCAAGAATTTTCTTTGGACAGGAGGAACAGTTAAGTGGCACCCGTATTACTCTTGTTGATTCCTACAAATACTAAGAAATTAGGCTTGACAGCTTGACTCTCATTTAAAACTGATATTCAACATTTGACTCAAAATTCAAACATCAAAATAGACTTCTTGTACACAAGAATGTCCTGTCAGCCCTGGATTTTTGTCCCGTCCAGCCTACATACGGGCTGTTATTGTTACCTTTTACTTTGTTCTCCACTAGGTACGATGCCTTAATGTGTTATATGAAAGAGTGATTTATAAATAAAATGTATGGTTGTCACTATTTATTATTATTGAGCAAGCTCACACATTTTAAAAGCCTACTGAGCAGCACTGTACAGTAGCTGGACCTACAAATGGATTGTAAAATAATGTAGATAGAATCCAGCTATAGAACTTCTGGATTAGCCCTCCGCTAACTTGAAAGATGGTGAAATGATTTCATCGTGAAGCTCTTCCTGACTTTCCAAATGTTACTGGACCAAATCAAATTCTGAAAGACAAGTATTCTTTCAGTATTTGCTGATGTTTTGTTAAAAAAGCTCCACTATTTTACAGCCACTTCTTTCACAATGGAAGTCTATGGGGAAAGTATTTTTGGACCAGTGTGCGTCACCGACGGACCTAAAACCTGTGTGTTCTGATCTGACTGACATATGGCTGCTAAAAGAAAGAGGGCATGGCAAAGGGTTAATGATATTTGGACTGAAGCTGCTGTCTGCTGGTTCCTTATGATAACTTCAGATTTCCAACGATGACAGAAATTTACCTATTTAATAAAAGGCCTCCTCTATGGTATTAATTACCTGTGTTTCAGGTATGATGGGGCCATCCTCAGGTGAACTTCTGTAAAACGTAGACAGAGGGGAAGCAACAATGACAGGACTGGGTCTGATGAAACCACTCAGGTCACAGCTGGGAATGTCATTCTCCTCCTGAAACAGATAACATGGGACAGTTATTGTGTTATTGTGAAACAATGACTTCATTAGTCACTTAGTCTGCAGTAAGTCAGTCACATAGTGTCTACGTCATGAAAAACAACCAAATGTCTTAAACGAAGCTGGTGTTTAATGTAACTGGAACATAAGTGTGGTTCCTGTCGGGCAGTGGCGGTCATCAGATCATGACCCCGTCTAGACAGACAGCAGTGACACCGCTCACCTTCTTCATGACGAGTGTGTCCATCACATAGAATACGTTCCATGGCACCCACACAGTTCTATACTGATTGAGGAATGGAGCGCGCTCAAAACTCAATGTTAGGGAAGCGCCACCGTTGGCCAGGAGATCAAACCTGCACCACATCAATCACAAACAAAAACAATCGATATGTACAGTGAGTGCGAGAAAACACTATGGGTGTCCCCAGCTAAGGATTTACAGAGTCAAACCAGAATGGTCAAGTCTTGCCTATAGTCAGCTGATTGTCAAATCATATGTGTGTGTGTGTGTGTGTGGCTCCCCTCTAATCTTGAGAAGCTGCAGAGCTGCAGTCTCTATTCATTAGCCAACTGAGGCTTATTGTCGACCATTTTTTTCTCGGCTCGCCTCACATTCACCAGTCTTGTGCAGAGTTGTGCATGCCTGCTGGCTCCCCCGACAGCAGCATGCATGTTGTGGTTCCTCGCGGGTCTCTTCCAAGCACTGTTTAAAAACAATACAACGTTCTTTGTGGGGTTCATCAATGCTGATAGATGATTCAAATGTCCCGCGAGGTTTACGCACAACTCTGCACATCACCGGCACAGCTGGTGCTCTGTCTCGCTCCCTCTTCTACCACACACACACACACACACACACACACACACACACACACCAGGGACTGGCAGTTGAATCAGGATTCTTCTGGAAGCATCAAATCTTCGACTATTTGGGGTCAGCCCTAGAAAACACTGCTCTCAGCTGAAGAATAGTGTGAATATCATTAAACTAAATTAAACTGCTTGATTAAAACTTTCCTGAGTTCTGTTAACACTAAAACCCTTAAAGTCTTAGATTGTAGAAAGCAGGGTGTCTTTTTCTTTTTAAAGCCGATTATATAAAGACTGAAAGTATAAAAATTCTCAATCCACTAGCTGCACAGCTAGTAGGTGGTGCGACCCTGTCGTAAGGGTGCACTGATTCCATTAGTGTGTCTAAAACAGTCCTGGCGACCTTAGATACACAATCTCTTTTCCAGTTCTACATCATCAGGTGCACTGGGAGTCTTTGCTTCACTGTTCCATCAATTGCATTTCTTTTGAGTTAATTTAGTGAATTGAGAAGGCATAACGTCTCTTATAGAAAGTAATGGAATGGAAAGGTGCAACATAGAAACGTACATCGAAAACAGAAGGTTAGAAACATTGTGTATAAATATAAATAAATACACACATGCCATCCTTGCGCGTTACGGTGTATCCGTGTTCAGGATAGTGGACAAACGTCACATTGACTCCAATGAGAGGCGTTCCATCGGCGGTCAACACCTGACCTCGAATTATCGACACCAAGCTGCGAGAGAGAGAGAGAGAGAGAGAGAGAGAGATGGTAAAGAGGATTCTTTTTATTAAACAAAAGTATTTTTCTAAAAGTACTTTTTATTTTACAAAAGTAATGACCTCACATTTTACAGTAATTAACAGAAGTTAGCAAACTGAGCCATCAAGGAGAGAAAATACCCCCCTGGTGTCTCTGACCTGAGTCCCTGTGGTTGGGCGAAACCCGTGCTGGAAAACGGTCTTGTTCCAGACATACAGTAATACGCTCTCAGCCTGACACACAGAGAGCCACCACATTCTCTCTCATCATCACTGTTACTCCTTGTGAGGGGAATTGCAGAGTGCAGTTGTGGCAGCACTTGAAACAACAACTGGGGTGGTAACTGCTGAGCTGTGGGAGTGCGAGCACTGTAATAGGACACTGATGTTCCTGCAGCACTCATGGCACGCTTGCACATCCTCATCACGCTCATTTGCATAGTTTTATACCACAGCACTGCTTTCAGGAGCCACATTCAAGTAGACCTGATGTTGTCCATTGCAATTACTCTTCTTCTTCTTCTTTGCATAATCTAAAGGTTCAGCTGGTGTTAACATCAGTACTGACTGTTGGAGCAGAACAGCTTTAAATCTGTCCAGTTCACCACCAAAGACATTAAAGAAGAGACTAAAGAAGTGTCACTGACACCAGGGCCTCAAATTACGTGACCTGGATAGAGTTTACGCTAATTAGGTTGTGCGTTGCTATTTACATCGGAACTTACTACAGTGAAGCCAGATAGGGCAAAGGTATGTGTCTTCTCCACTGCTCCACCACCACCACAAAGTCGGACATTTAAATTTGTGCGTCTGCACGTATACACAATTTGCCACTGCGTCTGTTTATCTCCCTCTGCAAGCATAATGTGTGCTTAAGTTTGCCACTGTTAGCTCCAGAGGAAAAAAATATTTTCAAGTGGAAAAGTGCCATTTTTAAAAACCCTTCAACCTCCCACACAGAAACCCTCACACATAAACACACACACACACACACACACACACGCACGCATGCACAAACACACTACTGTTTTGAGGTCTAATAAATATTTTTAATATAAGGTTGCAGGGCCATTCCATTATGGAAATACAGGACATTTTTATAACAGGGTTGTGGCCCTCTGCTCGTATGAAACATTCAGGCTAGCATAAAAAAAAATGTGACAAAAGCAGAAAAATGGCTGAACAGAACTGCCGTCATGTTTCTTACCCTGTCAGTAGCTCTGCTTTTCACTCTGTATTTTGCAGACTGCCGCCCTCTCTTTCTCTCTTATCATATTTAATGAATACTATGGCTGAGGCAGGTGTGAGCAGAAATGCATTTTGGCGAGGAAAAACGGCAGCCCTTAAGTCCCTGTATAGTGATCTCTGACTCGCTCCCACTTTGTTTTTTTTCTTATATTCATCCAGAAAAAAAGCCAACTGTTCATATGATGCCAAATAAAAGAATGGTATTCTACGGTCTGCAGGCAAAAGCATTATCAGTTAAGCAATCACCTCGGCAGAAAGAAAACATTAGCACAAAAAGACACAAATTATCCATGATCTCATTATGATGAAAAATAAGTGCCAAACAGGAAGTCAGTTTACCCCTTCTTTAAAGAAGCGTGCAGTAGCCCTGCTGGGCGAGGTGATTTCCCCCTCCCTGTGTGTGGAAAGCCTTTCCATACAGCACACAGATGCATGAAAGCACTCAACTCTGTTTCATCCCTCATACTTTATACTAAGGAGGATAAGTGGATTTGTTAACAACCTGCCTGACCACTCATGGTGCTGCCATGCTGATGTTGCTGTATGCCCGGGGTTGAACAGAAATCTTAAAAAAACAAACAACACAGACTCCATTACCTTTTATTGAACGGACTGTCTCCACTGATGACGTGAGTGGATTCAGGGCCAACTAAGAAGTGAATGCGCTGGTGGAAAGACCTGGCGGCCTAAAGAAAACGGGAAAAAAAGGAAATAAACAGACAGGCAGATGCTTCTTCCTGTCACCCGTCTCCAGCAGCTTTTGCTACACTGAAAGGTGATGTGGATTTGTATCGGGAAATTACAGTTAGGTTCTCTTTTTTTTCCACTTCATTTCTGATTCGTTACCTGCTGAGGAGCCAATGAGGAGGGAGACTGGCTGAGCACTTCCACCGGGTCGGGTGACCCTTTGCAGTATAATTGGTTCTGACAGGAGGGCTGCAGACAGCAGTCTGGATCCATGCAGTCAGCCAAGCCATCTGAAACACACAAGTTATTAAATTCAGAAGCCGGAGAAGAAAGGATTGGGACCTGACATGGAAGGCTGAAGTAAGGAAGGATGTCAAATGAATGATGGAAAAGGTACAAGTGAATGAATGGCAACCCAGGGATTAAGAAGCAATGCAGGATGATGAAGGGATTAAGGATTATCAACAATGCAGTCATACAGTGAAGACATACAGAAACAAAGATGGAGGGATGCAAAAGAAATCAAGATGGAGCATAATGGATAATAAATAAGGTCACAGATGGAGAGAATGTAATGAAAAAAAAAGAATGATAATGGACTGACATGAATCAAAGAGGGGGGAAAAAGACAGAAAACACAGTTCCCTTGGACTGTGGATTTTCTGATGAAGGGAAAAAAGTTAAAATGGATTAATGAAGGAAAAATAAAGCAATGAAGCAGAATTAACGTGTGAGCACTACGTGTTTATTGGACGCTGCCAAGAAGAATACAGTCAGAGCGAAGGAGGGAGGAAGGAGGGCTGAGGGTGCGATGATGAGAAGCAGGGATGGAATGAAGGAAAAGGAGAGATTAAGAAGGGAGGGATAAGTGAAGGACACAGAGAAAGAGAGGAGGAGGAGAGGAGAGACAGATGAGAGAGATAGAAGGGCAGAAGGAGGTATGCAAGGTAATAAAATACTGGATGTCTTTTGACTCTGTTAGTTTATAAAAGCCAGTTGTACATCTGGTGAACAGGCACCAGGGACTGCCAACACACACACACACACACACACACACACACACACATACACAGCGGTGTTTCCATCCACTTCAGAGGACATTACATTGACTTACACTTATTTCCTAGAGACAAACCTTAACCACCACTTTCCTAACCCTCCGCTGGAATGGAGGGACTTCCTCTCCAAAAACTGAAGAACACTCTCCCTCCCCATTTCTAAGTTTGTTTTAATGCACACCAAGTTTAATTTGATTTGTATTTAACTTTCTTTCAGAAAGGATCCTATACTGACTATTTTTATTCCTTTTAATATTCACTTTCCCTTAAACCAAGTCTGCACATGATTTGCGCTGTGGAGACTTGACGTTTGTCCCCCAAAAGTAGGCGAGTCCCCACAATGTGACTGTGTAAACAGAGTAGTATGTGTAGAGTGATAGCTCATGTATTGTGTTGTTAATAAATATATCTGACTACATCCATGCCATTTTTTTTATATTCGTATTTCAGAGTTTTATTTATGTTTGAAACTCTTTCAGATGTGTCAGAGCTTCTTTCTCTGCCGCTTCTGTTTAAAGGACTGTACGAGTGCAGCTCATTTAACACACATGAAAGAGTCAGTCCCAGCAGCCTTCACTCTCTACTGCCACATCAAGCTTCATACTACATGCACTCCTCTGGCAGCTGAGGAGCTGCAACTTGTACGTACTGTTGATGAACTCCCACTGCAGGTACGCTGCATGTATGTGCAGGTAGCCGCAGAGCAGCCAGTTTATCGGTTTACACAGATGCTGTTCATTGCTGAGCCCAACTTTATACTGGACATATGAAGCCAATAACAATCTCCACATAGAGAGTTGATAATGTGAGATAATATTCTTATGTTTTTGAACCTATCATAAACAAAAAAAAATTTGTTAACACTGCCTCTCCGTTTGGCTGCTTGTTTTTTCTTTGCTTATCCGCCTAGGAGCTTTAGGTAGATCCTCTCTTGCTTACTATAACTTCTAACCTAAGGCAGATAGCCTGTTGGGTTGCAGGGGGGTGCACAAAATCGTGGTATAGGGCTTTAAATACTGCAGACAATACAAGATAACAAGCATAACATAATGAAAATCAATTATCCAGGACTTTCGACATTATGTGGATCTAAAAACTGTTGGGCTACTATATAAACACATCTTTGTAAAGCTCGACATTCATTTTAAGACTGGACTCTTTTCCTGAATAGCCCAAACTGCTAACTGCTAACGCTTTTGCAAATTTCTCTCCGAGCCAATAATGGACATTGAAATAATCTGTCCTGCCCCCACCAGTACTGTTCTTTGTCCTTCCACTATGTTTGTCCATCCATCAAACAAATACACTTGCACCACCCATCTGCACATTCCTACAGTGTATGTGCACACACCTCCTTCATTGTCCTTGCCATCCGTACAGACCGTTTCCATAGCTACGTGACACCCGGCACCTCTCCATCCTGACTGGCAGATGCAGTGCCAGCCACTGGCCTCCAGGGTGCATCGTCCGTTGTTGTTGCAGAGACCTGGACAACCCTCTGGGCACATGGGACAAACACACAGTTGGAAAAGTTAGAGCAGTGTGAGTGAGTGGGATGGGGTCACGGCTGGCCATCAGAGTGTGAAAGAGGCTTCAACCAATATACATTTTTGAAGGTAGGTGATGATAGTTTGGTATTTGAGCTCTGAAAGATGAGAATAATTGATATTTTAGGTCAGTCAAGTTCATCAAATTCCTCAAGAGGTTACATTTTTAACTATCTTTAGTAAAGACTGTGTCTGCTGCACAGCACCGCTCTGCACTACAAGCGGTCCAACAGCTAATCCCGAACACACAATGGCAGCTATGCACGCGAAGGAAAACAGACACGAAGCATCAACTAGGATTGAAATGATGCGTGTAAGAGGTGTGAGCTGTTAAATGGCCTGTGTCTACAGCTGTACTGATTACAAGTGAAGTGTACCTGTTCCATTAGTTTATACTTCTGGTGTAGACAGGGCGTATGGCAAAAAAACATACAGGGAACTACTTCAAGCTGGTCAGCTCGAGGCACTCTGGTGAGTAACACTTTTAAGTACATTATATGCGGAAAGTTCTGAGAGTATTAGTGAAGCAGTACCAGAAACAACGCTGACAAAAGCAATGATCGCACGGTAAATATGAGGAACAAAAAAGTCCTAGAAACAGGTGTGAGTCATTGGTTGTTACCAAAGAAACAGCTCTTACTGTGTGTCCAGACAGAACGCAAACTGAAATTTAGAGATGGAGCGAGTACACACAAAGTTATTAGAAAGACCATTAGACAGAGATTCACCCGGGGCAGCAAGACACATTGGAGCAAGTTTAACACGTTTCAGCTTGAGGGGGAAAATGCACAAAGCGCGGGGCTAACTTTCTTCATTAACATCTAGAGATGACAGGGGAAGAGAGGATGGAGGGGCGTTCAGTCAGAGGAACCTAAACACACAGAAACACTCCCTCAGACACCGCCGGCGGTCCCCTGCTAGCTCGTTAAAAGCTAACTGCTGTGGAGTCGGTACATTGGCTGTTTAGGGCGAATAAACACAAACAGTGTCAATTTGTGGAAATGACGCAAGGCGAACATTTGCTTTGCTTTCTGTCTGAACACACTGAGAGACATGTGGACGCAGGATGTCTAACTGGACTAACCTGGTCATTTGTGAAACTGTAGCAGTGGGAATCTGCGCTGGCTGTATGCATTCTTCATGAATTACGCCAGTCTGTGCCCGCCAACAGCACGGCTTCTTTTTCAGCGGTATGTTTGTGTTAAGATTAGAGTGATTTGGAAATAAACAGGGTTTGACCCTAACCCTGAATATACATAATAATAGTATACATCCTGAGGTTTACTGGAGAGTTTTGCTGTCCTTGGCAAGGAAATACTTAGTACTTGTTTTTGACTTACAGGTTTTTAAATTTTAAACACATTGCATGTTAGCACGAAATACTATCTGTCAGCAGCTTCAGTCCAAAAATACCTTCAAAAAGACTTCAAAGACCCATATTGGTTAAATCCTGGTGTGTATAAAGGCATTTGGCCCTGTGTGATGAACTTTTCTCCAACAAATGGACTGACAGACTGAAAGACAGATCGATAGACAGATAAGTACATTAACCCACATGTGAGAGACACAGACTGACAGACAGACAGACAGTCAGCCTTCGGTGAAATGCACTGACGTTGTAGTTTCACATGAACCTGTATGATTGCCTACAGCCCAAATTGCCACTGTGTGCTGCACGGCTTCAATTGGAAATTAATTAAAAATTCTAAATATTTTTTATCTGTAACAAAGAAAGATGTTATTGTTGCATGGCGTGAAAATCAGGGCATACAAACAAACAAAATAAATTACATTCTGAGGATGTTAAAAAGTTCATCTGTCCAAGTGAAGTCAAACCAAATCTGAGGGAAATTTAAGACCCAGCTGACAAAGACTGCAACTTCTCTTCAAAAGGAAGCTTTTTTTTTGCTTTGGAAATATTGATTCCTTTGGTCTTGTTCATCTAGTTCAAAAAAAGTCAGAATCACAGGTTAAAATCCATGTGAAAACACAACAGGTAGACAGATACACAGAAAGTATCGGGAGGACAGGGTGGTTCGGACTGCATGCCTCCGAAGACTAAGCTTTATGCCCCTGTTTGGCATTCCTCCATCACAGAATAGACAGAGAGGCTGGCAATCTGATAGACTGATTAATAGACAGTGAGTATCAGAACCAAGCAGAGCCCAGCTGGGGAGACAGAACGAGGGATGGATGTAATGATGGAGGAAGAGATGGTGAGGAGAAAGTGGGTGAAAAATAGAGAGACAGGAAAGTGAAGATAAATAGACAGAAGACAGAGGGACAGCAGCTGGCTAAATTAATACATACATATATATATATATATCAGGCTTGTGGATGCAAGACGAAACAGGAGTCACACACCGTGGCTTTGTGTCTGTGTGTGTGTGCTTGCGCCTCCAGTTGTGTGTGTGTGTGTGCTCGTCTGTGTCGTCTGTGTTTTGCGTGTGAGAATCAGAGACAGGGACAGTAATGATGGAACAAAAACAAACCAGAGAGGCTGCAGAAACAACATAAGTATATAAAAAAAAACAATAAGGCTAAAATAAAAACAGATACACTGAGCATTTCTAAAAACATAATGAGAGAACCAAAAGAAAAGACAGGGATTATCAAATGAAGTGGAATAAATCAGAACCAAAAGAAGTGGACGTTAGAACAGAGTGTGACGTGGGTGTGTTTTGGGACAGTGACGCCCTTATTAAGACTTTGGCATGAATTACCTTTATATCCTGAGAATAGGAGAGGGCACGAGGGAGAGAGGGAGGAAAATTAGGGAAAGAAAGTAAATCGAAACAAAAAGCAGCACTGCCAAATATACTGTTCTGTGATGGACAGATGAAAATGACAGCCAAAGGAAGAGGAGGACAGGAAGGAAGAGCTGGGATCACGGGAATGCAACAACAGAGAGAGAGAGAGACAGCCTCAGCAGTTCATTCAAATCCGTCTTCATTCACTTTTAAATCACAGAGGGAATCGGGACAAAGGGCAGCAGGTAAAAACAAATTAATAACAAAAGCTTAACAAAGATTCTCAAACAACTTTTCCTCTAATCAAAGATTGTGATCTGGCACCTTTTCAGTCAAAACAAAAGCATAATAATAACAATAATATAGTAGTTATAGTTATAGTACTGACAGCCTGGTAAGTGTAGTGCAAACTAGCATTTTGAAGGAGTGCTTGGTAGAGTCAGGATGAAGCAGCAACCTCCACCGCTGATGCTGAAGCTACAGATGTCCTCCAGGCCACACTGCCAGTGGGTCATGTGTGATGACTGAGAGGGAGAATTTTTGTCTCGGTCTATACATTATTCTCATTACTCATTATACCTTTAACTGGTTTATTCGCCACGACTATTGAAATTGTCGCCGCTGGACAGAAACAGGAGAAGGAAATCATTTCAGTGGCCATAATACTGGCTTTTGCAGAATCATCCAATAATAACATTATGTCAGGTGATATGGTGTTTATATTGGGGTCATTTGGCCCCTCGTCATGATAACACCCTCTGATGCATCCATTTTGATGATTCCTTTTGTAAGTCCCCGCCTGGGGTCTCATTTATAAAACTGCAGATGTAGAAAAGACTTCTCAACAACGTGTAACAGTGTCTAAAACACAGGAAATGCATGCGCACAAAATATTCTGATTGATGAAGTATGCATGTTTTACGCAGATTTCCCTTTTATGAATCACAATGGACTTGAAATATGTGAGCGAGCTGCTTGTCCGACCATTTAAACGCCTAAAGTTTCCAATAATATTAATAGGTAGTGACTGCATGAAGACAGGGACGGCGAATTCTAACAGAAAAGCTGTGCCCCTGAGAATTTTAACCCAGTGTGACACTGACGTTCATTTTGTTGAAGCTGGAGCATGTTGCTTGGTGGACACATCCACCGATGTGTCATTGAGCGAGACACTTAACCCGTAGTTGCTCCAGAGGCGTGCGACCTCTGACATATATAGAAAATGTAGTCACTTTGGATAAAAGCGTCAGCAGTGGTGGAGGGGGACACGTAAATACAAGACGGGATGACCAGATGATCTGGTTTTATGCGACATAAGCGACACACTGAAAGTGTCACCGTTTATAAATGAGACCCCCGCTCTGGAAAAGAAATACTATATCACTGGAGCACTCCTTCCTGTAGAGGTAGAGTGTGTTTGGGGACGTGTTTAGTTGACTAACGTATCGCTTGTCACACTCAGCCGTGGTGGTTGCTGCTTGGTTGCTTGACTTCAGCTTCAGGCTTCGTCCGCTTTCCCAAAACTGTTGTTTCCTTGTCCCGCCAGCCGCAGAGGCGAGGCTTAGAAAAGCCCTTCAGAAACTTATAGCATACATCTCAGACGCTATGACCAAATACCATTTATGAATGTTTGCAATAAGAAAAGTCAATTAAGAAGTAGTCTTTTTAGCAATTACGGCTACGAATAACATTTACCAATTAATATGACTGCAACTGTTTTCATTAAATAATGTAAAGGAAGGCCACTTTATAATGCAAAATATGGTTTTTCATTACCCAACACTGCATTGCCTCTGAGCAAGTATAATTGAGCTCCTTATCTAGATTATTCCCCTGCTTCACAAAAGGAGGTTTAAAATGAGCTAAAATGATTTCGTACTGTCTATATAATTGTGCAATTACACAAATGTCTTGTCTTAAGTAACGTATGACTGACATCTTTAGCACAAAAGCTCACTGTGAGTAAGATTACAGTTGTAATTACAGTCTACATCAGAAACCATTTTGTAGAATTCAATATTATATTTGTCTCTGCATGTACTGTCTACTAAAAGTAAAATATGTGACTGTCCCTAGCCACTAAGAATATATATTGTATGTTTGACAAACATACACGGGTAATACAAGGGAATACGTGGAACTGTATCCTTTGAAGGGGGGGGGGGGGTATTGTCCCCATTCTGTTTTATGCTTAATTCTGTCCAGAAACCTCATAATATAAGTCAACAATGGCAAACCAATTTATAATAAAAGGATAAAGAGCCAGAGAGCAACATAACTTACACCAATTTTGACTTTCTGACCTATTTTTTTTTTTGCATGCTTTGATGGAAAAGAACAATTTAGGGAGCTTTCCAGAAATGCAGGAGGCTTTCATTAGGCCTTCAAGTGATGACAAAGATCCATTCAAAAACTAAAAAAGTAAAGCTCCTTCTGATGAGCCAGTGAACAGCAAACAGATATAAGTACATGAAAGACTCAATCAAAGCCAGCTGTAAAGCAAAAAAGACACACTATTTTATCTGAAAACATCCAAGGGTGCTATCTAACAGGCAAAAGGAAAATAAAAGCCATTGTACATTTGGCTAATCACAATATTAAAATTCTGAAATCTTCAAAGCAACGGTAATGGGGCATGTTATCAGAGCTGGCAAAATGATAGAGAGGATGAGAGGAAAAACCAGAACATATTCCAGATATCTAAAATAGAAATGTCTGAATAAATACATGAAGTAACCTCTCACTGAGGTAGCCACAGCTCCACAGCACATGAAGAGGAAAGCAAAGGATGGAGGCAGGAAGAGAAAAAGCTAGTGATGAGTAGAAGAGAAAAGAGTACAGTACCTTTTACTCTAATGTCCGGATTGTGAGCTTTGAGAAGGAAAACAGAAAGAAAGAAAAAAGATAGATGGAAAGAGAGCATTTAGTCCTGAAAAATTGGCAGTAGAATATAAAAAAAAAAAATGAAACCTCCAGTATCATCATCAGGGGGGCATTCACCAGGCAAGAGAACGGTTCAGAGGTTCAGTCGAACAGGGGACAGAGAAGGATCCGGATCACTCACCATCATATTAATCTGATATATAACTCATTAACAGATGGTATGGCCTGTGAATTTTCACGGTCCAAGATCGGGGCCGACTACAGTTACTATTTCATAACCAAATTTTCTAGTTAAACAGTGGCTTGCACTGGCTTTGGGAAAAAAAAAAAAACATCGGTATGTAATGTGAGCTGGGCTATTTCCATGCTGGAATATGAAAATAAGAAATGAATGAAAATGGAAACAATTCTCTGACAGTGAGGTCACAGTTTCAAAATGTGACAAATGTGATGGTTAGAGATGGAGGACAGAGGATGAAAAGAGTGAGCCTGGATGAATCCTCTCCCCAGCCATACAATCCATCTAAACAAACAAGCTGTTTGTTGGCTAAGAGCTCTAAATAGATTTCTCCTCATCTCACTGTTGTTATGCTCTCGTCCTTCTGTGTGTGTGTGTGTGTGTGTGTGTGTGTGTGTGTGCCTAACTGACAATAACCGAAGCCAATTTGCAGCTCTTTCCCAGCAATACTGTAGCTGTCCGTCTGTTTGACAACAAATAGCTTTTTAAGTGAAGGGTTTGGTGGTGAGCTGAGGCTGCCACAAAGGCCCTGCTACTCATTTGTTTCACTGTTGGACTATCACAACACAACAGGATGGTTTCTCAACTCGCCATGGATTCCCACTTAAAAACACACTCCCGTTGTCAGTACTGTAGATACCAAGCAAAACAAGGAATCGATCAACACTAAGCAAGAGCTGTTCTTTAGTGGTTTGGTCTGTATTTTATATGTCAGAACCATCCCGCTAAATATGGGGGAGGGGTCTATGCATTACTCATGTTGTGGGGACATAAATCTGTACACACATTGTGGGGACTCGCCTTCCTTTTGGGGACAAAACCATAATAATGAAACTCATTACATTTTAGGGTGAAGGCCGGGCTTAAGGTTAGGGCAAGTAAGGTTAAGGTAAGGTAAGGTTAGGTTCAGGTTGGGCAAGTAGCAGTTATGGTAAAGGTAATTAATGTCAGCCAATGTAATGTCCTCATAAATGATTGGGAGGTGATTATTTGGGGTGGGGGTTGGGGGTGCCATCCCACTTGTTAACATGCTCAACAGATGCTCTGTGTCTGTAATGCTTTCCATTACCAGTACCAGCTCAACTCGCCTCGACTCTACTCGACTCCGTTTTGGCCTGCCTTTCCATTGCAGAAAGTACCCCGAGACCGTACCCCTCAGTGTAGCTGGTCGTCATAGCAACGCCACACACAACTGCAGCAACGTAATGTTCAATGTAACACATCGCCTCAGCTCAACTCAGCTTGGTTGGAACCTCGACGGAGATGATACGAAAAAAAGTACCAGGTAGCAGGTACAGGTACAACTTAAAAAAGGTGAGTAGAGTCGAGGCGAGTTGAGCTGGTACCATTCGGTGGAAAAGGGGCTTTATTTGCGCTCCACATTGCCGCTTTTAATCGTTGCAACCTCGGAACGTATGAGACAAACTGGTTTTGACCTTCCTGTGAGAAGACTGAACATGCAAGAGTCAGTCCAGTCCTGATTGAAAGCTCTGTTTTCTCTGTCTACTTTTCTCTTTTTAGAGAATGTGAAATTATTTCTCCGATTCATCTCGTCTCTACCCAGTGTGTTGTGTGTGTGTGTGTGTGTCTATTTCACTCTGTGACTCGCCTATTGGAATGACTTGATTGGTAAAACCAGCCAGTCTTTGCATTTAACACATACAGAGCCAGGTATTTCCCTCAGGAGTTGGCGAAGACCAAACAAAGCTGAGAAGAGAGTAAATATTGGACCAACATTCAACTGTTGGACAAAAATATTACTCTGGAGTATTTTCCAGAGTTAATATTTTCTAAGTTCTAGTGCAGCAACCTAGACACATGCATTAATGACTAGAAAAATCTTGAAAAAAGCTGATTTGGTTTGTGAAAACAATGGAATATTCTATAGACAAAGGTTACCTGAAAAGGAGCTTTTTGAATTGTTGGTAATTGAAACAGCCTGTTGGGCTAACCCCAGGTAATAAAAAGAGTTGAAGGCATTTCCCAGCGAGGTGACCAATACGCAAGGACATTGCAAGTTTTTACAATCTGGATCTCATTGTCACTAGCGGCGAAGTTGTAACTCCAGTTTCACTGAATAAAAATGATAACCGACACAAACAAAGCAAGTCGTTACGCAATGCCAGATTAGAGTGGAACTTTTTCATCTTTTCAGTTCAACCGGGCAACCCAGTGTTAACATATATGATTTTCATTATGCTTCACAGAATTCTGGGATACCAGTGACGAGTAGTAAAACACTTCTTAGTCACAGTCTCACTCTTCCGTCTTTTTTCTGTACCGTGTGTTGTGTGTGTGTGTGTGTGTGTGTGAGGTCCACTCACCGATATTGCAGTGCTCCCCTGTCCATCCTTGGTCACATTCACACTTCCCCTCCTTACACACTCCGTTCTTGCTGCACATTGGGTGGCAGGCCTTCTGGTCACACACAGTTCCTGTCCAGCCCTCCTCACACCGACACAGACCGCCATAACAGACGCCGTGGCTGCCGCAGTCCACTTCACACACCTCTGTTGGAGAAAGAAAGAAAAAAAAAATATTAATGCACATGCAAACACAGAAACGCAATGGTAACCGCAATATCTTTTTCGGCATTTACTGGTTTGTGTAATTTAACAATGTGGTTAAAGGCACAGAAAGAGCCAGCAAAGTCTTTTATCACCGTAGTATGATGAATGTAAGAGGAGAAGCTCCGCCTCCAACACAAGTAGCTCTTGTGGTAATTACAGAAGAAAATCGCATATTGCTTTACGATAAGAAAACTCCCTGGTGGAAGGGCTTTACACACACCATAACCATAAACGTTTGTCAACTAATGCTACTTTCAGACTGCGAGTAACTACGGCTGTTTTGCTGCACTATGAAGCTG
The DNA here is from genome assembly GCA_024633595.2 of Lepomis macrochirus. NCBI lineage: Eukaryota > Metazoa > Chordata > Actinopteri > Centrarchiformes > Centrarchidae > Lepomis > Lepomis macrochirus. The sequence goes on from JALXJV020000003.1 coordinate 2,351,048, forward strand.
GTGTTGGTGGCAGCGGGGCACAGCACGGCCGACACCAGCTACAGGTGCATCTCAAATATTTGAATATTGCAGCACGGCCGAGTTGTTAGCCCCGAGACTGTGGAATGCATTGCCTCTCCATATTAGACTGGCCCCTAGCCTTCCGGTTTTTAAATCGCGACTTAAAATGCATTTTTATTCTTTGGCTTTTAATCTGGTATGAGAACTGTATGATGTATTTGTCTGGTGTTGTATTTGGTCAATTTTTTTTTGGGGGGGGGGGTTGTTTCATGTCAATGTACAGCACTTTGGTCAACCTGGTGGTTTTAAATGTACTTTAGAAATAAAGTTTGAGTTGAGTTGAGTTGAGAACCAGACTGACAGAAACACTCAAATAAAAATATTTCACTTTATGTGTAATAAAACTCAAATATATCAAAGTTTCACTTTACATATTCAATTAAATGAATCAAAGCTTTAGCAAACTAATATTAGAACGTAGACTCAGATACAACGAAAATGTGCTTCTGCATTAATTGTCTGCGTGTGGACACAGGCGGTTGCCATGGTCACACGGCGAGTAATGGCAGCAAGTTGAAAGAAATTCAAACCATCATCAACTCTAATGATCCCATCTCGCGGTGAATCTTCAGTATTTATAAATAGTGGTGATCAGGTGATCCTGTAATGTCTTAAATTCATGCATTTAATTTGCACTACAGTGAGCTGATCAGAAAGCAGAGCAGCGGGGCAGTCCTGGCTCGGACAGCACGGATTCTCTTCTAAACCACACTGACCTGTCCAGACAACCTGACGAAAAATAAATGAAAAGGAAAAAAAAAATCCATTAAGAGCCAAAGCTTTTCCCGCAAGTCTGTCCCTGATTCACCTGCGGGAGGTGTCCTGGACTGAACAGTGTGATCCAGCAGAGCTGCCTGAGTGTGTGCTTTATTGCAACTAGCAAAATATAGAGTAGGTAGCTTTATATAGAGGAATTACAAGTGAATGTGTGTGTGTGTGTATGTTAATCAAGTCATTTACCTCGCACAGTGTCTGCTTATGAGTGCATATATGTGGGGAAGAGCGAGCTGTCACACAAACTGTGCATAGAATGGGCTGAACTAAAGCGGGGTGTGCGTCTGTGTATCTGTGTGTGTGGGTATGTTGCGGTGTGTGCGTATGAATGTTTCTGTCAGATCCTAAGAGAGGGTGTGTGTATTTGTGTGTCCGTGTATCTGGCCATGTGTGTGTTTTACAAAGAGACAGCGTTTACTGGATGTGTCTTTGATGGTTCTGACAAGACAATACTCAGTGTAACAGCCCAAGGCAACACAAATAGAAGTGAGAACACACACTCTTTTCCTCTTGTCTTTGTTTTTATGTCAAGCCATCTGTTACTCTGCATTCCTCCTCCAGTTTTTTCTCTCACCTCTTTTTCTGCATCAGTGTCGTCACTCTCTCCCTCTCTCCCTCTCTCCCTCTCTCTCTCCCTCCTCTCTACAGCACTCTGTCCTCACCAGCAAAAAGACAGCATCGGTCATGTGTTGAAATGCCAAACATAACGTATGTTTAGGTTTCAATTTGCTGACAAGTGACCTCTTACGGCCGTTAGAATTATGACAGGAATAACATGACGTTATGGCAATTCAAAAGCACTTTTGGAGGAGGTAGGGGTGGATGAATGGGTCAGCAAAGTATGTGACTGTGAGAAACGGACACCTCTGTTTGTTTCCCAGAATCAGTTTTGACAATGATCTTTCCCTGGAGTTAAAGAGGTGGTATTATGCTCATTTTCAGGTTCAAATTCCTATTTAGGGGTTTGTACCAGAACAGATTTACATGGTTTCATTTTCAAAAAACACCATATTTTTTGTCATACTGCACATTGTTGCAGCTCCTCTTTTCACCCTGTGCTGAAGGCTTCGTTTTAGCTATGGAGTGATACATCTTGTCTCTACATGATCTTTGTTGGGAGTTGCACATGCGCAGTTCCTAAGGACTACTAGCCAATCAGAAGCAGAGAAGGGCGGGTCAGCGAGAAGCCGGTAAACAGTTTCGGTTCAGCTGTAGGCTACATGTTGCCGACCAGCTTGGCAACATGGACCAGAGCAAGAGTGTCAGAGTGGTGAGTAATTAATCTGTAACAAAAGTATCTTTCATCCATAAAGTTTTAACTGAGCTCTGTCTCTACATCACAGTAACAACTTTATGTCCACTGACTGCCTGGAGGGTAGCTAGTGTTTGGAAGGGAGAGGAGAGCTGTGTGCTGCAGCTCGCTGTTTTTCCACCGGTGTTTTTGAGGGTGTGTCAGACTAGTCGGTCGGCGAGCATTATGACACGTATTTTCATATGACATCACAAGAAAGGGAAGTAAAGGCTGGACTACAAACAAGCAGTTTTCAGGCAGTACAGAGCAGAGTTTTCTGTGGGAGATGGGAACTCCCTTTGGGCTGGACTTTGGGCTTTTTCACTTTGCAAACCTGTTACATGCACAGAAAAGATCTATAACTCAATAAAGTGGAGGGAAAGAGCCAAAAAGCAGAATACAACCTCTTTAAAAAAGTAGGTTTTGTGCTTAAAGCTAACAAAGCATATACTGTAACAAAACAACCACATGAAGTTTGGTGGGGACTGATGGGGAATGATGATGTGCTGCCGATAGGGGCATCAGATCAGAAAAAACGAACGCACTCTCACTCACAGTGAGCTTTTGTCTTGGGAAGACAGTGGAGCTCATTCAAGAACATTTTTGTATTCTTCTCCAAACTTTCTCTCTCTTCTTTTCGTGTGGTGGGCTCGTCAGATGCAGCAAACACTCACAAACTTCAGATAATTGTGTATATGACCCGTGTAAACACGACGGACGCTTTCTGTGTGCAGAAAAACAGCCGGTGGTGATCTAAGCTGCAACAACAACCATTCATCTGTCTCTGCTAATATATCAGCACGCTGTCACTCTCTTCCAAAGGCCTGAGGCATCCAAAGGCCACACTTCCAGCTGACCTTATTATATACAGAGACAAGTTAACCTTCAATTAGTGCATCAATTAAGTTGTTTTGCTGCTTGAGATGAATGAATAAACTGAATGAATGATTTAATGAATGAACACTAACCCAAGCCCCCTCATCCAGCCCAGCCAATGAATGAAAAGTAAGTGTGAGTAAGGCCTCTAAACAATGAGATGTCTACACTTTCCAAGTTGCTCCATCACACTTTGTACAAAGAGCCTCTTTGGTAGGTTAGTTTTGCAGGATGTGTTGGAAAACGTTGCTGTGTAACCCTCTGCCCTGCCTAATTTTGGAGGAAATGTAATTGCTGCCTAGTTATGTTATGCTCTCTGGCAACATTTTATTTTTACCAGTTTAGGAAGTTTAATGCTTCTAAACCGAAGAGAAGTCTGGGTGAATGGTTGGTGTGACAAATCACAGTCCTTGAGACACTGAGTGCGTGTTTGAGTCCTGGATGTTGTTGGATGTAGGCAGAAAAAACACTTTGGTCAAGGTTCCAAAGATGGTGGTTTTGGTTAAATATTTTATAACAGTCAATAGGTCCAGTCTGTGCTTCAAGTTAGCATGGGCATTTTAAATAATTAACCAAGTCTTTTCCAACCTTAACCAAGTGATTTGAGTTTCCTCAATACAATCATAACCCTCAGTCATTTCCTTAGCAGCAGGCATTTAAAGAAAACATGGAGATAAGATGTTGTGCTTGCCAACAAGCCTGTGTTAACACCGTATCAGCTTTTACTCAGTGGATGATGTGCTGTACGGCATGGAGGTGATGTGTCCTCCAGCAGCTGAGAAGTGTGGTAAACATTAAAAACAAAGTGTAACAAAGAAAAGAATCAGACTGGAGAGAGATCAGTGGTGGGAGGTGTTGTGCTGTTGGCATTGTACACAGCCCCTTAACGAGAGACTTTGAGAACAGGAGAGCCCTATAATCTACTCTTGCTTATCTCTTGCTTTCTTGCTCAGCTCGGCTCCCAGAGCCTACAGTACATGCTGAACGTTGGCATCCAGCCAACCCTTAAAGACAGAAACATGCACCAGTCTGTGCCACGTCTGTGTTCCAACATAGAAAAAAAGTTACAGTCTGCAGGTCTGTCCAGCGCCAATGCACCAGGCTCACAAACTCAGATCAAACAGTCAAACTTACGCAGCGCAGATCAAATATGAATCATGCTTCTTTTCCTGCTTTGCCTCAAATGTTATCAGAAACACATTTTAGCATACTGTTTAGCTATGAGACGTTCAGAAGGTGTGTGACCTTTTTGATTCTGTTTGAAAATGGACAAACATGTTACTCAGTGTTTGGAAGCCTAGATACAGTCCATTTACTGAGGAGAATGTAATGCTTGGATGAATGAAAATTCTGTTACTTAGTATAAATACAGTTCATTTCTGTTAGCTTAAAGCGAGAGTGTAATCTCTCTGCTACATATTTTTTTTCACCCCGTGTTAATTTATTTACGCTACATTGACTCATTCCCCTGTCAACAGACGCTCTCTTGTTTGCAGTCAGTCTAAACCACAGATGCAGGGTGTCTAACACACTGTAAGTCATCTTGAGACTTCTATTTTAGCTTTATTTCATTGGCTGCCGGTTAATTTAGAGATGTTTCTGACCGTTGGTAGTCTGGAGTCTTAAAGTGGTTTAGCCCCTAGCTATGTCACTGACCTTGTAACTCCTCACAAGTTGAAGCGTGAGATCCTCAGGCAAGGTTCTCCCGGCCGTTTCAAACTCCTGGCTACTTTCTAAAAGTGAACATGTTTTTGCACTATCATCCTTTAAATGACTCCTCAGAATGATGTTGTCTGTCTTATTCACTTTACAGTATGTCTTGTTAGTAGTTTTACAAGCTATCCCGTATTTCCTGCCTGTTCCTAAGGGCTTGCACTGTTATCTTAATTATGCTCTGCTCTGTAATTGCTTTTTTGTTTTCATTTTATGCTGAACATGCTCCTTTTTATCCTCTTTTAATGATTCTGTAAAACACTTTATTAACTCCGTAAAGCTAAGTTCTTAGTACTGCTTTTACTAATGCATGATGTTGCTTTATGATTACAATTGAAGTTTTTTTAGAGGTTCTGTGAGAAGTGAGAAATAAAACAAATGGAAAGAAAATGTCCATGCTGGCTGATCGTTACACCACATGACATTAAACAAGACACACACCTAAAGAACAGTCAGGTCCGGTCCAGTTCTGGTCGCAGGTGCATGTGCTGGTCTCTGCGTTGTAGGTGCCGTGACCTGAACACTGGTCCGGACACATGGCCTTCACAATCTCACAGCTGGCTCCGCCCCAGCCCGGCTGACAGTGACACTCGCCGTGAATGCAGACCCCATGGGCCGAACAACTGGGGTCTATGCAGTCCACTGGAGACAGAGAGATGGAGTGAGAGAGTGTTAACAATACACCAAATAGTGTATATGATACACACACACGCTGTAAACTGGGGCCGTGTTAAAGAACACTTAAAGGGTCGTTTCAATATTATTAATCCTGGGTACTAAAGATTCCTACTGTGACAGCCTTTGTTTTTAAACAGTTCTTGCTCTGAAATCCGTGAGGGGACTTTGGGCTCGTGCCCTTGGCTTCACATCCTACACACAAATTGCACACAGTGGGCTGTGAAACCTTCACAGACCATTCTAATGCAAACATATAATTAATTCCTTTAATTTAATGAATTATTTATTATCCATAATGTTGTTAAATGTTAAATGTTGTGCTCAAGTAAACAATTTGATCATAAATGCATTGTATAGGTATTGTGATGGTGATGAGACTGCAAAAAACACATTTATTTAACGTTTTTACAGCAACACTAAATCAGAGAATAATTCATCACAAGTCAGTTCCCTAACATTTAATTGTTTGTTTTAAAAAAAAACAAAAAAACGTAAGGATACGTGTAACATGTTTTATACTTCTTGGGAATATAATCCTACTGTACATACGTTGTGTTAACACCTTATTTTGAAAACAGGACGTCAGAAGTGTCTCCTCCATAGACCATAGTGCTGAATTCAGCAAGTGTGACGCAACTTCACAGTCCCTCTTCAGGTCAGACTCACATACTGCAACACTTGTCTCTCGTAAAGTGAGAAAGTGACACAGAATAAAGTCTCTAACCTGCCTATCAGCTCGCTCTGCTTTACCAGAAATGCTTAAATACATGTGCAGTCCAAATTTAGGTGCGGCTAGCCTAATCCCGTTCTCATGAGCGAGTGACAGTGGAAACGCTGACACACTCAAAAGCTGTCAAACCGTTATGTAACGTTACCATAGATACCTCAAAGGAAAAGTCGGATGCCAAAGTGTGTGAGCGTGCGAGCAGTGGTGCAAAACTGCACAGAGGTCTTTAATATTATGAGGGGTTTTAAAAATATTTTCGGTTCATTTGAAACTATGGCGGGCCGCCACTGTTAATTAATGGGAAACACTGTTGCAGTTTGGTGAAAGCCTGGAATTCACAGACCATCTTGCTGTTAAATCTCGTTTGTGGTAGTTAGTAAAATTGTTCTGCTGGGGATCGGACTGGGGAATTTTGGGAACACTGTTTTAAAATTCAAACACCCTGTGTGTATCTATGCTTCCATGATTTTGACAGAGATGGTCCATGATCAGATAAAAAAAATCCTGCATGTGAATTTATAACAATATGACTCACTTTGATTCAGAGCTGACATGATTTAATTCAGCTGTGAGTAGATGTTTATTCAGCGTGTGACATTTTACTTTTCATTGAACATTTTGTCAGCTGCTACATCAGTAATGGTCAATACGAGGTGGACAGATACACAGAGATACCAGATTCCCTCCACATATTTTGTGACACACAGAAATGCTCTGTCTATACATTTGCAAACATTGTTTCAAAAGACTCTCTACTAGGTAGAAGATGTCTCCTGTTTCAGTGAAAATAGCGGGCTGGTTGCTCTGTGGGCCGTTTGAGCAGCCCATTATACAAAAGAGAGAGAGACATGGGATGCCTGTTGGTGCACCTGGCAGAGCATGCGCACCATGGAAAAGGCTAAAGTCCTTACTGCAGACTAGATTCCAGTCATCCCCTCACTCTCTCATTTCCTATCTCTCTCTTCAGGTGTTCTATCAAAATAAAGGGAAAAGGCCCCAAAAATAAAAGGGATGTGCCCACTTTGATTATGCCACAGCCCCGTCCTCCTTTTGTTACCTTCTATATAAAGCCCATGAGTTTGTCAACGTAACTTTTTGTGAACTGACCAAGCGATTGTTTTCTTAAAAGCCTTGTTTGTGTTTTAAAAGCTGTTTTCTGTGTGTCAAAATATAAAGAAGCATTTAAGACGATTTTCCAGCATTGGCCAGACAATACAATGGTATTCTATTCTATTCTATTTTATTCTATTCTATTCTCCTCAACCGTCATCTCAACATCATTTTAAGATTCAACAAGTGGGATTAACACACACACGTATGGACAGACGGAGGGTGGAAAGGTGTGTCTGCATTTGCACACATATAGAGATGATTGTCAAACTCTCCATGTTGTAGTATGTCTGTGTGCGTGTGTGTGTATGTGTGTGTGTGTGTATCTGTCCAACCAGCAGATAGCAAATTAGTATTGATTAGCAAAGTGTAGAGTTTGTAGATTTTAGCTGATACTTAAATGCAGGCCAGAGGGATTATGTTCTTTTAAACTTTAGAACATGACTTCAAACCTACAGTACTTAACATGTACAGTGCACCTGTGACAAGTACATGTTATGGAATTGGTGATATTCATGTAGGAATAAGAGAGAAAACATGGGGTGAAAACTGTTTCCTGTTTCACAGAGCAGCAACATTACACATCTAAACCTGGAAAACTACACATTGGGGTGTTTTGGCACAAAACCCACCAGTGCTGTAGTAAAGATTAATAGCTGAGTAATGTGCACATGTGGACGGAGGCATGACAGCATAGAACTGAGATCTTCCAGAACACTGCCATCGACATAACGGTTGTTAATTATCCATCTGACACTGCATGGCATGACAAATAAACTTTGCTTATATGACATTTATTGAGTATAAGTGTCCTGTCAACAGCACTAACACGGGTTACAATGTGTAAACTCTGAAACCGATTGTGAAATATTATCCAATTACAACAAACCACATGGATGTTTCTGTTTGAGAAGTAAATGTCATGGGTAGAAATACATGTGCACTAAATCCATTATTTATGTTGACATTTAATTATGTAGTGATGTCTTTACCAAGTTACAGCATCCTAATAATGGGAAATGATGCAGAGCAGTGCCAAAATGCCCTAGAGCAAGGTGGCCAACTACTGCCAACAACATATGCTCCTTGTGCCTGTTCCTGGAGGAAATGGTTCTTACCTTCCTCACAATTATCGCCCTTATAACCAGTATTGCAAATGCAGGTGCCCACGATGCATATGCCGTGTCCTCCGCAGTGGATGTCGATGCACTGGTTGGCTGGCACGTCACACTCAGTGCCTTTCCACCCGCTGTAGCACTGGCAGCGGCCACGGGAGTACTGCCCATTACCACTGCACAGCACTGGACAGGCAGCTAGACCACACACAGGCACAGAAAGATGGATCAGTTAGACAAACTAGCTTTTAGACGGATTAGGTTGGATACTTGAACCCACAAAGTTCCCCTTAAGCTCCCAAAATGTTCACACAGTCAAAGTGCACAGTGTATGCACAGACTGGGATCAGTCATTACAGTGACAATTTGAATTAGGCTTCAGCTTCTCAAGGGGATACTATTTAATGACTCAGATATTGCACAGAAACAGAAAGTCAATATTACCTGGAAAATACAGTGTGGTGTTGAGACTAAACCAAATTTCAACCTGCCCAGCTGAGTGGTGAAGCTCTAATGGCCACTACACGTTTGATCCAAGACAACTGCACTGAAAGCAGTGGGAAAATGCCCCAAATTCTCCGCAAATAAAAAGGGCTCTAAACATTTAAAGTTACTTTTTCTAACATGTGTCTGGGTCTGGATTTTGAGAACCCATTGCATTGGTTGTGATGGCGCAACGGATAAGACACATGCCTTTGATGTGAGAGACATGGATTCAATTCCCCACTGTACCCCGTGTGACCTCTGACATAAATAGCAATCTAAGTCGCTTTGCACTAAAGTGTCTGCTAAATGAATAAACGTTTGAACAAAGATGTGTTTTGGCATGGCTTTGCTTGATTTATGTACCTGTTGTCAAAACAGCTTAGGTTACGCAAAATATCTCAACACAAACGGGCGATCGCGCAGCAAAAAGGATTTTAAGGCAAAAGGTCAATGGTTTCCTTTGATAAGAAAGGAAGCAGGTGGAGAGGCAGACAGAGAAACTAAACAGTAATACAGCACAGCCTCCAGAGTGTGCAGGTCGCACTCACTGCTTGGATAATAACCTCCTAACTATTACTGCCTCTCTGTGGGTAGCAGTGTGTGTGTGTGTGCGTGTGTGTTTACCTCGAGAGCAGTCAGGCCCTAGAAATCCTGGGAAACAGTGGCATATTCCTGAGAGACAATCTCCATTTCCATGACAATTCTGAGGACACTCCATAATTGACTCTGATTACAACAGAGAGAGAGAGAGAGAGAGAGAGAGAGAGAGGTGGTTTAAGGTTTAAGGTATGAGGTAATTGGCAAAGCTGGATATGCAACTGAAATAATACACACACAAACACACACATAACAAAGACCGGTCCTCTGTGGTTGCCGTAGTTACAGCAAGTCAGTCCAATCAACACATCCCAGCATCCAATCACCCTGCTATATCTAACTATCCATTTCCTGTGCACACAGTCGCACACACCTTTCAGACAGAACAAAATGTCCAATTTCAACAACAACTAAATACTCTGCCTCTCCTTGTACATAAACGTGGTAGAGGACATGTATTTATTGAAAATCACATCTGGTGCGGTGAGTGTGCCCATCCTCTGACATGATGGAGGTTTCTCCCAAATAAGGTTATCAGCTACATCTGCAGGTTACTCGAGCCACAAGTCAAAATGTCATGATGTTTATCGCACAAATGAATTGGGTGTGCCTTTACTTAGATCTCTAAAAGCCAGAGGACTGTCCTCGGTCCAGCCACATTTTTCACCTGATCAAAGAATGCTTACTCTTGACATTTTACAGCTGGGTCTGAAAGATTTCTGCTTTGCGCTGTTCGGCATTATAAAGTAGGGGTCGGGGGGAAAATCGATACAGCATAGTATCGCGATATTTTCCGTGGCAATATTGTATCGATACATGGAGGTCAAATATCGATCTTTTATTATATGAATTGTACATGATGATTTTACTTTTTGGTACTAAAAGAATAAAATCAGTTGCTTTTTCAGCCCATGAGAAAAAGAGTTCTCCTTTGGGGACACAATTTGAAGTTGGAAAACAGGTAATAAATTGCAATATATTGCAGTATGTTTAAAATCGCAATGATATCGTATCGTGACATAAGTATCGTGACATAAGTATCGTGATAATATCTTATCGCCATTTCTATTTGACGTTCCTGTAATGACAAGCTGGTATCACACCGGTTTAACAGCTGGGGTCATGTTGTATGGAACATATATACTGAAGTGCACTGACAGTGTCTCACCTATGACGATGGTGTTGTAAGAGACTTGTTCTGTGTTGCGTCCATCATTGTAAAATGCCAGATGCCAGATTCCTGTGTCCAGGTACTGGATGAAGCCAGCCTCGTGCATGTTCACCGAGCGCGTGTGTCGGGCTCCCCCTCCAGACTCTTCCTCGTGGGCACCAGCCGGGTGTGTGTGTCCTGCGTCCGTGTCACTGAGCGCTCGTTTATCTTTGGAAATGAGGCGACTACCGTCCAGTAGTTCCACAAAGTCGTACTGGAAGACAGAAGCCCGTCAGTTCATCTTAACAACTCGCTACAGTTCCATTACGTTTTGTACGATTAGTAGAATCTTCTAATGATAAGATGAACTCAAAGACATTTACAGTAGCATCATATGAGGTTATTATGAAGCTGCTCACTTGCTGAAAGGCAGTTTTTCCTTGCCTGACTCACAAAGTGCTCATGGTGGGAATCGTCGGCTCTCTGTTAATAATATTTCAAAGAGTAAGCTACCGTCTAGACCTGCTCTTTGTGGAAAGTGCAATGAGATAACTTTTGTTATGAGCTGGTGCTATATAAATAATATTGAACTGAATTGAATTATTAGCTCACACTCACACACACTCACACAATGACCAGACAATGCTTGATGGGTATGAAAATCCACACTGAAGGAAATAATGGGAACTTAGATGGATTAGTTTATGACACACACACACACACACACACACTAACACACACCCTTGTCTATTATCTATGCTAACGTTGAGCTGTGATAGGGGTGGCATTGTATGAAGCTGTCTTTTACAGATAAGTGGATTAGTCCCTTGATAGAAGACACAATTCACCACACAGAGATGTAAGTGTAGTCAGGGATAGCTTAGGTTTGTAAGAAGCTTATCTCATTCATTATGAACTAAGAATCTATAAAGCACTTGACCTAGACACACTTTGCAAAGTTGCAAAAGGGATTTGGGATTTTGACATTTTGGGAGGCAAAAATTTTTCAGTACTTGTTAGAAGCAGAAAGGCCAGAGAATTGTGGATGGTTGAGGACAGGACTTTTTAAACGTTATGTTAGAGATCTTAAAACAGCAGCCACTGATCTGATTTGATAAGATTTCATTCATGGTTTGAATTATGAGCCCCCTAATTAAGTCATGGACCCCCCCCAAAAGAGACAACATATTACAATATATTTCCCATACTCATGCCTTATATTCAAGAATCTTGAAGTAGGATTTTAGTACACCTCTAAAATGGACTGTACCATTTCCCAACCTAGACGTTAGTTGAAAGTCTTGTCTGCCTACATCACTTGGAGCGGCACCTGTTCCAGTCCAGTCCACCACAGGCAGGTGGAGACACTGCAGGTTAATGACAGTAGCTATCTTGCTTCTTTAATACACTTAATGGAGAACTCTGGGCAATTTTTAAGTTAATCTTGATCGTTATACCTTTGTGAGTACTGTCTATAGAAAAAAAACGAACCGGATTGGTGCTTGCAACACGGAGCTGCTACAGCTAATGCCCAGCAGTTATAGGGGCATATACATAAAGAGTGTCTTTGTGCCTCTTAACATATACATAATGCAATTAAAATGTCTGTCCAACATAAACAGGGCTCTGACATGACAACAAGATGCGTTTAGGCAACTTAGCCATTGTTTAAATTCACCTAAATAGTGTTGATGGCTAGCTGTAGTCTCACGCTGAAGTCCTGTGGGAACTCAGTTGTTGCCGGAAAAAGGTAACTTAAAAATTGCCCGGAGTTCTCCTTTAACTTCCCTATCTTCAGCGTTTTGTAATTAGCATGCATTTTACCTAAAATGAGCTATCTGATGTCAGCTTGCTGAGAGCCCTCCCTGTCATTTCATTATCAGTAGCCTATATCATTTCATATTTTGTCAGCTAGCACTGAACATACTTTTATAGGAGAGCCTTTCCCGATATTATATATGATATTTTATTTTATTTTATTTTGGGTTTTTAATTTATTTTTATACATTTTATATTTAAACGTGTATTCTAGTCTTATAAGTGTTTTCTTGTCTTTAGCATTTAATTGTTTTTGTGTTTTATTGTTATAAACTTGTGAAAGCACTTTGTAACTGTTTTTTGAAAAGTGCTCTATAAATAAAAATTATTATTATTATTATTATTACTGGTGCTCAGGCATGAGCAGTGAGGATTAGTTATTGTCAATACACATTTTGACATTTTGATCAATATAGAGTTTATTATTTCATTTTAAGTATTTTTTGAGCCTTTCTACAATAAGCATGACATTTGTTTTAACACTGGAATTCAGGAGTTCTACCTGTAAATGTTAAAATCCAGGTGTGTTCTTTCAAATGTATTCAGTTTTATTTATTTAGCACCAATTCACGACAAAAAGCATCCCGTTGCACTTTTTATATACAGCAGGTTTACATAGTTCTCTGTTTAATATTATTTACAGACACCCAAAAATTCCCAATTCCTTAACAGTGTATGACAACTGCTTTAATGAACGCAGATTTATAGTCAACATGAGCAAGAGGAAAGGAGATATTTGCTAAAAATAAGTTGAAACTTACAACTTAAAATGATAAAAATTAGGAAATAGAGATGATAATGCAGACTGTATTTTATGATAGTGTCTTTGGTCCTGCTTCAGTATTGTGTGGGTCTGCTGTTGTGGGTCCAACCTGCTGACAGTTTTGCTGTAGAATAGTGACCCTTGACTACAAAAGTTGTTGTGTGGTATGGGGCACCCATGAACTGATGTAATGAACTTAATTTATCATCTTCTACAGACATTAGTTAAATAAGCAAGGATACTGTAAGCATTGTAAGATTTTTACTGAAGCCCGCGCCTGCGCTGTACTGGGTTTTCTTTTTGACTTGGGAAAAAAGTTGACCCTCCCGGGTTGTCACTGTATAATTCGCACCCTGATTTCATTCTAGGGACGCAGATGAAAACACGTGTCTAGTGTCTGCGGCGGTTTGTGCTGGTTAAATCCCATCTTCAGCAGCAGTAGACTCCAGTGCCGACCTAGCTTATGTGAACAGTTGTGCCCATTTATTTGCTCTATCATATTGTTCTTAGTTTCTGCTTTTGCTCATGTTCTCGTGGTGATTTAAGTCCCATTCAGACTTGTGCTGTGTTGAAAGTAATACGGAAATGTCTCTAAGTCAGACCAAACAAGATTGCTGTTGTGACGTGATTGATTGTGACATGAGACCACGATGTTGAACTGTGTTCTCTGCCATCAGATTAATGTAAAGGGGTGCATGACTGAAATAGCCTTTAGGCTAGATAAAATAGGTTTGGTAAAGGTCTAGTCTCTATAAACTCCCTTGTGATTTCGCTTGAGCTGTACAAATAAATTAACATGTAATTGTCCATGTATGCACACGCATGCATTTGGGAAACCAACCTGCGTGTGTGAGGGCAGAAGGCCTTTGCGTCCATAAACCCCAACAAGAGCATCCTTATGGACGGAGATGTTGAATTTCAAGAACTGCGGTTGGTCAATATACAGCTGGGACCTCCAAAACACACCTTGAATAAAGAACATAAACAAACCAAAAGGATCATTGAGGCTCAAAAATCTCCGAAAACAGTTTCAACAAAAATGAAACATTCTAACCTTCACTTCATCTTTTCATCTTTTGCAGGACTGTTGTGTCAGACCGTCCTAGTTTTAGCTAGGCGCACCTAATAAACTGGATCATGGTTTGTTGAGTTTCTTTTGCTGTTGTGCTTTCTTCACATTGTGACGCAGTGATCTGACACGCTTACATGTGTGCATGTGTGTGTGAAACTAACCAGGTGGGACATCTTGTATGGCTCGTCTCCCCACATCCACCTCTCCCGTGTCTATGGTGTTGTTCTCTAGAAGAAACATTTTACCTGCAGAGAGACAAATAAAGCGACAAAACTGGCACTCATGAAACACATTTTGTATTGCACACGCAGACATTCTAAGTGCTGGGTTATATGTCAGCACTGTCCTGATTGATGTGTCCTTTCCTGGAGGACCCTTTGGGCACTCGGTTCTTTTCACATTTCACAGAGACAAATCTCTGAAACCATGCCTCAGTGCGTAATACCTGAGAAGGCTCGCTGTTTTTGCAAGGGGCGGGTTTGTCTGACAAAGGTGCCTGGTGGGATATTAACCTTAACACCAGACACAGGGTCACAGAACGCATTATAGCATAACATTCAGTTCAATTCAATTCTGTGGCTAACTTGGACATCTATGGCCACATCAGCACAGCAGTCTGAACTGTATCTTTGCTACATGTTGTCATGCATCATTTCTAACGAAAAGAATTACTTACCCATGGCTTTGCATGGGTTGTATTGCTCACTTCATATTGAAAGTTTAGTTAATATTAGGCAACTAAAACAATGTGTTTAAAGTTAAGGTAATGCTCTGTCCATGGTAAATTAGAAAACTTCACCCACAGTTATCTCAGTTGGGATACACTGGAATTTATGTCTTTGGTTTCCATCCAGTGTGGAGCTGGACGGGTTCCACTGCTGTTCAAAGTTTGTAATTTCATAGGCCTTTCCTGTTCAGAACACTGAACTTTAACAGCTTAAGTCGTGACATCTGGACAGTAAACCAACACTGCCTCAGATGTGAGCGTGTGTGCGTTTAATATTTATGGCAGTCTAAACGTTACGCACATCTGTTACACTAGTATGAGCTGCACACACACACACACACACACACACGCACACTCACGTCACTGTCAGCAGGGGCAGGCCCTTTTGTTTCTAACATCTGCAGGAGCCATAGAGGACTACGGTAACACTGTTCAACAGAGGAAGAAGTTTTCACAGTTTTCTGCCTCCTCTTCATTCTTATTCTGCTCTTAATTTCTCTTAATTAATCAATCAAATGTGACCAATGAGAGCGAGCTACCCTCACATATGTTGACCAGAGTCCTTTTACTCTTTTGAGTAAGATCCATCTTTTGAAGGAGCGGACCTGCTTTTTGTCCTCTTGCGTTGGTCTGGACCTGCTGACAGTTTATTGCCATGGAAGGATCTAAAAGCTTTGTCAATGGAAGGGAAGCGTTAAGTTTATCACTTCCCCATTCCTTACATTTTCAAACCGAGCTTCAAACGCCTTCCAGCTTCCAGGAACCACGATTCTTCCCTCCTTCACTGAATCCACTACGGTTCCGTAATCTACCAAGCTACTTCTCTTACTTTCTGACCTGGTGACGTACCTGGGTAACAATACCTAAGCACAGTACTGTTAGCTTTTGATCAAGGTAGGCCTACATGTACTGATGTGATATGAAGGTGAGGTTACTGTGTAACGTAGTCCTCAGCCACCACTGAGCTAATGTTAAAGTTCCACACAAACAGAGTCTTTGCATGCATATATTTCTAACGTGGCCCCGTTGCACCGATCCCCTACATTTACTTCGATTTGGCCTTAATCACAACCACACACAGTGGAGAGAACTTTAAAGCTGCTGCTTTATTGTGCTCTCTTTGTCTGCAACACGTGTGTCCATGCGTGTGCACGCTGCTGATCAAACAAAAGCACGCACATTCTTTCCACCGCGCATCCGACACACACGCACATGCTCTCCTTCTATTATTATTCTGTTATTTTATTATACAGTATATATATAAAATCATAATCACATAAACAATACTAATTAGCATGAGGTTGTGTTAATACTTTCATCCACGTGGAGAAGGGTTAGCATGTTTTAATATGGGGTTTTCATTATGCGGAGCTACAGTATGTCTGTCCATTAGAAAGGAATACGGTAACTCTTAGAGGTATTTGCAAATTTAATATGTAGTGATTTTGAAAGACACTTATTTGCCCTGTAATAATACACAAACCCTTAAAACATAAGTAAGAACCCACATTATTCTACCAGATTTGGGCCCGCCCTCAGCTCTCGCCAAACCTCTGACGATGTCATCATGGTAACGCTGTTTCCCAGTGCTGCGCTTTGTGGATTTCTGTCTTCTGTTTCTTCAGGAATTGCTTTTCTAGTTTGTAACCGCAGTTGTGGCATCCCACTGATAACGGTGGTAACAACTGGTAATGCAGTGTCGTAACCAGCAAGGAAAAATGCTGCCACAACATCCAGAGAGGAAAAAAAACGAGACGTCTGATTGGCTGGACCGCAGCGCAAGGGTTGCAGTTCCAGGTTTGGCGATAGCCAGCAGGAAGTTAAAAATGCAACATCCCCTCAGACGCAAAAACACACTGTATTTTATTTACTTTTCTAACTGTATACAGTATACGTTGTGTGCGTAGCATTAAAGGGCTTTAACTTGTAGCGCAAGAGTGCAACTCTGTGTAAAATGACAAATAAATGATGAACAAAAACATGTCAGTACTACAGCTGAGGTTTCCTTCAGGCACATAGAGAGACGTCTGTTGTGAAATGGCTTTCTCCTTACTGCGTCATGAACTTTTCAAAAGCTTTTTGCCAACTATTCTCATATCACTGACTGCCTTTCCTGTCAGAAGAAAGATCACAATGTGTTCAAGCAGGAACTCACCATTGTCTGTGGACACCATAAAGGTGTTGGGAGTTGTATCTCTTCCCCCTCCATTTTCAAATGCTCCATATCCCTCACTCTCCTGAAGCTGCCAGTTTAGACCAAACAGGTGCATAGCTGCAGAGAGGAGGAGGGAAAGGAGGACAAAATAAAGAGAGAAAGACAGGGAGGTTAATACAGTGTGCAAAATGAAAAGGAGGTGGAAATGAAGAGAAATAAAATGATGGGAAAGGAAGGACGGTAAAGAGAACGAAAAAGGGAAGATAATGCAAAAAGCAATGGTGAACAACAAATGTAATGGAAGGGAGAAAAAGAAAGAAGATAGAAAGGGAGGGGAATAAGATGTGAATTGATGGAGGGATAAAAAGATAAGTAATAAGATTAGGCGATAAAAGAAAAAATATAAAAAAAATGTGTCTATCTGGGTCACAAACAGAAGAAGAGAGAAATTTGAACGTGTGTGTGTGTGTGTGTGTGTGGTTGCCTGTGCACTCAGGGCTATGTTAGACATACTGAGCATTAGCAGTATGTTTTTGGAAGCTTGCATGCTAGGTATGCAAATTAGATAGCAACTGCACATTACTAACACACACACACACACACACACACACACACACACACACACACAGCAGAACCCAGAGAAAGATAGCCTGGTGAGTGTTAGCATCAATGGAAGCCTCCAGCAGTTAATCTGACACAACACAATATATTCACCTAACCTACCTACATGTTTACTCTCTTTCTCTGGCTGTGTGTATGTGTGTGTGTGTGTGCACGCCCCTGGGTGTGTAACTCATCCGCTCACTTGCTAGCTCCTTCCTCCTCCTTGCATTTTAACAGAGATGTATCCGGATTTTTCTGAGGCCATGAAATAAATTGATGCAAAGCAGACAGAACAGTAACCTCCTACTACGCCCATTTCCTCGTCACCATCACACCTCCCTCCCTAAACCTTCATTCGCTTTGCATGGCCTCTGTTGAATTCTGATGACTGTCAGAGGCTGATGGGCATGTTACAAAATAAAGCAGAGGGGTAATTCAGTTTACTGCTTTCTCCAAGCCCCGCCTCTGTTCGAACTTGGTACTCTGCAGGCTTTTGGTCAGCTTCCACCTTTGCTGTAATGTTTCTTACATTTAGAACTGCCACGGGCTCTGCAGTCTATTTGAAAAGAAAAACATGCTTAGAAGATGGTTTAAAGATGTTGCTGGGGGAACCTGCAATGACTTCATGGACATGTCATTAGCAGGTTTGGGAGGATTGCTTTAAAAATGTAATCCAGTGCATTTTTTTAATTACTTGTTAAATAATGTAATCAGTAACGTAATCCAGGTACCACAAAAATAAAAGTAATCTAACCTGATTAGTTTTAGATACTTTTGGATTACTTCAATACCAAATATGATCAAAGATGTGCTGTCTGCTCAGTGGATTTTAACAGAAACATGCAATTACATGTAGCGGGTGATTAAAACTGCTCAGAAGATCATTGGAACCCATCTCCTGAGCATCAGTGATATCGGTGAGGTGAGGAGTACCCACCCGGCCACAGCCTGTTCACCCTGCTGCCTTCTGGGAAGAGATATAGGAGTTTCTGCTGTCACAGCACCAGCCTGCAGAGCAGCTTTCCCCCCAAGCTGTCAGACTCTTAAACTGTAATTCATATTTTAGAGTGTGTCATTTCCTGGAAATCGATTTTAAAATGTTGATGAATCATCCTGCACTGGGGGGCCTGTAATAATTTAGTGACTAATGAAAAGCTTTCTTAATTTTTATGGCTCTGCTGAAAAATAGTGTTTCTGGGACCGGGCCCCACTGAATTGTACAAAAGCACAACTCTATTCATTCATTTTGTTGAAACTGGATCATATTTGATGGAAAATATATTCTAGTTTTCTCTCTGATGTCCCCCTGCTGCTCTGCCATAACTCTGCCATGATTTATTGAGTTCCCCAATGTTGCTGGAGCAAGTCAGCTAACTGCTGTTAACTAGCTGCCATTATCTAATTAGCTCAGTTAGCCTGCAGCTACTGGTCAAATTAGCTCGCTCTGCACGTACTGGGAACTCGGATCACCTGAGTGTGTGTTTAGGTTTACACCTTTACTCAAGCACTGGAGGCTTTCAGGTCTGGGGCGGGGAGAGCCGGTGGGGAGCGGCGCCCGGAGAGCAGGCAACGAAACTGCGCTCAGCAGCCTCCCAGTGAACAGGACTGAACACAGCCTCATTAGTTAACTCACCCCCGGGGTGATTTATTTCTCTTAGTTCTGCAGCCATCGTTTGTCAATTTAAGTTAATTTATAGTATTATAACATTTTTTAGTGCCGTTGAAAGTATGTGTGCTATATATGATGAATAAACGTTCAAATTTGCATGGATTCTCTTCACTTGCATGACATAATGGGATAGTACACACGCTGGAGTGTATGCTACAGGAAGAAGAATATGGAATATAATGTCGACTCCTAAAGCAGTGAATCATTCTTTAGAGCAAATACCCTACAGTACACCTGATGTTTGTTGTCAGAGCTGCTAAGACGCTGACAGCATAGTTTAAAAAAAGTAAAAGCAGTCGTCTTATAAAGGCATGTGTTTTAAACACTTGGTAGCCTATTTTGCTAAAAGTCTTGGACACGGTGAATATTTTACAAGCACGGACCAGGTAAAGCAGCACACACAGAGTGCAGTGATTGGCTATGTCATTAACAAGCCGACATGGGGCTCATCTGCTGCCGTGATAACGGATTGCTGGTGGAAAAATACAGAAAAACGATGAGTTTTGTGTCTTTTGACCGACTTTATAAAATATACTGCTGCTGGGGAAAGTCAGGGTAGCAGAGAGAGAGGCGGGGCAAGCTGGTATGTTTACAGTGAGAGAGCAGAGGTGTAGGTGTGTGTGCATGTGGGGAGAAGAGAAGTCTGAGGCAGACAAAAAATATCATAATAATGTTGGTGGGGTTTAAAACCTGCTTTCACAGGGCGGTATAATGTGGAAAATGTAGTTGGGTTTTTTTTGCAGGGGGTGGGGGGTTTACAATCAGGATGCTGGCTCATGGACGATGGCATCATCTATCAGCCCAACTCTATTTAGAAAACAAACAAATAGCCTAATAAAAGTAACTGAAATCCAAAACATGAGGTATCAAACAAGATAACATAATTACAGCTGTACCATCAGTTATGAAAAGGCTATAAATTAAAAGTGAGTTTTACATAGAGATTTAAATGGCGATACTGATCTTGCCTGCCTGAGGTCTTGCACAGCTTAGAGGCCCCGACAGCAAAGGGCAGAGTCCGAAGTCGAGATTTTGGAACAAATTATAGGGCTCTGCCGGAGGATATCATCACTAATCAGACTCATGGAGAGTTAGCCGATCACAGGCCGGAGCCTGACCATTAAAAACGCAGTAAAATCTTAAAATCAATTCTAAATCTCCCAGGTAACCAGCGAAGGGCAGTAAGGATGTGGTGCTAAAAGCCTGGCTGCATTTTGTATAAGTTCCAGTATCTGGATGTTTTGCCTGCTGATAACAAAATAAAGTGCATTGCAATGGTCAAGGACATAAAAGCATGGATGACCTTTTGTAGCTCTGCTGATGAAAGGAACATCCTGATCTTTGTTAACATTTATTCATTTAGCTGATGCTTTTATCCAAAGCAACTTACAATTGCTATATATGTCAGAGGTCGCACGCCTTTGGAGCAACTAGGGGTTAAGTGTGTTGCTCAGCGACACAGTGGATTCGAACCCAGGTCTTTCACACCAAAGGCATGTGTCTTATCCACTGCGCCGCCTTATTAAATGTCCCAGTTGGACAGAGCATGACTGCTTCCATCCTCAAAAGACAATAGTGAGTCAAAAAACACCTAGGCTATGGGCCTCTTTCTAAAATTAATAGAAGGCACCCGGACTAGAAATGTTGTTGATATTGCTAGTGCTGGTAAAGAGGTAGTAATAATAATTTCTGATCAGGAGTTATTCAACTGCAGGAAATGTTGACATCCTTTCTTAATTTTAACGAAGCAGGACATTAAAAAGGATACATCCGTGGTAGCAGGCTTTAATGGAACATCGGACACCCACCCACGGATGGGTGGATGTCAAGGACCAATTACTGATTCAACTTGGGAAGATGTAGTGAAAGAAACCCCTGCCGCGGACCCCCCATGCACTCCCGCGTCCAACACATACACTCAATGCACACTGATACCTCCCTGCCTCATTAAATTAGAGCCATGCTGTGCTAGCTCGTTACCCACAGCCCTTCTTGGTGAGGACAGGAGTAAAGGGTCATGGGAGAGTGCTGGCTAATCGACAGGAGCCTGCGTGCGTGTCTGTGTGTGTCTGTGTATCTGTGTGATAAAGTAAGTGGATTATTGGCCATGGTAACAGTCATACAAGACTGGCTCTCTGTAAAAGAACCTTTTTTTTGGTAATTTGGGAATTAACAGAACATTTCGCAGAAATTTAGTTGTGGATTTAAGGAAGGTAAAAAAGAGAGTTATATAATCCATATATAATTGAAAAGGAGTTCAATAGAAAATAAAAACAAGATAAAACATGGCAGTTAAAGTGACAGTGCAGTATAAGCTATAAATCAAAAGTCTTTAGCCTTGATTTAAAAGAACTGACAGTTGCAGCAGATCTCGTTTGTTCCAGAACCATTAAAACTGAACGCTGCTTCTTCATGTTTAGTTTTGACTCTGGGGGCCGGAAAGCTGACATGTAGTAGAAAATCAAAAATGGATTTTGGCCATAAACCATTCAGTGCTTTATAAACCAACAGCAGTATGTTAATATCAATTCTTTGACGGACAGAAAGTCAGTCTAAAGACCACCGAACTGGAATGATGTGATCCACTTTGTTGGTGTTAGCTGATCGATTCTTTAGTGAGACCTGTAAAGACACCATTACAGTAGTCGAGTCAACTGAAGATAAATGCATGGATAAGTGTTTCCAGGTCCAGCTGAGACATAAGTCCTTTAATCCTTGATATATTATTCAGGTGACAGTAGGCCGACTTTGAGTCTTAATGTGGCTGTTCTATTCAGGTCTGAGTCCATGACTACAGCAAGACTTCTAGCTTTGTTTGTGGTTTTTAACACTGCTAATTGAAGCTGAGTGCTGACTTTTAATCATTTGTCCTCAGCCACCCCCCCCCAAAAAAAAAAAAATTATTATTCCCGTATTCTGCTCTGGAGCTGCTCAGCCTCTCTGGACTCTCAGCTCTGGTGCCCCTGCTCTGCAGAGTAGCCTCTAGTCTTCCACTCTGCCTCGCTCATCCCTGGCTCAGTACGCATGCGATCCCTTCAACCCTGCAATAAATATTCCTTTCTTATGTAACTCCAGTCTCTTCCCTCTCTTAGTCCTGCATTTGGGACTACTAGCCTACTACTAGCCTGTTTTGGTAATGATAACTTGCTGTTTAAGTTTAAGCCTTTGCTATGAGAATAAAGACAAGGAGCACTCTCTCTTTTTCTCTCTCTCACACAGTGACCGTCGTTATCTCTCCCCTATCGATGCACCCTAACTTCTTGGGAATTTATCCTGCTTCTGCTGCTGTTCTGCTTCTATCTATCAAATACATAGCTGTAGCAATACATAGCTGAGTTTCCCTACCAGTCAGGCAGAACTGAAAAAGGCATCATGGATGAGGGATGAAATGTCTTCGAGTATCTTCAACCAAGTCCAATGATTAAGCATGCGTACTAGCTGGGAACACTTAAATGGTTTGCAGCCACCATAAATAATTTTAGTGACACCACTACTTTTCCTGCTGCGCAGCTCAAAATGTCCGTTGCGAAAAAAGGTCTGTTTACATCTCCCTCACCTTTCTGTGTTTTGCACCTGTTAAAATGGGGCGACGCCATCATTCTGATTTGTTACATGGAAAGTGAAAAGTTATTTCAGCCCAGTCTCCCGAGGAATTAAACCCATGCCGCTATAGGCCTAGACTTCCCATGATGAATCAGCCCGAATGAATGAAAACACGTGCAGAGCCTTCAAAATCAATTCAATCATGTCTAATATTTTCTCTGAATATGCATTATTTATTAATCTGATTTAATTCATTAATACCATACAAGATTGCTAATTTCAATCATCTGCAACTCGCTTTCCTCAAGTAGATCAGCTGACCCTTAAACATGTGCCATTGCTATTAAACTGTATGATGCTGTATATGTGAACAGGTGAGAAGACATGGATGGTTAGCAAAGTATGGGTATGTGTGATTCGAATTTTTGAAAATTTGATTTGCTGAACTTTAAATGCTCACTTACCATGATTTACTAGTTTGTAAGAAATGAAAAATAAATTATAGTTGACTAGGGCACACTTTTTAATCAAATATATAGTTCTACTGTGAAATCAACCACTTCCATGAAGGGCAGATTTGAATAAATTGATTTTAAATATTCATCTAAGCCACACCAATATTCCACCCACATCTATGCCTTTGAGCTATGTTTTGGACATAAGGGTTAGGTGATAGCATCATGATTTGCATTTCTGATTCTTTGTCCTTACTGTGTTATTTTTACTTTACTTATTTAACCACTGACATGGCGGATTTATAAGAGATTAAAATCAAATCATTACGCTGTTGCTCCCGAGGTAATACTAGGCCCATGGCTTGTATGTAAATGCTGCACACTAAGCAGACTCAGACTCAGTCTATTCAGTATGTTAAGGATAATTGTGTTCTGTGATGATGCATGCCAATATTCAAGGTTCAAGGTAGAGGGTGACACAGGAGTGGATTTTCACTCCTGTTCCATCCCAATGCTGGAAGAATGACACCCATACCTTCCTGTTCCTGATAAAAAATAAATGAATCTGAAAATAGTATTTATTAGAACTGCACATTTATATAGAAAAACTGATCTATGATTCTAACCCCGCCCACTTCTGTTGACTTTACTTCCTGTCCTGTCTCAGTCCAATAATGATTTGTGAAATTGACTCCCATCCTGCAGGAATCCCATAGTGTTGTAATTGGAGATTAGGGTCTTGACATTATAGACCACTTTTTGAAAGTCTTGCTCTCGTCTTGGAATTCACCGTATTTCTACTCAGTTTGGTGTCAAACATACAGGACTCTGGATTCTTATCTTACCTATGTGTATACTGTAGGTTTCAGGGAACTAGATTCAGTTGTTTGCCACCTAGCTAGGTGCACAAGCTTTAGCTTTAGTTAACAAACAAATTGAGGAAAGTAGATGATGCAGCATTAACTTTGTGAAAGACTGAGGGGACAGGGCTTGTGGTGAGTACTTGTAACTTAAGTTAAATTTTCGCTTGTGATAAATGATGAGACAGCCATGTAAAGCTGTGTAGCTATGTGTAAGTTAATGTCAACTGCATACAGCTCCCTGTGCTATCTGCTGAATACACCGATACTGATCAAATATTGAAGAGAAGAAACAAACAGAAAACCTAAATCTTGCACAAATATTTGTATTGTGTTAGGTGGGTGCTAAGACATGGGAAAGGAGTGATGAGCAAGTAAGTTATCGAGTTATTTCGGCTCTTAGTGTTTGTATGTGGGTGTCTTTATGGGCGTGTGGATCTTTCAGATCCATTTGAGAGGTGCCTATGATCATGTTACACATTTTGTGTGTCATGTAGTGTGGGGGCACAACCCCTAAGATTCTTGTCTCGGTCTCAAGGCACTCTAGTCTTGGCCTGGACTTGGTCTCGGTTTGGGTGGTTTTGACTACAACAACAGAATCCTGTGACCCACATGATTCATGAAAAATGTCAGCCTTTATGTCAAGGTATATATATTTGTCATTCTACAGCAGAGGGCTGCACGTTAAAATTAATGTTGTAGCTGGCTTCATATTACACACACAGAAAATATGAATATTTAAACTGAGATTAGATATATTATACAAGGTAATGGGATAATGTAATGTGCATTGAGTTGTCTCACAGCCTGCACAATTAACATTGTAAGATGATGACCATCCACGGTTGATTGTGGACCTATTGGACCTATATTAAAGTGGTAGTAAAGGGGGAGGGTCTGTTTAATATTTAATATTGTTTTATTAGCAAGATGTTTTAAAGTAGCATTTTAAAGGGGGTGTAGCTGTTGCATATATGACTAATGCCCAAAAGCAGAAAGGCAGAAATACCTAATATGCTACAGACTAAATGTGCTTTTTTATGTTAGAACACTTTACTGGCATTGTCAGGTTCATCTAAACTTAAATAAATCTGACAATGAACTCGATTCCTGCCTTTCACCATCACCCTGGAAGCAAACTCCTGCTATGCACAAAGCATTCCTACAATTTGATGACCTACATATTTGTCTGTCATCACTATTATGCAGGTTTCTACTGATGAAGACAATGACTAAGGTTTCATTGTTGATTCAGATGTGTTGAAACACTGGTGGTACAGCCATAGGCGGTTTTTACCATTGAGCAAAGAAGGGGAAGATATACTTTCTTATTCCACAAGGGGAAACTTGGCGGGCAGTTGAATGGGGCCATCGACTGCCAGGGGGCCTTGCAATTTCTCTCTCCTTTTAAAGTCTCTTCCAGTATGGGTTGTTTCGGTTCGCAGCATTTGCCTGAGTTATCTGAGTGAACTCATTGTATTCCATTGGGTGTTAATGTTTTTTAAGTGGCTTATCAAATTGGTTGTTTTGACTGCAGCTCTTTTAACGTGAGGAAACACAACCAAAGCAAATATTAGCCACTAATCTGGTTTACTACAGCAGTATGAACCCAAAATAAACATTTTGCTGTTGTTTAAATGCAAAAAACAGATCAAAATGGCAAGGAAGGTGTTAAAAAAGGCTGTTATATAAATATATAAAAATCTTAATAAATATTAATATTAATTTGGTACTCAAATTTAATAGGTGTGTCTCATTTGCCCAGTGTAGTAATTTGCATTGGTTTGGAGTTCATAGGTCACATGACACACTATTAAGAAAAAAGCATTTTTTCCCATAAAAATATGTGAAGTGAACTTTCTGTATATATCTATTGTTCTATCGTTCTATCTGAGGAGAGTGTGTGTGTGTGTGTGTGTGTGGCTCTCCAAGTTCTTCTTTGCCCAGGGCCTCCAAATCACTAAAACCGCCCCTGGGTACAGCTTGCCAATTCTTCACGGCTTACTGTAATATTACAACCATGTTTCCAAAGTGATTTCCAGCTACAATTTACCATAAAATCCGCCCAGCATATTAGCCTACACATCACCTAGAGCACATTAGAGAAGAGGGAGGGTAAGGGGGAGGAATAAGGAAAAACTCTGGCAGTCTGGTTATCTGATGGGCTCATACCACAGAGTGAAAACCAACGCATGCAGCAGCAAGAATACAAGAACGGCTGATACAGAAAGAGCCAGAGAGGGGAGAAAGCTAGACAAGATTGCAAAGAGAGATCAGGTGAGATTAAATGGACAAATCAGGGAAGGCAGAAATGAAAGGCTCATTTGTCTGTCCTGTGTCTGCCCAAAACATACCCTAATGTGTGTGCATAAATTCACAGCACTGTTTTTGAAATGTGTGTGTGTGTGTGTGTGTGTGTGTAGAGAGAGAGAGAGAGAGAGAGAGAGAGAGAGTAAGACAAACAGAGAAAGCGTGTGGTCTTACCTATGCAGTAACAGAGCAGGACAGAGAGCAGTACAGAGAGTCCTACTGCACTGAGGGCGGTACACCTAGAAAAAAAACAATTGTTTTGTAATGCTGTCACCTTACTGATATAATATGTGTCTTCAATAACTTTCATCTTGCAAAGAAACATCTCCTAGGTCTACTGCTGCAGCTTCACAATTGTTTCATTTTGCGACGTATGATCGACCACAATGCAATCTATTAGCAAATGACAATAATGTCAACATGGCATCCCTTTTAATTAGTTAATGAGTAATTTCACCATCAGTGTGAAATTGCGCAAAATGCACATGAAAAACATTTAGTGTGCAGCTTAGAAAATGGCATCTTTCTGCCTACTAAAATTAAGACAGTATAAGCTATACTTCAAATAAGTTATCTGCTGTCCACCAGAAGCTGTAAAAGTAGAGCAGGGGCAAGCAAAGGAGAACGTTAATGTCCGATTTCATATGTCCTTCTCGCATTAGAAGAATAGGATTCATTATGTGGTCCTCTTAAGGCTGTCGCCAATACCAATAGTTTTTCTGTTGAATTGCAACTGAATGAATGAGAAGTGAATATACACACTATGACTGGAGAGGCTGCGGTTCAGAGGGCAGAGCAGTTGTCCACTTATCGGAAGGTCGGCCGTTTGATCCCCGGCAGCCCCACTCTGCATGTTGAAGTGTCCTTGGGTAAGACACTGAACCCCAAATTGCTCCCGATGGCTGTTCCATCAGTGAATGAGTTAATTTCCATCTCTGGTGAGCAGTCGGCGCCTCTGAATGTGTATGTGTATGGAGTGAATGTGATGTAGAGTAAAGCACTTTGAGTGGTCGGAGGGCTAGAAAGGCGCTATACAAACACAGACCATTTACCATCTATGTACGAAGCTACAAAAATACTATCTTAAAATATTTCTTTCCCCATTGGGCACTAATAGCACAGATTACACAACGTTGTCAAAACATCAATAAATATAAGCTTTATATCACTTTAACATTCAGGGATATCACTTTAACTGTGTTTGTGTCAAACCTTGCAAGAAGATCTGAATTTCCGCTCTCTGTACTCCGTGAAATAAGTGTGGTGCTATTTAGAACCTCTGACCGCTGAGAAATGTTTATCTGCTCCCAAGCTTCCTGAAAGCTTATTAGAATTGCAAACAGTTCTATCAGGAACCTTTTCACTGGGGAAAAGCCTGTTTTGTGGGCTTGGTAATGTAGCAATTTTGTGAACACAGCTAAAGCTTTCTGTTTAGGTTTGTCATTACAAGTGTAAGTATGTTGTGCGTGTTTTTAAACTTAAATCAAGCTACATAGTGTCGCTGAAGCACATATCCTGGTAGTCAAAATGACTGGGCCCCTTAATGCCCAAAATCCAGCTTGTTGTTTAAACTCTTGGTGAATGATGTTCAAGAATCATCATAAGCAGACTTGTCCAATTCCAAGTACTAACATTGAGTGAAAAGTGCAGGGCCGTGCTCTCAAAATGTCAAATCTGGCAGCATTTTTTTTTTTTTTTTTTTACTTTAACTGGCTTTGTGGCTGGAAGGTAGGCTACTGTCACAGCCATTGTTATTTGTCTGAAATTCTAATGTATATCCAAATGAATTACACAGAAGAAAAGGCCAGCACCACTTCGACTGACCATCCCTCCCGAGCACTAATGGTTATGTTTGTACTGTGTCATTATGTGCAATCTTTTGCAAGCTGCAGATGAATGAATCCAAAAAAAGCGCCCCGTCTTTCAGGCTGCAAAATGGTGCTTGTATGAATCTGGTCCGTATTTTACTGATGTCAAAAATAAAGCAGTTTACAGGTGGGCTTTGGTTTCTGGGGATGGAGCAGTGGATAAGACACGTGTCAAGTGCCACAACCCGGGTTTGATTCCCACTGTGACACATCCACCAATATGTTCCTGAGCAAGACACTTAACCTCCAGATGCGACCTCTGATAGATATCGCAACTGTAAGCGTCAGCTAAATCAATAAATATAAAGTAATGAATTCTTGCTCTCTCTTACCTCCATGAGCAGTACTTGGAGGATTTCTTGAACTTGAAGGCGGAGCGGGACAGGGTATTCCTTGGCAACGGCCTGGTGGGCGGGGAGTACACTGAGCCTGTTGCCATAGTGTATCCAGGAGTTGCCGTGGAGAAGAGAGGGGTGGTGCCTGTACCTGTCTTAAAGAGGAAGTGCCTGCAGGGTGAGAGACAAAAGAGAGAGAGACAGAAATGAGTAGGCGTGCATTAGTGTGGCACATTGGCTTTGTTAACATACAGAGAAAAAGGAACTGCACTGAACATTAATAGCGACTTTCCGTAAGCAGCACTTTTGTCAAACGTATATGCACGGCTATGACGTGTCTGGTACTAAAGAAGATAACGGCATTTTAAAGTGACTTGACTTGTGTACGTGTCTGTAAGCTACGGTGGTCCTGCTGCCGACAACAGCCAACCTGTGACGGTCTCCTCCTCTCAGCTGTGTCGTCTCAGCCAAACCTTTGCTGTTGTTGCTGATAGCAACAGGCCTTATCAACACACATATTCTGTGCTATTTGGTTAGCACATGTTTTAAATATTACAGAGAGGAATTGAAAGCCACACAGTTATTTTTTTATTCCCAAAAAGGCTGTCTGGGGTATTTCCACGTGATAGCATCCGCGGGAAAAACACGTACATGTATGACTGCAGTAATTACCAAGGTCACAATGTCTAATTAATGCCAGAACCCCGGCTAACGAGGATCTGTAATTACAATCAGACTGCTCTCTAACAAGGCTGTGTGATTAACAATTAGAGCCTATTATAACAAGGGCCCTTCAATTAATACCTGCCTTTAGGCAAGATGTGAAGAGAGAGATAGAAGAAGACAGAAGAGCAGGAGTTAAAGGGGGAGTAATAAATAGAAAAAGAGACATTAGTTTTAACAAGTGCAGTCATGTTCATCTACCTAAATGAAAAAGATGAATAAGTGCAATATTTCTGAATGTACTTCTTTGACTTTGTTAGATATACCGTAGAGTATTTTGCCTGCGGTAGCTAATAGAAAACATATTTTTTTGTCTACCAATTCATCAATCTGACATGAGCCTTTGGGAGATTATTTATTTCATACAACACTGTAACAAGTATCTACTTAATGTGAGGATCACCAGTAAAAGGTCAGAGAAAAGCCATTATTTCACTTTTAAGAGGAGTACTGTGAATGAGTAAAATATTTGTTCAGTCCTGCCTCTCAGTGCCCACCTGCTGTCATTTTCCTTATGTCCCTGGTTTAAGTCCCTAACTGGGTGGTCAGAATGAACAACTAGCAGGACTTTGGGACTCTGTTCAGCTGGAGTTAATATCCATCTGCTCAGAATGCAATCATTTACTGCTTGACTACAACTGCTGGTATAAATGCACCCAAAAAATTCTATGGCGGGATTGTGTTTCAGTCCACTGCACCACAGGGACGCACTGTGATTCCACTGTAAATAAGCAGAAATGCCAAAATATCTGCAACATGAGACCCAACTTCTTCAGCTAGTCCCATACAACTGGCAGAATAGCCAAGACCAATGTACAGTATTATAGTGTACTTCTAACAGTGGGACGTATAGAATGTCATGGCAGCTTCCATAGCCTAACTACTGGGGTTGGACAGCGACATTAAATCTTAACTAGTTTGGGAGTTTATTACTGAGAAAGCATGTGTTACTGTGTATTACCACCTACAAACCCAACGGCCAGGATCTAACATGGCACTGTGGTGCTGTGGAACACCACTGTGGCTTTTTGTTGACATTGTCAGAAAGGTGATGTATTGTACTTTCTGTTTATTATGGAGGTTACAGTGGGCGGTGTTGAATTGGAGCGTAAGGGATTTTAAATATTAACCCCACCACTAACCTAACTAACAAGTCTTGACCCTAAAATATAATGACTAACATTATAGGGACTTGCAATTTGTCCCCATAAGGGAGGCGAGACCCCACAGTGTGACAGTGTAAACAGATTTATGTCCCCCCCCCGCACGCAGGTGAAATTAGGTCAAATGTGAACTGAAAATCATTCTCACATTTAATAAGTGACATTTTTAGGCTTCATATTGGATTAGCAATGTGGGTGTAGACACACAAATCTGTGTTTCTTGAAACTTGCATCACATGCTCTGCCTTTTCTTCCCAGCAGTTTTCATCATAGATTTCTCCTCTGTTGTATTCAGCTTGTAAGTGCACCTCCTTTGATGACAACAAAAAACCTACTAAGAGTCACACACTGCACTTGCTCTCCTGCCCTGCTTCACTTATAGTGTTCTTTTATTTTCAGTTTGTCAGAACAAACTGAAGGATTGTTGAAAAGAAAAATTACAAATACTTGAAGGGGAGATATTTTTGTTAGTACTGGTGTGTGTGTGTGTGTGTGTGTGTGTGTGTGTGTGTGTGTGTGTGTAGAGAGAGAGACTTTTATGCCTGCCATTTCATTATACTGTATATCACCATTAGAAACTGCCTCATGTCTCTGTGGCGTGTGTTTTTTTATTCAGGGTGACAGAACCAGACACATGTATGACCACTAGATTATACACACACACACATGTCTGATGGTGGTGGACATTAAATAACTGCTACATGTATCACTACTCAGAAATGTAAAACTTTGTATTTTTAACAAGTTTATATTAAAAAAGAAAGAAAACTCTATTTAAAGGGAGAAAGTGATTCTGCAGAAGGATTCCCTGCTCATATAACTTTCTTCTCTGTTTATTCTGCAGACCTTCTCTTCTTTGGCTGTTTCTCAGCCGTCTCTCCTTTTTCACAGAGCCTGGAGTCCAGCAAGTTCTAATGGGCCGGTGTATAGAACTCTCTCTGCCACTGCCCCACCCCCCCATCCCTCCTGTGCACACTGCACAACACCACATCTTGCTGATTGGCTGGAACAAATTTGTGTAGCAAGAACCACACCACTTTCTTTGTGTTCCATTTACAGAGCCAGGGCTTTGTAGGAAAAACGCATTTTCTTTCAGAGCACACACAAAGGAGCTAGCATTTAGGCAGTATTCTCTTGAACAAACAGTATATTGGATTACAGTCACTTACTATTCTTTTAACAAAAAACTCAAATTCAGAAAGCTTGTTTTGTCAGGAAAAAGCCGCCACTGATACAAATCTAATTAAAAATAGACTGATCTTAACAACATCTTACAACAATTGTGGTCTCCCCTGAGAACCTGAAATAGGTTTGCTCTTGCTTTCATTTTTGTTTTTCTATTTTTGCTGCCATTTCCTGCCTCATCACCAACATCCCTTTCATATCAATTACTTGATGAAGTTGTTGGTGATTATCATGTTGTTTCCAAGCCGAACATTTGAAACACCATGGAAAATCCTGATGCCAATAAACCATTCCAAGATATGTGAAAATGCAGCTGCAAATGTAATTCAAACCAACCGCAGAACGTTACCCCAAAACACAAGGGTTTATGGGTAGACAGCCATCTGATATTCTGCAATTCGTCATGCTTGGAAAGCGGAGCATGATGAAATGAATTCTGGATTGATGATCATATTCTTGTTCTTTACTAGTACACCAGAGAAACACAGGCCAAGTTTAATCACACTTAGCTGAAATAACAGGGACAGGGATCAGGATTGTTTTTACAGAGTCTGTCACCACAGTTTACCTAGACTCTCATTACATTTCTCTCATACATTGTGAGGATAAAGAACGCAGACCTTGCAATTTTTAGCCTTCCTTTTGCATGAAACCAGAAACCTTTTATGGCTGTAAATAAGCAATCAGCAGCTTTGATCAAGAAATATTAGTCCTGGTATTTTCATCATCCACACTGCAAGTTACAGTCAAAACAATCCAGCTGAGAGTTGAATGTGAACTGGAGGCAGGGCTTTTTGTGAAATTAGAGACATAAGGTTTTCATTATGCTGCACTGGGACATTTACCAGGACTAGGTCTCTCTAAAATCAAACTACTCTATATGTCTCTGACGGCAGACAGACAAAGCAATGATAATGGAGTGTAAAATGACTATAACCACAGCATGCTTAGCTTAGAGTAGCATGTTGTCAACCATAAATGATCTGGTGGTCAGCTAATAATAACAGCTCCTGAAAATTACACTGGGCCTTTATTGTCTTTGACAATAGGAAAAACACATAGTAGTCACATATAAAGCCCTGGATATACTTGCTTTCTAACAATGTGTAGGAATAGGCAGGCGTAGGCGGGCATACGCTGGCATACACGGGCGTAGGCAGGCGTCTGAGAAGCAAATGGCTTTGTTCACATACTTGCCTACTTTGCATGTACCTGGAGGATTAACCCTGAATCCACTAGGGGGCAGACCAGGACTGGGTCATCCCTCGCCGACAGCCGGATTATCTTCCTCTGATAACCTCCCAATTTGCACATCGTAAACAAACCAAACATAGCGCCACTCGAGCAGGTTGTGATTTTAATGAGACATCATAACGATCTTAGTAATTGCGGACTAGCTCCAGGAGTTTTATTATAAACATCCCTCCATAAATCTCCTTTTTTAAAGCTGCTGCTGCTGCTGACCTTCTTCTTCTTTTGCGTTTAATGGTGGTTGTCAAACCAACTGCATACTGCCACCACCTAGGCTGGTGTGTGGAACATGTATTTGCAGGGCTTAAAGCCCTGGATATACTTGCT
The DNA here is from genome assembly GCA_024633595.2 of Lepomis macrochirus. Classification (NCBI taxonomy): domain Eukaryota; kingdom Metazoa; phylum Chordata; class Actinopteri; order Centrarchiformes; family Centrarchidae; genus Lepomis; species Lepomis macrochirus. Next base: position 2,384,452 of record JALXJV020000003.1, read on the forward strand.
TTAAACTACGTGTTCGTGTACGCAAGACAACTGCCATGCATGTCCTGCGTTCCTTTCCACGAGCGTAGCTTGTGCACGTCCCGAGGAATTAACGCTACGCGTCCACGAGATAGAATTCTGCACATGAACGTGGGGGCAGTATGCCGATCTGACTGCCAGGTCAGCAGCACTCTCCTGTTCCACACACCCAGCCCAGGTGGTGGCAGTAGTTAGTCTGCCCTCCAGTGGATTCACGTTTAATTTTCCACGCAAAGTATGCAGGCAAGTATGTGAACAAAGCCATTTGCGTCGCTGATGCCTACGCATTGTTAAAAAGCAAGAATATCCAGGGCTTAAGATGGTCTTCATACTGCAGCCAACATGTCTGACACAATATGTGACGATAGCCAATGAACAACAACTTTTTCTTCATACGTTCCCCTCCACCACATACACACCATCACTGCCTGCTGTATGTGGGATATAATGATCATTTTAATTTACATTCAGCTTAGGGCTGGACAATTAAACAGTAACAGTAATTATTGCAATATAATATTTTAAATAACAATATAACAATAATGTTCAACAAATATTCAAGAAATGTTTGATTTAATTCACTTTTTATCATAACATTGCTCTTAATTTTATCCGAGCAACTGTCACCCTTGTCATATAAAATTCTAATTTATTTTCATTTCAGCCTCCAGATATGAAGCTGGTTGTGTGAGATTGACATCTACGCCTGCTCAATCCAGTGACCAGTTGTGTCGGGTGTCACTTGACACAACAGGTGCCCACACATGAATCTGCGAGTGTGTGCGTCTGTGCAAGTGATTGTCCGAGGGAACAAGATGTGTCTTTGAGTGTGTGTGTGTGTGTGTGTGTGTGTGTGTGTGTGTGTGTGTGTGTGTGTGTGTGTGTGTGTGTGTGTGTTAAGGGATTACCACCTCTAAATGAGGACATTCACACCCTCATGGCACATCTTTCCCCATTCTCTCCTTCTTTCATCTCCTTGGTACTCAATAAAAACCCATAACACACCTCTTAACTTTCTCTCTCTTTGTCTCTATTTGCACTTTTCTATTCTGTCACTCCAAAAATCAGCTGTAGCTACAAATAAAACGTTGACCATAAAGTAGAGCTGAAATGAAATACAATCTGTGTCAGTATTTCATACTGTATGTTAGCCAAAAAACGACATTTAGCTGATATTTTATATGTATTATATCAGTTACGTGTACATTTACATAAACACTCCAGGCTGTACAAGTTATATATATAAAATTATTACAGTGTGGTACATCTAAAGTCAGTAACAATTTGACAACGTGTTTGTTCTGATCATGGTTGCTCACAGCATGGCACAGGTACTCAGCTTCATGAAGAGCTGCCATTAGTTGCCATGGTGACCATTCTAAGGTCAAAAATGATGGGATTAAACATATCCTTAGCTCACCAACTCACTAATCTCAGCATTGTTCAGGTTCACATAGCTCTTTTTGCGCTGTGACTGTGATTGTGATGAAAAAGAAAGACATATTTGGGATCACAGTAATCTGACAGGTACATGTTTCTCCAGTAAAGTAAGTATGAATGAGCAATAAAGCACAAAGGAAATGTCTACTATTACTCAAGGCAGTGTAAGGCTGAACATGGAGCCATGTAGCGCTCATCATCACATATGCTGGTGTGGGGGGCGACTTCACCTCATGAAGCGTTATAATAAATGGACAACCACTAAACAAATTAGGGAGAAAACAGAATGGTGCAGCGGAGGAAGGGAAGGAGGGTAAAGAGGTAGGAGAAAAGATGGAAGAAGAAGAAAATGGCGAGAGAGAAGAGAGAAGTAGAAGAAACTGGACTAAAAAGGGAGGAGACGACAAAGGGGAGAGGGGGATGAAGTGAGCTTACTGAATGTGAAAGGAGAGAAAGAGTTAATACGGAAAATGTATTTGGCATTCAAACTCAGAGGTGTGTGTGTGTGTGTGTGTGTGTGTGTGGTATGTGTGGTTTATTCTCCAGGCTGTAAATATTTGTAAAGTGTGTAAGTCCGCTCCCAAACACAGACACATATGCCTAGAGCCTTTCGTTAAAAGAGTGAAAGCGATGATGAGCGAGACACAGGCGTGGTATCAGTGCAGTGTGTGCCTCTGTGTGTCCGGGTGTGTGAATGAGGCTCAGAGAGAACAGTATACTGTATAGGGTGTGTAAGTATGTGGCAGTTGGCGAGAGTCTAGACTATAGAGTGTGTGGGTAGCCATGGTATCACTGTCATGTTTAACTGTTTCCCTTCAGAGAACATTATATTCGTTTCCTGAAGACTTGCTCTTTAGGCCGTATTGGCAACTTTTGAATATATTTATTATTTGTTTTATCATCAGAGGAGTTTCACCACTGAATGACCACTTATTCAGTGGCCATGACTTTTAATGTCAAAAACTCAACACATTATCCAGAGCAGTTGAAAGAATAAGGCTAAAATCATCACAGGCTTCACGCCATTTGCAGTCCGTCCCCAACTTCATTTCTATTCTGTCCCTTTTGGAGTGACAGAATAGAAAAATCACCTACCTACCTGAATGTCACCAAGACTAAGGAACTCCTCACTGAAACCAGCAATAAACCCAGTACCCCCAACGGCCACATCTTCAACAGTGAGCCCGTTGAGATGGCGGAGACCGGAGAGCTTCGAGTACCTTGGAATCACAATAAACTCAGCCTTGATCATCACACTACAGACATCCATAAACACTGGCAACAGAAACTCAGGGCCCTGAGCTGGATTGGGAAACCCTGGGTTGACTTACCGAGTTGATTACCAGGGTCCCCATAGTGTGTCTGTGTAAAGCGCTCCATGTCCACACACACTGAGTAATACATGACCACACACACACACCTGTGAGGCTACCATGTCAGCTGACAGCAAAGTTGAGGAGAGAAACAGCCACTGTTCGGACAAGACATAAACCTGGGTTAGACTGGTGTGTGGAACTGGTGTTGATAATGCAGTTTCAGTGATTACAAATTGAATGTACATTTGATCAAGGCCACATTGATCATTCAGTCTTTTGAGTTAGATCTTGTAACTCAGCTGATGTTCTGATGTTACTTTGTACATTAGAAGGTAGAGGGATAAGGCTTTCAAACCGTCATGGGAAACTCATCTTGTTTTCTTTATGTTATGGTTTATGGACTTCGATATGGAAGGTGCGAGGGGCTGGATCTGATCCTGACACTGGGTAAGAGGCGGGGTACAACCCTGAACAGGTCACCAGTCAGTCACAGGGCAAACACATAGAGACAGATAATAATTCACGCTCAGTGTCACACTTGTGGCTTTGGTTCAGGCAGTAAAGCGGTTCATCCACTGATCACAGGCTTCGTGGTCTTATGCCCAGCTCTTCCTGTCCTTTTGTTGAAGTGTCCTAGAGCACGACAATGAACCCCATAGTGCTCCAGTGGTCAGGCCAGCACCTTGCACGGTAGCTCATCGCTGCCATTGGTGTGTCAGTGTGTGTGTCAGTCAGTGTTAATCCCATTAATGAAAACTGTGACAAATATGTTCAGCAATGACCTATTTTCCATGACTCAGATGCTGACGAGCTAAAAATACCTCATTAAATAAAAACTATGACGAAATGTATGTTTTGTTTTCATTTACTAAACAAGACGGGACTAAAATGTTAGTGATAGGCTACTGGAAATTCAAAAAAATACACGATATTTCCCCCCACTTGTGCCTTTAGTCTATGGACATACTTTATTTATAATTCAACAGAAAGGATAATACAATGCACTGAAGTAATGGGAGACAGAATGATGCCCTGTGGCTCCAGATTAGGTGGAGAGAATACATCCAACCTGAAGAGGCACTTGCACATAGGGCTGGACGATATGGCCAAACATGTTATCGCGATAAATAGTTTCATATCCTTCAATACCGATAATTATCACGATAAGTATCAAATCGTTATTTCTTATGAGTTTAAAGGCAGATTTTTTTTTGCTCCTGATGGAAAGAAACCTGAAGAAGAAACCTGATGGTTAATTATGGTTGAGGCCAAACAGTGGGTCATTTCATAAATCTGAGCTAATACATTAAAAGCAATTATAATAAAATCTTTGTCAACAAATATGCACAAGTATAATTAAGTAAAAGATTTTTTCAGTCCTTTTCCCTCAACAAAATAAACCTCTTAATTAAAAAAAACAAGTCCTAATTTGTGTATGAATCAAGTGAATAAACATTTTTTCAATTTTTCATTTATTGAATTTTTATTGAACATTTGTTATATTGGTACAGAAAAAAATTATATTGCGATAATTATTGTTATTGTTTTGTCATCCAGTAGGTGACCCTACTTGCACATGCTATTTATGCCACATTAAGTTAGATAACTTCAAGCTCCAAGCATTTAAATTTGCTACCAGTTCGTCAACCTTGTGGCAAACCTTGCTAGCAAGCCACGTTGGCTTAGTCTGGCTGGAAGCCAGGTTTACCCACAAAAAAAGGTTTTCAGTTTGTGGTATGAATGAATGAATAAGCCTGGATTCTAGGGTAACGTTGGCTGGGTTAAATTAATGTCAGTTCACTAGCTTCAGTTTAGTTTATAAGTGAAAGATGCAGGGACTGACAAAAATAAAATGTGCATTTAGACTAAAATAAAAATTTTAGTCTAAATGCACATCACATGTTGACACTGTAATATTTAATCAAGGTAATGTATTTATAAATTTGGACAAGCAAATTCTAATTATGCTATTATGAATTTCAACACTTGATACTTTACACTTGATTCCAGTGTCCAGTACCTTAGCCAAACTGAATTAGTTTAAAGAGAGACTTAGACTAAAAGGTGACAAACATGTATTGACTTTTCTTTGATTATAAATTGACTGAAAGGTTTTGAGGGAATGTGACTAAAACTAATAAGCATTTTCCTGCCACTGAGTGAATGAGAGGCAAAATTTGCTTTGGATAAAAAAGCTATATAAATGCACCCATTTACCTAAAGGATATTTAGAGTTGTCCTAAACTATGAAAGGAAGCCAGAGGTACCAGAGAAATCACACGCAGGCACAGGGATAATATGCAAAATCCGGTGGCAACCCCTTTCTGTGAGGCAACAGTGCTAACCACAGCACCAGCCTGTCACCTAAAATAAAAGACAAAGCGAGGCGACACTGACTGAAGAGTTGAGTTGAGTATGAAACTTAAGTTGCTGATGAAATACTGGTGTCTGCTCTTCTCAGAGTGATCTGTGGGTTTGTACTCGAAAGACTGACACAGGTTTGAACTTGTTTTAGCTTGACACACATGAGGCATGATATGTGAATGAAGAGTTGATGATCTTGAAAACTCTCTAAGCACTGACTTGACAAACAGTCAGCGAGCAGCAATGGACCATCATCTGCTTGTGTATTTGCAACATAACTGCAGGGCCATCAACCAATCGGCTCAGAGAGGGAAATAACCTCAGCGCACCCGAGGCGACACCAATATACAGCCCAGAGATTCTGTTTCAACATAATAAGGAAACACTGGATTTACAGGATGAAATCCACCAGCAGCAGAAGTAAAAGTGTGTGAATTCAGCATTCAGGGCTAGTTCTTTGTTAGTTTTGGGATATTTTCACTGTAAAAGTATGCCCCCCACCAACTCTGTCTTGTCTGCAGGGCAGAGAAGGAACACTGACTACAGCCTCTAGCAGCACAGGATGTTCAATTTGCCATGCAGGGAGTGCGTCCAGGTCACACAGCATTTATTTTTCAGCTCCACCCTGCAAGATTCTCACTCCATCTCCTGAAGGCCTTACAAGTTGTTTCATTTCCAAGTCGGTTTGAATGTGTGTGCGTGTGAGTGTATGTGTGTGAGAGAGAGAGAGAGAGAGAGAGAGAGAGAGAAAGAGAGATACTATTTCATACCAAGACCCTCGTACATACACATTCACATAGGGTCTGTCTTCTCAGTAGGGTTGGACTCAGCTTTGAAAGATGTTGGTCTGAACTCTGTGTGTGTGTGTGTGTGTGTGTGTGTGTGTGTGTGTGTGTCTAATAGCCTTTAGTATGAATATAAAACTGAGCCAGGGACATGGTTTGGCTGTCCGAAAAGTCCAAACGTTCTCCAGCACACACATGCAGCCAAAATTCTTGGGGTTGTAAAGATCCCAGACGCAGACATATCCCCCTTCATAAATCTATCAGCATCCCTTTTTTACTCTCTGGGAGTGACACAAAAGAAAGCGAGACAGAGGAAAAAGACGGAAGGAAAGAAAGAGCTAGCTACAAATTGTCTGGTCAATTAAAGGTCATGGTTAAAGTTACCAGCTTAAATTGTGTGTGTGTGTGCATGTACCAGGAATTCACAGGAATATAAAACTACACCAGGAATCCTTTTTTTGGCTGTGCCAAAAGGCCAAAAATCTCACACACACACACACACACACACACACACACACACACACACACAAATGTTGTCACAAAGACAGACAGAAAGAAAGACAGAGGGACAAGGTTAAAGCTGCACCCCCTAAATTGTGTGTGTGTGTGGACAGCCTGGGGGCCAAACGCTTTTATACAGTCACCAGCGTGATGTTACACTCTCCTGGAGAGAAAAGTGATTTCAAAATATCTGTCAACTTCGTGGGGCATTTGTGTTCAACAAAGACAGAAAGAGAAAGCTACAAATCGTGCAGTGAATGGAATCAAATTATCCAATAAAACCTCTGTCACAGACAAGACAAATGCTCCCACCTCGGGACGCTCTCTCTTTGAAAGGACAACTGCAATTAGAACTCTCAGGGTCTACTAACGAGATAAAAGGCTTCAACAAAGTTTCATTCGGTGTGTATTTGGATTCGCAGTCTGCCAGAAGAGGTCAGAAAATGTGCAATTATTGCTAAAAGTCTTCAGAGGTTGGTTGGGTTTCCTTTGTCTGAACTCCAGTTATTTTTGTGTGTGATTTGCTGTGGACAGACTGAAGAAACATGGACTCTGATCAGTAACATTATGTTAACTAATGAAGCTGAACAACAGTTGTCCTTATGGATCGCTCATTCACTCACTCTTTCCCACCTGTCGGCTGACTGTGGGCACTCTCACCTAGTTTTCCAATCAGGTTTCCCAGTTGTGCTGCCCCAGCATCTTCTCCATTCTTTCATCTCACCACCACCAGTGTCTAGACTCCATCTGGGGGATTTCTATGCATATGCAGCTCCACCCCCTTTTGTAAATACCTCGTAATCACAATGGACTCTAATCGCCAAATGACGTTGCACATTCTGACTCTATGTATACCAACAAATTATTATTCTTCACTCAATCAAGTCTCTCCTGATTTAACTAACTCCATCCCTCCATCTTGAGCCCCTCTGATCCCTTTTATTGTTTTAGATACCTTGAAGACATTGAGAGGTCTAGATAAACTTTCTTTTGAACCTCTGTAGCGAGCAGCAGAGCCACTTGGCTTAGATAGTGACGGACAAGGGATAGATTCATAGACTAATTTATTGGTGGATGCGTACTAGCTTACAGAAACAGATCCGAGGCAATTATCTAATGAATATTAATGTGTGTTACACACCCCTCTGTCTGCAAATCCCAAACACAGTTCAGAACATTATTTTGGTGGTAAATGTGTCAGGTCATGTGGAACTCTTCACATTGAACTTACTAGGGGGAGAAAACAATGTGCGACATGTCTGGTAAAAGCTCCTTCTGAACGCACATTTGCAGACCTTTATCAGTAACTGATATCATAGAAGAGTCAATCAAAAATAATTAAGGAATAATCAGTTCAATCATCAAGTACCGATGAATTTCTAATAGTGCTTATTTGTCAGAAGGGGCTGATGAAGGAAGACAGAAGGTTTCCCCAGCGACTAGGAGCCTTGGTTTAAATACGATGTATTTTGCACGATATTTTTACAGATAAATAAACGGTTGTGGTACCACGTGTAGAGTGGCTGTTCTCGGGACCTGAACACAATTAGAAGAACCTGCGCACTCTGTCTCGCTTGGCCCACCAAAGCTTTTTTTTCTGACGGCAGCGTCTTTTTTCAATTCATTGCAGTGGGAGCAGTGGGGTTTTTTACGAGCTGGTAAAAACGGCAGCAGCGTGTCGAGGCGTTGAGCAGGTTTTTTTTTCCAGCCGTCGAGAGTTGAAAAATGTTCAACTTTGGGAAAAACGCTGCGCTCATCACTGTCACTTTTTACCTAGCTGTCCAATCACGGTAGAGGAAGCGCGGGACAAATACCACAATGTAGCAACGGTTACTACCCTGGAACCGGGCTTCGTCAAACCTCCGCTCTTGGGCGAAACGGTGGTACTCGCCCAGATGTTTCCTCGCCCACAAAATTTAATGAACCCACAAATGCCGAGTCCGTCCTCTGTCTCTACCGGCTTGCCAGAGCAGGGACTCTACTCAGTGTTGACATTTTTACATCCAGTAAAGTTAGGTAGAACTACTTGATACAACGGATTTTATGTACCATAGCAACCAAAGCAGTCGGAAAAATAAGTTGCGCCTCAAAAACGCCCACAAGCGCTTCCTGCTGGGTGTTTTCAGAAGAGCAGCAGGCGTTTTCAGCACTCTGGTGTACACAGGCCCTTACTGCTGAAATGCTTAACTAATGGAAGTGAGTGATTCAGTGATTCAGTAACCACCCAGATTGATGCACCACACTACTTGAGGAGGCACCAAAGGGTAACTAATGGACAGGTAATAATTAAGTAATTATTCAGTACTCAGAAACCACTCAGTATGATGCACCACTTTACTTGAAGGGACACAAAAAAGGGTTTACTAATTGGTCAGCTGTGGCTTAGAGGCAGAGGGGGTCGCCGCCAAGTCGGAGGATCAGCGTCTGTGCCACCGTTGTGTGAGTGTGTCTGAATGAGAATTTTCTTTCTGATGAGCAGTTGGCAGCCTCTGGATCTGCCATCAGTGTATACATGTGCGTGAATGTGACATGTAGTGGATGGAAGACCAGAAAGCTGCTATGCAAGTACAGTCAATTTACAGGTAAAGATGCAGCAATGCAGTTATAGCAGAAAATTCGGTGATGCAAACCTACTTGAAGGGACACGAAAAGGGCGGGAATCACAAGATAAGGAAGTAATGAGAGACTCTTTTGAAACCACTCTCTCTATTATCACTTTATTTGCTGTGCAGAAAAACAGTGATTAATTGTTGGGACCACCGGGACTTTCCAGCCACCACTGCTCAGTGTGAGCTATGACCTGTGATGTCATCAGAGCTGCCCTCCGTTCTCTCTCTTTTCTCCTGGACCCGTCCACCGCTGCTGCCGACAGCAGCAGCTGTCTTCCTGCTCGGAGCAGACCCGCAGCAGAACTGAACTCTGATCTTGCAGCAGCGGCGGGAGAGCTCGCTAGATCCCTGCAACAACTTTAGGTAGCGTGGGCGGCTACAACACATAGTCTGCCAGCTAACTTTAACAAGTATCAAGGGCAACAAAGTATCTTAGCGCCAAGCAGCTATTTCTGAGGAGAGCAGGCGGAACGCCCGATTACTCCATCTGCAGCACGGCACAGCAAAAGACGGCAATCAGAACCGCAACTGGGACTTCATCGTTTTAGGGGTCAATTCTTTGAGGGCACACAGGCCAAATCCCAGGCCATCCACGGAAATTATGAATTTATTTAGAGTTAAGGATGATTTAATTTTTTTTCTCTATTTTTTACTGTATAATGACATCACACTAAAAGGTGTGGAATATTCATGTTTTTGTATAAATTTGACTGGCCAGGATAACTTGTATCTAATAGTTATTATCGACAGTTTAACACTACAGCAGACCGCAAACAACACCAGCATACTGTACGTGAAAGCAGCCACAGAAACTACAAGGTCAGCATCAGGAACTAATGCCTGAGAACTGAAGGAGACAGACACGACCATTGTTCATCTATAATGAAGTTGTTCAAGATTTGTTCCTCACTCGTTTCCTAATTAACTAACCATTATCTACTCTTTAAAAATGTAATTAGGAGTTATTCATTAAGTAATGGTTCAGTTTGTTCCTCGTTCACTCCTCATTTGTCCTCTGGTAACTACTAAAACTGTTGTGTCCTTTATTGTAGAGTGTTACAGGGACACCCACATAAAAGACTTAATCAGGCTAATCGACAGCAGCAGAGGCATGCTGCCTTCATGTCATGTATTTTGAAAAAATATTTTGATTTTAAAACCAATCTTTCACAGTCTTGGTTGAGTGGCTGTGGATGTTTTAAGGAATATTGCAGCCTGTGGGTAAAGGTGCCTGTTACACCTGCTATTACAGTACTATCACCTTTGTCTAGTTAAAGTAACACTATGTAACTTTTGCTCTCGGGGTCCCTCTACAGTTGGGAAATAGTATTGTCTTCTGCTACTGTCGTAAAATCTGTCATGAGGTGCGTCTGAATTCCTGCGGCGCTGCGCAGCGCTGACTTAACATGATGCATGCTGGACTTAAAATAAGGCATGCTGGTTAGAAATTGTGTTCGACTTTCGCTGCAAAACGTCACCACGTCACATAACATTAAACCTCGGGGGAGCCGAGTCCGGCGGCCGCAGTTGCTTTTCTCCGGCTGCTCAAAGTTGGAGTCACACTATTGCTTGATTTTTCTTTGCAAATTCTGCGAGATCACAGTGAGCTCACGCTGGTAGAATGTGTCCAACTTTACGGCAGCGTTTTTATTCCCCGCCCCTGCAGTCACCTGCAGCTCACGTTAGACTATGAAGACGGCGAAAGTCAGCCGCTGTCGCAGTCGTCTCAAACAGTTGAGTTTTCGCGAGGTTCTCACATCTTTGGCAGACTGCCAGCGTTGCCGGCGAAATGTCTTCATCCCAACAATACAATCAACTATACATAAAGCAGCAGAGGCATGCTGGCTTCTACGAACACAATGATAATATTACTAATCTTCCTCCTTTCATACTTTCTAAATGTTTGGTAGACTAAACCTTTTTGCTCAAAAAATTGCAATTTGCATGTCATCGATTGCAAAGCTCAAATCAGAAAGAGAATGCTAGCTAGCGATAGTATGCAAGCAATATACGTTACTTGCTAGTCCAACAGAATGACGGCCAGGTCAGCATCGGTCGGGCACCCCCCCTCCTCCTCCTTTAGCTCACGCCAGCGAGCAAAAGCTGGACCAATATTGATCCTCGTCCGGCCTTTTATTCTGTCACTCTCCCGTTTTCGCTTTCTAGTCTCCTCCGACAAAACTTTTGCCTTCTTCATTTTACTTGCTGCTTCGGCCATGACAACAACATAGAGACGGGCTCTCACATCAGAATTTGAGGAAGTGGGGGTTGGTGGAGGAAGTGAGGTGTGCCGTAAAGCGAATTTTGTAGTTCTTTTTGTGGGTTCTGGTTACTACCCGAACACACGAAGTTACGTAGTGCCAGTAAAAGCGATACAGACACCGACAGGCTGTGGCAGACGTGTCATTCAACTTATTGTAAGTTGATGTACCGTCTCAAGGGTCTTGGAAATATATTATGAAGGTTGAAAAAACTACATAGTATTGCTTTAATGTGGAGGGTAATTCAGGATGTCGAGGTGAACTATGCTGCTTGAGGGCACTTCTGTTGGGAAAGCCCCACAAAGTGTCAGTCAGTAACATCACTCCATCACCGTGTCACCATAACAGGTAATGCTAACACTGGAGACTAAGCTGCGACTGTGGCTCCACAGTGTCAAAGTGCTGAAGACAGACAGATGAAAGGAAGTTAAAGGAGGTTTACCTTGTTTCCAGAGGCACATTGCTACCCAGCACCCAGCTGTCTTGCAGCGGGACGCTCTCAGGGGGCGTGGTCTGCAGCTCGGCGGGTGATTGGCCGGCCACAGGGGCCGGGCTTCCAGTGGGAGGAGTTAGCTGCCGCGTCGAATTCAGGGATTGGCCAGCGTGGAGTGTGGAGCCCAGGGATTGGTTGAGAGCTGTTATCGATGGCTGCTGGCGGTGAGGGGGAGGTACCGGAGGCAGGGTAGAGCCATGGTGATTGGACGGTTGCTCTGTCAACAAACGAGCAGAAGCATGGTTGGTGGGATTATCTTAAAGGTCCTTGGTGAACTTTTTCCCTCTGCGCACTGTTGCTTACTTTTATTTCATTAAACAGAACAGTTAACAGGGGAAATTCCATCATATTCACTTCATCACATTTCATCATCAAATCAAACACAGCTCTGTTGGAAGACATAACTGTTGGCACTTCAACCAGAGAGAGAGAGAGAGAGATCTAACTATGGTGCCTGCAGTTCACCCTGTTGAGAAGGTACCTTTCTGAAATTCAGACAGCCCCTCTAAATATATCAGCCCCGTGGCTACAGAGGCACAGTTTGAAGATGCAGAGGCAGATCAATGGCAGAACTTTTCTCTTCATGAATGCGGTGGCGATGAAATTCAATGCAAAGTAAAAAATAGATATATTCACACACACACACACACACACACACACACACACACACACACACACACACACACACACACACACACACACACACAGTGTATGTGTTCATGTCAGGTTTTGTGTGTGGAAATGAATGGCCTAAAATGTGAAGCGACATGTTTCAGTGGTCGTTCTTAAACTGACTGCAAACGTTCACCAGAGCAAACAGACACCAGAGTCATGTGTTCAGTATCATGTATTTCTTACCGCTGTCAATGTCAAATGAGATTTAGATCAAACACAACGTGGGGGGTGAATGCATTCAGTGGAAATCAATGTAATCACTCTTAATTACTCGACTTAATCTGCTGACAAACACATCTTGAATTCAGTATGAATCTGGAACAAGCTTCAGACGTTTTGTTCATTTTAAACATCAGCTGAGACAAATGTAAGAATAAAAGCTTGGAGCCGTCAGACTTCAGCAATCACTGACTTCCGACTTGGACGTTAACGACTATGGAATTTCACCACAGTACATGGGTCGGTCAAGGCTGGTGAGAACTGTAACTCAACGCTGTGCTCAGCTCAGCCAGGCTGAGTACTGATCACAACCCGGCTTTACTGGCCAAGTATGTATTCACATACAAGAATGTGAGTTTTTTTCACAGCTCTTAATGTACTTACACAGAAATAGACACAACAGCTAAGAACAAGGTCACCAAACCTGAACAAATGAAGGTACACAAATAGACATGGCTATTGTGTACACAAGTATGGGGGGGAAAAAGGGGAATATATATAAATATATCCACACCTGTTTTGTCATCTGTGATTGGCCTTCACAAAACCCAGCTTTGTTTTTGCTAAGATATTTGCTCAAAGTTGACCTGGCCTCAACTTTTCCCTGCTGTTTTTTCACAGTGCTTTTTGGCTCCCTTTGTGTCCTCTTAGTGCTCTGAAGGAAATTAATGGCAATGCTGGTATTTGATTTGCATAAAGAGCATCATGTCTCCATTTCCCAGCCCTGCTGGTATTCATTCTCCACTGCCCTCAGTGGAGAAAAAAGAAAACAAAGAGAAAAAAAAGACGGGAAATCTGCAGGAGCAACGGAGGGAGGCTTTTTTGTAGTTGTAGAGGAATTGCTCACTGTTTTGCCGGCTTAGTAAGTGCTCCACTTATGCAACCTTTAAGGCTAAATGCTGAAAGCATCACACACACACAACACACACACAGTGGTGTTTCCATCACTTCACAGGACATTACAATGACTTACATTCATTTCCTGGAGACTTAGCCTAACCCTAACCTTAAACCAAGTCTGCACTCTTAAATGTAATGACTTGGGTGATGTCCCTACAAGTGGAGTCCCTACTATATGACTTATTTAAAAGATTTATACATGTCCACACACACACACACACACACACACACATTTCTCTGGGTACTGTTTACCTAATAAAAAATCCAAATGACTGGGAGGTAGGGAGAGTTATCACTCTGGATGGCAGACACAAAGCTGTCCTAGTGCGGCAGAAAAACTCACTCATGTGCGTGAGGATAAATGTCTCGTTGGATCATCCTAAAATATCTTTAATGTGTGTGTTTGATACCATAAAGCCTGGTGTCAGAATGGCAGTATTTAAGTATTTAATCTAAGAGCTCTTCACAAAGCTGCTGAAAGCAACTTATACTGAGGAATAAGAACTACTTTGCTAAGCGTGATGTTGTTTCGCTGGGCCCACAGTGATTGGCTGGTTGGAGAGCAGTCTGTGAGAGTGTCTGTGAGCAGAATTCATGTAAGGAGAGGAAAGAAAAGGATAAAATGGCCGACATTATGTGAGTTTTCATGTTGTAAACGTAGCTAAGCTCCTGGCCGTGTGTGGATGTGAAGGGTTATGGTCTGCAGGGACAGCTACTGTGCCCCAAAGTGACATCTGACTGGCACACAATGCCTCTCAAACAGCAGCCTCAGGCAGCTTTCCAGAGAAATACAGGAGTCATCAGTTCAGCCTGGACACTGACATTGACAAGTCTTTTCTATCACCTGTGTCTTGATGCTAGGACACATTTTCTGGTTGGTAAAGATGTCTTTGTCTGTTGATGATGTTGTTACACACAAGCCCAGTGATGGCTATGTAGCCAGCTTTTTCTTTTCTTTTCTTTGTGTTGTGAGAGCACTGAGAGGGCATTTCTGGTTTGTGTGTATTTGTTCAGGGGACAGAAATGTACTGCTTCATGAATTACTCTTACTTCCAAAACATAGAGGTGTTAAAAATAAGGCCGACACTCATTTTTAGGATTTTTCCAAAATCATCCAGTAAAGAGCTTCTTATAGCCTTCAGATGTTTTGGGAAAATGCCCCCTGAAATGTTATAGAAATATTTTTTTCATTTGAAAAGGTCTCTAAATCTGATTTATATCCAATGGTCATGATTCCCATAGTCATACTCGTGCAAATTGGCAGCGTGCACAGATGTGTCAGCTAGGAGCTTCTTTAAACTTTGCCACGTTTTTGTTTTATTTGGGGGTTTGTTCACACGTATTACCTTTGACAGAAAAACTGGGCCGAGTGCAGCAGACCCTGCAGTGATCAGTGCCCGCGGCATCTTCTGACCACTCAGCCAGATTCCAGGCGAACCAAGCATCGCTGCAAGCGGTGCACCCCCCCACCCCCCCCCACCCCCACCCCCACCCCCACCCCCAGGAAGAGAGCCGGGATAAGAGATAAACTAACCCAGCTTGGCCCCTAAGGATTAACTCTGTATGTTATTTTATTGTGTTGTACTCCTTTGTTTTGTGTTCGTGTAACATGAAGGGGCTACAGCTTACATTTCTTGAAACCATGTGTTGTCGAATGATAAATCAGTGACTGATGTCTTGATTCCTTGATTGCAGTGACTGGAGTTAGAAAAATTGATCTGCCTGGTAAGATTTGGAGAAATTGATTTTAGGTGTTGTGGACAACGTCAATAAAACATTCATGAGCAATTAAAATGCAACATCATGGATGCCATGGTCTCAGGTTCATCTGTACCAAGCAAATATGAAAGTTATTATGAACAACTGTGGTTCTTTGTTTGTATGCACTGAGCCCACTATGATCATTAAAATAGTTCCATCCTCCTCTACAGCTCTGCCAGGGAAGAAAAACTGCTCTAACTACAATTTATGTCTGTGAGACAACTGGATTTTATCAGATTTTTAATCCAAACTCAGCATCAGGTTCATATACAGACAAACTAATGTGACAGGACAAAGTGAGTTGAGTTCAAATATATTTCCCCATCTACTAAAATAAATCCTGTATAAGGCAGACAGGTGTCTAATGTATTACTACACAGCCCAAATTTCTGCAGGAAAACAAACAATCAAGTTACAAACATGCACACACACACACACATATAATATGGGGGGTATAAAGGGTCACAGAGGATGAAAGAAATGCACATGCAGCACGTGTGATTATTTACTGAAAGTCCCACATGTACGCACGATCCTGCATCTGTTTGGGACTCGTATAGCTTAGCCTGTGTTTGTACGTCTGTGCGCGCATCCTCTGACTGCAAAAACACATGTGGCTCTTAAATCTGGCTTCGGCTGCCAAATGCAAGTGACATGTATTTGCATACATTCTTATATGAGAACAACATTAATGGCAGAAGCTAACAGTGGTTGCCTTATGACACTTTTTAACTTATTTGCTGGTTATAAAATCTATACAAACATAACAAACAATATCAGAACATATGAAATGAAATGAAATATATAATATTTATTTAATTTAAAATGTTAAGTAATAAATCACTGTATCCCTGCAAATGCCCCCTTATTATAAAACTTGTGGTAAAAAGAGATTTCAATCATTCCTGTCCACTCTGAGATATTATGTAACATTTAGCAGGCAAACGAATCCGGTACCTTTGCAGCAGAAGTCAGTGTGGATTAAACTGTGGATCATATTCCATTTCTCTCACACAAAATGCATTCAATGGCCAATGATCTTTTAAATTTCATGAACTGTTTCTCACTCAAACACAACCCCCACCAAACCTCTGTGTATTTACACTCCATTTTGCACTTTACATGCTGTTGCAGAAACTGTTAAATTTACTGTACTTTCACCTTATTTCACTAAAATGAACTATATAAAAACTGAATAAACCCTAAATAAAATGGAAATGAAAATTGAACCTCTGGGAAAGACTTATGATGGAAGGGGGCAGGTGAGGTGGAATCCAGAACATTATGTAACCATGTGGGACGATCTGGTGTTTCGATGTTCTCTTCCAGTCAGTGTTTAAAGCCTGTCCCGGAACGGCGTCACTTTTCCTTCCACCTAATCTCCACTCCTTAACCCCACAGATGAAATATTTTCCTCATGGGGGTGGAAACTTTCTGATCTCCCGCTACATGTTCAGATGTCTCTCTCGCAATGAATGCAGGATGCCTGGACGTACCTGCAGTAGATTTCCACGGATGGCTCGGGTATGCAAGAGATTCTGTATTGCAAGAGAGGTGCGTTGTGGATGAGACAGAGCTCTCCATCAGTGTGATGGACTGATGTGTGCACAGTAAATTTGCATCTCAGTGGAGCAGTGAGGTGAGGCGTCGTTGAGCGAAGAGGTTATTCGTGAAAGGCGAAGTGATTACAAGCTTCTCTATGACACTCTGTCTCCATCTATGTACGCCTATATGTCGAGCTGTCTTTGCACAGCGCTTATTCTCTCTCAACATCAATGCCCCCCCCCCCCACTTCACCAACCATGTCAAAAGTTATACATTGCCCTTGTTAGTGTTTCCAGGGTTTTGTTCTTTTTGTATCAACTCAGCGTTCGTGTAAGCTCAGACAAGCCAGCTCTCTGACTGACTCTCTGACTGGTTCCAAAAAAACCAACAATACAGTTTCAATACAGTTTGTTATGGGAAACTGGACATTTACAGCACATTAGACTGTATGTCTTTGCTCGTCAAACCTCTAAAAAGCAGTTTTTTAATTATGTTTCTCTCTCCTTTGTTGGTGTGCACAAGAGAGAATGTATTACATGCAGCAGCAAAGGTTTAAAAAGTAATGAGTAAATGAAGTGAAAAGAAGAACATAGGCTAAAGAACACACGACAAAGGAGTGAGATTCCACAAGCCCTAAAAGTCTTGGTCAGATCTTCATTGCATTAAAAAAGAAACATGCTGGAAAAAAAGAGCTAATGGACTGTGAAAATAAACTAGACGGGTGCCAAGCCCCCACCCCAGGGTGGCGTTTCAAGTCAGACCTGCAGTCCCGTGGGCACGATGCAAGTTGCAGGTCAAGAGCAGGGCCCATTTGAACTTGTGAAAGTGTGAGCAGGTGACTTTTAAATAGGCTACACCTTTTTGTAAATGTACTGCCTTTGCCTTTGAAGAAGCTGAAATAAAGCCACTGAATGCTGTTGAGCCAAGATCCACATTTAAAATCGATTTAATTATAACCTTGATGTTTATAAGGGCAAATTACCAAACACATAATTACTGGGTCAGATTGTGAGCTTCCAGTCATGTCTCTGTCTTTGATCTGTAGATTCTTTTAATCTTCAACAATATGTTGTATCATCAGTTGATGCTTGATCAGACAGCTCGGTGTGGAGTTGAGATCACTTTATTGGTAGCGCCACCTAAAGGCCATTTGGAGCCAAGTTTTGCATAGAGCCTAGAAAGACTCAGGGGGCTCAGGTAGGTACTGGCCCGTGTTCACATCACTTCCCGTTGATCTGTAACCTACAGTACATTGTTCTTGTCTAACTTTTACAGGATTTTTGAAGTATCCAAATTATTTAAATAACTTTTGATCATGAAGGTTCATAGATTGTGGTTAGTTTAGTTTGGTGCAAGACCCGACGCCAAGAAGTAGGTTTCTCACATTTCGCATTTTTGCCTAAAATGATCCCATGGATATAAGGTTTCTGAATGCGCAACGTATTATGTGGGAGTTACAAACCAAAACGCGCTTACCTTTATTATAGCGCTACCTGCTGGTGGACATGTGTATTTTTTTGCATCTGAGCTGTCTGCAGCAGCCCTGAGAATTTCACTCACATAACTTTAACAATTTGGCTGCAGTAGACTTTTACCAATGGAAGAATAAAATAAAACAAATTCTGCTGGAAATGGGCCCCATCCCACACAGGCTTGGACCCCCAATAAATACAACAAGATAAGAAAGTAGGCCAATTAAAGCTCAGGTCAGGGTTTGTGTTAAACTCCGTTGCTGTCAATATAAAATTGAACAAGAAGAGAAGAAAGGGTGGTACAGAAAGAACAGGAGGTGACACAGGAAGTCAATTAAGCGTTTCAGAAGCAGCAACAATGGTCAAAGGAGTTTAGACGAGGTGAAGAGAGAACAACATGGACTGGAAGAGAGGCACCGCAAGAGGCAAAAGACAGACAAAGGGAAAGACAGAGAGGGCAGGAGTGACAGAAGAAAAGAGAGAATAAATCCTAGAAAAAGTAAAAGACTCATCGACAGTGAAAGAGGTCAGCAGAAGAGCATGAAAGCTCATTTCACCTCTGGACTCCGAGATAGGGGAGGGGAGTGAGGCAGGCCTCCTTATTTGTGCAGCATATAAGTGGTGAGTACCCTGCATGAGTGCACTGTGCATTTTCTAAATGTGCACAGCTAAAGCTACTGTTTGTTGACAAGGCTTTATAGGTTACTATGTCAACCTGGACTCCTAAAAACATACTGCATGTGCAAATGTGTCTATAGGAAACATAATGTTGGCTGGATCAATTTGTAGAGCTGTCATTCTGTTTTTGTTGCTGTTAAACAATTTGTCATGCTTCACTGTGATTGGCTCAACTGTTTCTGTGAGACCAGTAATGTGCCTGGCTGACTGATTTATTTATCACCACGCTTTCTGATCTGTTACCATCCCCCCTGCTCCACCTACGTGACCCAAAGTGGCCCCTGTGCTTGAAGATGCCAGCATAGTCCAGTGCCAGTAATCCGGATTAGGCAGGCCGGGTCATACAAGTGAATATTGTGATTAATAGCTGATGGGTTGTGGGTGGTGAAATAGGATGAAGCGTCTCCCCATTAAGAGAGATGCTGTTTGCATTTGTGCACAAAGCACAGCAGCATAACTTCAATTATTAAAAATCTCTCAAAGCTGATGTTAATTATTATTATTATTATTATTATTATTATTATTATTATTATTATTATTATTATTATTATTATAATACACTTTATTTTATAGAGCGCCTTTAAAGCTTCAAGGCGCTGAACATAAAATCAGTCCACAGAAAAATACAACAAATAAAAGTTAATAAGAACAAAAACAACAACATTAATAATGAAAATAACTATAAAACAATCACAAAAAATATCAGCAGTCGAAAGCAAGTTTAAAAAAGTTTAAATTAATTTTAAAAATTAATGTTCTAGAATTCTTCCACACATCCAAAAGGTCACACAAACACAGTCCAGGTTCATACAGCTCCATAAGAAGTTTTAAGACTTTGATATTTGAGGATTTTAAAAATCGATAGTCTAGAAACACATGAACAAAGATTATCCCTAACATTTGTGTAGATATGAGACCTCACCAAGACAACATGGCATAATGCACTTTAGAAATACACTTTTTTTATTGTTGTAAACTGTACTCTGAACAAAAGTAAAGCTGGTAAAGTCAGCTGATTGCTGTGATTTGTGGCTTTGCAAACAGGCGTTGCCAATCGGGGAGTTGCAGAGTGCCCTCTGGTGGGCAAACTATGCAACGTCAACACTCATAACATTGAAACGATTGAAAGATCCGTCTCTATTTCTTTTTACTGGTCACTGTAAAAACTTATTTTGCTGCTTAATGTTCCACAACATTTGCTGAGACATTACTGCACACATGGAAATGTTTAAGATTACCCATAGGGATGGGCAATATGGCCCTAAATAATATCACAATCAGGGTATTTCTGTGATATTGATATTCTTGACGATATTCTCAAAATCATTTTTGTTTCAGAACCCAACAACAGCTGTTGAGCTCTCCTCACTCCCTGTACTCAACTTAGTGCTTCTGCTTGTGGTGAAATAAGTTTGTTGTACTTGTTGTATGTGACCTTTGGTAACCAAGCCACTTCTACACTACCAAAGTCGCTCCCCTTTGTGGAACTAACTCCTCCACCGTGGAGCATGTTACTTTCGCTTTCAGCCATTCATAAGTATGACATCATTCCTTCAGCAATTTGGGATGTCAAATCATATTGACAAAAATGTAAATACAAAAAATAGCTCAAGACCTACTGATTTATACTCATCATTAACATTGCCATCTTTTCCTTGATTAAAATAGGGACCTAAATATCTTAGCAGCAGTAATCTCACAGCACATGGCCCCCTCTCACTCCCAGCACGTCAAATATGGCCACTTGGTCAGTGCCGTATGCTTCAAACTATGACGCAGATACCCCGTCATTTCAGGATGCGCACCCCCACCCCACCCCACCCCACCCCGAGCAGAAAGTTTTGATATGCCGCTGTGGTCAGGGGACGTAGCAGAAAAAGTGAGAAAAGTCTGCATAGGGAGGAGGATTATTTTAAGTGTGCAACTAATGTTAGGGAATAAAATTGTTTAAAGGGTGTCTGGGTGCAATCAAATAAATTCGGTATCAGAATAATCAAATATAAGAATACATAATGACTATTTTCAATAAAGTTTCTCAAGGCACCAGCCTTAAAGAAGGGGAAACAATGGCCAATTAATTAACTCAGGCTCATAAAATACACTAAACTATTAATATGGAACCTATAACCAAAATTACTATCACTAGCTAATAATGTTAATGGTTATTGTTCTACATAGAAGAGGTTGGCAGCATTCCCTCTTGTGCAACAATAAAGAAACCGCAAGCATTTATTAAAAAACATAAAATGCACTAAACTAAAGAACTAGAAAGGGTTGTGCGTGTGTGTGCGTGTGTGTGTGTGTGTGTGTAAGAGAGAAGGAGAGGGTTTTCACTGTGCAGTGGAAGCCGACCGCTCCGCACTTTGTTCTCTTTAACAGTAAGCTGTAACTGGCTTCATGCTCCTCTCACATGTGAAGTTAGCTGGAAGACTCAAGCTGCGTCTCTATTCGGGGTCGTCCATAATTACATTACGGCTTTTTTGAGTGCATAAATGTGCTCACACTGACAAAACAAGCAGGGCACGATGATGTACTCATCAAAAAGTTGAATGTGGAACACTGAACACTTCTCGCCCTCGATGATCGCTATCCTGGCTACGTAGCAGATGGTGCGGTCACTGAGTACAACAAAACTGAGTTTGATCCTGACAGTCAATTCCCACATGATGAAATAAACACGACAACAAAATTAAAATATAAAAAGTTTGAGTTTAAGAAACTATGGTTCTAAATCTACAAACAAATAATATAAAGTGTGCAAATTGCTAAATCTGTAAAAAAAAACAATACATATGAAAAAGTACAGTACACCAACTTATTGTTAACAGCTGGGGCCAGGTGGGGTACAGGGAGAGCAGTTTTTAATACAAATATAGGAGCTACATTTGTGCAGTGTTCTATGAATGGATCTGCAAGTATGATGGTGCTGACAGGCACACAGTTCACACACAGTCAGTATCAGTGTTGGCAGTGCTCAGTAATAATAATAACAAATACAGTATGTACAAAAATATGTTGTGTGGAGTTCTGTGTGAAATGTCTCAGGTTTGGCTTTTTTTCTCTGTTTTTTCTGTGTTGTTCCAACGCAAACAAAAAAACTAAACCTGAGAATACCAAAGCATTTGTAATTGCAACAATTTTCTGGGAGAAATTGTTCATTATTTATTTTGAATGAACATGAATTTGTCCATTTAGATACTGTGGGTTTTTTTTACAGTGGTTTATTTCAGCGTTAGGACTAGTGAAGTTATATTAATGTTAGTAAAGTATATTACTAAAGTATAGTAATACAGAAATGTGTGTGTGTGTGTGTGTGTGTGTGTTGTGTGTGTGTGTGTGGTGCTCTCCCCCCCTTCACCCTGAATGACTCCTGTTCCTGAATTCCTGTGCTGTAAAATTGGTGTCTTCATGGCTGCTGCATCTGACAATACAGATCACCTTTTAAAGAGAAGAGGGATGGGAGAGAGGGGGCAAGTGAAGACCCGGAGAAAGAAACAAAAAGTGACATGTGAAGGTATTAAGGCAAAGTGAAAGGGGAAGGGAGAAAGGAAGAGAAAGCATGAAATCAAAACATAAAGGGATGCAGCAAAGAAAAGTATGGACACGGTAGCAAGCCACAGTGTTTTTACAGGTCAGCCAAAACAGACAGTTAGTACTCTCAGACCATTTTAACAGCTGTGTTAGCATTACACTGATCCTCTTAGACACAAGCAGCCCTGGGAAGGGATGTTACTATGTGTGATTAAAGAAGTACAACCTGCACTAGTTTACATTTAACAAAAACATAAACTGGGGCTGTGCTTTCAGTGTTTTTCAGTTTCAGTTCAATTTTAATTTCCATATATTTATATATATTTCAATCTGTGCTGATATTTGTATTTTAGTTGTGAATGCACAGTATAATCAGCATGCCTACAGCACAAAATTGGGGTATAGTAGTCCCAAAAACATAACAAGCAAACTCAGTTTAGGTTGGTGTCAGTTTTGTACACACTGAGTAAAATTCCAACCGGGGGGGTTGTAGCCTAGAATGACTTATCACAGGCCCAACTAAAATAGCACCTTTTGTAGGCAATTACACTCTGTCCTTTCAGGCATGATATTCAATAGTGTCTCCTCTACAGCAATGCGGGAGGGAATCCTTCCAAAGACAGCTGGACCAATAACAGCTGAACTGTGACTATGTCCTCCTCACACACTGCCCTTTAGTGGAGTCACACCAATGCACTAAAGGTATGGGTGATAAAGCTCTCAAGACAATCCTAAAACAGATACCTCGCTGGTGTTTACTAAATCTTGGCCTGCTTCTTTAAAGTAACATACAACAATTTCATCAAGAGCATGTCTGTGTCTCAACTCTGTCAGTGAGAGAATGTCTGATGGGTGTCCTGCTTTGTTTTGAGCAGAACAAAATCCATATCTAATCTAATGAACCATGAGGCCCACACACAAAAAGCAGAACATTAGGATTATCTCTTTTTATATCATCTAGCCTTGTCTGTCATTTCCCATTCTCACCATGAAGCGGTGATGAGCAACAACCAACCACCCGAACTGCACACCGCCTATCCAGCTATCAGACACCCAGTTTGTGGTACAAATGACCAGTGTTGGACACTAAGAGTTACTGTAATATTATTACTTTTCCCAGTAACTCGTAGTATAACAGATTACTTTTCTAAAACAGTAATATTATTCCAGTTACTAATCCTAGCGACGCTGATACTTTTGGTATCTTCGCCTGAGGCCAAGTGGAGTGGGTGTAACCCGGATTGAAAAGCCGTCGCTGAACAGAGGAGGATGTCTACGCCACCATCTGCCACTTACAATGCTGTCCTTTCATCTCTTCCCAGGAAACTAAACAAGCATTTTCCTCTTGGCTTCAGGTGAAGATACCAAAGATGGCCGTTCAGATTTGTCCACGGGTGGCTCTAACGATCATGGCGACTGTCGTTACTACAGACAGGAGCACTAACGAACCAGCGGTATCAACAATCCTAGCTAACGACCCTGCAGAGGTTAAATAGCTGAGTTTCCCTACCAGTCAGTCAGAACTGAAGAAGTCTCTTGGATGAGAGACAAAACGTCTTCTGGTTTCTTCTACAAAGTCCAGTTGCCCTTGACCTCAACCTCCGTTGGATAACT
The DNA here is from genome assembly GCA_024633595.2 of Lepomis macrochirus. Classification (NCBI taxonomy): domain Eukaryota; kingdom Metazoa; phylum Chordata; class Actinopteri; order Centrarchiformes; family Centrarchidae; genus Lepomis; species Lepomis macrochirus. Next base: position 2,408,634 of record JALXJV020000003.1, read on the forward strand.
ATGACCTGGATGACTGAGAACCTTCACTGACAGCTGCGCTACAGCGTTACTGGACGCGCCACCCTTGAGGTGAATGCGCGACTGTACGGCGGGTCAGCAGCACTGGACTTTTCATGACCGCTGATAGTTAAAAACTAAAGGAAGAAAAAAAGGAAGAATGGAGAAAGAGGGAGAGAGGCGTTCTTTCCACAGCTGTAAGTAGCTACTGTCAATATTCAGTCTGAAATGAATATTATCGCCACGTGTAAACTTTGTGCGACCAGCAAAGAGCTTTTAACCGCGAACATCTAATTTACTGAAGCATCTGCTGAAGCAGCACAGCACCGTGAGACTTACAGAAAGAAACTCCGGCTGCCTCTGCCAGTGATGCTTAGACTCGTCGGGAGAGAGTGGCGTTAACGTTTTGCAAAAATACTGAATACTGCTGTTTCTACACGTGCATAAAAAACAGTAGATCAAAAGTCAGGATTTACTTGCTTTATTTTTTATTTCAGCTGGTGGCGTAAAGTAACGTTAGCCTTTATGATTGCTACAAAACACACTCCTTGCTGCTGTTATGAATATAAAGTCGGGAGAGACTGCTTTGTTTGGGGGATCAATGTATGGCTGACCGTCACATTGGTATTTTTTTTCTTCCTTACTAGGCATATTTAAAATCGTATTTGACTGAGGTGCTGTGCTAAGGAGCATATATTCGCTCGCTCGTTCCCTCGCTCTCTCTCTTATGAACACTGCTGTAACCCCCTACCCTCCCAATTCTGTGGGAAACACTGGAAAGTAAAATAGTCATGTAACGAGTAACGTAACTAGTTCGTTTTATCAACCAGTAATAAGTAAAGTAATATTATTAATTTTTTAAGGAGAAATAAATAACTAGGAACGTATTAAAATTTCTGCGTAACTTGTCCAACACTGCAAAATGTAAGAAAGTCTAATAAAGGTGTAATAGTGGGAAATAAAGATGCAGCGTACTGGCAGCTTCCATAATGTTACTGGCATGGAGAGTAGAGGAAGCTTGTACTGCCACCTACAAACTACACAGGACTCCAGACAACGTCCGAGCTACAGGGGACGTGTGAAGCAACCACATGTGACCCGACGTGGTTTGAATCCAATTTTTTTTGTCTTAATGAGAGACACTTAACCCAGGAAGAAAATTAAACTATTATGTTAAATAAAGGCAAAAGGAATGTACTGTCCTCTGAGCTCTCAGTGTTTTGTCTGACTAACACACATAGTGATTATATAAAATGGCATTAAAATTGTGTAATTACAGCCTGTGCTGTCAAATGAAGCTATCATAGGCCCATTCTGGTAGCATTAAATGTAGGTCAGCATAATAATACAGCATAATTTGGTAGAATAGCGTCTAACTGTAGCGTGTTTTGAATCTAATATGGTATCATATTTGATTCTAATAAGACTATGATCTAGTAAAATAGTGTTTAACTGTGTATTAAGTTCTCCTATTTGGTTTGTAATGCCAGTTTAATAGTATGCATGTATAGTATATTTTGGGTCTAATACAGAATTTCATGCAGTGTCTAATTACAATTTACAGTAATAATAATATAGGTCTATGGAGTCTGATTAGGGTAACTGTGTTTGTGTGCTGTTTAATAAAGAACATATTTCCATTTTTGGTCTAATTTGATACAACGTACAGCTAATTGCTTTCTTGTTAGTGTACGGTAAAATAAAGTGTGACCCCGTGATCTCGACCCCATGTGTTGTGCAGTTTGGGTGGTGGGTGTAATTGGATAGGGGGAATTTTAAAATTAAATACTTCCCCATACAGCTGAGCTTAGACGACACAAGATCCACTGCAGGCTCACTTCAGATTTTTCAGTTTGATTGCAATACTTTTATTTGGGAATTAGAATTTACAGATACTGATGTACCAGTTGACTTTTGGTCTGTTATATTTTTTAACATTTGTACACTACACTTACACTATATAACAATATTACACCTGTACTGTAATAGTGTTATATAGTGTTACTTGTGGTCTGGCTGCTTCCTATGCTGGTCTTGTCCTTCTTGAAAAGATTGAATAATACCAAAGGACACAGACACAGTTTGCTTTTATTTAATATAATAAAGAAGATTAGAATGTGTTTCCCTGTGAAGTGCATATTAATAATTCTGCTTTTAGGAATGGGTTGGCTTCAAAGTCATTTCTGTTTTCATCAGCTACTTTCGGTCACACCAGCAACTTTGAACTAAATTACAGTAACAAATAACTGGTCATTAACTTAGTGACTAGCTTTTTTGACAGTAAAGAAAAGTGAAGATGAATAAAATTAAAAATCCCTTTACAATGGAAAGAATAAAGTAAAACAATTGCCAATACTACAACATACACCCTGTGTAAGTGTCAATTATTACATTTAAGGTCTGTTTTCATGTAAGTTTTTAACTCTAAAGTAAAACACAATTTTGGTTTTAGTTATTTTTTGCTCAAAATTCTTCTCTGATTTTGTAGAGTGGTCGTACAATTGACCAGTGAGCTTTTCCTCTCTCCTTGGTAGGGCTTTCTCTTAAATGGACAAACAATTAGTAAAAAGAAAATATATGAAAGGGCTAATGTGACTGTGGGCATGTGCTAAATTGAAAAGGTTTTGGGTTTAGCAACCTACACAAGAAAAAATCTGACATCCCAGTGTCTATGAATGCACAAACAAAACAAGTTTTCAAAGTGGTCCTTAATTATTTCACTTGGATCGTTAAGTCAGGTGCTTCATTGCTGTGGTCAAGGGCGTAGGTTTCCTTTCAACGTTGGTGGGGACGCATATTAAGCAGGGTCTGGGGGAAAATGTGAATGCTAAACACTCCTGCATTCTGGTGATTTTTCACTGCACCAGTTTCTGCCTTTCCTGCACCAACATATGGTGAAATTCGGCAATTCAAAATCTAAAACTCTAACTCTGTAAGGTTGTCAAGTAGCCTGTTAGCTTTCAAATATCTCCTGTGGATCAACTTTTCTTCTGTCATATCATCCCTCCTGAGTCATGATTTACGCTGCTCTCCATCTGCTGCACAGAGAATAGGTAGCCAGCCTATTTTTGACGGAAGACGCGTCAAGCAACACAGAGCAGATGACCCGGGCAGGAAGTCAGACACAGAAATGGCATAAAAAATCCGGTCAACAATAAACACAGTCAAATCAGAAAAAAAGAAACAATTTAACTATATAGCCAACTTAATAATACAAGCACAAAATCAATTACAGCTTACCAAATCAACTAAATCTAAAAATTCAGCTAAATCAGGCAGGCAAAACGCTCTTATTCTGAAAGGCTCCATGTGGAACATGCAGCCGTGCAGGGAAAGGGGAAAAAACGGTTCACAGAGAGCTGTGATCGGTAGCAGAAACACACAAAATGACAAAAGAACAATAAATCCCTCCCACATATGTGTCTCTTTGACATTTAGAGACTAAAGACAGCAAATATTTTTTTAATTAAAAAAGAGCAGGAAAAGATCACAAAAAGATCATATCATGAATATGAAGATGTAATTTAATGAGAATAAAGTCAGAATACTTAAAATAAAAACTCCACCTGCCCTATAGGCCTACACTGCTGTGCATTAGCCTGTGTTATTGTACGGTGGTATCCCCTTCAGACACAGAACCATTTCGGACCGTACTGACCACAAATCCACACAAATGTAAACTTCAGCACCTCCAATAGAGTGCATCTCACACTGCAGTCCAAACTTTTTACAAGTCTAAAGAACTGGAGCGTGCAGGAAATACTAACACATGCACATGAATTTTTTAATCCAAATTATTGCTGGGGACATTTCAGTAGTCACTACCTATTAGCAGGGACATGTCTCACTGATGATACAGAAAGTAAAGGATGAGATAGGAGAAGGTATGAGTGTCTTGTTATTTTCCTTTCTGCAAATTGATGGAGAAAAAACATGAGAAAATTCCTCTCCTCCTCCTCCAACTTTGGCAAGGCTGGATTAAATCTTTTCTTTCTCTCACTACATATGTCTATTTTTCCCATCACCTCCCTTTCACTACCGCCACCTCTCCATCTGACCATTTGACCCCTCTTACTTTCCTATTCTCTCTTCCACTCAGTTATTTAGTATAGGCAGCTGCGGCCTTTACAGAGCCTCTCATCAGTCCTCCACGTTTCTCTCTTCTTATTGTAGAACCAGTGCACTGACCCCTCATCCACCCTCCCTTCCCTCTGTGTCTCTCGCCCTCATTCTCTCATTCATTTTCTCCTGCCAAGTCAGCTCTCCGCGCCCCCACCACCACCCCCGCCCCCATCCCCCACCATATCCGCTCTTCTACTTTCTCGCTCTGGCCAAGTCGTTAATATGGAAGACTGTGTTCCTCTAAGCCACCGGGTCTTCCTTTGCTTTTTCTATTTTACTCTTTCGTTGTTTTCTATCATTTTTGTCCTCACAGCAACCAGGATTTTTTTTTTTTTACCTATGTGTCTTTGTTTTCATTTTTTTCTCACATTCCCTTTTTGTTTATGAGGAGCATAAAAGCTATCTTTTTTTTAAAAAAAAAACAAAAACATATTAGTTTGCATATTATATATTTTTGCTGCATTCAAATTTTGGGATGCCAGTTCTACAGTTTAACTACTTAATGTCAGCACAAATCCTGCAGTCCTTGGTGAAACCCTATGAGCCAAACATTTGCCCTTATCCTCTCCCCAGCTTAGTGCTCACAGATGTAGTTAATAATAATGTGTCAAAGCAAAAACCTTGGAAAATGACCCGTGATTCACAATTAAGCCCTGCAAATCTCTGAAAGTAGCGCTAAGCCGAACAGCAATGAGAGCATAGCCTGAAGGAAGAGGACAAATCAAAAACAAAATGAAAAAAGTTGAACTGGTACGTAAAATATAAGCTGAGTTAGACAACAGGGTTGTAGTATCACTTCTCAAAATAGTCCTCCATCTGTGTCTTATTACATAGTCAGGACAGTGCGCTGTCACACACACACACACACACACACACACACACACACACACACACACTTTCTCTTCATCCTCTATTCTCCCTTCCACTCCATCTCTTTGTCTGCTGTCTCTCTGTCTGCCTGTCTCTCTGTATGGAGACTGCTACAACATTTTGATTTACTTAAGTGACTCCATTCTGCAATCAGCCCCAGACGTGAGCTGTGTTTTTGTGGCCTTTTTCCAAGTGTGCGTGTTGGAGGCTTAAATCCCAGCCACCAGCCAGTAGCCTGAGGTTCATTAGCCTGATCAATGATTGACTCTCTTCTCTTCTAATTTTCTTTCAGATATCTTTTTGTACAGTCTGTCGCCACTCTCCCCTCAATGTCACTGATTCATGCTCTTGTCAACAAGGATTCTTTCTCTCCTTTTTTCTTCTCCACATCTTCCCTTCCATCGTGATCATTGATTAGGGCTGGTGTTGAAGAAAAATATGTTTCTCTCTCTCTCTCTCCCTCTCTCTCGCTCTCCCTCTCCTTCCTGTCTTTCATTAAATGGCTCATTGATTAGCTCTGGTGTTGAGGAGAATTGCCTACTTGGTCCCAAAGCAAAAAGCACTAAGTGTTATTCGTGTTTCTCTCTCTGCCTCGCTCTGACCTCCCTTTTGCTTCCACTATAGACGTTGTCAATAAGCCTTGGCGTCATCCCATCATTTGCAGAAGAAACTTGTCTTTTTTCTATGGCCTTTTCCACTCCGAGCTGATAGCCTTGGCGTCTCTGAGGCATCTAAAGGCTGGACGGTGGAGGGTTTTTGGCGTCTTTTCACTCTCCGGGGAAGACAAACTGTACGCGCTGAGGAGTGGCAAGCTATTACACTGTCTTTGTTCACTAGTCTCATAACAAATACCACTGCTGGGTTAAAACTATTTATGGCGCTAACAGCTTATTAGAAAAGAGATCTGATGCAGTTTATTACTATGTAAGATAGAATGAATCACAACATTTTTGACAAAGGACAATTTTGATGTGATTGCTAATTACAATCTGTAAGGCTTCTCCACATTGCAAAGATGGCCATTTTAAGCCATTTTAATTTCTTTTTGGCACTTTAAAACTTTTTTGAAACCAAAAAGACAGTTTGTCTCAAGCTGTAATATGAGGATATATTTGCACCAGTCTGCAATTCACCTGTCAAAATACATATTAGATAACCTGAAATGAGATTACATGGTAATTAAATGTACATTATGAGCCTCAGTAAATCAGAATAGAATCTTTTTGAGGATCATGAAAGACTAGATTTTATTAGAATTTCTGTTCCAGAAAGAGTCATCACTAATAAGATGAATAACTGTAATAATTCTGAGAGACGGGAAAGCATCGCAAAGATGGCATGAAAACTGATTTTCAAGCAAGTCAAGGAGTCTAAACTCTCTGCTAGGCCTAACTAAATTCAGACTGACAAGCTGCTTCTCTGGTTGTCAATGAGCTTCAGTGTTGATCTGTCACCATCAACAATAATTTAACAGGTTTGTTTATGATCCACGTTGGATTTTTTATCCATCAAACTGAATACATTTTTTGCCCCTGAGACCAGCACAGTGGTTGCTGATGACTACAAGGTGAATGCAAGAGGAAGCCTTAGCCTGAGGCAGCAGTGTGAATAAAATAGTACAGCGTCTGTGTCCCACCCTGTGTTTCACTCAGAGGAGGGAAAAAAGAAGAGGCTCAATGTTCAGCCTGCTACTGTAAACAAAGAAAGAGAAATGTGTGTGTGTGTGTGTGTGTGTGTGTGTAGGAGAGGGAGGGAGATACACCCCAGCTCAGACTCCTCTGTTGTCAACATTTGGCTCTCCACTGCATGGAGACATCCATAGATACATAGATACAACTCTGTCATACTACACACTTTGAGTCTGCTTAATTTACACGGAAGCAAACATTTTTCCTTCCCCACTACCCACAGTTCACCTGCATATCTTCTCCTTCACTCAATTTCAATTTCAATTTCAATTTCAGTGTATTAGTGGACAGCCCCTTGAGATGCAGCATCTCGTTTTCAAGAGGCTCCTCCTTGAAGGAATGTGGCAGTTTCAACACTGGCTTTGAAATGCAAGCAACCGCGTGTTCTCCACGGCTATAGTGGGAAATAAAAGGAGGATAAATCCATCAGCTCAAGCTTGCCATTATCAAAAGACATCACAACCAACTTCAAAATACATTCTGAACAGATAGATTAATACATTAATACATAATATTCCAAAAATACACTGTACTATGATACTAGATTGGTTTAATGACTTAAAGTGCAGATGATATCCATATTTAGTGAAGACATTTTTCTGAGGATATTTTCATCTGTTCAGATGTGTTGTTGAGGTAAATGTAGGGAACTTTTTGAGAATTTAAGGTAGCCACTATTGCCAGCAGCTGGAGTAAAGCAATGGTGTATTTAAGTTGGTATGGTAATTAATTATAAAAACAATGTGGGCGAGCCTCTGTTTGTATAACACCCAATAAAATGCTGTTGTGAAGACAATAACATCGAGCGACTGGGCATCCAAACTGGGCTGTGATCACACCCGCTCACATTTCATAGCTTTCTGGATTTCTACATCTTCTGCTTGGAGTACCATGCAAAACATTTCTTAGATTTCTGGCTGAGGTGCACTCAGGCCTCTCTGAATTCATCCCCCCTACCCCCCACCCCCCCCCACCCTTTTGGCTGCGACCACTTTGAGTGTTGCACATTACAGCGACAATGCCTTCTTCAAAGAGTTGACAGAGGTAGAAAGAGCTGAAGGAGGCAGAATAAAGGGACGTGGGAGCCTGGTTTGAAAGCAGCAGCCAGCCAACAGGTTACCATTACCTGAAACATCCAACATCTAGTTCTACTATACTTTGTCTGTCTCCATTATGTTTTTATGTAAGTATGTAGGGCTCCATATATTTAATTAAAGTTAGAAGTAGTTGTGAATTTTTAGACGTGCATTTTTAATAAAACAATTAAACTGGACATTGTTATCCTACAGTATGTGTCATCCAATTAATCCTTGTATTTAGTTTAGTGTGCAAACATCAGAAGGCGACATGGGGTCAATACATCAGGTGTGTGGTTGCCCTTTTTAATAAAATTAACCACAGCTTTCTCAAATTGTCCATCTCGCTGCCAACAACTTCAAGTAATACTGTGTTTCTGTTCACAGTATCGACCCATGAAGCCATTGATAGCAGATGTCAGTAAACAAGACTATCAAGACAAAATTCAAGATCATTAAAGCTTGGGCAGACAACATTGGGGAACCAGCAACAGACAGCTAGATTTTCAAAATATCCAACCAAAAAAATGGACTGATGGAAACTATTGTCCTGGAGTCACGAAGTTGGGAGAAAACTTCAAATGCGCCTTTGATCTTTGACGGATCTTTTTTCTTTTTTTTCCTGGGCAGGTTTGGTGGCTTATCCGTGCTTCCCCACTTCTACAAACACCACTAATCCACTTGGTTTATGTGATCCAGCAAAAGTTCCACACATGGCTCTGCCTTCCAACATCTGCCACTGACCCGGTGAGAGCAGGCGAGGCTCGAGGAGATCCTGGTCGTTCATGATATCAAAACAAAGCTGTGCTGTTTCTTCCTGACTTTTATTTCTCTCTCCCGTAAACCTCACCAAGACACCCAACACAGACAAGGCACAGTACTGTGTACCCGATGCAACATTGCCAAACTATTACATTTACTATGCGTTGCACTGAAAAATAGGGCTTATGGGGTCAAACAAAATGTTTTCTTAAAAATTAATGTTCCAGCACAGCTTTGGTTTGTAAACTATGTCGTCTGTTGGCCATAAATGTATATTACTGTCACAGTAGTTTGTATGAATGGGCCTGGTGCGGAATATCTGTTTTTATGATCTGTGGCTTCTACCCTGAAACCCATTTTCCATGTAGGACAGTGAGAAAGACTTTCAGGAACTGTTCATACTTCCTGTAAAAAAAAAAATGTGTTGTAAGGGAAAACATGTTCTGCTTTTGTCACTGCTTAGCGCCTCCCTCCTGTAAACAAGGTGCGAAAAAATAAGATTGTTTTCTGCATTTGTGTGCGTCTTTATGTACAATAGAAGCTAAAAGGCCTCCCTTTGACGTCGCTTCAGTGCTCCACTTCCCACAAAATCACTGGCGCAAAGAAAAGAGAACTGAAGGAAAAGGATCCGGAGCGATATGCGAGGATAGAAGAAAAAGCATGTCTGAAAAGTGCAGGAAGTGGTGAGAGTGATATTTTAGATGTTTGGCTGAACATTGGTTGGTTAGGTCAGGCTGGAACTACTTTGGGGAAAGAAGACCACACACATATCCACACACATGCACAACCTTTACGCCATCTCAAGACCCTGTTTCAGAGCTGTTTCTGATTATGTTTAGATGGCAAAGTACATGTGAGAATACGTCTGTCTGGCTCACTATTTCCATCATCCCAAGCAGCTGTCTTTCTTTTTCTCACTCACCCCTTCCTTCCAAATCTCCTCCCTCTTTATTTCTCCCTTTTATGCCACCTCCCCTGATGTAGTCCCACTCTAATTGTGGTTGTTTTAGTTCCTTTCTTCAAACCATCAGAGTCTGTTTCCTATCAAATTCCTAACTATAAGAAGACTGATCCAGGGTCATTGGCCAGCCAACATGACTAAACATCTGGTGCTGGTGCTCAGCACTCTGATTTGAACCAAACTCAGCCCCTGTGGCCCCAGTGGTTCAAACAGCCAGACTAGGGTTTCATCCTCAACTTGCAGCCTAACATTTGCTATGTGGAGAGGCACCAGAAGCAGGCCTGATGGCAGCCAGAGCACATTCTGAAAATGCAAGTAAAAGCCTTATGGTTGGACTGTGATAAAAAAAAACGACAGCTGCTGGATTTGTCTCGTACCAAATTATCTGTTAAGAGAGTTCCTGACCTCGTTTTGACTGTAACTGGTCTAAAATATGAGTTTTATTAAACTCCACTATCACCACAAAACCTTGATCTAGCCAAAGTTTAAGTGTCTTAGATAAACGTTAGCGACTTTAGCGGGTCACTCAGTGCAGCACCAAACCTTGGACTGATTTTCACAGCTCAGCAGCTTAGCTAGCTAACGTTAGGTCGCTATACTCATTTTTTACACTCCGTGCTAGAGCTGCTCCCTTTTCCAAGATGCTATACGTCAGTCACTTTTTGGGCAGCTCTTCCAAGCACCGAAAAGTATTTTGTATTTAAATAAAAGGGAGGGTTTGGATGATTTTCAAATCCACATATTGCACTGATCTACCAATTTCATTGTTAGAAAGTAGCAAAATATTAGTACTTTATTACTAAATAGTTTTGCCTCATTGCTATCTTTAATGTGTTTTCCCATTGTTTCCCTGTTACATACATTTCAGTGTAATATTACCCACACAAGCTATTACCTGGTTGTTACTTTGATAATTACATGATATTACTTCAATATTTCCAATTATCAAACTGTTAAGCCACTATTACCATGTTATTACTGAGCTGTAATGTAAAGTGCTACCATCAATACAATCACATCCAAACGTTTAGCTAATTATTAATCAATAAAATTAAGAAAACATTCACAAAATGAAAGATGGCTTGTTGAATCACACTTGATGAGTCTGTGCATAATGCAGCGGGTAGAAGAATCTCACATAACCTTACTAGGTGCATTAATGAGAACTAGAAGGCATAAAACAACGTCAGACTCCGAGAACAACTTAGTTTTAAAGTGTGTCAAAATATGTCAGTTTGTAACACCTGTTTTGGGTTACAGAAGATTGCTTTCAGATGTCTCACCAATGTTTTTCCAGTCCCACTTTCTGTGAAAAATTATTATATTTGCCTCTTTGAATTCAGAGATTGTCGACCTTCCCTTGGACTTCTGTGTTAATATTTGTCATTTGCGCTCCGGGAGTGGCTAACGTTTAGGGTTTTGTGTGATAAGACACAGACGCCGACATGAAAAGGAAGGGAATGCTGGGAAGCCAACAAGGCTGGGAGAAACAGACAGAGATGGATAAAGTGGTTCGACTCCCACCAAAGCTGGCTAATCTATTGAAGACAACCATTGGCAGCACGCTGGAAGTCATCAGCAGCCTCCAAACTGCGATTCTTGCCAAGTGTCATGAGAGATCTCAACATTAGTCATAAGCAAGCAACGTGAAAAACAGCTACAGCTCATAGAGTGCAGTCTGCTGTATACGGCAGTCAGAAAGAAAACTCCGTTCAACTCAACTCAATCAGTTACTGACCCGCTCAGTTAAAGACCAGCTGTCGCTATTTGCTACGCCTAGTTGAGAAGAAAATATGGCAAAAGATACGAACAGGTATTAGAATATTCAGAGCATGTGAACACACATGCTGCCAAACATCTCCTGCAGCAGCTGGATTTTTAGATTGAGACATAAAGGTTCCTAAGAGAACAGAAGAATGTGATTTTCTAAAAAAAATCCAATCACTTTGATGTGCTACACATGACAGTCAAATCCGAACACAGAAGGATAATAATACCCGATGGATATATCCAGTCTTTTCCAAAGGACTAGCTTCTGACTGATAGTTTTTGGGATAAAGCTGTTGAAGGATTATATTCAGTGCCAATGTACATTATATTTAAATTTGACAATATAAATGTATTCCCAACTGAATGAGTGGAGTTTTAATAAAAGCGAAATATCAACCCAATAAGTAAGTCAAATTTCAGTTCAGATTACAAAAAGAAATGTGCTTTTATAAACGCTGTCAGTGAAGCAAAGTAAAATCCCTTTACCATGTGTTACAGGTAAGTACAATCGGGCTGCATACTCCTCTTCCCCTTCTTCCTCCTCCTCCTCCTCCTCCTCTGAGTCTGGCTCAGCCACGTCGCCTAATAACGGGTTGTCATGTGGATTGGCTGATGGTGGATGTGATTGGTCAATGACAGATGATGGACAAGAGGGGGAGGGCATTGGAGAACCTATGAAAGAACACAACCAACACAGGGGGGGGGGGAAATGAATGATGAATTTGAAGAATGAATAAAAGTAGCAACAACAACAGCAACCAAAATTTTTTTAAAAAGCAATAAAGTATGTCTGCTGATGATGGCGATGGTGGCAGGATGAGAATGAAAGTTACAGCATCTGAAGGACAATTCCTGGGTTGGAATTGCCAAACAGAGTCACATAGAAAGCACTGACGCGCCGAGCTGCTGCCATAAACGTGCAAAAACACTATTCATTCAGGACTCTGCTGTGTCCTCCTCTTTCCTGCACCCGTCCTCCCCGTCCCTCGCATCCTTCTCCCACCGTCTCCGCCTCGCTCTGCACCACTACAAATCCTACGGAGTTGCCGATATGTTGTGCCTGTGTGAGACCAGACTTACAAGCAGAGTGTGCAAAATCAATTGTGTATTGATGTGGCAACCTTGGCATTTAGTGACTTCTGAATGCTAAATGGCCCCCGCTCTCTGTTTGTGCATGTGAACATTTGTGTTTGGGAGTCTTTGTGTGTGTTTTGCCCAATCAGATAACTCTATCTAGTCTTGCATTCCATACAAATGTGCAGGCACAAAAGATGTGTCATTAGTTGTTGAAAAGCAATGGATTACAAAAAAACAAACACATTTCACCTACACTTCTCAGAGTGGCCCGCTTTACAGATAAAAATGTGTTGCGTCTCTAAATCTATAGACCTCTCACATTTGCAAGGAGGGAGAAATTGAAATACAAAATCAATTCAGGTCATTTGCAGGAAAGTAATTGCAATCTTGTTTGGCTGAGCATTTATATAAATGCACATTTATGTAGAACACGTCTCTCCTAAGCTCTGTCTGTCTCTGTTAAACACAAATAAATCTCAGGAATAACAGAATGGTTTCCACAGTAGTGAACTGGTGAAGGACGCCCCCCACACTCTCTCTCTCTATATATATACATTGCTTACATGGGCATGAGTAGAGAAACACATAGACTCAAGAAATTTCACACACACAGCCAGTCTCGTCCCTTCCAGCCATTTACTGTACATCCCATCATTTCCCATCACTGGGGCTTTTGCAGTTTCAGGCTAAATGTCCAGCAGGCCACAGTAGCTCGATGAAAACACATCCAAAATAACATGACACGTGTCTCTGTTTAATTATTTACTAGAATGCCTTTTGGCTTGTTTCTTTCACTGAGCTAGAAAATCACATGGATGTGGCATTTTCTATTAAATACCCAACCCCCACCATGTCTCCTAGAGTGATGTTTGTGGATGGGGAAAAAAGACAAAAGGTCCAGTAGCTTTTTCTGGGAAAACAGGAATGATGTAGAATAAGTGGGCGGTATTAAAAAAAAGATGTGTTCCGCCGGTTTGATTTCATAATGTATGCAAAATAGACCACTTCTGCACTTGCTGTCTATGGGAAGTCCTTTACCTGGATTGTGATCCTCCTGAGACATTTTCAAGTCATGCATCACTCATTCTGTCAGTTTTCGAAGTATGCCGGAATTTTTTGTTGTTGTCAAAATGCTTGAATTCCTGGTCAGTTTTATTATTCTGTGAGTATTCATAGATGAGAGGCTTTATCACTCTGACAAGAAGAAGGGGCAAAACAATGAGCAGTATTTCACAGTGTTACATGACTATACACACACACACACATATATATATGTATATATATATATATATATATGTGTGTGTATATCATCATTAGCAGCAATATTAATGAGCATCTGCGATCCAAAAACAACTATCTGCACAAACTGTTCGATTATTTTTCATCACATAAGCTAAGTCACAAATATAGTGTATAATTTTCTTTTTTTGAAACACTTTCAGTTGAAAACACATTTCCTAAAACAGCAAGGCACTTGTTTTGCTGGATCCCCAGCATGTGTTTGGTGCAGCAGGTGGGGTGTATGAGGGACTGAGTAAAATAACCTACAGTGTTTGTGCTCATGATAATGGAGGAACATGTCACCCAGTGCAACACTGTGGCTCCCTGATGGGTTTAGTAGTTGTTGGACAACAATGGAGCTCTATGGCGGCTGTGGCTCAGGGAGCAGAGCGGCCGTTCACTGATCGGAAGGACGGTGGTTTGATCCTCGGCTCCCCCAGTCTGCATGTGGAAGAATCCTTGGGCAAAATACTGAACCTTTAATTTCTTTATCTAACGAAGCAGTTGGCACCTTCTGCTCATCCGTGTGTGAACTGGGTGAATGAAATGTAGTCTAAAAGCGCTCTGACTGGTCGGAAAGACTAGAATGGCACTATCCAAGTACAGACCGTTTTACCATATGTATCATATGAAAAAAAAAAAAAAAAAAAATATATATATATATATATATATATATATATATATATATATATATATATATATATCACAAGACTTATACTTTAACAAGGAACAAATAAACACACTGGTGGCATGATTAGATGCATTTCTTCTTTTACTCATTACCAACAGATGGGTTTGAGCGCAGCAAGACAGGACTGAAAGAAGGGTTTTTTCCTGCATAGAGGAATTTTTGGTGCCCCCCAAAAGAGGTTTTAGCCAGCGCCAAAAGAAAGAAAAAAGATAAGAACTGAGAACGAAAACAGCAATTCAAATCCTCTCCAAATGTTCTTAACAGGATGTTTTCAAGCACCTGTTGAACAATGACCTTCCCTTTCATCCACAGCTGCTGTATGATTTTATGCACGTGCACAAGCATAGGGGTGCATAACAGAAACACACACATGCGTTGTGTGCATCCTTGAATTAAATTTTATTTATATAATGCCAGTTCATAAATTGTCTCATTGCAGTTTAAAAATAGAGCAGTTCTACATCCAACAACTCCCACCATGAGCAAACACTTGGCGAAAGTCACTCCCTTTAAACAGGTAGAATCCTCGAGCAGAGCCTTGACTCAGGCTGGAGTGGCAATCTGCCTCGACCTATTAAATTGCACTGAAATAAAATTGTATTGAATATATAATTAGATGAGAAAATTCATATCAGACTGAGGGGGTTGTATAGTACAAAAAAGGCAGCAAAGGGAAACAAACTACACAAGAAATGAACAAAGTCCTTTCCTGTAGTATGGAAGCTACATCAGAACTGCCCAGTCCAAATTACGTGCTCAGCCTAACACACCCACGGAGATACAGCTTCGTGAGAGGACAGAGACTGCCTACTGCTCTGTATCTGTATGTGTGAACGCAGTGTTCGTCTGTGATTAGCACGATGGGCAATCTTCCCATCTCTGCTGCTCTGAAAATCGTTTTTATCCGTCTACAACAAAAGAATAACCTCACCATAAAAGATCTTTAATGTTTCACCCCCAAGCTTTCCCCAAAATCCACCTGCATTGTTCTGGAGTTTGGGAAAAAATCTCTGGGTTGACATTCTTCGCCATTGCATGCTCTGTCGATCTCCATATGAAAGACGCCCAGGCAGAATGCATTATTACAGGGAGAGAGGGAGGGGCGAGGGGAGGGAGACACTCATATATTGCTTTTAGGCCTTAAAAACAAAACCTTACCTACTATGTATACTATGTATATATATATATATATATATGTGTGTGTGTGTGTGTGTGTGTGTGTGTGTGTGTGTGTAAATGGGTCACAGGCAGATATTGTGATTGTCAAAAGGTCTGACGCAGCTGTCCAGTTTGCTCCGTGGGGACACGAACATAAGCTCGGCTATGATTGTCTGGGAGCTTGTTGGTCAGGCTCAAGACAATATTCTTTAAAGGCTTTGATCAATGGAGTAAAAATAACTCTGCAATGAAATACTCAGTCTATCAAATGGTCCGGTGCCTCCTGGCATCTCCCCACACTACCTGGGGGGAACGAGGTAATACTGAATTCACATCTCATCTTGAGGGGGAAAACCGACAGAACAACTTGGCACCAGGCGCAGAGTCGTAGTGTCTGAAATGAAGCCACCAGACTGGAAATGTTTAGGGAGCTTCTTGCTCCTGATCTGCTTTTCTTTACATTCAGCACACATGAATGTAATTCTAATACTTTTTCAGGTCATTTTAAAGGGCAAGAAAAACACTGGGATGTCTTTTGGATAAGTGGCAATCACAAAATAATAAATTATTCATTTAAAATTATTATTATTATAATTATTAATGAATCACTTGGATGGATTTGGTGATCAGTCTTTGATGTTTTCCTTTGTGAAATGTGTTCAACAGAGTTTCCTTTCAGTGTGCGTTGCTGTGAAGTTTATTCTTTCCATGAACATGAAGTATAGAGAGGAGGAGGGTGGGGGACAGAGGGATGCAGGCGCAGGTTGGGTATGGGGAACACAGTACACCTTGGTGTAATGCTGCATGCAGCAGTAGAGTGTTTTCCTATGTGAAAAACACTCTACTGTCTGAATAGACTTCACACAAACACACAGAGAAAGGAAGCTCTCTGAGAGAACAGACTCAAGAGCTCTACGCTGAATCCTGGACAATGCTCACTACATTCGAGTCTGCTGCCTCGATTATTGAAATCCATGCTGAAGAAAGGGCTTTATTATCTGGTTCTAAAGTATATCCCCACCTGCCTTTTCCCACACAAACTGGTGTTTATGTGCTGCTGAACGACCACATTGTTATCCTGCTGTTGCAACGCGACTACACTTTTATCATGAAGTTACTGCAGGCAATTGAGGGAAAAGTCGCTGAAAGTTCTTGCTTCCTGTGGGTTTGTTTTATCATAGTGAAATATGTCAACAAGAACAGGGACGGGGCTGCAGCCTGGACGGAAGAACAGTTGGAAGCAGGACAAACAGAACAAAGCCGAAAGGTAGTCCATCTTCTCACAAACCGTGGAGAGGAAACAAACATCCAGCGGCACGCAGTGCAACAGGCACATTTTGATGTGTGACTAGCTAATTAAGAATTTCCCCCTTCTGTTTACTTTGTAGTTATCTTTTAACCTTGTTCCATCGTTGCTTATGTGGATTCAGTTAAATATAGTCCTGAAGACAAAACTTATCTGCGTTAGACGGTGGCTCAAGAGGCTCATTTAGCAGTGACTGCTTTATGTTGTCTCAACGGAAAATGCGCAGAGCTTTTTAACCTACTAACCTTGTCACGGAAAACAAGTGCAACCTTAGATCTCACCCAGCTGTTGTAGAGAGAGAGTGTGTGTGTGTGTGCGTGCGTGTCTATGTTTTGAACACCTGGCTACTTCAGTGCCTCCTCATTCTTCATCCCTGCTTGGCTTGGTCTTGACACACACACACACACACACACACACACACACACACACACACACACACACACACACACAGATCTATTTGCTGTGGTGTCCTGAGGTAGGTTTTTTTCCACTTTCTATCGTTCCTTTTCCACCTTCCTATTTTCCTGTGAACTCTCTTCCACCCCGGTCACCCCCAGCTGTGCAGCACAGCCAGTGTGTTCAACTTTGTAAAGTTCCACTGAATCAATAACAGCAACATATATATTTTAATACGAATCATCACAAGTTAAAGGAACTAAAGTTAAAGATGAGATGCAAATTACTACAAACACTAATTCAGATGGCACACAAATAAGGGTTTACCTTTTCTGTGGCAAGAGGTAGAGGACTGATAGTGATGATGATCAATATTAAACTGTACACACGAGTGTCAAGTCACAGCCCTCAAATGAACGCTTACTGTTGGACTTCAGCAGTGCAAACTGACTGAACTGACACTCAGTGCTTCCAAACTTCAAATGAGGAACTGATTTAAGTTTGACTAGCAAGGACCACGCCACAACAAAATGTAACGTAACCCTTTGACGCCGATTGTCGTGAATTCTCATCACACCTCTTCCTTGCAGACTGCAAGCCAAGATGGCACATGGATTCCCCCAATGCCTGTTTGTGCATATTGGATACGTACCTAAGAACCTTTTGCAGGTCCTGGTTTCTCCTTTATGCCTGTTGTCGCTAATTTGCATCATACCTACATCATACCTGAATTTATATCTTTTCTGTGTTCTATAGACAAATTAACAATCTTCACTTAATTTTTGAAAACACAAAATTATTATTTATTATTTTTTTAGTGTAAAAAAATTCAGGCGTCAAGGGGTTAAGTTTACTGGAAATTCAGAAGGTATGGATGTTGAGGACGGATGAATGGTGGAAGAAGGATGCTGTCCATTAGGCTGGCCTGGGAGGACGTCCACCCAGGCTGATTACGGGCCCCCAGGCAGGTACATAGAATGCAATGTGAGAGAGGTGTTCATTGGATTTAATAGGAAGGGATGAGGTTGGAAGGTGAATGGGTAAATAGAAGGGAAGGGAGGGTGGGTCGAGAAATTTGCTTGCTGGTTCATTACATTACATTCATTATATTGTTGGTTCATTTTGTTGTTTGAATAACTGACAAATTTAATTTAAAGGTGTTTTGACCATAGGTTTATCAAATACAATCATATTTGATATTTGGTAGTTTTCCTTCATTGCTCTTTTAATTGAAATCCCACAGACACACGCATTAACACGCAGACAGGGTGCACACTGCATCCAGTAACCACTGAACGGTCAGCCAGTAGTTATTGGCAGCTATTGGTATTCTGTAGGTTAATCTCATTTCCCAGCACAGTGGAAAACGAGGAGACAACATTTCTGTTGCTGAAATCAGTAGACAGAATATCTCCAGATTTTATTCTTGTCTCAAATGGTTTGCTTATGTCTACATGCTCAATACCTTCTGTTGCATAGCGTGCCTACAGAAGATATCTGGTTTAATGAGCCATACGCCTGATTGGGCCAATTTTCCCAGACTCCTTATATTGACATTTACCAGACACGGATCCACAGGCGTGGACCATTGCAAAGCACATTATTCTGATTTCCCACCAGAAGTCAGCCACTGCAATAGAGAAACACAAGAGAATTGGGGAACACGGCTCTATTATGATGTATGAATATGTAGTGATGGGAAAAAGCCCCTTCAGTGATTTAGTCTGAGTTGATGGCTGCAGTTTAACAGGAAATGTGGCCTGAAGCTACTTTACAAAATCAGAGGGTTCTCTGAGTTATTCTGGTTATATATAGAACCACTAACCCACTGAAGGATCTATTTGTGGGGCCTCAGTATATGCACAACCTCTCACACTGAGAAATGGGAAGTCTTCAGTATGTCTTCATTCCCCAGAAGATAATAAAAACATTTTCACTTTGTCTAGTTTACACAGTGATAAAGTTTAACACGAGTTTCTGAGGGGGAGACCAACTCTGGCACGTTAACCAACACCACTTAGGATTGAGAGGATGTTTATCTGTGTTTGTAGTTAATAGCTGCTGTCTTGCTAAATAGGCAATGTCCAAGCACGTGTGTGTGTGAGTGTTTGTGGGGCCGGGGGGGGGAGGCAACAAGCGAGGCTTCAAGCCAGGCCATCACACACTTGCTAATTAGATGCATTCTCCCTATCCCTCCTCTTTTTCTGTTTCTTTACACTACACAGTCACACACAAACATAACATACCGTCCCACAAAAAAGGCCGGACAAAGACAATTAACCGTACGCACATTAATCCTGTCAATCATGCCCTTTGCCTACACACACATACATACACACTGACGGCTGTAATTTTGGTTCAGTGACCAGAAAAAGAAAATGACAAAGAGCAGAACCTTTGGCAGTACTCTTTACCCTTCTTTCTTTCTAGCCATTTTGATTTTGCTATTGCCCCCCCTGGAAAATCTTGTGGAGAGAGATGGATAGGGCAAAAAGAAAGAACTCTAGTGAGCCAGAGTTGGTACTTGCCAGTCTGTCTTTTTCACTTTCCCTTAGAGATGCACCGATCAATCTACTGGTCACCAGAACTGGACAGTTTTCAGCTTGATCAGCCATGACCGGTCACATGTCCAATTCTGTGCCAGACACATTTACACTCATGCTGCTCTGCACAGTGATTCATGTGCACAGTAATTCTAATGGAATACACATAGTTTTGAATTCGATCTGTGTGTGCTGAAAAAAACTGGTGATTGTCCTAAGCCCAGGATCGGTAAATTGGAAAAAACCAAAGTGACCTGCACTCACACAACACTATCCAGCAGTTCCAGACCTGATGTGTGTGTCAGTAACATTAAATGACTTGACCACGGACATTCAGCTTACTTTCTATTTCACCAAGACATGGGGCCTTTCTGAATGAGCTTGCTACTCCCACAAAATAAAAGCATTAAAGAAAAAAAGTTTAGTCTTTATACATTTTTACGGTTATTCAGACTATATAATGCTTCAACATAATGTTTGATTTACTTTTACATGTTTTATTTGTGAATGTAGCCTAATATTTTTTAATTAAGATAAAGAGGTTCAAATAGGCTTTTATTTATGAAAATCAATATTTTCATAAAAGACTATGATCTTTGTTTTTCGTAAAATTCTAATTTTCAAAATCTAACTAATATAATTGGGTTCAAAAACAAACTCAAAAGAAATGACAAATGCTTTCAGTTTTGTTATTGTAAAAGAACACTTTTCCTCAACATTAATCCTGAATCTACATATCTGTTGTTTATTTAATACAAATAGCAGTGAGTGCATCAGTAACGTCACATCCTATTTACTCTGGGGGGACAGGGTCCGAAATGGCTGCAGTATTTATACCCTATGCGGGTTAGGGAGCTCGATTTGGCTGTGAGGGTGACTGTTCACTCTGTGTCGGAGTGGAAGTGGTGAGGGTCTAGTTTTGAAAAGGCCCATGCTGTCAGGAGAGTTGTGAGTATCTCTGTCGGGACCTGGTTTGCTGGCTCTGGGACCGTCTCGTCCTCTCTGTATGTTAGCTTCATCTAGCTTCACGTTAGCTTCATCTAGCTTCATGTTAGCTGCATCTAGCTTCACGTTAGCTTCATCTAGCTTCACGTTAGCTTCATCTAGCTTCACGTTAGCTTCATCTAGCTTCACGTTAGCTTCATCTAGCTTCATGTTAGCTTCATCTAGCTTCACGTTAGCTTCATCTAGCTTCATGTTAGCTTCACAGCAGCATCTTTGACAATAGTATGCTAACCCGCAAGTTAGCTAATGTTGGCTTCATTACTTGCTGTGTCATTGTTCACTCTATATCCTGATGTTGGATTCCTTCAGAATAGCCCACCTTGAAGTAGAATTAAAATGGCAAGACAAGAAATAACCTACTAAAAATAGGGCTTCTCTACTCTCTGCTTTGATTATCTCTGTATTTCATTTTTTTGATGATCATGTCGGACTTTTGCTCTAGTGGGCTATAAGTTTCTTTAGTTAAACCACTGGGTCCCCTCGGCACCGTTACACAACAGTCACGATGACAGAGAGATACATGCTAAAACCATCTGGCCAGACACCCTCAGAAACACAAAATTGACATGCGGGTGAGTGGAGAAAAGAGGCTGAAAGAACTAAAGAGAAACAGCCACCAAATCAGCTCAGCCACTAGTTTGACACTTTCATTGCCAGTTCTGATTTGAAGTTTGTTTTGATTTATGCAATATTCTGATTGGTAAAACGCTGACCATCAAAATCATGTCAGATGGGGGCAGCGCCAGAACGGCTATAGAAAATGTGCAGACTGTGATTTGTGGGATCTGGCAACTAGGCTAATCCAGGCCGTGGTGTATTGCATAACAGGTGTTACATTGCCAGTGTGAATAGGAAAGGAAATGTAGCGCAATCACAATATTTCCATGACACACTCAGGTGTATAATCAACCACACACACGCACACACACACACACACACAGAGCCCTGTCCCCTGACATCTGTTTTTTTTCTGCTAATGTGTCCTTTGGAGGAATGATTTGTTCGTGCGTGTGCGGTACAAATTAGACCTATCCATAGGGGCCACCACAACAGAGAGCAATACATTACACTCTCTTTCAACAGCCACACTGTCGGCCTCCTCAGAGAGCATAAAGCAGCCAGCTAACCAAATCTTGTAGTCTCTCAAAGACAAAGGTGGGAAGTGGAAAATGGTGAGATCAGCATGGTTGTGCAACTCTCCGTGTACTAATTGTTGAGCTCCTCTAATTCATCTTTGTCAAGTTGTCCTTGAAGAACAAATTTTGAAGCTACAAAAAACAAAACACAGTTTAATTTAATTTAAAAAACACTGAGAATATCATCATAAGTTATATAGTTGACCGCAGTTATCAGCATCAAAAAATTCAAAATAAAAGAATCAAAATGTGTTGGAGCTGCAGTTTGGTTTTACACACACACACACACAGAACCCACACAGGACAGCAGAAGGGTCAATTACTTTCCTGACATCAGACCAGAATGTGTCATGACACCAGTAAGGGGCATACGGGCCACCATCACAAGCATTCCCCGTGTAGTTGGCTCTACTTTAAGGCCGAGAGCAGTACATGTTTTAGTGCTAAAATCCAGAAGTGAGTTGGCTTTCAAGCCACAAATTCCCTTGGCTGAAAAGTAATCGGAGTGCCCCGACCGAACCAGAAGCACTACAGCCAGGGGTTGAATCCAAGTCCCCGTGGTGAAAGGCCATTTTTACGTCTTCTTCACCGCCTGGGCACCCCTCAAAACCCAGATGAGTGGTTCATGTTTCATGTTTCATGTTTTCTTCTGTGACATAATCAAACCATTATACATCCCACTGGCCCTGATGTAAGATGGTGCAATAAATGGGTTCTGGGGTCAGCTGGTTTACAGCAAAGCCTCTTTTGTACCCTCACCTCTTTTAGTTTATTTATTATTATTTCAATATTTGTTTCTAATTACAGTTCATTTAGAGGTTTGGACTGCTTTTTGCAGCAAAGCGACCCTTTAAGGTAGATTATTTTTAATATTAATCACATAATTACATTGCATGCTAAAGCAGTATTCTGGAGTGCTAAAGATTTTAGTTTCACAACAGTAAGCCAGCTGAACAAGAATATTCATGGACTCCTTTTTCCCCCACGCCTGACTATAAGCACAACATCATACTGGTGTAAAAAAAAAAAAAAAGTGCTTAATTTTATGATAATAGATTTGGTGTTTGTTCTAACAGTCTAAGTACAAAACAGTTAAAGAATTATGTACTAATAAGCTCTTTAGTTCCCAAACTGCTCTCACATTTTTGCATTTAATGTTTGTGGCTTTGAGTGTGTCTCACTATCTATATAAATGTGTATCTATATGTATATTTTTTTTCTGTCAATTTATTGTCTTTCCAACACAATAGACTGAGCCTGTATCCATTAACATGTACAGTGTGAGCTGCCAACAGGGCCTGAGGCAGCAGGCCAGGAGATGGCTGCTTCATGTTGCACACAGAGGAGTGTGTGTGTGTGTGTGTGTGTGTGTGTGTGTGTGTGCGCGCGCATGCGTGCGTGTTTGGGTGCATGCATTTCTGTGCAGTCAGCCATGCTTCTGTGCAAGTGTGTGTAACCTGCTACAAAAAGGAGCAGTCCCCATCACACAATAGTGTCTGCTGAAAACCCTGCCTCATTGACAAACCAGGTCACGCACAAACAGACACACACACACACACACACTGAGCCACGCCCTCTGTGTGTCTTAAATGACTGCTCTGCTTTTGCCTAAAGGCTGACCGTGACCTCCAAGTTGAGTCTCTCTGTCGGTGTGTGCGTGTTTGAGTGGTGTGCGTGTGTCATGTGCTGACCTTATAAAAGTCCCAGCGTCCCCTCTGGTTCTGGTCTACCTCTCCTGTCATGCCACTGCTCGTGGGAGTGGAATACAAAAAGCCACCGTGTAAAGTGTATGCAGATAGCACTGTTTGGGAGAGACACCTGTTCACTGTCCACGGATCAGAGCGATGTTCTGTAGGTCTCTGTTTCATTTTTAATTTGTCTCTGCAACTATGTACTCATTCTAGTCGTGTTTTGAGCATGCAGTATGTTCACAAAAGCAAAATGTCCATATATAATGCCCACTTTCAAATGAGTGGGAAATTGGTGCAATCTATGTATTACTCAGCTTAGCATACTAAAGTCATACTTTAAAATGCCAACATGCACAATAAAATTGCTTTTGAACGTGTCCCTGAGCAAGACACTTAACCCCCAGTTGCTCCAGGGGCGCGACCTGTGACATATATAGCAATTGTTAGTCGCTTTGGATAAGTGTCAGCTAAATTAATAAAAATGTCAATGTAAAATGAACGAGGTGACGTAACGCAACATACAACGGAGCACAAAATAAAAGCGAAAGGCCAAAAGGCGGTGTGATGACTCTACAACAAATGAGCCAATAAATGTCTGTAAATAGAGATTTTACTAGCTGTTAATGAGTTTTGAAATTAGTGGCAGTGTCATAACCTCATAGCTTGATTGACATCCATCAGTGCTTTGAAACATATCCAGAAAAACAAAACAGTGTATCAGTTTCTTGTATATTAACTGCCAAAAACTGCATCGGAAGCCAATATAATAAAAAAAAAAAAATTAGTGTATAGTGCAGAATTGGGACATGGGTGGAAAAAGATTTTAGCAGTAGTATACTATATTCTTTTCATTATCAGATTCAGCAGACCAGCCTAAATGTGAATAATGTTCTGTTTTTCCGTGCTAGATTAGTGTTTGTCCCAACTTCTGTTGTGTGAAGTTGGTCTGTTCACTGGCTAAACGAAATGAAATCCATCTCTCATCTGTCAATGAAAGCATTAATCCCTCAAGTCTGTTCATGTGTGTCCAGCACACTGTTTTTCACCAGCTTGCTGTCTCCCTGCCTTACCAGCTTGTGTGTTTGTGTGTCCCCTAATATATCCAGTACATTAAGCACTTGCATTGCACTGTGAATGGCTGTGTTTGGGACTGTCCTTTTTTTGTGGCAGGTTACACACACATGCACAAATGCATGGATGACTGTGCATAGAAATCACTGCACGCACACACATGTTCTCAAGTTTGTGCGTGTGTGTGTGTGTGTGAGTGTGCAGCAGAGCAGAACAGATGGTACTATGTGGATCACCATTTGCAATAATCGTCTATATTTCACTAACTCATAATTATCCTGATTGGAGCTGCGTGCTGCCTGAATGGCTGTGACATGTGACACATGTCACAGCCATTCAGTCATTATAATGGTGAAAATGCACTGCGCTCACAACCGACTTCCACTCGTTTCTGTGTATGATCACCAACTTTCCAC
The DNA here is from genome assembly GCA_024633595.2 of Lepomis macrochirus. Lineage (NCBI taxonomy): Eukaryota > Metazoa > Chordata > Actinopteri > Centrarchiformes > Centrarchidae > Lepomis > Lepomis macrochirus. Next base: position 2,433,651 of record JALXJV020000003.1, read on the forward strand.
TCTTGTTAATTCTGTGTTATGTAAATACAAAAAAAGAGCGAGGGGGGATAGATGGGGTCATGGGCTCCAGTCCCTGGTTGTAGACATGAACACTGCCAAGGTTAGGGTTTCCAGCTGTTACATCCAACTGTGCGTATATGTGTGTGTGTTAATGAGGACAAGATGAGATGAATCCATACACAGCTATCTCTCTCTGTCTCTCTCTCTTTCACCCCTGCCCCCCCTTCTTCGCCTCCCCTCTCGCGATCCCTCTCTTCGCTTCGTTCCCATTGTGTTTTGCCTGTACACCTTCCCGCTCTCACTGGGAGTCTCTCTCTAACGCTCTATAATCAGTGTACTGCAGCACAGTACTGGAGGAAACCTGTGGAAAGTGATTTATTACAGTCACTCACTCACACACTCACAGGGTGATTTATTGCCGTGCAGGTAGACAGTGGTTCAAGGGTAAGAGATTAGTCTAACACTCCAGCTGAACTCCAAATTATCATTACACATTTAGATAGAGGACATGGTCTCTCTCTCTCTCTCTCACACACACACACACACACTCAACACCATCACTGCATAATTTCTAGGTACATTAAATATCTTCATACAGCAAAGCCCTAAGACACTTTGAAGCAGAAAGCAAAAGGGGCAGAAAACGGAAACGATAAGTCTTTTTTGAAAGCCCTTTAAAAAAACTTGCTAGTTGTGAATATTTTACCATTTTTTCATTTAAAAAACCATATAGACTTATTGAAAATATTCCCTCTATACATTTATATGTGTTAGTTTGTATATCTACTCATACTAAAAGTTCTGTGTTAGATTATAACAGAGGAAGATAACACTAATACTATAAATAATGTGCGAACGTGCAGAAAAATGATTTGGTAAGGACATTGATTTTGTGCATTTTCCTTTTAATTGAATGGGCAAGTAAGCAAAGAGGGAAAAAAGGCATACAACATAAATGAATGCAATTAAATGTTTAGGGTCCGCGGGTGGCTGCATGGCCCTAAACAGCTAAGTGAACATGATTTATTATCAGCTGCCAGGGGCTTTAATTCGAAAATATCTCTATCAGCCTCAGAAACCCACATTGGTCAAACCGCCCAAACATATGCAGAGTGGCTGAAAAAGGTTGCAGTGTAGGCCTCCAAGCCAGAAAGCCCAGGCAGATACACGCTTTTCCCAGGAGCTACATAATCCATCAGCGTTACAGAGATACATTCACTGTTCACAAAGAACACGGACACGCAGAGCAGAGCACTGACAGGGACTTTCACAAGCCGCTTCTACTGCTTTCATTTGCTTCTATCTCTACTTGTGTCAAGATCGATTGAACGGACAGAACATGAAGTGATGCACCACGAGGTCATGCAGGCACGCCAGCTCTGTGTATGAATAGAAAGGAATAGATCAATGCACGCTGCAAACAAGTGCACTTGTTTCTCACATTATAGAGAAACAAGAAACAGGGGTCTTGAAGGCAGAATATGAGACCATATTCATTATGTTTTTCCTGCATAGAGGATTTTCGGGCGCACCCTCAAAGTGGTTTTTCCGCCGGCGTCAAAGAACTGAGAAGAAAAATAACAATTCAAATGCTCTCCAAATGTGTTTAATAGCAATTTATCAAACAACCGTTGAACAAGTGATGTCAGAGTCAGGCTCTGCTGGATTCTCCTAGTGGTCACTACAGAGCACTAGTATTTAACCCAGACGTAACTACACCTTCTTTGACACTGAGAAAATACTAATCTGTCCTCCCCCCAGTATACAGTAGAAAATATGTCCTCCTTTTATGAACCCTGTCAACAGATCTGTCTTAATTTCTGTCTGTGTTTGTCTAGGAAAGCAAACCCTCCCTCCCAGTTGTACACTTGGTTGCAACCATAGCGGTCGTCATGGCCCCGGTTTGGAGAGGCAGACAGGACTCCAGCATGGAACCTCAGCAATGTGCGGCTGTGGACGGGGGCAGCAGAAACATTTATTTTAGCCACTCAAAAAAAACAGTTCGAGTGTACTTTATATTTAGAATATTTTCACAACTTTAGCACACAATGACATGAGCAAACTAAGTGAGGCAGCGGTAGAGCAGGAGCGGTGTTTGTTCCTGTATTTGTTAGAGGAGTCTGGTGCCTTTGAAGAGAGCACTGATGGATCTAATTAAACGTGTCATATTAAAATGATCATCAAGGTCAGTCGTTGTTGTTCTGGTGAAATAATGGCGCCTGGTCACAATGCAGGCAGCACAAGGGCAGGGAGAGGCATGCAGTGACCAATCAGGGACTGGGTGCTCCGGAGATCCAGATGATCAAATGAAAATCTGGAATGTGAGACTAAGCAGCGAGGCCTACATGTCAGCAGTAAATAACAAACCTTGATGATGAGCTTATTTTATTGTGCTTTATCGGCTTTTATATTTCTCCTTGGTGGCATGGTTTGGAAACCTGTCCTTAAAAAACTGACCCAGCGTCCCTGTACGTTAGACGGTTACAGCGGATAACTGTCTGGATTTTAAATGACGACCCCCACAGCTTCTTCCTTCAAGACGAAGGTCCCAAAGTGCAGAACAAAGCGGTATGAAAACAGCTTTGTTCCAGCAGCCATCACACAGAAGAATATGTTGCACAGATGATGTATAAGCAACATTTATCCGTTTCATTCATTTATTTTACTGTAACCTTGAGTACTTTCACAATGTCGTGTCTGCAGTACACTGTCTGTTCTCTGTGTGTGTTTCTGAATGTGAGGATGACTTCTTCACTGCAAAAACAAATTTCCCTAAGGGGACAAATACCTGAAGCTGAACTTAAAGAACACCACTGGTAATAAGATCAGAATATTAAAATCAAAATGATCATCAAGGTCAGTAATTGCTTTTCTTGCAAAAAAAGATATCTGGTCAATCTGTAATTAGTCTAATCAGTAGGTGAGTTTAAAGCCAGTTGACTGTAAGCAACTGAGCAAAAAAATGAAGGGGCAGCCACCATCTCAGAGAAATCGATTTCTCCTCGGGCATTTTTTTTAGTTCATTTCAATGTTATTATTCCTAACCATTCATTTAATTATAGCTTTCATGCAAATCTACACCCCTATTTGACCAAACCTTTTACAGCATTTTCAAATCTTGTCATTCATTATTTCCACACAGCATCTACTTTATTTTGATATTACTGCTCCTGATGGTTATAATTATATATATATATATATATATATATATATATATATATATATATATATATATATATATATATATATATATATATATATATCTTTGGATATCTATATCAGTATATATAAATCAGAAAAATGCAAAGATGTCTGTCAAATAAGGTTGCTGCCTTTACGGCCTGATGCTGCTGTTGCGTGGTCGCCACCAAAAGGCCCGTCCCGAGCCGGGAGTGAAATGTGGAGCCATGATTGAAATCGTGTTTTGTGTGCGTGCTGCGGCCGTGCATGCTTGTATGTGTGTTTGTCAGACAAAGAGAATGTTCCTCATCCAGACAAAATGGGTCAGCAGTTAAAATGCCAACGCTGACCCTGCTGTCACATCACATGGACGTCTACTGCCAGACGTGTGGGGTGTGTGCGTGTGTGTGTGTGTGTGTGTGTGTGTGTGCGCGCGTGTGAAGCAGTGTGCACCGTCACCTGCTCTCGCTCTACCCTCTGAGCAGTGTGTGTGTATGTGTGTGTGTGTGAAGTAAGGAATAAGACAAAAAGATATATGTCGAAGAACAAAGCAGTTGACTGGACATGATTGAAGGTCCCTGCTAACCTTAACCTATATGTAGATAGATATATAGACATAGATAAAATACAGTATAACAAATCATAATAATAATGCAAAATACAAATGACTGTGACTATATAAATGTGTTGTGTGTGTGTCTGGGTCACTCTGTCCCTCGGGTCGTGGCATGTTGATACATATTGGGCAGCAGGATCTGCCCTGTAAAGTAAGTAAGTAAATCTTCCTTATCTCACTGGATGTTTTACAGTGTGGGAGGAAGTGCGTCTCCGTCTGTTTTCTGTGTCTTCCTTTCTAAATGTCCAGCTTGCGTCGCAGAGCCTGCACTCCGTTAGGCTCTGTCTCTGCTTTCTATCTCTGACAGGATAGAGATATTTAGCCACTTCATCATCTCTTTTTAGGGCCAGATAATGCTCTAATCTACTTTGGCTTTTTGTTAGTTCCAAAGGGGCTTCTTTTACATGGCGTTATTATCTGGTTTCCTCTGATTGATGTTTAGAAATGTTTGGAAAGCAGGGTTGTTGTGAGACTGGTCGGAGGGTCTGAGCGGGGGCAGTTGTTCTTAACTACAGACAGCTTCCCTTTATCTTCTTCATTTCAAATGCACTGATGTCTCTTTCTCTATGCACTTTTCTGTCTTCCATCTCTTCTGAAGGTATGTAATTGTCAAAACACAGAGACTTCTGCATTACTCCTGTGGTGTGAATCCACTCTCTCTCTTTCTTCCTCTCATTTCTCCAATTTCTCCAAGACTCTCTTATCCTTAACAGGTGTTTTTCTCCCTGTTGGCTTTGCGTACATGAACATTGTTACAGTTGCCTCATGTCTCCTTCTTCTATCTACTACCTACTTACTACTACTAACTTCTCCCTCCTTCTACCCATTTCATTTCAAATCAAATCCAATTTTATAAGAATGACTACGCCTAAGTCCTAACCCCACGCTTTATATTTGGTACAGGCTAAATGACCCGTCATTTGAAATTCAACCACTCATAAACACATTTACTAACAGTTGCATTTACTGAGCTGGCTCCTCTGAGCTACTCCTGATGGTTGGGTAAAGGCAAAAGGAGCTGAGCAAACAGTGTTTCAGCCTGGTTCCTGACAGCTCCACAGCAGGCAGTCAAACAGGTGAAAACATGGCAACAGCATTAAATGATCCTGGCGCTGCTTCAAGACTCTTCCAATTATGAGCAACTTGGCTCACAGAGCTGACAGAGACAGACAACTGACATAATCTTTGTGGAAACGCTGCTATAAAGCTGTCAGACACCTTCGCAGAATCTTGCTCTGTGACCCTGCCTTCTTATTTGTTACGGCACTCAAGCGTTAAATCCTCTTTAGATATTATATGTAGCGCTGGACTCGTATCACAACAACACTACCCTGTAATTTAAAGCTCCATTAAGCAATATTGTTGATGTTGCCACTGAATAAAATGATTCATCAGATAAGTCACCAAACCAGCGTGCAGCTCTACGCAGCTTTAAGCTAAGTGTTTTGATTTGTCAGACTGTACGGTGGGGTCCTGACAGCTCGAACTGATGGGCTAAGATATGCTCTGGGAAACAACTCCCAGGACATGAGCTCAAACAGGCTAATTGGACACTATATGTCCACCATGAAATGACAAAGAAAAGAAGTAAGTGAGCCAAAGAGAAACCGCCATTGTGGGTGGGTGTGTGGTGTGTGTGTGTGTGTGTGTGTGTGTGTGTGGGCACAGTTCAGTGCCTGTATTGGTGTGTGTTTGCTGCTGTGTTAGTAACCCTTAGTTCAACCCTGTGTCCTCCAAAATCCTAACATACTACTTACAAAATGTGTTATAGAGTAAACATAATTGCTGGATTGATTATGTTCACTGGCAACATTTCCCAACCCAAGAGGCGTGACACTTTTATACTGTACAGAAGCTGTAAGAAGGTCACAGTGGAAGGCTGGGCGTGCAAAGCAATTAGAGAAGGGGCTTCGCGTCCCATGTGCCTTGTCTGGTTGGGTTTAGGCTACTAAAACACTTTGGTTAAGGTTAGGTAAGGACTGTGGCTTTGGTTAAATATTGAAAAGGTCTAACTGCACTGTCTCATGCTTGACTGTTCAATATTTCAGGACCACAATCTTTCCCTAACCTCAACCAAGTGCTTTGAGTTGCCCAAACAGAACCATAAAATATCAAGCCTGTTTTGGTTAGAAGGGCTCGACATCGTAGAGATCAGACAGAGACGATAAAGCTTTGCTGATACTATTTTAAAGATTCTGTGGTTCCTGAAAAAGTTTCTATTTTAGTGTGTTCTCATTGTAACCCGTACGACTTTGCTGCTGTAGATTTAGTCAATAGTCTAGATAGACAGAAAGTCATTATATTTTAGTCAACTGGCTGTCGAAATGTTTTCTCTGGCAGGCTAATTCATTCATCTTCCACCGCGGTCCAAACTGGAAACTTTTTTTTGTGGGGAAAAAACTGGCTCCCAGCCAGGCTAAGCTAATCAGGCTTGCTAGCAGATCTGCTCAGTAACATTTACATAACATTAGCAAATATACCTAGTTAACATTAGGACTTACAGTTAGCTAGCTTACTATGGCATAAATAGCAGGGTTGGTTGTATCCTGCCCCCTGCTTTGTGACCACATGGTGCCTGTCTGTCTCCTATTCTCCAGTACACTGTGTTTTCCTTTCCGTTGAATTATAAATAAAGTGTGTCCATAGAGCATTTGGTTTTGTTTTTTCCTGACCAAAACCTTTTTGCATTGAAGCCATCACGTTGTTGTCATCAACATGCTGTCAGCTCGGAGCAGCATCACCTGAGATTCTGGGAACCTGCGCAAGTCAATCAATGACAGGGATGCATTGTTCATATCAGGTCAGACACACCGGGCTGACAGCTGGGGGAACAAATGATGCATTTTTTATCACACGACTAACGTGTTAGTCCTGTCTCATCAATAAAAACAAATCATACATTTCACCATAGTTTATCTCGTCAAATATCGATTAGCAGGGTTGTTGACGATCATTTTTCATCATCCGTTAATGTTCCTTAGCATAATTAAGACTGGTCTGAAAACAGCCTCGAGTCTGATTTCTGCCCTTGTCTGAAATCTGGATATTTTATTGTATGTGAAAGTATACAGTAGAATAGATATTTCTTCACATCCCTAGACGCCAGCCTTAAAGCCTCTGTAGCAAAACAAAGCAGACAAGCTGACATTTCAACCCCCCATTTCTGGCCTCTATTTCAGCGTTTAATCGCTGTTTTGCCACGTCACCTCTTTCTGAGCTCTGGTACTGCCGTCAATTCTCTTTCCAATAAACCCCTTCTCTTTCTCTGTCTTCTTCTCCTCCTTCTTCACAACATCCATCACATACACACTCTCTCTTGCTGAGACACACACACACACACAGCCAGACAAGCACACACTGACTACTTCACCCAACAACAACACCAAACACTGTTCATTGAAGACACACACGACCTCTCACACACACCTGTATAGAAAACATTGAGGTGTATTCTTGCATGAAATGTTGCCTTCCTGTGTTGGCAGTATCTAGGGATTGAAATAGATAAAACAAGGTTTGTGCATCAGGGACAGAAAAGAGAGGCCATATTCTACTGAAAATACATAATGTTGACGTCCGACAGGCTGGAAGTGTACTGAAGTCATTTTTCTGTTTTCTATCTAGTTTCCTCATTGTCTTGATTGTTGGTTGCTGTCTCTTGCGATAGAAAAAAAGTTTTTAGATGCCGTTGTGAAGCCAACTGATTGAGCAACTGAAGAGTAATTGAATAAAGAAAGGTAATTGTGGATGGTGTTCTAATGGAGCCTACGTAGTGAGCAAAAACCATTTAAAGGAATAAATATCATTCCTAAATCTTGGTCCTTGATCAAGCGGCTGTACACGAACAGAGAGAAGTGCAGCCTATATGTGGACCCAAGAGGGTTCTTTTTTAGAACTGAATGCGGCGGCCCTGCTCAGAGACTCTCAGTTGAAGGAAAATCTGTTTCAAAAAAAGCATTTGTTGCAGCCCTAGTGAGACATTGAAGAATGGTGCAATTCTGCTGCTTGTGCCAAAACTAGTGTTAGTAGTGTAGTGTAGTTATGAGGCCTCACCAGGACAACACGATGCGCCGCAACACCATGTTGTGATACAGGTCAGAATAAAACAGTGGTGTTATGTTTTCCAGTGATCACCAAGCTAAAGCAGGCTGCGGCCAACAGGAGGAAAGCTTGCCTTGGAGTGTCAAGAAATATGTCAAACTTGATCATTTCATTTCTGAATCACTGGTATTATACCCACCTTGCTCTCCCAACAATACACATTAAAATAACCACGTTAGCCAGTGCCTTGCTTAAGGACATTAGGACAGCAGTTCTTCACGAAGCAGCAACCCCCCACAATAAACTGATTGGAGTGACAAGGTTGCTGCGCACACGCACGCCCGCACGCACGCATGCACACACACACACACGCGCACACACACACCCTTTAGCTGTTTACTCTGCAGAATATATTCGCCACACAGCTTTTGTTTATGCAGAAATATGCTGACTACAATACACACACACCAAAAACCCAACCTGCACATATACAGATTTACTTAGTGTACCATTTGTGGGTGCATGCAGACACACACACACCTGAGTGAGACCTTGCTGTGATTTAGGTCACTAATCCGTTTCCAGGGTGATGGCCTGCCTTCACATCAGAGCTCTGGGCTTTGTTGCCCATTCATTGCAAAATCCACAAGAGCGTCTCTGCATCTCTAGTGCTGGCTTTATGCTTCCTCTCTGTGTCACTTGCTTTTATATATTTGCTATATTCTAACATCTCTGAATGTCTCAGCTCACTACGCTTTATTGGCATGATTGTCAGGTGAACAATATTGCCAAAGTGTCAGGGATCATACAGTTCAATAATGATATCAAGAAAACTATAACTTGTGAAAGCTGCAGTCTGTAACAAATGCACGTACAATGCAAAAAGTTCCAAGTCTCTCTGCTGCCAGTAACACTACACTAAGCCCCGCCCACAAAAGCCTCAGCCTGCTTGCTCTCCATGGCCAGAGCCTTGCCAAGGCCCCGGCCCCTCTCACTTCGACTCACTTCACGGCCCAGTGCAGGCCATCAGAGGCAGCTGCGACAATGTCTAACAGCGGGAGGAGAGGCTAGTACACCACTGCACCCCTGCAAAAAAAAAGTTAACTCCCCACTGTTTGTCATCTTGCCATCTCTTTGCCACTCGTCGATCCAAGCGCCACTGCCTCATGACGGGCAGTTCTTCCACTCTGCTGGTTGTTTCTCAGACATTGTGATTGCAATTTCTACAGCCGAGCTGAAGATGTTGAGCTTGACAGAGTGAGAGCATGCATGGGGGGCACAGAGAGTGCACAAGCAGTGATTGACACTGTGTTAGAGACTGCTCCTGGCTCTGATTGGTTTTTACCTGGCAGAGGTGGGTTCTGGCAAATGGTATTAGGAACAGAAGGAGCCAGAGGAGCCTGATTTTTTTCACAGATTATCTTTCTTCTGAACTGCTGTCAGTGACAGTTTCAGCAAACACGCCAAAGAGTTTGTTTTGTTTTTTTAATAAAAAGAACAAGAAATAGCAAGATACCGTAAACAAGTGTTTTGCATGTGTCTGTTGGCGTGCGTGTGTAAATGCGGATGTGTGTTTGTGAAAGATTGTTTGATTGAATGAAGACTGTTTCTCTCTTTACTTTTGGTCTTACAGCATGTCTATGTGCCTCTCTGCTTATCTGTGTGTGTGTGTGTGTGTGTGTGTGTGTGTGTGTGTGTGTGTGTGTGCGAGGGGGTCTGTTTTACTATATTTGTGGGGTCAGTCCTTGTTGGGTTGTCTTTTTGAGTGCAAACTCTGATGCAAAAGAAATGACCAGCTGTGTGAGGTGTCTCCCTAAAGCTGGTCCTCTTTATAACAGCCAGCTCGTGCCGTCCAGCCATTCTGTATAAACAAAGGAAATATTTCAAACCAATCAAAATATCACTACCTTGAAAGGTTAATCACTTCTAATTCTGGGCTATTTGATTCTTCAGTTTTCTCAGCCCCTGACCCAAATGCATAATCTACTGTCTTACTCTTGGACTTTGGCTCATTAAAAGCGATTACGATTCTGGCATGTGGGAGCTGCAGTTCACATTTCCAAAACAAGACTACAGGCTCTTCTTCTTGATGCGTCCACTTTGTATTTGTCTGTATTTTGTGAGGATTTGTTAGCACAACATGAATGTCTGATGGATATTAAAGCACATGATTCATCATCTGCAACACGCACAAACTCTCATGCAAATCCTAAACAATGCACACACACACACACACACACACACACACACAATGCACACAGATACAGGATGGCTAACAATAGCACAAACAGGGGCATTCAAAAACATCCACATGATGTTTTCAGAAGCTTTTTTTCACACTAGCCTATTTCGACGGTATGAACCTGTAACACAGTGGACCATCCAACAAACGGTGCACACACGTGGAAGCTTGTCGGCACACACACAAGAATTCCAATCATATTTTGTCTTCTGTAACAAACTCATCAGAAGTGACAAGCCAAAACAATGGGCAATGACTCATATCCATGACTTTAAGGCTGAAAGCTCCAGTGCCTTGTACAGAGGCTGGACAAAAAAACGGGAACACCCGACACTATAATGTGAGTCAATACAACAGCAAGCTCTGGCCTTCAGAATGCAGCTGACACACAGCTGAATAAACCTCCGTCTGATAGAGAGTGTCAGCCCAAACTGAACACTGTAAGGTTGCATCCTTTGCAGAGCTACTACAGGGGATTACATAAGCCTGTGCATGCCATGGTATTTGTGTATGTGTAGGGACTGTGGGTATGAGCAAGGCACTGAGTGGAAATTATAAAGGACTAGACAGGAGCAGACTGAACACACAATGGAGCGAGCGCTACCTAAAAAAATAGTCATGCGCTACTTCAAACTTCAGCACAAATTAACTCACACTCCTGAACTACAAAATATGGTAATTTATGTAATTAATATGTAAAAAAAAAAAAAAAAACAGTTGCTTATGATTGCCTGTTTACTTTTCTCATGTCACATCTTTCAGCTTCACTGAGACACACCATTGAGCCTAATTAATCAGGTGATCAAACTAATTAAGAGATGCTTTCAGCAGAAAGAAATGAGAGCTGTCGTTTCACACCTTGTCACGGCGCTGCTGCCGGGGGACCCTCAAAGAGCCATCAAGATCGAAGGAATCCTCAAGTTTTAAGTCTACTGGGTCAGCGATCAAATGTTTCTTCAGCTGAAAACACTCTGCTCTGCGACTTGACACGTAATCAGCAACAACTGAAGCATTACATTCAAAATCAAGCAATCGCCTTTCCTTAAAAGAAACTGGAGACAGGGTTGAATGGGCTAGATGACATTACTATAGCTATAAAATTAATATAAAAATATATAGAGTGTATCAAATTTGGAGAATCAAGCCCAATTATTAATCAATTTAATTCAGATAGAATTCTCCCTGTTCAATTTTATGTTTTTACCATACTTTGCGATAATTGAATGGATGTTTGCTCCTGATTTAAGTATCTTTTACACGGACGTTTACAAACTTGAACATGATAGACAACATGCCGTATTTTGAAATGAAGTGGTTCTTCAGAAATCTAACGACACACACCTCTCTGCCAGCCACCCAACAAAATGAGATGAGCCTGAATTCAGAGATGAATAACGACTCGTTTCATGACAAGCTGTAACTCTGTGGGGCAATTAGCCCGAAGGCCGTGAGCCAGCTTGTGAGCGAGCCGTGGGGGATTTATGACTGTGAGTGCAGGAACAAACATTTAAGAGTATACCTAAGGCAACTGTGATGCCGGAGCCCCAGTGCAATGGCAACACACGGTTCACTCAATATTTTCTTTTCTTTCAAATTCTGGTGAGATGGATTAACTCTCTAGGAGGAGTTTAAGTACGGAGCCTGAAAATGGCAGGAAATTGCATATTCACTTCAAAACGGCTGACTTCCTGTTATTACTTGAAGAGGCTATCTTTTTATCTTTTTATCTTAAAAGTAATCATTTTGATGGTACACAGACTTGTAATAGGGACAATGGCCCTTCTGTCACATTGCACAATGTAACACTGAACTGAAACCTATCATAAGAACAGAGTAATGTTTTATGGCCTCACACACCAACACGACTCTTCAGCAAGCTATAGCTATTAGAAAAAGCAAAAAGTATGGACCGTAGAAGCTAGCTCGGCATTCTCAGTACGGATATCATGGCAGAGGCTGCGAAGACACCGAAGAAGAGAAGAGTGATCGAGCAAGACACCGGACAAGAGTAAATATCAGACAGGTGTGATGAAAAACAGCCAGAGGTTTTACGGTTACTTTTTAAAGTAATAGCTCCATAAATCCCAATGCAGAGTGCTAAGTTTAACTCTGAAGCGCAGTGACTGGGTTAGCTCGGCCTCGTCTGTGGCGCAGCAGATTTCAGTGTTGATAGGCTATTGCTCGTGACGTGTAACCAATCAGATGGCGCTGAGGGGCGGGACACTGTGTGAGACCACAGAGAGGCAGCTACACCAGAGCCAAAGAAGCGCATTTTGAAGGTCATCTAACTTTAACCTTTCTTTCAGGTTTATTGTCTGATCTGAAAAATGATCTGTGACTCAGAACCGTGACATGACCCTAAGACTGGCCTAATGAACCACTACTGATGCCCAGTACAAGACAATGTGACCTAAAATTTATATCACAGTATTTAAGTTAAATGAAAATGAGGTATAGGCTTACATATGTTAAACTGGGGAGTAGTCTGCCTTAGTACATGTAAAGTGATTCATCCTCAGAGATAGTGATCGTAACAGCATTTATTTAGCAGAAAACCCAAAGTATATTAAATCTAAGTACAATAGCCAGTGTACACAGGGCATGGCTATTAAGTACATTAACAGTAACAGACACACATACTTAAGCTCTTGTGGACCACACAGGCTACTGGCAAAGTTTCTCCTGCAGTGAATTTGATTACATAAGTAGGCACTACATCACAGCCACCGACAAAAACCAAAAAGTATTCTGCTGTTAGGTGAAGACAACATGTGCACGCGTACGGGAAGCAGTTAGTTTCAAAGCCAGTTGGGACATAACACCGGCGAGAGACCAGCTGAGCTTGCTCTGTGGTAACGTTATTCCAGTTCCACAAGAAGCAACATTGGATGGTTGGAGTCCACAAAGACTGTAGTGTTGGGTTTTGCAGCAGCAGAAAAAATTGGCATGTTTTGCAATGTTCCTTCCCTCATCTTGTTAATGGAATCACAGAAACTAGTAGTTATGAGTTATCGCAGACACGGTAAAGCACAAGAGTTTTATAATGCTAAAAAATGTATACCGGTGTGTGACAGTGACTAGTTATCTAACTAATATCCCTTGATATAGGCATACAATTTACAATTTTATACACATCACTGATTTGCGTGAATGTGGAACAATAAAAAAAATATTCTGCATTCTGCAACAAACTTACACCAATTATCAAAAAAAATCATTTGATTCTTTATTTTATCATGGCCAATGCAGTTTATCTTTATTGTTAGTGAAGTTACTTTCAAGGTCCATTGCAATCAAACCATAAATACTGGACCTCATTCTTTCCTGAATGGGTTCAGAGCCCACTTCAGTGGTTCCCTGAACAAGCAGTAGAATATTCAGCTGCAGGCTGTAGCAGGACTCTCTCAAAGACATTTTCTAAGTATTGAGGTAAATTAGTTTCAAGGTTATTATCCAGTCTGAGTGTCATTCAATGCAAATTAATTAGCAAAGCTGTTTGAATAAACACACACATACACACAAGATAGAGACAGACTGAGAAGAATGGGTCTGCTGTGTACTGACACGGGCCAAAAGCGGAAGGTCAGCGGTGACAAGGTGTGTGTGAGTGTGTGGAGGGTGGTGAAGAGACAGAAGGAGAAAGCGATCGATGGGAGAAGTTATACAGTGCTATTAGCCCAGTGCCTGTTGTAGGTAGCTCTCCTGTGTCTTTGTCTCTATCCACTAGAGAAAATGTAATTATATCCTAAGACTCCAGTTAAGCCATATGCACTCTTCTGCACCACACATTCAAACAAAATGCATAAATTAAATAAACCTGTAGAGTGTAATTAAAAACGGGGGGAAAGAACCTGTCCAAGTGTGTGTGTGTGTGTGTGTGTGTGTGTGTGTGTGTGTGTGTGTGTGTGTGTGTGTGTGAGAGCATGCAGCCTGAGAATCTGTGTGTGGGCAGAGAGTGTTACGCTACATATGGAAGTCAGCTTAATTGGTTGACTTTAGCTAGCCTCACTGCCGGCATTAACCGCACTGAGTGGGCGCAGCAACCACATACACACTGCTGCACACAGGCGTGCACATACACACGCACACAAACAGGCTTGAGGTAAAACAGCAAGTAAATGCATTTTTTTGCAGCATCGCTGTCATCATGCCGACAGCGAGCTCACAGAGACAAGTAGATGTAGACTACGTCCGAACACCAGGAAACCAGGACGATAAAGAAAATTCCAAACAAATGGGTGAATTCATTATTAATGCTTTTGTTTTCTTTCTTTGGTCTTGCTGCCCATTTTTCCTCTCGGCCACACCTGCCTATCGCATTACATGCCGCACTCTTGCAGTCACACACAATTTCACATCAGCGAGAAGAAAGAAGCGGGTCTTTGTTTTAAGAGAAAATATAAAAACCTGTTACTAGCTGTGAATTTTCTCAAGACAGGATCCATGATTTAGCAACTGTTGTGTGCTTGGCTCTGAAAATATCCACAAGTAGCTTCTTCTGCACACTGAAGTACGGTGGATATGAGGGAGAGGGGTGTTTACAGGACTCTTTGAACTGCACTCTCAGGTGGAGATTTTTGCATGAGCAACATTCTTCCTTGGCACATTTTTTGATGTTGCAGTCTGCTGGGAAAATGAGCTCGTCTGGAAAATATAATATCACTTGTGAATGGTTTGAATTTGAAACTACCGAGGCTCTCACTGATAGCTTCTGATGTATGTGGTCAAATAAATTAGATGCAGGAAAAGCTGCAGCTTTCTGTTAACGAAGGAGGCTCTGCTTTTGAGGGATTGTTGATAAAAATGCTTAAGATAAGAAAGTGGTCCAAAACTCTTTTTATTCTCATTTTCACTGTGGAATCCACTGTAATTATACTTTGTCAGCCGCAGAGCATCTGTTGTAATTGTTCCCCATGTTTGAATGTGCAACATAATTTACTTCACTTATTTGTTAGCTGTGTCCTTTTAACAACCAAACAAAACAGTGGCTAGTTAAGCTAATTAGCTATCAGGACACATTTTACTTGTGTGCTAATTTAAAGAGATATGAAATTAGACAATACCGTTTATACCGATATAGTTTGATGCTGAGTTAATATGTTTCCGTAAAGTCCGGCCAGCGGTTGCTCCTCACTCTCACCGAGCAGCCCCGCCCCTCCTTCTGCGTCTGCACACAGCCGTCTACTCACAAAGTCTCTAACAAATATGGTGGGAGACACAAAGCTGTGAAAGACCTGGCTTATAAAAAGGTAACTACACGTCGAGTCGATGCGGAACGTGAGCTCTGTGATTGGTCGGTTGGGTAGCTTCGCAATGCCTCCGAGCCGACAGGAAGTGCCCGTGCTTTGAAGTAACTTTTACTAGCGGCCAAAATGGTGGCTGTAACACAGTGAATCAATATATTTGACCGTCGCAACCCGAGCAAAATCACTCGTTTCGCTGTCAGACTGCAATCCATTCGGTCGGTAACATTTGAAAACGCTACACCAGCTGCATGCATACAATTTTACCCCCATTTACGTTAGCGGAGCACTAAACCAGAAATTAGCCCAGTCAACACAGTGGACATTGTAGCACTACTGCCGACTAGTGTTTGGGGGTGTAATTGCAGATTGACGGACATATGGACGCATAAGTATAAATGCCTGACTACGTGCGTAGCCTACGGCGTAGCTACGCACATAGAGACTATGCAAGAGTATAAATCAAGCTTTAGGGGACACTCGACTCAAGGGATATTTTACAAGAGCGGACCGGGTAAAGCGACAGTGAACACACCAGTCAGATGTCATTCGTTAGCTACCACGTTGGTTTTGGTTTGATAGGCTACGTCGTCAACACGCCTCCTCAGTCACGGACTCATGGGAGGAAAAGTCCAGAAGACTGATGGAGAAAGTCACCGAAGCAGACACACAGGGAGAGAAAGACGGAAGAAGCGAAGATGAAGAATTAAGTGTAATTAAAACGGTGAAATAAGAAACAAGATAAGTTAGTAAAAATTAAAAAAAACATGCCGCTAACAAAGAATTTGCCTTGATGCTTTTTAGTAATCGAATGAATCAATTTAATCGATGAATCGTTTCAGCCCTACAGTACAGTATAGGTGGTGCTAGGTGAATGGTCCCATTGCATGGAAATAATGTTAAGTTGTTGCTCCTGCATTCACTGGGATAGTTAATGGATTTCTTCAGTTTATGGATTTAGTGTGTGAGATATAGCGTAGATGAAATGTGTACATAAACAGGCCTTCTTTCTAGAGCTGCCATTTTGCATTAGAGTTCAATAATCTGTCACAGCGAAACCACAGTATAGCAATTTCTCCTCATGGATCAACAGAGCAGGAGGCAATCCAACTACATAACATACGTTTTATGCTACTTTTTTTCTCAAGTGGAAAATCTCCTGCACTGCAACTGCTATTACTTACCCCACCTGAACACAGCACTCACATGTCGCACCTTCATGCTCCCTCTCTAAGGGCTGTCAAACAGCATTCTACTAAATTCTAGAAATCTGGAAGTAGACACGGCTGACAATATAGCTCCTAGAATGATCTAACAGTGGCATTTTATTTTTAAGATATAGCTGTGGCAATGAAGCTTTAAATCCTGCAGCAGTAACCAGCCACACACAGCTGCATAAATCAAATCAAAATAATCTCTATCCAAAGGCCTCCCTCTCCCCCGCACACGTGTTGTGACATTTCTTCAGGTTGTCAGACATAATAGTTCTTGATCCAACCAGAAAACTAATCAGTGACAAGAGAGGCGGAGAGAGAGATCTGGAGAGAGAAACAAAAGAAAACGAGAAAGAGGCGATGGGAGAAAAGACAACGGGAGCGTAACACTGAATCATGTCGCGGCAAAAAGCCAAACGCACGCCCGCACAAACACACATGCACTCCCAAACAGATACACATTATGATTATATGTTTGACATACACACGTGAATTTGCATGTGCATGCATCCGCACATAGGTCCCGCAGATGAAACGGTGCTAATGAAGTTCCACTGATAAAAGATTAAATGAGAAATTGACAAACTTTATGTATTAGAAGCACTCATAAGTCACTCAAACCACTACGCAGTGACGGGCGTAGGTGTTTGGGTGTGCGCGTGATACATAAAAGGGGGCCGTCACGTTTGTATGTGTGTGTTCAGCGACCACCACAGCAATCTGTTTTAAGGTGAAAGAACCCCAACACCACATTAACAAAATCACATGTCAGCACAGGTCACACACACACACACACACACACACACTTCCTTTAAGATGACCCCGTGACCTCGGGGGTTGGGATGGCGACCTCGCCTTGCCCCTGACCCGACCAAACAAAAGAGATGGAGAGATGGATGGAGGAGGAGGGGGGAGGGAGAAGGAGGGCGTAGTGGAGCGGAAAGGAGGGGGTTGCCACAAAAGGGACATGAGGTTAAGTGCGTGTGTGTGTGTGTGTGTGTGTGTGTGTGTGTGTTCTTGTAGCCCTTTGTACGCAGATTTACCTCTCTTTTGTTTACCTCAATAGCTGTGACTCTTTTGAAGCACGCTCAGCTTATCTCTGTCTCTGATAACCCTCCACTCGGTCTGGAGTGATTTCTCAATCTCGACGACCTCTGACATCATTCCAAACATTGCACAATGACTAATAATATAAACACATTTCTTCCTTTCTGTTCCTAAATGTAGGTGAAGTCGTGACGTGGACATGTCGAGCCCTTTGCGCTGCCGCCCTGCTCGCTCAAAATGTATTTACATGAACGGAGCAAATGAGCTGGTCAGTTGTCAGCTGCTTCAAATTGGTCGGTTTCATCAGGAAACAAAGAGGAGGAATGGCTCCCTGCAGAGATAAAACACATCGCTGCGGACCACCAATAGATATAGAACCACACACACACACACACACACACAGGATAGCAGCAGGCACAGGTAAACACACACACACATTCTCTCTCTCTCTCTCTAATCACCCCTCCCCACGCACACACCACCTCCAGGTGCTCGCGGTTCATTTTCCCATCACATCGTCTGTCTTCATTTCCCAGAGCAGCAAGATAAGACCTGCTAGTGATCCGAAGGTCCTGTGTGTGTGTGTGTGTGTGTGTGTGTGTGTGTGTGTGTGTAGAGAGAGAGAGACTGTGTGTACTGGCTAATTTATTCAATATTTCTCAGCACTGTGCTGCTCAGTAGTGTAAAACCCCACCAACCCCTCGTGTGCTCCTATTTTCTCCTCAAATCTCTCCCATTATTCTCTCGAATTTCTGTACTGGTGATAAGTGTTATATTAACTTCATGTATTTATAAAATCTACTTCTTGACACCGGTGCTGTTTAGTTAACTGCACAATAATTTTGACTTTAGATTTGAAGGTGTAAGTGAACGCAGTGAGTAATTAATGTTATGAGACAAACCCTGGCATTAATGTTTTAAATAGGACAGCGCCTGAGTGGCGATCACTTTATTTTTTTTGCTCTATGGTGCTCAACTACAACACTGAGCTTAGATTCACTCACTTCACTTTCAAAAAGACACAAGTCTGTGCGTGTCTTTCTGACATTTGTCTGCTCCTCTTGTTCTTCCTCAGCAGCGTTTTGACCTGCGATGCCTTCTGATGGCTACAACAGAGCTGTCATGTTGTGATGCAGCTGCAGCTGACAGTGATCCGGTGAGCGCAGCTCTTTGGAGAATGGCTTTATTATCACTGACGTGGTGAGATTCTATCTAAGGTGGGACACAATTTGTATCGTGGACGTCGCCATGCAAAAGGCTGGATACTATTCATGGCAAAAAGTGATTAAAGAGTGAAGAAATGAAGGAAATGAGAAAAGGAGTGGAGTAAGGTGGGAGGGGGATGAAGAGGAGGTGTGTTTGCAAACCATCTGGACTCAGTCTCTGATAAGAAACACTTAGTCAGCGAGCACCTCATCACTCAGCCCGCGCCCTCTTTCTCTCTCCGGCGTAAACTAGCCTGAACCGTCTCTGCTGTTCACTGATGTCATGTTGTTCTGCAGAATGTGATAAAGTGGATAAGGTTGAAAGAATGATAAAACTTGGGAAAGTGTGGGAAAAGAAAAGGAAAGAGCTTATTTTGGAATCTAAAATGTAAAAAAAAGTAAATAAAATAGTTGTATTGGCTCTGAAACAAGTTGCACTGAAAAATGAAACAGTTTATTTTATTTTCATACTTCCGATGTGTTTCTCAGTGAGAATAATCTCATTATTGATTCTGATGCTACTTGTTTCAGAGTTGCCAATATAACTTTTTTTTCCAATACAAATGCAGGTTCAATTCAGGTTTTGTTTTCAATGCCACAATTTCTGTTCGATGCCTGGAGAGAAACTCAAGCAAGGTGAACAAGAAGCACAAAAGGCCACTGTCTATAGAGGGCATGCATGTTCTTCAGTCCAGTGTCCACAGCACATTGCTACAAATGCACATGAAAAACACATTCAGTAAACACATTACTTTATGGTTTTGATGCATTATTATTATTATTATTATTATTATTATTATTATTATTATTATTATTATTATTATTATTATTATCATATTGAAAGCACCAGTTGTTTTAATATGTCTATTACTGACATGATTTGCAAACATGAAAATATTTCACAGACTAAGTGTGTTAAGGGGAATCAAAACAAACAGCTGAGGCAGTTGGTAAATTAATTGATGAGAAAATTAAGCTGCAACAATTTTGATAATTGATTAACCGTTTAATTGAAATTTTGAGGGCAATGCTCAGCAGTTTCTGATGTTTTACAGATTAAAGGAATTCATTTATAAAATAAATGTATAAACTTGTCTATTTTTGAAAAGAGTCCATTATGCGCAGCCCTTGTTAGTCTTGCTGTTATTGCATCTATTACACGTTTTATTTGTTAATTTCCCACTATGCTATGATGTAGCTATTTTGAGTAGATATTACATCATAGTCTGCAGAAAATGCCTTCTACTCCTGCAGCAAAAGAAAATGTCACCATAAAAGTCAGGCGATGATACATTTACTGTGAATAAGTTGGACCAAACAAGGCATCCAGAACTGTTTCTGCTGAGGTCTGAATACTTCCCCTAGCTGACAGCAGTGTTAAGCGCTCGTAGCTGAGGTCACGTCAGCCTGTGCATAAAACACTTCAGGTGACGTTCCTGCGTTTACGGCCCTGACGCGCACCACCTTCCACTATATGATTCACATCCATGTGAATGCGTCGACTGCTTCTCTTGAATACTCTTCGCTGAATTGAGAAGCAGAGTGTTTATTTTTTTTCCAATTTGTCCTTTTGAATTAGTTATGAGGAGGGACGGGGCTGCACTCTCTCAGGGGGAGCCGTCTGAAAAACATACACGTACACGGACATGCGCAGACACTCACAGATGCAGTACGTCACGCACCGACACATTCCTGCTCCACTCTTATGATGAATGAACCCTAAATGTCCTTGAATGTAATGAAAAATAATAAAACAAGAAAAAATATGGTTTCATATAATATAAATGTAATGCAAGTCACCCTAAGTGAGAGTTGTTTGTGAACTATTGTAAATCTTGTGTCTGCTTAAGTATGCAGGAATAATGTTCTACAGTATATCATTGTGTGTGTGTGTGTTGTGTGTGTGTGTTGTGTGTGTTGTAGTGGCCCGTAGCATTTTAGGAATAATTGAAACTTTTATTTTCTTAGTAATAGCCCCAACTGCAGCGGCACAGTCCATCAGGAGAACCACTGCAGGCGCACGCACAGACCGGATGTATAACTAACTGTGAGCTAAAGCTTCTGACTCGCACTCTTTCCTGAACCTGAACTGTCCTGTTCAAAAGTGACGTCCTCCCTCTGATGACTTTCATCATATTTTTAGCTTTGAAACACAAATACGCGCACACATCAACACACACACACACAGGCTCCTATATCACAGACACCCAATCTATCTCACACATCACTCTCAAAGGCCTTGTTGCTAGGAGATAGTGCGCTATTTGTGGAGAGAGAGAGCGATGGAGAGACACGGAGCGAGATATACATATGGGGGAGAAATCGAGGAGTTCGGAGAGTCAAGTTCCTTTAAAGCAGGATGAATCTCTCAAGACGTCTCTTTACTCTCTTTCACACAACAACACACACACACACACACACACAAACTCAGGGAATAATGAAACACACAACACTGGCTAGAACAATGTGTGTGTTCCTGCAGGCCATGCATGGACGCTCATGTGAGTGTGTACATATCCGTGCATTAACATGAATGCCGGTGTGTGTGTGTGTGTGTGTGTGTGTGTGTGTGTGTGTGTGTGTGTGTGTTCCTCCAATTGCAGCAGTGGTGGGATCCAGCAGGTCATATAATGGTTGGCTGGTCACATTGTCTGCCTCAGCGGTCAGTCCCTAACACACACACACTGTCCCCTATAATCTGCAAATACATCTATTATAATCTGATAAAGGCTGCAGAGGGAGAAAAAAAAATCCTCATCTGAAACACTGCGACCAAAAAAAAACAAACAAAAAAATACGTCTACCGGGTGATACCTACAAGAATGCACCGCCATCGCCTTCGCTTTGTCTTTCTGAGAACAAGCGTCTAGAAAAAGTATCATTTTACAGAGCTTCAATTAGCTCACCTGGTACACCAGGCGCACCGTACACAGAGGCTAAAGTCCTTACCACGGCGGCCCGGGTCTGACTCCGTTCCACAGCATATCTGCTCTATCAAAAAAACCCGCCTCAAAAAATATATTTTGAAGAATCGATTTTTTAATAATTGAGAATGATTGAATAATCAAACTGCAGTACCACCTGTACCACTAGTGGTTACATATTAATCTGTAAATGTGATGCAAATGCAGGATAATTGGATAATTTATTGTGGCTTTAAAATTCTCAAACATGCACTTCTTTCTCCAGAAGTTGGGGTTCCTTGAACTAATACTGACTCTGGCGCCTTAAGTCGAAACACATTTTGGAAAATTGAAAAACGGGAGAAACGTGCTCCCTTCAAGCAACATGAAAGTTCTGTTCATTCAAAACTGGCTAATAACTGCCTTCACACCAAAGGAACGAGTCCATCATGGCTGGTGGTGCACTGGTAATTATCATGGATCATCCAAATAAATTCTACCCAATTGATGCCAGATCTTAAAGGTTTAAGCAGTTATTGCCTGATAACTATTACTATCTCAGTGTTGGGTTGTGAAAAAAATCAAGATAGAAAAAATGACTTCACAGCTTCACATCTATTCAAATGAAGCTCCTTTGTTTTCGCAGTATAATTTGAAAATGTTAGATGCCATAATAGCAAGTCATTAACTATACAGTATTCAAATCCATTTGAAGTGTTTTTCTATTAAGCTGGGACTATAATAATTATGAACTCAGACTAATTCAACAATGTGCGAGGCCTTGTGTCATTTGAGCACCAAAACAAGAAAGTTGCTCCATAATCACACAGTTCAGCCTCATAAATGCGCTGCTTCATACTAACTTAATTACTCTTTTTTTTGTTGTTATTATTTTCATCAGTGTAACCACCAGTGGAATGCAGCAGCTGCCCGTGCTGGTTGACTGACTGCATTGTCTCTCACAGTGGTTGGTCTGAAACTCACAGTCCTCCTAATCTACTAAA
This sequence comes from Lepomis macrochirus, assembly GCA_024633595.2. Classification (NCBI taxonomy): domain Eukaryota; kingdom Metazoa; phylum Chordata; class Actinopteri; order Centrarchiformes; family Centrarchidae; genus Lepomis; species Lepomis macrochirus. The sequence continues at coordinate 2,456,346 of JALXJV020000003.1, forward strand.
ACATTCCAGAGAAGCAGGAAAGAAAAACCCCAAATGTGTGCACAAAACACATCATTTTGACAAACATGTCAAACGTGTCCAGTAAAAATATAATAAGTCCAACTCTTTGGCGAAAACTAATAACAGGGGCTCTGTCAGTTTCTTACTGTTATTCTAAGCCACACACATACACCATTACAAATCATCAGCGTCATGAAATCTCACGCACTCATATTACACTCGGCATCTGTTATCAGCAACCACTGTGAGACTCAGAAAATATCTCGTCTCCTACTACCGCCTAACATCTTCACAACATCTGCACCTGCCTTTTAGCAAACCCATGCCGTGCAAAGCAGGGGAGCTCTAAATATTGGAAGGTGATGTTCATAAAGAAAATTGCTGCATCACATTGAACTTGATCTTCAGACCACTCTTCTATATGCATATGTGAGCAAACAGACACAAAGATGTTTGCACAACTACCGTTTGATCTTTTGTGCAAAATCTTCTATGAACTGGATATGAAAAGGATAAATAATTTTAAAGCCCCTTCACTCTCGCTCTGACGTCTTATCATCCCTAATAGGCCCGCTGGAATCTTAATCAGTTCCACATGTTCTCCTCTCTCTGTCTCTGCCCTCCCTTCTTTACGATCTGCCCGTCCACCGCCGTTTTTAAGAATGTTTCCTCTCACAGTGACGGTTTAATTCCTTTAATCCATCACCTACATCCTCTTTTGCTTCCTTACTGACATGCATGTTTTTGAGCGTCTCGAAATTTATGTTTCTGACTGAAACATAAATTTCGAGGGGTAAGAGGAGAAGACTGAAAGAGTTAGAAAGCACGCACGTGCGCGAGCGCGCGCAGAAAGCAATGGAATGCAAATGTCTGTGTCTGGAAGCGATTAGGCAAAAAGCTAAAGTCTGTCTTCTCTCTGTGTCTGAGCTGCGGCACACAGTCAGCCGCCCTCACCTCACCGCGCACACACACACACACACACACACACACACACACACACACACACACACACACAAACCTTTCAAAACGCACAATGCTAAAAGCTGAAGCGGTAAATTGTTGGAACACCAAATCAGATGGGGCGATGCCTGTCTGAGTTTACCCATCTTTTACTGCAACAAGGTGACAGACAGGAAGGTTTATTTATTAAAATTTGAAGTTCATCATTCTTTCCATTTATTCCGTGAAAAAGCGTTGTCATTTAATTGTATCGCGAGATGTATGCTCGGTGTTTCCTTCTCTGATTATCAGAATAAAACACTATACATGATTGTTTATAGTAGAAATTAAAAGTACACATCGTAGCATGTACCGTCAGCTTAGAGTTTTGAAACTAAAACTGCTTCTCGTCCAGCGTCATAGGTCAGAGTCCATTCTATCTGCAGGCCAGGTCTGACCTTTAAATGCTGACTCGAAACTTGCTGGTGTAAATTCTCAAATTCTAAATTTTGTCCTTCCTCAAAAATCAAGTGTCAATCTAATGCAAATTATTACAGGGCCTTTTAAAGGAAACATGCATTAAGCCACGGTGAGAGGTGTCGACCTTACGGTGATCACTGACTGCACAGAATTCTTGAACCTTCCTTTTTTACTTTGCCACTGCATCACACACACACACACACACACACAACACACACACACACACACACACACACACACACACACACACAGCATTTCCACTGTGGATGACACTGGCCTCAGTGAGACATCTAGGGGCTGAAACAGCTTCGGTCACTTTGCCAGCAACTACCACCGACAGCAGTTTGTCCCGAATGCTTCTATTATGTCCTCCACAGTGATCGGTACCCTGATTAAGGTAATATTCCCAATGTCCATTAACTTTGAATATTGCCCCTATGTAATCAAAACCAGACCTTTAAGCTAATGCTTTCTGTGTGTGTGTGTGTGTGTGTGTGTGATATGTGCCATAAGAGGATTGTAGCACAGAGATAAAAGACAGTAGTCACTAACTGATTGGCACCATCAGCTACTTACTGAAGAAGAAGCTGACAGTTATTTAGACGGATGCGAGCTGACATACTGAATGACCGGTTGGCGTGTGGACTACTAAGTGAATGAGTGAGTGCAACAAAAAAAAAAAAAAAATCAGAGAAAACTAACTGGCCGCTAGATTTAGCCTTTATAGTCTTCAGTTCGGCGGAAAGTGTGACCACAGCCTCAGACTCTGTGAAAAAAAAAAAAACACAACAAAAAACTGAGAGAAAGAGAGAAAGAATTATAAAGAAGGAGGCAGAATACTGGAAGATAAAACTCACACTGCTGGGTTCAGATGAGAAGAAGGTATTTCCCTCCCTCTTACCACTTTCTCACCAAATCAAGCAAAGAGGCCCCAGTATTATTTTCACACACACACACACACACACACACACTGATTGACTGTGTTGTTTTTGTCAATGAGTTTACTTTCAGTCAGTGAATTCACACAATGAGAGGCAATTGAGGGACCAAGCGACTTCACAAGGCAGGCAGGAACACACTGACACAGCCAGCCAGCAGTCACACACACACGGCGCAGCTTTCAGAGAGGAAGAGAACATTTGATTTGGACGTCTACCTTGTCTGTGTGAGTACTCCAGTTTCGCCCAGCTTAAAGGGTTAATGCCCCCAAAAACCACATAGGATCCTTCAGGCACGCATCAACACCCCGAGACGCCCTGCCGCCGAGGGAAAAAGACCGATACACCTCCGTCTTCCCCCTTGCTTTTTCTCTGTCTTTTTTTTTTTTTTTTTTGGAAAGAATGTAAAACAAAAGGACGAGCCTTCTCCCGGAGGTGTCTCTGACTTCTCTCTCTCTGTCTGTGGGACTGCCTCAGTCTTTTCTCTCACTTCTTGTGTTCCTATACCAGCCTCTGCGCTCCAAGTGAGGGGTGAAGAATGGAAAAAGACTGGAGAAAAAAAGCTCCTACTTTCTCCCACTTTTTCCTTTCGTCTTTCTTTTATCTGTCAGTTAAAGAAAAGGCGGAATTGTCTCGCTTTAGTCTGTCTCCGGTGCCTTTCTCTCTCCGCACGCCGCCGCCGCCGCCGTCAGTGTCTGGCCGCTGCTGCTGCTGCTGGCACCTCTGCGGTGTGCGCCTGTCTGCCGCGCTGCCTCTCTCTCTCTCTCTCTCTCTCTCTCTCGCTGGGTGAGAGAGGGAGGGAGGCGGAGCCAAGAGGACAGAGGGAGCGGAGAGAAGCATCGGATTGGCTGACAGGGGAAGGGGGGGAGGTTGTTGAGAGAGAAAAGAGTGAGAGGGGGAGAGCTGCGGAAGGAGGGCCTGCATTTCTGTTTTCTGCATTTGAAGGATGGAGGTGAAGATGTGTAGAGAGAGAGGAGAGGAGGAGGAGGAGGAGGAGGAAGGCCGGGCAGGGAGGCACTCCCCCTCTCTCCCTCTCTCTCTCTCTCTCTGCATTCTTTTGCTCTGATCTCCCTGATTTCCCGACCACATATGTATTCATAGCACAGAAAATACACCTCTCAGCTGCTCACACGTGATCTCTCTCTTTCTGTCTCACTCTCACACACACACACATGCGCACCCACACCCCTCATGTGTGGGTGTGGGTGCGAGGCGGTTAGGTTTTGAGGCAGCTGTATAAACCAAAGGTACAGGGAGAGAAAGAGGGGGAGTGAAAGAGGGGGAGTGACTGGGCTCAACTAAAAGGGATCCGGCAGCCGAGGACTTGGACAAACGCACAGGCATAGCCAGGCATCAATGTGTTACAGAAGGACACACACACACACACGTGCACTCACAGATGCACAACCTTTTTTGTCACATTATTCTGGAAATGTGTTTGCACTTGTTAATGTATTTGTAAGTGCATTTTTTTTTTTGTAATTGTAATTTTGAAAATTAGATTTAAATAAATAAAAAGTCTATTTAAAATAACAAATTAGTCAAATGCTCTGCTTGTGTTTGTACCAGTGTGTGTGTGTGTGTGTGTTTTTAAAAAAAAAAAGACAAAGTGTGGTGAATGCTAATAACAAAGAAAAGCAGGGTGTCCACAGTGCCTGCTGCTGTATTTCAGAGTGTGTATAAATTCCTTTTACCTTCATTTCTCAACAGAATTTTCTGTATTATATTTTATTCTCTTAGCGGTGTTTTTATTATTCACTGTAGAAGGTAACATACACATTATAATTATGTGTTACCACAGTAAAAATGTTACAGCTGAATAAATTGATGTTAAATCTGGTATATTAAACACTGTTTTAAAATCATTTCTATTATTATAGATTCCTTCCTCTGGGTATTTTCTTGCCATATTATTCTATCTATATTATTACGTAGCCTTTTGTTAATAAAAGTATACATCCTTAATATCACAAAACAGTACAGAGAGCAGTCTGTCCAGTTATTCAACAGAAAAATTACATTTATAATAATGTATAATAAAACCTTTGTATGTGAAACACACTCCTTTTTTTCTTCACACACACACACATACAGTTTTGTGCATGCCTGCCAGTCCTTCCAGTAATATCTATGGAACACGTGACTGAGGATATTGCTTGGAAGAAAATTCATTCATTTCATTATTTCACGGGCGGCCGTTCACTGTGTTATCCTGCACACACAAGGATGAGCACACACAAACACGAACAATAACATTTAAATGTTCATCTTTCCTGTTCTCTGAAAAGAGGATTGACAGAACAACATTAGCTCAGTTTGGACGACTTAACTGCACAAGAGGCACAAGAGACAGAGCACAACGGCAGCAGAGGATAAGAGGATGATCGCACAGAGTGCGCGGCTACAGGCACGTCAGCTTCTACAACAATGAGTATAGTGAAAAGGTTCGATGAGTGTGGGGTTCTCTGGACCTACTGTGACACTGACAAGCACTGTGACTCCATGTCTTACTTAAGAATATCTTACCTTTTTAGGGGTGGGGGGGGGGGAGAGCAAAGCATGTCGGAAGTGAAGAGCACATAGGCCTACGTTTTGGGGGCAATACATATAATGCAGGGAAACACACAGGGGAGATTCGTGCAGTCTTAGCAGTGTGAACGCTCCAAAATTTGCATCAAAATGACTGCCGCAAAGTCGGCTGCAGCTTTGCTCTGCCTTTGTGAAGTGGTTTATAACCTCCGTCCAGGACCCACGGAAGCTGAGCTGTGTTTGCTATGGAAGCAGAACGTTTGTGTACACCTGGGCTAGAGTGTAGAGTGTGTAATGGGCCAAAAGATTGGTTCATACTTCACCATGAAATTCAAGAACCATGTGCCTTTCATGCCGACTGCACATTGTACATTCCAGTGTTTCTTTGGCGCTGTAGAAACATTCAGATTTCCTCTGTATTTTCAGTGAATGCAGGTTGGATGGTGTGACAAAATCTACATTTCAAAAATGTGGTGGCCAACCTTGGTCTCAGTACCAATGGAATTATTTTTGTTGTTTATGATCTTAAAACTCATACATGTAAATAAGGTTAGAAATCAGCTCCTTTACAGTCAATCTGAAGCTGAAATTCTCCTCACTTTTTGTGTTAGGAAATATTCAAATCTAAATGAATATTTTAAATGGAGAATAAAATAGATTTTAGACATAGTTATGAATGAGATGAAAAGGGCAGAAATAGAAATGCACGTTTTATTTCCTCTCGTGCAATTCAGCCAGTCCATTTTTATCAGTGTAAAGCTAAATGATCTTGAACTAATTTAGTCATGACACACACAACCTTACACACAGCCTAAATATTTTATTAATCTATACATCATCATCATCATCATCATCATCATCATCATCATCATCATCATCCTCATCATCATCACATACACACAAACTAATGATCAGCAGCAGCGGCAGCGGCATCATCTCCCATAGAGGTTAATACAGTATTGATTTTGGCGCAGAGGCCACTGGCAAGGAGATGAAGATATAAAGTGAGTTATCCTCAATCCTTAATGCTGCTGCTTTTATTACATATTTCCCTGGTATATTCAATTCAATTTTACTTATATAGCACCAATTCATGTCATTGCACTTTTCATAGAGCAGGTCGAGGCCGTATGTCTTTGAAATATATATATATATATATATATATATATATATATATATATATATATATATATATATATATATATATATATATATAAAACATGTGTGTACAATAAACACACCAGAATAAATATATATAATTAAGAACAATCCTGGGACAAGGACATACGTCAAATCGTGCCGCCCAGCATGTGTCCCTGCGCCACAACCTGATCTGTATTACTTATTTTTGCTGTTGTATAACTGCTAAACTGAATGGTAATGATTTCATTAATTCTTGTTATGTTATATTCAAAATGTGTCAGATTAGCCAAAACCTAATCACTGAGCAGGATTCCAGGTCGATGAATGAGCTAATGGAATAAGAGGCAAATATTTCTGTAATATTTTCCTAAAAGCACAGAGGGTCTGAAAAGTTCGGTACTGTTAGTGTGAAAAGCTTTACCTGCCATATTTATACGGTGCTTTGTTGAAGTTGAAGACTGCTGAGTTGTCCCTCAGTAATTGCAGATGACAACCTGGTGGTTTGGATTTCCAGTGTGAAGAAAAGGATGGATGACTGTGAAACTGAAACCTTCCTATGTAATAAATGAGTAATGAGTATTAAACATTCCAAGCTGTTCTCCAAAGTCAGTGTTGCATAGCATTTTAAATCAATTAGGAACAATTGCAGCCGTTTTGAAATGAGGAAAGTCTGAAACAAATATGGCTTTAAAATGAACAGTGACGTGTAAAGATGAGCGAGAAACTAAAGGAAAGGCTTACTTGCAAAACTTTTTCTCAACTATGATCTTAATGCGCAGAATCCTGCATGTTAGGCAGGAATAGTTCGAGGACTGGTCCTGATGATGAAGGGGCCAGTGAAAGCATGGTCCAAAAGCATCGGAAGCCCAGAAAGTCAGAATGGTCCAGCACTTTTGGAAACCAACAGGCTGACAATCATCCGCATGACCAGATGGGCAGAGGCGTCGCAGCAGTCAGGATCGGAACTTTGCTCTCAAACTTTCGTTTTTTGTTTTTTCTTCACTCAACTACTTTTTGTGTTTACAAGAGTGCAACACCATGAATGCTTGTGCGGAGAGACTGTGCGCTCCATTATCCCCTTCGAACGTCCCCGCGAGTCTCCCGTCTCTCTGACAGCCCTTTCACTCCACTTTTGAGTGTGGCAGTTCGGAAAAGCTATCAGCACTTTTGCTTTCAGATGAACGGTCATAGAACAAGTCGTACAAACGAATTTGATGTCAAGCATTCTCCAGCTCGCCAAGGTCTCTAGCATGCTTAAAGTCGAATCATCAATGGTGCACTGTGGTCAGAAGAACATGGCGTTATCTTACTATTTGCGGAGTCTGTAAGAGTAGATGTCTCATAAAAACAGCAAAGTCTTCCACTAAACCACCAGTGTAAGGTTGTGCTTCATAAGACAGGCAGTGGGTGCCTAATCCTATGTCTAATGTCTAACGTTTCCATTTCAGTCCAAACCTTTCCCACTGATCATACCATTTCCAGCTGTTAATTTAGACACATAGTGCTCCTCTAAAGGAAAGCCCCAATGTCAATATGCATCTCCAGTACAGCATACTTTACACTGGGCTGCCATCATTATTACTAATGTTACTTCACACTAATGTTGGCAAACATCTGCTCAACAACAGCCACAGTCAGAGCTCCAATATTATGAATGTAGCAAAATGCTCTGCTCACTTAACAGTTTTAATCTGAGGTGTTTCACATAAGCTTCTTGTCATTTCCCATTCAGTACATGAAGGTCACACCAGCAGAAGAGTCTAGTGCTTATGCAGATCCTGAAAACAGTTTCTCAAACACACTCAGCTCTCAACTGGGAATTTGTCATTTTATTTCTATCATATAGTGACGTTCCGTGTGTTTGACTTTAAATTTCCCAACCAGTGTTCCTTGAGTTTCTGAGATCCCCCTAAACTCCACCCGAACTGACTGAGAGTCATTGTGATTACATTTGAATGTCTTACCTTTCTGAATGTTTTCCCTCATTAAATATAAACTTCAGTGAGGTGAATGAAACACAGTCTTCTACTTACCTATTGTATATCGCAATTCCCTGCAGAAAGAGAATGCTGGAGAGAGAGGTAGGACTCACTGGGTAGTTTTCTGTTTCTTTTCTTTTTCAAAATCTCCATCCTTCCAGCAGTGAGGCTTTTCTAACTCCACTGTATTTGCTGGTGCCCCCCCACTGACACACACAATATAGACTCTATAGGCCCTCAGAGTGTGTGTGTGGTGTGTGTGTGTGTGTGTAAGTTCAGCTGCTCCCGCCATTTAAACACCCGTGTGTGTGTGTGTGTGTGTGTGTGTGTGTGTGTGTGTGTGTGTGTACGACTGTGTGTGATATGGGTCCCTAAGCTCTTTCATTTCATTGTATGGGACCCCTACTGGGCAAGTTCACAACCTTAGAGGGAGAGAGAGAAGGCCAGAGAGAGAGATGGCACTGAACGTGTGAGGGGAAAACAAGGGAGAGGGAGACAGAGAGCCACAGAGAGAGAGAGAGAGAGAGAGAGAGAGAGAGAGAGAGAGAGAGAGGCTTAAACAAGCCAACTGGTGAATTAAAGAGAAAAAAAAAGTAATGAGGCGAGAATTCTAAACCAGCAGAATGGAGAGGAACAGAGAGGAAGAGAAGAGAGCTTAATCCTTCATTCAGTATGTGGGGATTTCAGTCGATGGTGAGATAACGTAGCGTAACTTCCTCTCACTGTGGTAGTGTGTGTGTGTGTGTGTGTGTGTGTGTGTGTGTGTGTGTGTGTGTGTGTGTGTGTGTGTGTGAGCACCTATGAGTTCGGACATTTCAGCCTCCTGGCCAGACGACAAAATAACAGTAATCATCTTGACCAGTGCACCCTGTAGCTGTGTGTGTGAACAAGAGAGACCAGCTTACAATTGTGTGTGTGTGTGTGTTTTTATGTGTATGTGTGTTCACATTAGCCTGTCAACCTCTGAGCAGCCCATTCTAAATAACAGTGATTACTACGATCATATGGGGGTGGACTAAACCATTCAGAATAAATGATGGCAACCTGCTGTTTTACTCACCTGTGGTTTGAGCACAACGTACTCTAACACACACACACACACAAACGCACACACACAGACACACACAAACACACACGCTAAACAGCATGCACAAACCCACACAGATTACTGCCTTTTCAGAGCCACTTGATGAAAATATGCCAAATTCACGGCCAAATAAAGATGTATTGATTGGGCAACACACACACACACACACACACACACACACACACACACACACACACACAACCCTGTCAAATGGCTCCAAGCTGATAAACAACTGGGTGATAAAACAGAACACCGGCACACCCTCTCTGTCTCTATTGAAAAGACTCACTAGGTGCATGTGAATGTCACTCTCAGACAGAAAATGTCCAGGAAAGTGTAAGCACACACAGTGTGTGTGTGTGTGTGTGTGTGGTGTGCGTGTGTTTTTTATACACGTTTACAGGTCAGTCTATGAAGTAAAGTGTGGTATTATTACAGTAAACCCCTTCTGATTCTTTCTAACACAGCTGTCTCTGGTGCTAATGTCCTGTGAGTGTGTTGCTGTGAGTATGAAATTCAGCATTATGACAAAGGGAGAGAACGAGAACACACATTATTCCGGAGGGCAAAGAAAGACAAAAAGAGAGAGACAGAAAGAAAGTAGACAAACATGATGTAATAAAATAAGTCTAAGTGGATGTTTTTGAATGACCTGATTTTATTAAGCACAAAATATACAAAAAAGTCCCTTTTTTAATATTTTGTTTCTTTATATGTGCACACTGTAAAATGGCTGTGAAATCCACAGTGATTTACTGTGTACTGCTGTAGTGTACTCCATTGACAGTGACAAGAGTTATTACTGTGAATATCACAGTAATCAAGTCACTATTGTAGAAAATCACAGTAACCCATTTTGTACTGTACTGTGTGCACAATGAGGTACTAGTTATACCTTAATGACCATAAAATTACATCAAGCTTTTACATTAAGCTGTTTTATAATACTGTGATTAAAATGTAAATGCTCTGTATTTGTAAAGCGCCTTTCTAGTCTTTGCAACCACTCAAAGCACTTTTAACACTACCTCGCATTTACTCATTCACACACTGAGCCCAAGAGCTCAAACAAAAAACGTTCACACACCGATGGAACAGCCATCTGGGTCAATTCAGGGTTCAGCGTCTTGCCCGAGGACACGTCGACATGCTGCCTGGAGGAGCCGGGGATTGAACAGCCCGTCTTCCGATTAGTGGGCAACTGTTGGATCACGGATATACTTTAAAATAACATCGAAGTCTTCTTATTAGGTAATTAGTGCTATTATACATCCATTTGTTGGACACAGCTGCAGCTGATCTAGCGTACAGCCAGGGGTGGAAATTAACACCCGCCAAGCTCCAAATGTGGGGAGATTTTCCGTTTGGCGACTAAATGTTCAAGGGTTATCCGCCAAATTGGTATTGTCATCCTGTGGAAAAAACACTGATTTCAGTCACATTTGCCTCTAAAACAGATACGTGCAAACCAGAAAAATGATTTAGGACGTGTTTGTAAAAACTAGGTACAACCTACAGTTATTTTTGTGTATGAATGGTTATGATTTTTGTAAGGTCTTAGCACAAGGATTTAATATAAGAAATGAACAAACAATTACTATTAGGCCTGTAGTAGTGATACACATATGAAATTTGAATGAATGTAGTAGTGGGGGGGGTTCCCTGACTTTCAAATCCCAATGTTAACACGTATGATGATGTTGGTAACATTAACCAGGAGGCTGAAGCAGAACATGAAACAATTATAAATTGATGAGGATGTTTAAGTTGAATGATTAAGAAGCATCTTGTAAGTTTATAAAACAATTTACAGTCATGTCTTAAGTACATTTAACAGCAACACAATCGTTTTGCTTCAAATTTCACTCTGGTGCCTTCTTTAAGTTTGTACTCCAGTAACAATACCTTATTATCTCAATTAAAAGTACTGAACCAAAAGTTTACGTGACATAAAAAGGCAATTTATTCTTATTTATTGTTATTTATTTTGGCCTGTAAAAAATACACTTGGCTGGTGGATTGTTTCATCTACCAGCCACCTTGGCAGGTGAGCCAAAGAAAGTAACATCTAAAACCATAGGGCAACTTGGACAGGGAAACGGGTTGTAGTGAATCTGCATGTCTCCACTCCACACACACACACACACACACACACACACACACACACACACACACACACACACACACACACACACACACACCAAGTAGTAGGTCTCTCTTTCTTTCTCTCTGCTGTATTTTTCTGAATTTACAACATAATTATCTCAGAATTACGAGACGTGTTTTCACAGGGGAAAAAAATACTTTGGTTTTCTAAATTTCTCCAAACCAAAATCAAACTGGATTCAACTAAATAGGCAGGATATGTTTGCGTCCGTGAAGCTGAACAAGAGCTTCTCGTGGGACTTTGAGCTGTCTTGTTAACACTTTCACACACGTTCTTCTCACCCCTAATGTATTTCTGCACGTTTTCTTGATGTTTACCCACACCTCTATTTTTGTATGACATAGAATGAGCAAGTGATTGAGTCATAGAATTGAACTCTTGTTTACCATGTAGCAACATGACAGAATAGCTATACTGTGAATATGAATGAATGTTCCATAAGTATGTGAATCCTTATTGGAAGAGCAAACCTTGCAGAAGAAAAGTAAGAGACAGGAAAAGAACAAACATGTTCTAGCATAAGTTCCAATGTCTTGTTCGGTTTGAAGACAATGACAGATTAAGATGGAACATTTATTTGTTGATTTTACATCCTTATAATATCTACTTTTATACTTCTTGGGTCCAAAGCCAAAGGTTGAGAAACCACCGTGTGATACTTTCTCATCTACTTGCCTCAGAGAAGCTTGTCAAAATAATCTGAGTTCAGCCCGTCCTATGGAACCACTTGATGAGAAGAACAGACTGAAACTATTCCAGGTTATTTAAAACAACCACTGAAAATACATTACCCGATATTAAAACAAAGTTTTCCTCCTTTCTCTCTTTCATTTTCTGTCAGATATACACAGACAGCCTGGAAATCTGTTACCAGAAGCTGTAGGGAGTGTGTGTTTTGTGTGTAAGGAGAAACAAATAGAATGTTTCAATTAGAGACCTTATACTCCAGGACCAGCTTTGTGTGTGTGCATGTGAGTGAGAGCAGGACATGATTGAATCCAGCTGGTAATGATGTTTGCTGGTTTGCCTTTTCTATACAGGGGAGTTCCCCCATCTCACAGAAAGCGTGCACACACACACACACACACACACACACACACACACAGGGCTTGACTCCATGTTCCCCTGGAGTCAGATTTGGCTTGCTTCATATTACACAATACAAAGAGGGCGCTGTTCCTCCAGCTCAAATTGAGCAGGAGCTTTCAGAGTTTCCAGTAGATCTGGATTATAAAAGAAGTGCAAAGCCGACATGTTTTCTCTTCAAGCAGGGAGATGAGACAGGAAGCAAGAGTGGTTGTAAGAAATATGGTCCTAACTAAACTGTTGTTATGTTATAGAAGCTACCAATTTTGTTAATGGAGTAATCTTACAACAGTAGCTCTGCTCATTTGGCTAATGGTTACTAACAAAAGTAAAAGGCTCCCAAAATGAAGGTATGAAGCCGTACAGAGGACAGAAGTAGAAGCTCAAAAAGTACAAATCAACAAGAAGTCAACAACGTGGGGCAGGCTGCACGCTCTGCTCCTGAAACCTTCCAGTGTGAGCTGACGTCAGGAAGCGGACAGAACAAACTACGGTGCAGCCGGAACGCAGTCAGAACCTTTGCAGAAGAACGTTGTAAATTGTAAATGGTATGTTTTTATAAACTAGAATGTGGCTTGATCTTTCTAATGGATCACACTGTATGTACATTCCACATCCTAGTTTAAAACTACTTCTTAAACTACAGTGCACTTCACACTGGTGAAGAAAGCTCAGAAACCACTGTGTTTCTTAAGGAAGCTTGAGAAGGCGGAATTCCCACGCCAAGTTCTTTGTCAGCTTTTACAGAGGAGCAACAGGAAGCATCCTGACGGGAAACGGCACTAACTGGCTGCAGGGTGATTAAAACTGCCCAGAAGATCATTGGTACCCATCTCCTGAGCATCAGTGATATTTGAATCAGTGACGTGAGGTACCTGCAGAGCCCACAGGATACTAAAGGACAGTACCCACCCAGCCACAGCCTGTTCACCCTGCTGCCTTCTGGGAAGCGATACAGAAGTTTCTGCTGCCACACCAGATCAGACTCTTAAACTCTAATTCATCCTCAGCACTGCTCAACTGATTAAAGTTTATTTCTGTTCACAATTTTTTATAATTGATTCTATATTAATGTATATTGTCTGCTGTGTAGCAGAAGGGAGTTCCAAACTCAATTTCACCCTATAACTTGTTTTACTGTGACAATGAACCTACCTCAGGGTCTGAAATTAAAACTAAAATACACAACAGGAAGACACATGTAGTGAGCGCACAAACCAAGTTCACCGGTGGAAGAGGCCCAGTCCATCCTAAGCCTAACAGCCAGTGTGCTGCTTGCCAGCAGCAGTAACTCCCCTGTGATGTGGGAGAGTCATTAAGCTTGAGTGTTTGTTTGCTGGGATCCAGAAGAGGTTTTTGCTGAGATATCTTAGATCTTGTGGAGATATGAACTGAGATGAGAACTGTGGGTTTTGTGTTGAGCACTGACTGTACAATACTCTGTGGAGAACTTCAAGTCCAGCGTATAGCACTGTGGCCTCACGGCAAAAAGGGCCTCGGATTGAAACCCTGGTCATCCTGACCTTTCTGTGTGGAGTTTGCGTGGGTTTCCCGTGGGTGTCAAAAACATGTTAGGTTTACCAGTCAGTAACACTGACCAGTGATAGTGACATAGATCTGGAGTTGGTCCCTGGGTGCTGCACAGAGACTGCTCCTGTGAGGGATGGGTTAAAAGCAGAGAATGATTCCATTTATGTGTCAGTAAAAGTACCTTTATGTGTTGAGAGATAGGTACTTGTGCAAATGCATGTGATGTTTTTGTGGAAAAATATTAAACACTGAATGACAACATAAATTACATTAATTAATGCCTTATTGACCTGAATGTTATTCCTTCATTGAGCACATACATGTGGCAGACAACAGAATATATTTGCAGTGGCAGGCCCTGCCTACACTGATGGATTACTAGTCAATGAAAACATTTATCTCAGTTGATTAAATATGGCGGACTCTGAACCGGAATAAGAGAGCGGATGCTGAAATTCATAATTTTCCTGTGACTTCTTATATTAACCTGTACTTGGCCTACAATCAAAGACTCTTGGCCATCCCTGCACTAGAAGCAAAGTTATGGGTTTGTCACAAAACCACAAATATCCATACCAAATTGTATGTCAGTCTGGCCAGTAGCTGTTGAGATAGCTTGCTCTCTATCAAAGAACTGAGTGGGCAGATGGACGGACAGACTGAATACTGAGCTCTTTGGGCTCATCCCCAAAAAAAAGAGATGTAAAAAATAATATAAGTTAGTGTTCTCTCATTTTTCCTTTTTATATATGACTATATAAACTTGAATCCTTATCCTTCCAATCCTTTCTGCATGCCTGCCTCACTCCACCTGTTGTTCCTGCCAGCTCTCGCTCAGGCATGCATTTTAACTCAACTAACTTTAATTACATTTAATCTTATCATAATCTAACCATACTTTTCTTTCCAACTCCATCATCATTTACAAGAACAGCTATGTGGTGAACTTTTCACCTTGGATTCTTCATCTATGCCTGTGTTTGTGTGTGTGTGTGTGCGTGTGTGTGTGTGTGTGAGAGAGAGAGAGAGAAAGAGAGATGCACAATGGCAGGTGGTAAATACAGTAATACTGTTACCTGATATCTGTTACACATTAACATACAGGGGCATGGCCCATATTCAGTTACAATGTAGAAGAAGGCTGAACAAGCATAAGCGGATTACAAATACCTTGAGTGTGCAATATGAAGGAGATAAGACCTGAGAGTGAGGTGGAGATGCAGAGAGGGGGCCGAGAGAGGTAGACAGAGAGAAAGAAAGAGGGAGTGTAATAGAAAGTAGATGACTCATTCATAAGAAGTGTTTCACCTTCCTTTCACACAAGCTTTTGTCATTTTTGCCTCTCCTTCCTGGTCTTCTCTCGCTGCCCTCCTTTGTTCTCTCCTTTTCGATGATGTGATTAGTTAAAAGCCTCCATCTGGTTATCACGCTGATGGAGGTGGAAGCAGAGAGGGCTGCACACACATGCCCCTATGCATGGGTGTGAGTGTTTTTGGCAACCTTCTGTGGCTCAAACCACTGTCCTCTCTCTCTCTCTCTCTCACACACACACACACACACACACACACACACACACACACACACACACACACACACACAAACACACGGCTCTATTTTAGCATGAAGGCAGGTCTGTAAATGTGACAAGGGCCCTCATCTCTCAAGCTGCTCTGACAAATCTACCATAACAACATTTTATTTTAATAACACTCACCGATCAGCCATAACATTATGACCACTGACAGGTGACATGAATAACACGGACTATCTGGTTACCATGGCACCTGTCAGTGGGGCGGGATATATTAGGCAGCAAGTGAACATTGCGTCCTCAAAGTTGATGTTAGAAGCAGGAAGAATGGACAAGCGTAAGGATTAGGATCAGGATGGCTAGATGACTGGGTCTGGTGGGGTGTTCCCGGTCTTCAGGGGTCATTACCTATCAAAAGTGGCCCCAGGAAGGAAAAGCGGTGAACCGGCGACAGGCCGACGGACGGCCGAGGCACAGTGATGCAGTCTAATCTCAGAAATGTTAGTACATTTGAACAATCTATGGACTGCGGGTTCTGGTTTTCACATATAGAGCTCTGCATAATCAGCCACCTGTGTACATCTCCCACTCCACCTACATATCACCAGGTCACTTGGGTCTTCTGACCAGTGGTTAGTGGTCGGTGGCTTCCAACCCGTGACTTACATTCTGGTCTCTGTTGATGCCTTTAAAAAGCAGATGACTTTTTTATTCAAACTGGCCTTTGTCCCGCCTCGTGCTGCCAAGTGTCATGGTCTGTTGCTGCTTATGTTTTAATGTTGTTTATTTTGTGGTCTTGTTTTTTTTTTTTTTTTTGAATTTTACTTGTGTGAAGCACATTTTTGACAGTACATTAGTTTTATCTGCAGCCTCCGTATTTAACTTTTGTCATAAGCAAACCCCACACCATGGAGAGGGACTGGGATTTCTAGTTTAGAGGTTATGGTTATTTTTAATTGCCGAAATAGTTAAACTGCTAGACAAATTGTCCTGTGATGTTGTGTTTGTGGTTTATTCACAGCGTTTGTCTTTGTGTTATCCCTTTGTTTTGAAATGGTCTGATCACCCAGTATATTGCCAGATGCGTTGCTTGTTAGGACAGTCGGCTTTCTGTTCAGTTTAAGTTATACAGCCTGAGTTCATTCGTGCTTAGTTGACCTCTTTTATAGGCCAGAACATTTGTTACTCATTTTGTAAATAATTTACCTAATGTTTGGATAAATAAAACCCTCTTTCTGAAGATGACTCCACATGCCTGCCAGCATGGGCCCTCAGTCGAAAGTAGTTTCCCTGAAAATGGTGAAGTCGGCGAATTATCTGGACCAACTAGGGCATTGTGTTTGGAAAGAGATGTTGATGTTAACTTTTAAATTAAATTTAGTTTGTGGTAACTAAATATTATTTAACTCAATTATTCTGGGTTGGCAGCAGAATTCTCAGAGACAGATGTCAACGCATGGCCAAATAAAACCAAAGCTATTAAGCAGAACATCACAAAAGCAATTTTGGAAAAACAATGGAACATAAAAGACTTTTGGCAACTTCCAATAATTGATTGTACTCTGTTGCTTTGGCAGAGTTGTCTGATACTTTTTGGGGAAACTGACTATTAGTGAACGAGCCAACCTGAAAATCTTACATTTCTGGGATAAAGCTGTCTCCTAGGAAAGAAGCCTTGTCAAATCCTGTTATTATGATGCCTCAAAATCAAGGCCGTCTCTGCCATGTGAGATGTTCAGTCTTTTTTTGTCAGTTTCCCTTCAATACGGGCCTATGACTGCAGGTAAACAAAACAAAGTGTATTTCCTTGTTAAACTGAGAATGCTCGCCTCCAGCCATAGATGACCTCTCATTTATTGTAATTTAGTAACCAGTCCTTTACAACACTAGACACAGAGCGTTTGTGTCTGACCACCTCTTGCATAAATCAAATATAAAGGAAAAGAAGGGAAAATTGTGATGTTACAGATTAAACATAACTTGGAGACATACTGAAGGAATAAGTGTTTGCAAATTTCCACAATTCTGCCTATTGACATTATATAACTGTCAGCCTTACTGAAAGATGTCTTTGTTTTGTTGTTTACATTTATTTACTTGTTTACATGATGTGGTTCTGCATGCTACAGTAAAGCTATACAGAAGAGAACCAGTGAAAGAAAGGGAACAATACTAAGTGTCATTTTAGGCTGGCTAGTCTGAGAGACAGACAGAATGGCCTACCCACTCAACAGGCCTGCACACACACACACACACATACACACACACACACACACTCAGCTAAACAGCCTTTGTTAGTGTCATAATCACATTTAGTAGAAGCCATATGACACTAGAAATAGCTGCCAAGGACAAACAAGGCGATGTTGGAGAGTGTGAGTTTGTATGCGACTAAGAGAGATGAAAATAAGGAGAAAACAAGGCTGTGTGTGTGTGTGTGTGTGTCTCTATGTGTGCATTAGTATGTGAAGTTTCTCAGTAACGTCACCCATATGCTGGGGTCAGCCGCACTATCACTAGCTTTCCAAACACTTTTGGTCAGGCTAGCATGTGTGTGTGTGTGTGTGTGTGTGTGTGAAAAAAGAGAGAAACGGAGGGAGGTGGGGTGAGACATTCACAGAGTGGTGGTTATTTCTCCATTAGGGGAAAAAAAAACTAATACTACTAAATGAATGCATCACCATTTCTTTATTTTGCAGCCACTTATTATGACCCATATTAGGGTGCTTATATTAGGCCGCGACCTCTAGTGGCCATATGACGGTAGCAAAGGATGAGGTCAGGTGACTTAGTATAAAGAGGTTCGAGTCCAGTGTGAAACCAAGTCAAGTTTTAAGTTGGAAAACGTTGTGAGGTGACTTACATCACGCGACTTACATCACTTGTGTAACATACTTATTTAAAGCCAAACCAATATTTTTTCCTAAACCTCACCGAGTATTTTTTTTTTTGCCTAATACAAACCAAACTACAACCATTTCACAACACATGTTGTCAGACATTTTTTTAACATTAACATAATGTGAATTAGGTCAGTAACTCACGTAATGTACTAAGGTCCGGACTGGCTGTCGCTGGACTGGTACTTTCGAATGGTCATACCTACATATGTAGAACGCTCATGTTATTTTGGGACAAAACCATTGACCTATGAGTCAAAGAGCTATTTTGTTCTTTAGGTATAAGGTTGTGTTAATATGGCCTATAAGGTTAGTGGTAAAGGCATAACGGCTGGTTAATGTTTAAACTAATCTCACTGGAAGCAAAAAGGCCTCTAATAAACACACACACACACACACAACACACACACACACACACACACCTGCTTTACAATAAACACTTTATTTTCCAACTCCCTCTGCAGCGTATTTAATTATCTCTGTTAGCACAGGCACAATTGATGTACCACCACGGTACTGTAATTGCTGACAAATCACATTGCTCCAAGTGACAGAATTCCTTGATGGTGACGATGAGGGATTGAATCTTAGTGGTCACCAGGGATGTGCCTACTGTAAAAAAAAAAAAAGTCTTAAACAGTTTTGTATTCTCCTGCCAGTCCAAGTATATCTTCAGTGATGCCGCACACATTAAATATAAAGAACGTACAGCGAGAACAAAGGGACTATTAGAACATAAATAAAAAAACATCAAAGGAAATGTGTGCATCTTTGTGTGGAACCAGCATCAGTAAGAGGGAAGCAGTGAAAGAGGAAAAATAGGGCACAGTGGCACTCTCCTAATGATGTATAAGTAGAAAGGACGAAGAGAGAGAGACGGAAGGAGTGAATGAGGGATTCAGAGAGAAGGGCAGATAGATCGGGAGAGCAGGCGAGTGTTAATGTCCTAATGATGTAGTGGCTGTCAGAGCATTTGCTTCAGAGGCCAAATGATCCTGTAAGAACAGCACTGCTATTGATCCAGCTATTACACAGCAGCACATACTAATGATTTTGTGTGTGTGTGTTTGCAAGAGAGAGAGAGAGAGAGAGAGAGAGAGATGAACTAACAACGTATAACAAAAACAGGTAGTTACTGTGTCTGTGTGTTTTTCTGACATGACACTTCATCAATACTCCCTTCGCAGTGTGGCAGATATGAAACCCAATCTGAACCTGAGCTGCTTAATATCCGATTTCACTTGTCTCCTTTTCTAAACCTTTCAAAACCTCCCGAACCACACACACACACACACACACACACACACACACACACACACACACACACACACACACACGTGCAAACACCCAGCACAAAACCTCTTTTCACTTGTCAGAAATCACCACGCTGTAATGCATATTCACCGGAAGAAAGCGCCACACATTTTACCCTTCAACAAATATCTATGAACTCTGATTCAGTGACCTTATTGTTATACTATCACAAAGAAAAGAAAATCCTTTAACAGATAAAAATTTTAAAAAATCATTTCAATGAACAAATTACACACAGAATCGTCTTTTTAAACATTTTCCAAATGAAGTGGCCTTCTGTTTCAGCACCAATGATTTACTAAGACACACTTTTTTTCAACAGTGTTTTATTAAAAACGCACTGTATTGAAAGTATCGGTGCACTTTTCTGGAGCCAAAAGTGACTTTTACTTCAAAGATATAATGATGATAATGACAATAGCTGATTAATCTTCTGTTGATGGACCGATCTATTAATCAACTCATGGTCTCAGCTTTAGTTTCATCCGCAGTTGGACAGTCAAGAGCTTCAAGTGCCACTATACATCTAAAAAAATACCACATATGATGTGCTAAATTTCATATGTAAGTGACTTTATTTATAAAGCACCTTTCAGGAGCGGAGATGTCACAGAGTGCTTCACAAAAGAAAGAAGGCAGCCAACATTCACACAGACATAAAACACCATAGAACAGAAATAACAGAAAAATGACACAAAGGCAAGTCTACACTGGTCCTGAGCTGGCTTTAAAGGTGTCCGCAGTGTTAACAGAACTTCCAGTCCAAAGGGAGAGGGTTCCCAAGATCAGAAGCCACAACCTCAAAAACACAGTCCACTTTAAAACCCAGATCGAGGAACAGCCAGCCGACCCCAATCGGAAGACCTCAGGGACCTGCTGGTGAAGCAGGGCTGCTGTAGATCATTAGAGCTCTAAGCCGTGCTCTATTTGTCATCACAAGAAGCTTGAATTGAATTCTGAATCTTAATGACGAGCCAGCAAAGCGAAATCAGGATCGGTGTCACATGAAACCTTTTGGAGGACCTGCTCAAACACTTAGCATGCATTCTGGAGTACTTGTAGACTATCCTGGATGTTTGGCTGAGGCTTTTCAACCCAGAAGGTTTCGCCTGGACAAGGCACTTTTGGATATCAATCTTTCATGTCTAGTGTGGAGAGAAAGTCCACGAGATTATATTTTAATGTGAGAAAACAGTTTCCCAGTGGGGATGGTCCTTAGGACTTCAGGAAATCCTGACATGCTGAATAGCTTGGCAACATTAGCATTCCCAGTGTTTCAAGTTGGGCATGTTCTCTGCATACAAGAGATAAAGTAAAGTAGTTTGGGCAAAACAGAGAAAACAGCTAAACTGAGTTACTGTAGGTTCCTGTAGAGCCGCAGTAAAAGGCTTGCCTGTCACCACAAGTAAAAAGGCCATCATCTATCAGGTCCCAGGACTCTGTGAAACCGAGAAACCCTGCTGTAGAATTTATTAGGCTGAAAACTCCCTCTATCTCCTTCTCTCTATTGCTCTCTGTCGATCTACCTCGCTCACTGCTTCTCCCCCTGCACTTCTGGTAATGGATTCTGCCTAAATGGGTTCTGAGAAACACAAGTGAAGGGAGGAGGACGAGAGGAGAAGAGAGGAGGTGAGGTAAGGGAGGGAGAACGGAAGACGTGTTGCTTGTGTCCGTGTGGCATCTCATGGCCGTTCGCCTTGTGATAACCTACAAAACTCTCAAGATGAGTTTGAACCCGTTGATTCGTTGAAATTTTCCCTGAAGGCGTTGTACATTATTTGAAGAGCTACATTTCCGGGGGTGTACAACAGTTTAGTCATTACAGCACACAGCATATCCGCCTGTCTGTTTTTACTTTATTACACTGGGCAAGTTCATAAAATATTAATTGATAAAATGAAATTATTGAAATTGTCTCAATTCATGACACACTAGATTTTTGTTCTGACAACGAGACTCTTTTATAGAGGATAGAAAGGGGAGAAGAAGAGTGGGTGAAAAGAGAGAAAGTGGGGGGGCAGAACTGTATGGTTAATGATTTAATGTTAGCCACTTGATGGAATGAAGTGTCTTCTCTATGTTAGCGGCGCCAAAGTTAAACCTTCTAGTCAGTTAGTCTGTTATTTATTGATTTCTCTGGTCAGCACTAGATTGCTATTGAATATGACGGGCACCAATGCTGCATGTGAGAGAGTGTGTGTGTGTGTGTGTGTGTGAAAGGGCGTGCACACTGTGAACTCCAGTACATTTCAGTTGCTGGTGGAAAACTTTTTTTTTCTGTATACACAGGACCGCTCCACTTGCACACACACATAGGCACACACACACACACACACACACACACACAACCACACACAATCAACTAGTTCTTGGAAGAGCGTGAAAGAGGAGCCTGAAATACATCTGCAGTTAGTAACTGCAGTCTTTGTCTAACAAACACGCTCACTGCTACTCTCCTACTTGCTGCGAGAGAAGAAGAGAGATTATACATTATTTATTCCTGTTTGGTATTAAACCTACAGCACCAGCTGAGCAAAAACAAACCCAGAAGTAATATTTATGTATTTATGTATCAGTCCAACAGCGTGGATGTCTTCAAATTCATCTAGCTGAATATGCATGTGTAATCTCTTTATACTTACATATGTACCTTGGTTATTGCAGTGATCTGTCTTCTCCAGCATTCATCTTCCTCTACCCTGTGTGTGTAGTGTGTGTGTGTGTGTGTGCGAGCGTGCTGTACTGGATAACTATGTAATATATGTTATTTTGCAACAGCATGAGTAAATAAGTTGCGAGCATATGAACACTATGTTAGAGCTACCTGATGTATAGTTTAATAAGCTGCGATATAAATATTTTAAGGAATACATATTACTCTAACAAGCACATGGAATTTGTCAGCACAAACACACACACACACACACACACACAAACTGAACAACATATTTGTGAGCGAATAGGGGTAATCTACCATCAGTACTGGTGTGCACTTATATGCTTATCATCAGCAAGGATGTGTTTAGACCACTTAGTTTCCATAGATTGGCATAAATCCTATTTAATTGCATTGGATAATCCTAATACGAATCTGGAGCTGGGTGAAGCTGGGCCAGGTTTAACTTTTTAATCAGACATTCTAATTTGCAAACCAAAGGTTTATAGCCCATGGGCCAAATACAAATTGTGAAACTGTAAAAAGTATTGTGTTTTGACAATACCAACCGCAATGCAAGCACAATATGCACTGTATATACGGTTTAAAATAATTATACTAATAATAACATTTTATTTATTGAGTACTTTTTAAAAGCCATGATATAATGGTTCAAATGGAAACAGATGAAATGATAAAAATAAAAAAGAAGAAAAAAACATTTTAAAGAATTAAAAAAAAAAAAAAAAGTGATGTATAAACAGGAAAGGTTCTCTAATACAAATGTGTTTTCTGAAGGGCTTAATGGAGTTCACAGACTCAGCAGACCTGATTTCCTAGGGGCAGGCTGTTGCAGAGCCCCGTGGCCCTGATTGAAAATGCTCTGTCCCCTTCAGATTTCAGCCGGGCCTCTGGAAAAAGCAATAGACCTCTTGCTGAGGACCTGAGAGTATGTACTAAAAGATATAGCAGGGAGAGAGGCCAATAATAATAATAATAATAATAATAATAATAATAATAATAATAATAATAATAATAATGCAAAAGACATTAAAATAAACTCACTTTAAACATGTACCCATCAACGTTTACTTCAAGGACACACACACACACACACACACACACACACACACACACACACACACACACACACACACACACACACAGTCTGTAAGCCATTAGAATGATGCACTTCCTTACTTAATGACAGAAAGAATGTCAGGGAGCTGAATAAGAATTTGTCAGTCAACATAATATCAGACATGTGCAAACAAATCAAGATGTTTTGGGATCACTTTTTACTAATGAATGAGGATTTGAAATTACCATTTTATTTGGGGATGCGTGGCTGCAAGAACACGTAGCAAGAGCTAAATCTGCTCATGGAACCAGAACGACCATTCTAATACAATAAAAAAACATAGGGGCTATTTTCCATGTAGTTCAAATAATGCCTCTTACATAACAGAGCACATCAGCTGTCATTCAATTTACGGGATGTGATGATTTCTCCAGGTCTTTGTGTGCAGTGATTGGCTTAATTATAACAGTGCTCTGAAAAGGGAGAGTCACTCTAATATCCTGCCTTTTACAGTCCAGAGGCCACTGTTCCCCATTTGGAAATGTTAAAAAGAAACTAGTGAAATCAAAAGGAGTGACACATAGGCTGAGAAACTGAATAGGAGAGAGGGAGAGAGAGAGACAGAAAAGACGAAGCTCACGCCACAGAGTGGCCGCAGCTAGCCGTGGAGACGCAGTGAGCAAAGCTCCTTCTTCGTGTTGTTACAGAGTAATTCAGCAGTAAAATGTGAATGTTGCTCTTTCAGAGAAACTGACAACGATCCGGAATGCTGAATAAGTAGAGGCTAGACCGTCTGCTCTGCTTTGGTATTTTTCTGTATGAAAGCGATTCATTTTGTCACCTATTCGCTCCCGTTCAGCCACGTGAGTGTCAGTGAGGTCCAGAAGTGACGTGGACAGGGGTCCGCCCTTCTGTCAGTCACATTCCCATAACTCCTCTGACCTTCGCCGCTGCGGTGGGTGCGTGGTTTTCAAAGCAGCACAGAAAGAGTAGCCGCCATGACTGTACTGTACATAACAGCATTAGTAGAGAAGTCAACCACAGGTCTGAAACATCAGCTCACCAGGTTTAACATTATGTTGGGGTCGACCTTTGTGGACCTCGTTGGATAAATGTGGAGCAGCTGAACACATCCCTGTTTGGATTTTGGGTCATTTGTACATGAACTCCCCCTGACTGTCTCTGCTACTGATTGCAAAGAGAAAGCGTGTGTGTGTGTGTGTGTGTGTGTGTCTGTATAACAGCTAAGGTTATAGTGTTAAGCAGCTTAGAAATGCCAAATGGATTAAGTGTTTTGTTGACACATAGTAAAGTAATCTGGTTAGCAAAGACGAAATACATCCCTCTTCCTCTCTGACCGTCTATTTGCTTCCATCTGTCCTATTCACGTTTTTCTTTTTTATTATATTTTTCTCAATTCCATCACATTGGGTCTTTCTCCCTGTCCCAGTTCATCCCTTTGACCGTCTTCTCCTTATGCACCGTCGCCATGCCACATTTAGACATAAAGACTTTGGGCAGGGGAGGTCAGCGAATATATTTTAAGCTTCTTACTGTGGCCCAAAACTAGACATCTGTCTGTTGTCCCTCTGGTGTAATTATTGTCTTTTTGTCATATGCATCTGTTGTTGGGTTCACATGTGCTGGACATTGTATCACCACTACAGTCTCATCTCATGTCACATCCTCGTTTTAGCTTTGCTCCACTGACTGAGGTTTTCCCTTGGTGGGATTTTACTGTTTTGTAATTAGCTACACAGCTTCTGTTTATTCAAAAAGAGCAAGAAATGTAAAAGGCATCGCCCTCCGTGCGTCTAAGGACTTCTTCAAGGGAAGACTCACCTGTCTCAGTGTGTTTAGGACGGCTAATGTGAACGTATCTTCCCTTTTTCTGTCCCTGTAGTTGAGATCACTCATATCAGGTAACTGTGGAAGCGGCAGCTGGACACCCATGGGTCCAGACACCACAAAACATTTACATCTGCCAAGTGTGTGTGAGTGTGCGTGTGTTTGTTCGTGTTTCCGCCGGGGAGCTAGCCAGACATTTCTGGTCTAATATTTCCTCTCAGGAGAACAAACAATGCAGAGAGCCTTCTCCCTTTCCTGCTCCGCTTTTATTTGTGACTTTCCCTGCTTCTCATCTGAATGACTTTATCCAGTGAACTGCTTTGTGTTTTCTTCTCCTCTTCTCCCATTCTATTTCCCCTCCGTTGTCTGTCCTTTCTCTCGCTAACCGTTGCAACAAAGCCGCTGATAGAATCACAGAAGCTGGTTTAAGTTACTGTACACACTCAGACTCGTGCACGCACCCCTTGCACACTCAATTTCTGCTGCGAACCAGGGTCAGTATCAAGGGCTGGAGCGACAATAGGTGTCTCGGCGGAGGCGATGAATCGTCTGCCGTTTACAATGCAATAACTGAAGTATCAGCTCCAGAGGGTGAAGAGCAGCACAAGAGAAGAGGCGACGGTGAGGTGGCTGCTGAATATCGTCTCCCCACGTTTGCTCTCAGCGTGGCTCAATACCTAATTGAATGCAGAGAAGCTAAGGATGAAAGTTAATTCAACAGGTTTATGTTGTTGGGTCTGAGTTTATTTCCTAAATGTAAATATATTTGGTAGGGCTGTTTACGTATTTATACAAATATGTATAAATATATGAGGAACCAAGAAGCCCCTTGAACTGAACATCAGGATTTAATTGGCACAGTGGGGCTTGAATGTCCCCTGGATCTGAAGACATGTTTGGATTAAATTTCAGCTTTGTGCTCTTTTTATGCACATCACAAGAGAACAGTCACCATGTTGTTCTTTTTAGCTTACTGCTGCAGACCCATGTGATGTTTGAAAGGAAAAAGACATTGAAAATGCCAGAAAGAAAGAAATGGCTGTCTCCGATGCAGGTACGCGCTGCTGAGCGCTGTCGTGCTACTCAGTGTGCGTTTTCAAATGAAGTTTCATTCCCCTTTCTCATTCATCCCTCCAACGTACTAACTTTGAACTTTGGGTTAGTTTTCTACCCATTTTTAAACATCAATAACAAAAACGCTCATACCAGCTTGAGCGTTAGGACTTGCTGCAGCATACTGATGCAGTCTGAATGAATTCTGCACACGTGCTGTATTCTCAGGGTGTATTCAAGAGTGAATGCTGCTAAAGTCTTCTATGTTGAACTCCAAAATCCTCCAACCTTTAGCTATTGATACTGTAAATTTGGTTATAGTTATATAGTTACGGCTATCATTTCCATAGGTGGTGCCCCCAGTTTTGGCTAACAGAATATCAGTATGCCGAAGATAATTCTGATATTCTGAGAGTCAAAACCGATTCATTGCCCTAAACAATATGGTGCCCTTTAAATCCATTTTAATTCAACATGCACAAAGTGTTAAAAACACTGGCTCTACTGTTTTTTGAAGTATCCTCTTTTATGACATTCATTATTTAACCATTAACTGAGGTGCGTTCATGTCAACGCATATTTTACACCACACATAGCAGCAGCATGTCTTTGTAGCACTTCTGTGAAAACACAAACTTTTGTCCAATAATTGTCCAAAACTGAACGCAAGGTGACACAGCAAGGTGCAGACCGGAATGAGCTTCAAATTCACACCCAACCGTCCGTCAGTACACAACGCTGTGTCCACCAGATGTTTGCCGCCAGCTTGGTGCTGATTACCGCTGATATAAACGCTCAAAAACTATGAGTGACCATGTGTTAGCGTTTGAACCACTTGATCTCCACACTTGCACACTTATAAATGAGAGCTAACACACGCACGCACGCATGCATGCATGCACGCGATTAAACACACACACACACACACACACACACACACACACACACACACACACACAGCTGCATTTTAAAGAGTCAATTAGCCTTTGAAAACTTGACGACTACTCACTTTTAGAGATGGGAAGTTTATCCTCCAGAGCTCTGACATCCACAGCATAATGCCATTTAATAAAAACATTAGCAAACTTAATATAGGAAATACAATGATTCAGCACTTTATCTCACAGTTAATTACAACTTCACATCTCTTAATAAAAACCCATTGTGTGTGTGTGTGTGTGTGTGTGTGTGTTGTGCCTAGCTTAATGAAAATACTGTGAATTTCTGAGTGTGTGTGTGTGAAATCAAAAACAAGTCTGTTATTAAGTATGAAACCCACACCTGTTAGGGAAAACTACCCTGAGGATAATGAATATGCTTCACGTCCTGTACACACACACACACACACACACACACACACACACACACACACACACACACACACACACATTTACAGGCACACAAAGAAGTACCTGAAAAGATATTTGCACATGTACCTGTACATTGTTTTTGTGTACGCTGGCGCTGAAACACACATATGTATGTGTATGCACTAAAAGGACAAAAAAGAAATGACTGCTCAGCTAAATCGAGATCATTAATTAAATTTAATTAGCAAGACATTCTTTTGTGCTTTGCTGCCCACAACTACTGCACCCAATTGCCACCACCAGACAGGACACTGAGAGAGGGTGTACACATACAGTAATGATGTAAACGTGACAGATTTACACCTTTTATCCCCCCACCCCACACCCAAAAAAAAAAAAAACTTTATTCCATGATGTTAAAATAATAAAAGCCCAAATGAAATATGTTAAATATACTACATAGCTGAATATTGTCACAAAAACTACAGCACTTTTTATTCTAGTAAAAGCCTTTACGGCTTTACAGCACAACAATGTACACACACCTTTAATGAAGGCAACTGGTTCCAATACACCAGCAGATATTCACAGCCCAGAACATTCTGTCACTGAACATTGCTAAGAATTCTTCATTAGTTGTAGGACCAAATGGTAAATGGCCTGCGTATAATGAATTATCTAAATGATATTCAGTCGTATTTTCTTCTATACTAAATATTTTATGTTTGATCCAGGTCTGCTCTGAATTATTACTATTATATTATATTTGTTTGCTACCTGTAGTGTAAAATAATATTAATTTAAAAAAAAATCTGTATTGTCTGCCATCACTTAACAACACTTTAGCGCAGAGTGAAGCACACAGTTTTCCCACCGCGTTGGACAATACAGAGACAAAGTGCAGTATTTTCTGTCCATCATAATTATTCATTTACCTAATGAATAATCTAATTTCCTATGTGTTACATAAATTCTTTATAAAAAAAAAAAAACCTCATGCGAGTGTAAAATCTTTTTTTTGTGGTATTGTTACAAGTGTTGGAGAATCTTTTCACTTTCGTCACATTTCACATTCCTCACATTCTCTCCCTCTCACACACACACACATACACGCACACACACACACACACACACACACACCACAAACACCTGCAGAGTCTCAGCAGGACGTGAAGGCTGCATCACATGGCTGATTTTCCTTTTTGCTGGAAGAAACGGAGGTCAGGATTTACTCGTGAAAATGTCTAATTTGTTTGATCAAATATAAGAGAAGGCAATATAAGAGCAAACACTCGTGTCCTGTGGAACCATAAACCTTAAAGACAGAGGAAACACCTACATTTCAATTTAGAACAAGTCATTTGTTCTTTTAGTTTTGATGAAGAATTGAATCTGTATTAAAAACTGATTCCAGAATGATATTTTTTCTCGGACCATAGCTGTGTCTTATCAGTGTCAAGACAGGCCCCGGGAGACTCAGAGAGAAACTTGAAAATAAATGAGTATTCAGACACTCTGGATTAGTGTTAGAGCCGCAGCTGGATATTGTGTGTTCTTATCCTTTCAAAAATGAAAATGATTTACAATCATGTTTGCTCACTTTCAAAAGACCACGATCAAGACGGAATAGTTAGAAATCACTCAGAATGAGTAAATGTAAAAGAGGGTCTTGGTGAAGAAGTCGCCAGTCAGTAGTAGAAAAATCTATCATGGACCGCTTCTTGAAATTTAAGAAATACAAACGGTGAAAAATACCTTCTGTCGGAGAGGGAGAGAGAGAGGGAGAGAAATCCAGATACATACAGAAAGAAGTTAAGAGGATGTCCTACCATTGTCGCTGTCTGACTTGTTCTCATGCTCCGTGTCGGTAAGAGTCAGCACTGAGTTGGAGCGGCTGGACAGGCAAGAACTCCTCCCTGACGATTTACCCAGACCGCCGCGGCCCCACAGCCGCATGGCGCGCTCTGGTGACATCACAGCCTGACTATCGGTATCGAGGTCCTGGGTGGTGCCAACTGCGAAGCCGCGGTGAGGGAGGCCCATCTCGGAGCAGAACGCCAGGCCACGACGCGACGGCGGCTCGCAGATTCCCAGCTGACGAAGACTGAAGTGCTGACCTGAAACAGATGGAGATTTTGAAATTGTTTTGAAATTTGAATATGCTACTATACATACTGGTGACTATGTAAAAGTACATGTTTTAGGCCAAGTTATTGATATAATATATATATATATATTCATGTTTTATACCAACTTCATAACAAGACATTTCATAAATATATCCATTTACATTTTCCTAGAAACACAATGAAAACTGTGATAGTAAAAGTAACGTCCAAGCTCAAGAAAGGTTGTAGTTTCAAATGATTTTACTTTAAAAAATCACCTATATATTCATGTTCTCTTCTTATAGCTCATTTATATGCAAAGCAATTCATTGTCTGTTTCTAAATTTAGTACTTAAAAAGCCTATCACATTTCCCCGAAGCCAAGGTGACGTTTTCAACTTAACTGTTTTGTCTGGACGACAATCAGTAAACCAAAAATAATGTAAAACAAAATGACAAATTTAATCTTGAATGAAGCAGAGAATTGTTTTGATGATAATATTTGATGTAATTGATTTGTGTCACCCAAAAAAAATGGCCTCACCAGAGGTACAGCACGTCTTGTCTTGCTTTTGAGAGTGTGTGAGCGTGTAGCTAAGAGGTTGGCCAAGTTAAAAGAGGAAAACACACACTGAGAGCAGCTGCAGCCCATAAAGAGCCTGATCACTCTGTCTCCATGAAGAAAAGCCTCAGCTCAGTGTGAAGAGTCAGACCTGACCCAGGTTATGACAAACTGCGGCGATGCTGTCAGGCAGGACAATGACTAAAAAGAAAATCAATGAATAGAAAATCTACAATAAAAAAACAAACAAAAAAACATTATTATTTCTTTGAGACAATATTAAAGGCAAAAAAAAATGACAACTCTAGTTATGGAAAATAAGAGAAACTGCGCAGACAGACCAGACAGAGAAGGTGAATGCTTGTTGACTAGATCCCCTAAATCTCATTTAGTCATTACAGGAGACGAGACAGATTACAAGAGCTTTAAGGCTGGAGACTATTGTCGCATTAGGATGTACACATTTTATAGGAATTTAATGGTTTGTACATGATGCACACAGATTATCTTAAACCATTTGCTCAGATATTAATTATATAAGATAATAACACACTTTTTCAAATAGAGGTTAAATGATCAATTTGACTCATCGAAGACAAATCTAAAAACATGGAATATCTTATTAGATCAGCATTTTTGTAATTCAGAGAGACATCTCATCTGCAGCTCTACCGGATTATCAGAGGGTTTCAGAGGGACCAGTAATGATCGCTGTCATACCCTCGCTACGGAAGAACCTCCACTATTCAAAGTTTAGCGTCATGATAAGACTCGATATGGTCGATAACAAATAATGAATCTATACAACACTGGATATTAATGTGGACACCTTCATCTAAACAGACATGTTGATCTACTTCCACAAAAATATGCATTCCTGAAAAGTTTTACTTGCATCCTGGGTGTTAATTCATCATTAGGTTTATGTGATCTAAAGATGACATTTTACAAATGTCATGTGTCTGCACATGACTGACATAAAACGTAACTGTGTCACACACATTTGTGTATATACAGTATATTGTTAATGACATTGTAATCACGGTAAAAGAAAACTGGAAATGCGCTGAAATCAGGTTCAAAAACCACATGTGATAATCCTTTCAAATGGAAATGAAAAGAAGACCAATAAATTATCTGCAAAATCTCAGTATGTGCCTCTTCATCTTTAATCAGCAAATGAAAAGGAAATTATAAAAGCTTTCAGTAATTAATGGCACAACAAGAGATAACGAGTCCTGCCATTCAATTAAAAGTTATATTAATTTTAAATGAGCTCCAATTAGGCCAGCAGTGAAAACGAAGGCGATAAGATGATTGAGTAATTATGATTTTTTCACTTCTCAAATATTGAAGTTGCATTAATTGGAGCTGGAGAACAATGGATCCACTCTGTGGTTAAGCATTTTTTTTTCCTTTTGATGTACTATTATTTTGACATTTTCTCTTTCACAAGACTGTGATGTGTTTATATTTAACATACCGCTCCCTTATGTAGCCTGCATCCGTCCATATTTAGACCACTGATCTGTTAGGCAAGTTTAAAAATCCACAACAGGAACAGGACCACGCCTCGCTATCGCACTAATTCAACCACCTACGCCTCATTCAATTCCTCCAATCCAACCACCCACGCTTCACTCATTCCATCCACCTGTGCCTCCCCCAAACACTATTTCTCCACTCTTTCGGCCCAGTAACAGCACTGTGGCCTCACCGCAAGAAGTTCCTGAGTTCAGACCTAGCAGCTCCAGCCACCAAACCCTAAACGACCTCCTTCTTCCCTCCATCCTCGACCTCTCCATCCCTCTTCTCTCGACCCCTTCATCCTTCTCCCCCCATCATAAATACTCCTCATTATCCGAATAAACCGTCTTTTTATAGCTCACATTGGCGTGGTCTTTGTTAATGCCCAGAACATTATACCGTGTGTTCCAACACTATTTAGTTTTGGAACACACGGTCCTGAGTCATGTGGTTTTCAGCGTGCGCAGATAACAGATGAGTTAAGGGCAGCATGTATGTCAGCGCATGTGTGTGCACGGACTCTCACCTTGTCTGTAATCATCCTGTTCACGATGAACCATGTCCTTGTGTCCCTTGGTCGTCCCGTACAATAACCTGTCAAAAAGGACAGAGGTCATCAGTTGTGTCGAACTATAATAAAGGAAAACTCTTCAGTATAAATCCAGTGCAACTCACTGCACGCCTTTGTTTTGTCCTTTTGTTGGGTTCACAGGTACCAAATCAATTTCAAGCACAATCAGGGATCCAACAGGACAGGGGTTGTCAAAGAATACAGTAAAAACAATGCCAAGGCTGATCAACACCACAGACGTCTTACTCAGTAACCGTTACATCTCAGGGCTGCTTCAGCTAATCCATTAATAGAAAAAGTAGCAATCTCAGGTGCACTGTGGTTGAGCGATGTAAAACTCCACTGAATGGGAAGATTTGGTACAAAACAGTGTAGAGGCCACAGGGTAAAATTACAGTTACTGTAAGCAATCTGAGAAGATAGCCAACAACAGCTGCTCAGCTGCTATTAATCATTCTATTGTGCCAGACATATTATAGTCATTGTGCAACATGTGGTAGGAAAAATAACACTGATTACACCATCAATATTTAGATAAATATATGTATAAAAAATAGACAGCAAAAGTGGACGATTCCTGGTCAGCCATGGCAAAGAAAGCTTCATAGTTAAAAAGTACTTGGGACGTCAAATCCAGCTGTGTTTAGAAAAGTAAAACAGTCTGCTGGAGTTTTCACTTTCTTCTCTTTCTTCAATATTACAACACAGTTATACACATTTATAGTCAGGACCATCTGCTTTTATGTCATTTGCATACATACCAAACAGTTAATTAACGCACAACAAAAACAAGAAGGGTGCCTGGCTCACAAACATAAAACCACAACGAGGGAAGCAAAACATTTGTGGTCGGGTGTCTTAGGGCTAAAGTCTGATGGTATTGGTTTGAAAAAAAAACAACATTATATTCAAAACACGTCATTTGATTTGATTTATTCAAGAACACATTCATTTTGCACTGTGTGGTCGCTCTGTTATTCCGGCATAATGCATGTGCCCTACTGATTCTGACTGGATAATCAAGGGTTGTTGGTAAAAATATAGCACTCTGGTGAAATAAATTTTCATTCACTGAGAATGAAGCAGACCCGGTGGGGCTCAGTCATTTAAAGAAAAACTCCAATAAACGTCCAGTAGTTTTATTTTAAAAAATTAAAATTACGCAACTCAAGTGCTCTGTGGCAATCTTCAGATCGAGACTAAATTAATTAATTGACTATCAATTTGCCTTTTCCAAGGGTGGTGCCGAGGTGAATTTAACATGAGTTTGATAGTGATTTCTTCTGATAGCCGGAGGTGAGCGTGAATTTGCTACTTCCTCTTACCAAAATTATGCATTTTGCTCTAATGATTTTAATGCCTTCTAAACCACAAGATCCGTTTCATTTATATATATATATATATATATATATATATATACATATATATATATATATATATATATATGTATATATATATATATATATATATATATACATATATATATATATATATATATATATATATATATATATATATATATATATATACATTATATATATATATATATATATATATATATATATATATATATATATATATATATATATATATATATATATATATATATATATATATATTTTCTCCCAGGTAAACAAAAACAGTAACTAGACTTATCAGCAGAGATGGTACAGTACCAAACCTACTGTAGATCACACACACACACACACACACACACACAATGTGACACAGATGTAATATTACCCACTGTGTTAGACACAAAGGAACACTTGTAACGTGTGTAATCGGAGTTCTAACCTGGTCTGGTCTTGATGCTGGTCGAAAGCCTTGAGGGTTTCACTGGAGGAGTAGGACTTCTGAGTGGGGACCCGGAGTCCCTGGGAGCCAATAGCACAGTCTTCACTGTCCCCTGATGAACCTAGCACAGATAGATACACACACCTGTGACCAGACAAAAACCTGAAAGCCTTAAAAACATCTTGTTAAGATCCAGCTCGTGGTTGGATTGATTATTAATCATTTCCATTTCTGTTCATATAATATTCACAGACATATACAGGTTCATTCTGTATTAAAAGACCTGAGAGGTTTCATTACAGTACTTCTTTGCATTGATGTGATCTCACAATCCTCACATGTCCCAAATTAAAGTCATACCTCAGATTTCAGTACAGGACGGTGTTGGAGTGGAGTCTGATGGGAGATCAGTCAGGGTACCAATATCTTTTCACTCCTAAACTCACATAATGGGCCTGACACTCTAAACACACATTGTGTGTGTGTGTGTGTGTGTGCCCATTTTACAGCAGTCACGGGAGAAACACACCGATGCTACAAGCAAGGAAAGCATCACGTATCATTACACCTTTAAAAAAAACATGCTGTAAAGAGCTCTACACCTTGGACCTGTGGCCCTATGTTCTGTCTTAATGGGGTCTTTAAAGAGAATCATATCTCAGTAACTCTCTCCGTCAGTGCAGGAAAAGCTGGAGACGCTGATCACCTGCAGATGTGGAGCCCCACAGGAACGCATCAGCTTCATGACTCTTGTACTATAAACCAACAACAGTGTGGCCTCTCCCAACCAAATCTCAGACGAGAAAGAGGAGGAACTGCAAATTTGCTTAGAATGTCAATGAGTTTTTTGCCAGTTGTGTTTTTGGAGCTACCCAAGATACCAACACAGCTTTACACATGGTTTGTCAGTGGGAGGCTCTCGTGATAATCATAGCAGCTGTAGAGTCTACTGGAAGCTTCAATATAAGATTGTCATTAAAATCTGTTAATCCTTAAATTTAAAGGATCTCTGAATGCAAACAGGATGGCTGACTCACTCACTGCCTGACTCAACTACTGAATGAACAAAGACACAAATAAGTGAGCAAAAAAAAAAGAAAAAAAGAATGAAGGATCAAGCTAACTGAGCCGTCTCACCGGTGTAGGGTCCCTCCTTGTCCTTGCGGCTCTTGGAGAGTGAGCAGTATGGACGTCGCTCTTTCACTTCCATAATGCTTCTGCTTGTGCTGCTGGCAAACATACAGGCATGCTGATGTTCAGCCGCATAGACAGAAAGATGGACAGACAGACAGAGAGAGAGAGAAAGACTCACAGAGGTTTAGGACAAAGACAGAGAGAGAGAGAGAGAGAGACAGAGAGTGACGGGTTGTTGGACTCCACCTGCAAACACACAGAGACAAAAAGAGTCAGTGAAAGGGTCAAAGAATGCCCCAGTGGCGGTTGTATTTTAAACATTGCCGTACGCTAATCCACAAAAGTGTATACAGTATGTGTTCCTGTGGTGACTTGATTCAAAAATCACCATCTACAGTGTTTACTGGATGCATTTTTGTGTGATCCGCACTGAAACTCTCATGAGCAGCAACATGCTCAGTTGTTCCGTTCGCTCTTGTTTGTTATTTTGGATACCAAAGAGACACATTCTGCGCTGTGCACGTCCAGGGTGTTCACAAAAAAGGTTCACACAAGCCGTGTTTCCATCTGTCGTTTTATGCAAATTTTGAAGTATCGCATTAGAAAAGGTTGATGGAAACGACAAAATTCCACGACAAAAAAATATTTTATGTTACGTTTGCGTTTTTACGCTCGCTTCAGGTGGTTTTTGCCTTTGTCGAAAAAGAGTTAATGCGCTAAATGGGAGAGGGAAACGCTTTTGCTGAATAAGTTCTGATGTAGCGAACTTTTAACTCAGGTATGATCAGCTGTTGCCGCTGTCGGCGTCTTGCTGGATATTCCCATAACATGCAGAGACATGGCTGGTGGCAACTTCCCCAGGACCTCTCTCCATTTGCTAAGCTCAAAGGCCATCAGGTCCCTGCAACTGTTTTTTCTCTCTGGTTTGGAACCCATAGGTCTTGTTTGTTCCAGACATGTGTAACGTCAACTACTGATGTAACTACACTTGCCGTAGCCTGAGGAGAGTTCAATCTCGAAACAGGTTGCACCATTTTCTGACTGAACGACATGTTTCTTTGCAATGTTATGCAATGTTCCGCAACGGGCTTCGAGGTATGTTTTCTCCTGTTTGGTGGGCGTGGAACAGGTGCTACCAAATCAGCTGAGACAAGTTTGTAAACACACGGCATTAAAAAAGAACACAACAGGGTGTTGGTTTCAACTGAAAAAAAACAACTGTTTTGCTAATGGAAACGCACCTATTTCACATTTACTTTTTTTATTTGCGATATTTCAAAAGTCTGCTTAAAATCCGCACGACAATTAGATGGAAACTTGGCCACAGACAGTGACAAAGATGCAGACAGGCAAATTCACTTTTCACTCAGGTTAGATAAACATTGATTTGTTTAACCAGACATCATACGTTCACATGTAATGTTGTCTGTCTCTATACATGTGGTTCAACAATTCTTCCCCTGTGAAGTGATTCTTCATTCACAATTTTAATGTAGTTTTAATGTAATGTGATTCTAAACAGCAAAGCCAGCTCAAAGATTTTCATTAGTATGGAAGTCACAAAGCTACCCCTTTTGCCCTCTAATGTAAATCACGTGTACCTGCATGCATAGCTGCTCCTACATCTGTTTCCATTCATCACAGCATGCTCGAACACTCAACTCTTAATTGTCCCTGTATCACGTAAATGCATCCTTCTGAATGTAAATGAATCATCACCTCACTGTAACACTTGATAACAGCCTGTTTCATTCCCTCATTTTAACCTGTCTTTACGATCTCAGGCTGTCACTGTCGCTTGCTTCAGGGGAGTTCTCCTCTGCAGTGCTGAAGAGTCGACGATTTACAAGCAGTGTTCCTCAGGAATGCATTCATATTTTCTACCACTGCAACACAGTTTACTTCGTCCTGATCAAATGTGCAAAAACTTACTTTCCCATAAATTTAGGAGCAAATGCAGAAAATAATTGAATTAAAATACCCCTATGTTTTACAAGCGCATCCTAGAAGTGGCTAAAAGGAAATTCTGAAAATGCATAGCTGTGAATGAACTTTAAATTAAAATACAGAGTTACTTGGTTGTAAAAGTCTATAAAATCTTAGTTTGTTGTCCCCTAATCACTTTTTTTTCACATCTACAGAGAAATTGACTTAGCTGATAAAATCAGACCTTAGAAATAGACATGTTTTCCTCATTTTCACGTGGCTGTTGAGTTCATGATGTTAATGCATGTACCTTAATTGTGCCATCTGGCATTTAATGTATGTAAACAGAAACACAAGTGAGTGGAGTGGAGCGGCAGCACGTTGCTCTTCCCATATAAAACAGTCTGCAATCACTCCACTCTCTGCTGCTCCCTGATCCCTCTCTGCTTACAGAAAATCAGCACCAGCCCTCTCCATAGAAAATATGGTGAACTTCCCTTTAGTTGCATTATACAACACAGAGATAATAAAAATTGGTGAAGAGAGGCAAACAATAATCAGTTCTCAGTTGGTTGGTTAAGTATTTTATCAAGCAAAGACATCAAACATTTTTATGCTGGTTTGAGGATTTGCTTTTTTCCTAAATTTCATATCATAGTAAATTGAATATCTTTGGGTATGGGACTGTATGTCAGACAAAAACAAATGGCATGAAACATCACCTTTGTATGATGGTGTATTAGGGCCATTGCAGCTAAGAATAAATAAATTACTGGGGGTGGGGGGGTAACACTCCAGAGATTAAAGTTGTTAGAAAAATACTTGGATATTTTCTGATATTAAAGTGTTGAATTTGTGAGAAAAAGACTTCTCTTAGATTTAAAGTCATAAATTTATGAGATAGTGTAGTTAATGAGTGTCCACAGGCCTTTCCACACTGACGCAGGGTTGCTGGCTGTGAAGCTGTTTTCTAGCTTTACAGCATAGCTCCTCTTAAGTGCTTTGACCTCTTTAGTCAGTGTGTTCCTGGCCTGGTTACTTCTAAAGGCCTCCTCATTGGCCGGACCAAGCTGCCTGAGTTTTGCTGTGAACCTGGGGTTTTGGTTGTTGTATATGTGGAAGGTTTTAGTCTGCACACACGTCCTCACAAAAACTGATGTAAGATGTCACAGTGTCGGGTAGTTCAGGTCAGGTCAGTGGCTGCAGCCACAAAAAATGCCGTTTTCCCATTCCCACCGGTGCCAGCTCAACTCGCCTCGACTCGCCTCGACCCGCCATCCTCCGTTTTCCATTCCAGATAGTACTCAGTTATAGTATGCCACATGCAACGCCACCTCCAGCTGCTGTGACCTAATGTTCAATGTGACACACACATCAGCGACCCACATACAGCTGTCTCTTGATTTAAGTTAAAACTTTTCAACATTACTCAGAATGTAAGGACAGATAATCATGGCCGTGGGAAGAGTTTTTAAGTTGGGGGTGCTGTAGTGAGAGGTGCATTTTGTGCATGTCAGGTAGACAAGTCTAAGTCTAATAACACAGTAAACACACACTAATAAGAATCAAACATATTTATACCAGTCTTCTAACTACCAGACACTGTTGCACACAGCAAACACGAACATACAAAGCGGCAGCTCATAATAAACCAAACGCTTTCCCTTGAGCAGGGTGCGCCTGTTTCATTACTCCAAATGCGGCTTGGTGCTCAGGAGCTGAGTAGATAAAGTCCTTCATAAGGGAATTGATGTCCAAAGCGTTCAAAATGTAAATCCACCACCAGTGCTTGCAGCATTGCATGGAGGAGCGGCGGGCTTTTGAGGGTTGATACCGCAGTTCTTAGTGGACTCTGAGACAAAACTAGCGGGCCTACTAGGTGCTGGTGAAGAGCTGATCGGTGTCAGGATGCTTTCCTGTACTCTCTGGACTTCCATCGTGCTCTTTTTAGAAGCTGGTGTACCAAAGAAATTCAAAATCTGTGCCATTATGATACCTAGCTACCTTCACTGATGCAACGTCTACACTAGCTAAGCTATAGTAGGCTCCGCGACCTCTGTTGACAATGATGCTTTGCATTATTTTAATAATTAATAATTATTCAGTTTTGCTCAAAACTTCCTCATGCATAATCTTCGTAGGCAAATAACAACCATGAGCAATTAAAAAAAATGTTTTAATACTTGAAAAATGGTGCTCTGTGTGACGTGGGACCAGAGGGCTCTGTGTGAGTGGACAGTTGGCCGGCCTGACGACCTCCTTCCGCAGGATGGTGCAGGCTTCCCCCGCCGCCACTTGTGGAGCCCCTCAACTCCGAAAACTTTTTTGTTCTTAACAGTTAACAGTTAACTTTTCGTAAAACTGTCAATATTTGAAATCTACATAGTTTTCTCACCTCAAAATGTCTCAGAAGTGGATTTAATGATGAAATAACGTATGAAAATTGTAAAATATAAAACTTTCTGTTGCTCGCGCCGATGATGATGCAGTAAATAGCGACAATTGACTTTGGCCAATCGGAAGTCTGCTGTGTTTTCGCGTCACATTTTAGTATCGCCTCAGCTTGCTTGGAACCTCAGCGGAGGTGATACGAAAAAAAGTACCTAGTAGCAGGTACAGCTTTTCCACAATAGAAAACCAAAAAAAGGTCAAGCTGGTACCACGCAGTGGAAAAGGGGCTAAACACTCCTGTCAGTACGGTCAAAACAGGCCTGTAAATCCAGCTTTGACTCGCTAGTCCATCTACATCTGCTTCTACATTTACTGCATTTAGCCAAAGTGCTAGCTGGCCTGTCTGCTCTTTAATAACTAACATTACTTTTTATGTTTCATCAGATGCTCAGCAATGTCAACACAGCTACATGTATTGGATGATAACGAAATGGTTAGTGAGGTAGACTGAACATTACAACGAGTTTGTGTCCCCACTTTATGTCCGTGGGTGAGTCATTAAACGTTACCTTACACACATATGCTGGCTGGAACTGCTGGAATAATGTTGTGTGGCTCAACACACTTCTCTCTTTCGTATGAGCTCCTCATTTTTGCTTACATGGTTTTATTCCTCCTGTTCAGTATTACCCAGACATAATACTGGTGGTAAACAGGATAATAATGCGGGTCGCGTTAGCTTAAGTAATACAACTTTGCACCGGATAACGTTAGCAACTGATTGGCATTAGCCGGCAAGCTAACATGACTCTCTCCGTGACTTTCTGATGTGACTGATTTTACCCGACATCATCTGAATCTCGTTCGGCCTGACAGGCTTCAGCACATAAACCTTTATTGTTGTTTATTTTTTATTCTTAAATGGAGTTTATGTTGAAGTCTGTGTTGTGCTGGGAACCTGTTTGTGGTGTTAGTGGACTGCATGTTGTTAGCTGCGGTGTTGTTGCTGTAGTCGAGGAGAGGCTCAGGAGCGTGCACAGAGCTACATCCTGACCCGGTGTCCTCTCATAAGTGGCTGATGGAAGCAACAGAGAAAACAGGCGTGTGCTTCATTTCTAAGTGAGGTTAGAGCCCAGTGACAATAAGGAAGTGAAAACTTTATTTATTAATAAGACAATACAAGACAAGTCTGCCCTGACTCTTGTCTTGTATTATTAATAACTGGGAAAAAAAACACAATTTCATTTCACAGAAGTTTTTTTCTTGAAAATTTACAGATTTTCTCAGAATAGTTCTGCCCTCCCCGACTGAATAGTTGTTGGTTTTCATGCTCCAATGGTCCCAATATGTTGTACCTTTGACTTCTAGAGACAAATGAAATTTATTTCACTATTTTCAACTGATTAATTGATAAATATCATTAATTAGCGTCATTATCGTACAGTATTGTCCTTGGAACCAGACAAATCTTGTGAGCTAATGTTTCATTTGCTCTTCCAGATAAATCTGGCTCCCCTCCCATACAGACTGATTTCTACCCGCAGTGGATCCGGCCCGGCCAATCACAATCATTTATCTAATATGGGCGGGTTTGATACGATGAATGACTGAGGCACCATTGAGACATTTTTGTTGCTATTTTATTGTCAGTATTAAACAAACTGGGTGGTATGTTTTCTCTAAAAAAAGAACAAACATGTGCTTTTAAACTTGTTAAAGGGGTGGTATTATGCTTTTTGGCTTTTGCCTTTATTGAGTTATATATCTTTTTTGTGCATGTAACAGGTTTGCATAGTGAAAAAGCCCAAAGTCCAGCCCAAAGGAGTTTCCATCTCCCACAGAAAGCTGTGCTCTGAACCGCTTGAAAACAGCTCATTTGTAGTCCAACTCTTCACTTCCTTGACTTGTGACATCACAATACAAACGCGTCATTAAGCTTGCCAAGGCTGGTGGGGTCAGGCCACGCCCTCAAACCAAGCTAGTCTGAGCGGAGGCCCTTTGGCTCGACTCGCCTTTGTTTGGGTTTCCATTGTAGAAAAGTTGGACCTGTACCTGCTTCCAGGTACTTTTTTCTATCACCTCACCTCCGTCAAG
The DNA here is from genome assembly GCA_024633595.2 of Lepomis macrochirus. Lineage (NCBI taxonomy): Eukaryota > Metazoa > Chordata > Actinopteri > Centrarchiformes > Centrarchidae > Lepomis > Lepomis macrochirus. Next base: position 2,498,027 of record JALXJV020000003.1, read on the forward strand.
GTTCCAAGCGAGCTGAGGGATACTAAATGTAACGTGAAAACACGACAGACTGCTGATTGGTCAGAGAATTTTCACTATTCACTACATCATCATTGCACATTACAGTTTTCGTATGGAATTTCATCACTAAATCCACTTCTGAGAAGTTCTGAGGTGAGAAATCAGCTGTGTAGATTTCGAATATTGACAGTTTTAGAGAAGTGATGGCAGAACAAAAGTGTGATGAATATTTTCAGAGCTGAGGAGCTCCGCAAGTGGCAGCGGGGGAAGCCTGCGCCAACCCGCGGGAGGAGCGTGTGAGGCCTGCCAGCCGCCCGCTCACAGAGCCCTCTGCTCCCGCCGTCACACAGACCACTGCAGCAACAACGGCAGAGGAAAACACAGCTGGAAGGTTTTCATACCGCTTATCTGTCTTTACATGCTGAGGAAACGTTTTAACCGTAGACTGTATATATTTTAAGAGCTGTGTGGATCGGTGCTGTGTGTGTCGCATTGAACATTACGTCGCGGTCGTTGTGTGTGGCGTCGCTATCTCTGGGTACTATCTGCAATGGAAAACAGAGCAGGGCCGAGTAGAGTCGAGTCTATACGATTTGCGCTATGGAAGCATTTTCGGCAAGGCAGCATAGATCGTCAGAACACCGGCAACAGTTTAAAGTTTAGTCCTGATGGTAAGATGTGGAACAATGATGTTGTGGACTGGTAATAACTTAGACCATCTGTTAGGTTACAGTTGCAGTCTGAGGGCTTTGATTTGGATCACACTACATTGTTTCTTACGACCCGCCCTTCTCTGCTTCTGATTGGCTAGTAGTCCATACCTGGAAAGTGCGCATGTGCAACTACCAACAAAGATATGGTTCAAGTAAGATGCATCACTCTGTAGCTCAAAAGACAACAGACAGGTTAAAAAAGAGGAGCTGCAGCAATGTGCAGTATGAGGAAAATATGGTGTTTTTTGAAAATGAAACCATGTAAACCTGTTCTGGTACAACCCCTAATTAAGATTTTGAACCTGAAAATGAGCATAATACCACCTCTTTAATAGTAAAGATGTGTTTGCTGTACTTTTGACAGAATTTGGTAACTATGCTACATCACATATTTTGTTAGCTCTGAGTGGTTGTATGTCTACCCAATTGCTTCCAGTAGCATTTAAGTTTCCACCTGTTGATAACACCCATTGGAAAATGTAAAATGAACGGAGAAGTTCCAGACTGAGGTGTAAAAATAGACTCCAAATATCACAAATGTATATCCCATGCACTACAAACTAAAAACGAAATGTGTAAAATGATTTGTGCATAATTTTGAGCACTCACAAATGCGTATTCCAGTCCACACAGAAATACCAATTTAAGCATATGTAAAACAGTTTTGCAAATATCACATGAATAAATATAAATATTTTAAGTAGTAAGTAGTAGTACTTCAACTCAACAGATCAGATCATTTTGCTTTCGGAAAGTTTCCTGTGTGTACAAATTTTTGTATTTACAGATTGTTAAATGCCTACACAGGGATCAGGTTACATTTACATACTTATGTTGCTCTTCACACTGAGTTATGAGCAAGATTCTGCGATGGGAGAGTAAGCTGATGGGATGGATCCACAGGCTCGCAGCAGTTCTTTGAGTCGTGCCTGCCTCTTTGGATGCATACAGAGCTGGCAGCTGGTGTCAGTAGGGGGAGAGCTTAACGTGGGTTTTGATATAAAGGACAGTATATCACCTGTTAGCAGCTCAAATACAAAAACATCAGCACTGGCCTGTAAAATCCATCTAGCTCTATTTTGTGTGCCCATTAGAAACCTACGGGTTTTCAGAGAAAATTCTGAATTCACACACAGACAAGAAAGGTTTAAAAATTGACTTGAGAAAGAGAGTCAGTTTGCAGAAACAGACGTAAAGAGAAGTTGAGGAAGGCTGAGAGAAAGGAGGAAGAAAAGCCAGCCAGCAGTGGTCAGACAGCTTTACAAACCATCAACTTAATCTGACACAGAGAGCCTTAAATCCCCTTCCTTCTGGACCTGCATACGTGTGTGTGTGTGCGTATGTTTGTGCATCCTATTCTGTTAATCAGAATTAATCTCATTTTATATAATCTTATTTTTAATTACAGCAGGACAAGAGTACTAGTGACTCAAATCATTCATTTGCCATACCTGCTCATTTCTATTCATACACAGGGGTTGAACCCGGACATCTGAGTCTCCACTTAACCTGACCTACACGCTTTTGGACTGTAGGAGGATTACCAGGAGCACCAGGAAGAAGCCTGCACAAATACATAAAAACAACATGCAAAATATGAAGAAATGCTCGCCATAGAGCCACGATGGTGCCAAGTGCTAATGAGATACATGATATTCATGTATTAACTGCTGATCTGCATTGGGCTGGATAATCATGGTGTGCCATGCCGTGAGCAAGGGCCGTGTTGGCAGGGGGCCCCTGAATGATTCAGAGGAACAGGAGGTGTTCTATATATTTATTTTCTCAGAGCATTTTATTTCTTCCCACAAATCAAACCTGAACAGAAAAGTACTCAATTACATTAACATAAGAGTTCATGTTCATTGGAGTTTTGTGTCATTTCTAAAACCGTGTGTAATGCATAGAATGTTACTCAATGGCAGTATCTGGTCCATCTACACATAAGTGGGATTTTCAACATAAAAAAGCATGAAGCTATGACATACATTCATTCTCAAAATGTTTAACTGATCTTCTGACAAAAAAGTACCTAAAAATGTAGTCCCACCTTCACTGAGTCTGTAATATTAAATATGACTTATCAGTTCCTACAGCTGCTTCTGCATAATGATTTCTCTGATGTAAATTCCTTGAAGAAACATTTGGTTTCTTCATTGATGTATAAATAAAGCACACTCTGTTGGTTCACATCTGAAACCCGAATAGCTAAATAAAATGAAACCAGCATTTCAAGAAATCCACTGATTAAAGTACTGACTTTGCATTGGTATTCAATACATAATAACCTTTTGAAGCCTAAACAGGGTTATGGGTTTTACACAATGTTATATTTTTAACTATATTGATGGGGCATCCTGGGACTTGGTAGAAAACATAAATTGATAGTGTAAAACAACAACAACAACAACAACAAAACACATTTTCATTTTGGATTCCAGTAATATGGGATGGTGTATGCCATTTAAATGTTGTAAATCAGGCTGTTCTGTCTTAACTAACTAAAGGGAGCAATTTATGCTATTAAAGCTCTGACAAATCACAGCAAAGTGAATGAATAAGAAAACAGCACTACTTATATCAGTTAGATGAAGAAAAATAACGGGAAGTTCAGCCGACCTTGTCAGACGCAGCTTGATTTAAAGCTGGAAAAGTCCCACTTTGACCCTGCTCATAACAGGCCCTAAAAGGCTATTTATTTTGATTGTTTCGTTTGCAGCACAGCTGTTCTGGCTCTATACCAGTACCTAAGTGGAAGGACCAAGTTAGAGGTTGATTTCCAGCTTTGGACACTGCATCCAGTTTATTCCAGTCCAAAACAAACCATACAACTGCCATAAATACAACTGCCGAAGGATGAGATTATGCGCGTCTCTGTGTTTGTGGATGACCTGTGTCTGTTTATATTTACATAACTGAGTATGCTCTGAGATAAGTATGTACGGCATGGTGTGTTAATGAGTATTTCAGTGTGTGTGTGTCTTTATGAGTGTGAGAATTATGTGAATGTTTGTGGACACACACTGTCTACACAAAGGAGCTGGAGCTTGGGGGCGTTTTTCTAACAGTTTACCACAGTAGAGCTGTATGCTGCTGATGCTTCTGTTAATCACAGAATACACACATTATGTGCTCAGCGGCATCCCTCCCTCTTTCCTTTTCTCTCATCCCCCAGCCCTCTGAATTCCTCTCTCCACCCTCTCCCTGTCTCCAGCCCCTGCTCTCTTCTCTCAGGCCATGTTCTTTTCTTCAACTCCCCAGACCTGCCATCCTCTTCATGTCCGTCCACCAGACGTCTTCAGACGCTCCGCTCCTTTCCTCATCACCTGACCACCCCACCCGTTCACACACCTGTTTGCACTTCTTGTCAGCTCCGCGGTCATCTGAGCTTCCCCATCCATCACCCACTCACTCACGGGCGAGTTCAATGTCAAAACGCTTTTCGCCCGGTTTGCAACGTTTTCGGATTGAACGACGTGTGTCCTTGCAACGTTGCGCAACATTCCGCAACAAGCTCTGAGGTCAGTTTTCTCCCGTTTGGTGGGTGTGTCACAGGTGTTACCCAATCAGCTACAACAAGTTTGTAAACACAACGGCGTTAAAAAGGCTGTAAAATGCAGTGCGCTTGCGTGGCATTGTCTAGCCCTCTGTTTACCTGACCTGCCTATTTTGGACCGTATTTCCTGATCAGCTTTGGCTTTTCTGCCTGTTCCTTGTCAGGTATGTTCATCATAGCACCTTTTTTTTCTTTTTCACATTGTACTGATGCCATTTGTGTATTATTTAGGTGAAATGTTGAATGCATGGATTATTTCTGCATGCAGAAGCTGTGTATATAGACTTGATTTTTACACAGTAAGACATTGAGACACAGGTGCATAGCAACTTCCTGATGCTCGTTCCCAACAGGTGAGGCTGTGTGCCTCTGACTGTTGTTGTCATAAAATGACTCAGTACAGCGCTGTAAATGATCAACTTTGAAGGGGAAGCTGTTTTTAGCATCTCAGTGAATAGGCAATGCAATATGTGCCCAGTATGTAGAGCCCGTTTTCCCACAGCCTGGACACAACCGCTCTCACCTTCAGTTCTGCCAAGACCAAAACGCCACCTGAAACAAACCAGCTGCTGGCGTACTATTTCACTGTTCATTCTTCTCCTTTACAAAACAACATATTGTGCTAGTTAATGCTCGCTTCTGATGGGATGTCAGCTGGGTTGTAGTGTGTGAATTCTACAAGTCTTCCTACTGCTGTCACTTTTGGTGATGGAGGATAAAGTTAAACTTAACAACAAATATGAAACAACTACAAAGACAACCTAAATAACATTATCTTACCCTGTAAAAACAGAATTTACCAGAAATGAGTTTAACAGAGGGGGATGAGACGAAGTGAAGGAGAATGTTGAGAGGCTAAAGGCTCCAATACACTCTGGAGCGGACGCGCACACGGACAGCTGCGGACCCTGCGGACGCCGACTACTTATACTACTTTGTGGAGTCAGCTTGGCAGATTCGTTCCACACATCTGCAGTAGATTGCTTGGTGCCCTGGTAGCACTAGTCGGCCATAAAAAATGGGAGGCGCGCAGACGTTCGCGAGACCCTACGCGCACCCCTTCTGATGATGATTTTTTCGTCATGCGAAACCTCGCGTACTCACGCACATGCAAAGTGTAATCCTTGCTTAAGGACAGATGGGACAAAGAAAGTACAGACCGAGAAAGAGCGATTAAGAGCAGGGGGATTATTTCCTTTTAAATAGATGAAACTTACACTATAAATACATTTTATGCAGGTTTTTCAATAAATATCTGAAGAATTCATTTGACACAAAAGTAATGGTATTTTCACTCTGCCGGGAGAAGGTGGAAAAAAAGAAAGGAGGATAAGAATGAAAGGGAGCAGGGTGGAGAGGAAAGAAAGATGGGTGAAAGTAATGATCAGTTTTCGGTTGTTTTTTTGTTAATAAATGAATTAACAGAACTTGATCAGGGCTTCATCAATAATTAAATTGTTAATTAAAACACTGTGCTTCAGTGAACAATGAAGGAAAGCTAAGACGGATTAAAGAGCCAGTTCAGGATTCCTCTTTATTTAAGTATATCAATTTACCAAACTGCTGTTAGTTGAAGACCTCATTGTTCTTGATTATTTACTGGTCATTTTCTAATTGTATATTTGTATATTTTGCTTTAGTCTCATAAACCATAGCACACATTCATATGCTCTCGCATAATTATTTCAGAACACAAGTCTGTCCATTATTTTCGCTCTTTTTGTTTTCTTCCATTCCTGTCAATGCTTTGTCCAATAATAATGTATGGATACCACCTCCCACCACCATCTTATGTAACTCTTCCTGAGTTATTCATTCTGTCAGTTAACTCTCAGTGCTATGCCTTCAATTCATTGTGTGCCTGTAGGTAGAAGTGTAGTCCAGGTATACTTGGAGAAAGGAACACTAAAAGTAGATTTATTGTATTGAATACAATAAAGTTATACAGATGATGAATGCCAACCAGCAGAAGAGAATAACTGTGCATCAACTCTACCTCTATGTCCTTTATCCCCTTGACGCCGATTGTCGCGAATTATGGTGTTTATTTTTAGTCATAAGTTGTGAGCGTGTAAAACATGCTCACAAGCAATTTATATCACATTCTATGCATGTATTTGTGTGTTCCGAGGTATAGTTTAGCCTGTGTTTCGGGAAGGATAAAGGGGTAACGTTACAATAGCCATTTTAAAATAAATTACAAAGCAGTAATTATATGAATTGTATTTAGGAACAGAGTAATTCACTCAATAGCCTAACCATCTCTGCAGTCGCATTTCAACAGATAACACTGTTAATGCTGTCTCTCCGTCCTTCCAAAGAAAAAAATCACTACTGTAAGTACAGTTACCGTAGTAATCAATGCACATTATACTAAAAGTGCTGCAAGTATAGTCTGCTGTTAATGTGTTGTAACGTCACACCTCTTCCATCCAAAATTAACCCCAAACAGATAATAGTTTCCCGACTCCCCAGAAGAAATGGTAGGCCATCATATGTAAGTATAAGGGATAGTAATCAAAACACATTATGCCTGAATATTTATCCGAAAACCGCTGCAAATATAGTCTCTGCTGGTTTCTGTCCCACCTGAAACTGTTCAAAGTGGTTGATAGCACGGATTGGTTGGAACTACTGAGAGCTGTATGGAGCGTGGCGGCGAGATCAAAAGAGTGTCGTAACTCTTATTTAAGGGCTCTGGTTGTGATCACATTGAAGTGACCAATCGTAAGAGGGTCAGTGCCCTGCTTGGTTTCCGCCCCCAAATTGTCAATAGTCATGTAGACTCAAGCGAGCAGAAATCCACTGCGCAAGCTAAACACCACTCCGTGCAAGCAGAGTTATCCTTTGAGATCAAACCAGGCGCTCGCTCGCAGAAACCTGTACAACTCTCGGGTTGTTGAATTTGTGCGCGAGTACTGTAGGTTAATTTTTGTGCGTGTGGAATAACATAATTTGCTCGTGAGCATGTTTTACATGCCCACAACTTATGACTAAAAATAAACGCCATAGAGAATTCGCATCACACCTCTTCCTTGCAGACTGCAAGCCAACATAGCACATGGATTCCAGCAATGCCTGTTGGTGCATATTGGATACGTACCTAGGAACCTTTTGCAGACCCTGGTTTCTCCTTTATGCCTGTTGTCCCTAATTTGCATCATACCTACATCATACCTGAATTTATATCTTTTCTATGTTCTATAGACAAATTAACAATCATTACTTAATTTAACATTAGCTTGAAAGAATGGAAACACAAAATTATTATTATTAATTTTCTTATTGTAAAACAATTCAGGCGTCTGGGATTTATTTGTTGTTGATATTCTGCACAGTACTGTACAGTAAACATTGCATTGCAAATAACTGATACTGATTTACTGATACCAGTGCACACAACACCAGTATGAGAAAAAAGCACAACAAAGACTTCCATGTATGTATGTATGTACAGTATGTATGACAAGGCAAACATCAAAAACCAACATCCAGGTGTTTGCTTTATCTACAACCAGAGGACAAAAGCAAAAAATGTCACTGAAATCAGACATGGAATTTCTGCAGAATAGTGTTTACTACATGGAAAACTACATGGAAAGCAAAATGGAAGATGTTTTTTAAACCTGCCATTTAATGGAGCATTGATTTGCAACTCACATTTACTCATTCACACACACACATCCATACACTGGTGCAAACTTCTCATCAGGACCCATAAAGCACCTCCAAAGTGCTCACGATGATGCTAAGCTCATACATCATATACACACTCACACACCAGCGGCACAGGCAGCAATCAATTAGAGTTCAGAAAGCCCAAGGACACTTAGACCGGACTGGGGGATCCAGAAATCAAACTAGCCCACCCTTCAATAAATAGAGGAGCCGCTCCACCACCTGAGCCACAGCCTACCCATAAAGTGACCAATTCATGACCTCCCCAAACTGACTGGGTCAACACGCATGGCCATGCCGGCAGACAGACAAGATTCTCTCTGTTTATCACTCAGTACTTTTGTTTCGCCTTTGTAACTAACAATCTCAGTGTTTAGGACAAACAAATGTATAATTCTTCATGACAAAACAATGACATTTTCAGAACATTTTCTTGGCAGATTAGTTTGAAATATTGTAGAGAGGAAAGGTCAAACAAGAAACAGCCACAGTGAGCTGGTTAGAGGAAGACCTGCGGGCCACAGGCTCTAAATGAAGTTTGTGTGAACCAACAAATCTCCAATTAATGATCAAAGTAAACAATGTCTTTTAATGTGCTACTCTATCAATATGAAAAGCCATGTGCTCATCACAAGCTGAATTAACCACGTATAATCACCACAGGGCCTGTCAAAAGATTGCCAGATCCAGAGCAGCTGGAACAGACTTCCCAATCAAATGCGGTAAACACGACCGAAGACAGACTATGCAAAAGCAAATTTATGACATTTAAACATTCCTGTCACTCCCTTACCTCTCCCTCTCCAGTTCATCCTCCCTCTTTCGCTCTGCTGTTTCCTCTTCCTCATTCTTTCTCTCATTCTGTCCAGTTCATGTAACTCTCTCTATCCTGTCTGTCTTTTCATTTACCTAACCCTCTCTCTCTCTCTGTCCCATGTTATCTGACCTACGTTCAATGAGTTTCCAAAGTACAAATCTGCTGGGATAATCTCCCTCTCCCTCTCCTCTCTCTCTCTCTCTCTCTCTCTCTCTCTCTCTCCGTTTCCTACCTTTCCCTTTCTCCCACCTAATCTCCCCTCTCAGATTAAAAAAGAGAGGGGGATGAGAAAAAGAAAGACAGTTGCTGAGATGAAGTTGTCTGTGAGTGGAAAACACACTCACACAAAGATTTGAAGTGAATGAACAAAACATAGATATAGTGAGGACTGGAGAGGTGTGAAGAGGAAGTGTTAAAAAGACTCGACTGTGAGAGCAAGTGTGAGGAGGAGCGGGTGCCTTGGCAAGGTAGGAGTGATTTCACCATCCAACATTTTTTTCTACAGAAATAACACAACGTATTCGTGAGTGGGGGGTCAGGGTGAGAACAGGGCCAGCCAGAAGCAACACCCCAGGAAGAGGTTGGGGGTACAGGGTCCAGTTCAAGGACAAACCAACACAGATGGTTAGAGAGGGAGAAATGTTTTCCCCCACACATTTTGATTCATTTGTTTGCACAAAAGTGTATATACAGACACTGTAACAGTGTTGAGTAATGGAAAATGTAAATTCTCAAAGACTATGAGACTGTTTCAGTCAAGTATTGAGGCCATGGGGGCAACCACGCATTCTTTGGGGGATTATGTGACCACCAATTCTGAGAAAATACAGAATACACAGCATAAAATATTGTCGTCCTTGTATGAACCCAATCAACGGCTTTGGCTTATTTCCTACTTATTTTCAATTTATTTAGGGAAAATAAAAGTGTATGCCCCTCTCAAAATTGTTCAATTGGTTGCAGCCCTGGCGGTCTTCATGCCCCCAGTTTGGAGAAGCAGAGAAACTTTGTTTGGCCACCTAACAACAGTTTACATGTATACTATATTTAGAATATTTTTACAGCTGTACCTTGCTGTCAGAGAGCCCTTTTCAATGGGGCAACTCTTCAAAGCCACCAGACTCCTTTGAAAAAAGTGTGTGTGAAGTGTGTGTGAAGAGTGAAGTGTTCGTTAACGCATTAGTTCGTATCCCAAATAACCCTTTAAAATACCAAAGTCACACAATAACATGAACAAATCGATCGAAGAAGCAGAAAACTGATTAGATGCTTCCCTCATGCAAGTAGAAAACTTCCTTATTATTTTTTTTTTTTGCAAATGTGGGGAATATTTGGGAAAAATCTTTAACACTCAAGGCCATCTACAATAACAATGGCAGAATGAAGATGACCATTGTGATGTTCTGTGAACACTGACTGAACCCAGTATGCCTACGGACAGTACTCCCACAAGCATCTGTTTAGCGCTGGTAGCTGAAATCCAAGGTGGCTGGTGGATACAGTACCTAAAACATAAACAGATACCCTGAGCAGTTGGAGTGAGGGATTGAGGGAGGGGTGAAGGTCTAGTGTAGGCGGGGATGGAAAGAAGATCAACTCTTCTTAACAAAGACTCCATTGATTCCAAGTGCCCAGCCTCTTCTCAATCCTTCATAGTCTTCTTTGTCCACCTATCTTCCATCTCTCCTTTCTCGCTATTCTTTCATCTGTGTCTTTTCCTCTTGCTCTCTCTGCCCCTCTCCTTTTTAATGTTTTTAATAATTTATGCCCCCAGACACTTGGGATACTTTCATTTTTTTTTTTTTTAAATATAAAATTTTTTCAGCTTACTATTTTGTCCCCTCTTCGCCTGTTTTCAGCCCCCCTCCTCCTCCTTCCTGTTCAGGTAGCAGCTTTCAACTGGCCACGACACAAAGGACCAATTGTACATCGTGTGCATGTGTGCCTCTTTATGTCAGCATGTCTCAATGTGTCAAGAGATACATTTGTGGCATGCGTGTTTCTCTAGATCCTGCTAACACAGCTTTTATGTATGAACATGTATGATGGTGAAGAGGAGGGGCAGCGAGGGAGAAGGGGAGTGAAATGGAAGATTCAGAGATGGCTTAGGCTGTACACTTATCCATTGTGAAATAAAAATTATAGGGCCGGATTTCCTAACATCCCGAATAAAGGGCAAGATTTACTAAAGGTCTGTGAGAGAAAAAAAACGTGTGCAAACTTGATATCACCAGCAAATTAACATGCAAGCTCAAAAGTGCAAGCACCTGTTGTTCATTTACTACTTTTGCCTTAATGAATATGCAATTTGGGGCGTTTCAGTTTTATTGTGCAAAGTAATGGGAGAGCAACATGCAAATACCTTTATTTACTACATGCAGTGTGACCTAACAAGCCTAAAAGCAATTTCTTGTGAGTGCAACGGCATCTGTATGTAATATTGTTGCGCAGTGATGGCTGCTGTTTGCGTTGTGAGGAGACACAGCCATAATGAAAGAAGACCTAGAGAAATTAACAATAATAATTAATTATTCTATATCCAATAATTTTTTTTTTTTTAATTCGATGAACTATATGAACTGAAGAGGGTTTTTTGTATCTTCCTTTAACTTTGGCAATACTGTTGTAGTAACATTCATGCCAATAAAGCAAATTTTGTTTTGACCTGACTTCTTTTTTCCGCGAGACAGAAGAATTTAGAAAGTTGCGTGGCGCTGTGGAGAGCCCCCAGCTGCAGTGGTGCATGGATCACGTGTAAAAATTCATTCAGCTGGAGGGAACGATCACTAACAGTTCACAGAGCTCCTGTCATAATAGCTACACAAGCCATTGGTGGTATTGGAGAGGGAATTGTACAGGGACAGGAGATTGCGGAGCAACTGGGTGCAGTGCGGACGGTCGGTGACCGTTCCCTCTGCCTGGATGAAGCAAGCAAAACCCTCATGGTTCCTGATACCTGTTTCTAGGAAAAATGCCTAAAATAACATACCCAAAATAAATCAATAATATCTTCTCAACCATTAGCCCTAGATGCATGATTCTGGTCTCCTTTAAAAGGTCAGAAGCTAAGGGACATAAATCCATTTTTATTTTTGTCCATATTTATTTTTCCATTACAGAATACATGGAGATGCAATACAGAAAAAATATATTTCCATCCTCGCCCGGGGAAAAAAAGGTATATTTTAATGCAATAAACCATCAAAACTATCATAAGGTAGATTATAATGCACCTGATTATCTTCTAATACAGCTGGAATACAACTGTAACTGTAAATCAGATGAAAAGAAACTGATATAACAGATTTTACACAATCTTTCAAAAATATACCAGGCGAATGTTCATGTTTTGACCATATTTCTCTCCATACAACCACGTTCTAAATAAAACAAAGCTTCTAAAACATAGAGGTATTGATAAAAGCAGTCAGTAAATATGCACTCCCATGCTTTACAGGCCCGCAGCTTGAGAACAGAACATCCTACAGGGCTGTAAGTTGGCTCTTTCTCTTCATATTGAAGAGACGCATCGATTGATATCCTGTATGTCTGTGTAGCCCCTACGGATTACCAGCAGAGGCCGATAAAGACTGTTTCCGCCAAAGCAAACTCTTCTTCTCTACTTCAATCCGGCTAAGCCAATGTCACAGTCTCTGTTGACACAAAGGATCACTATTTTTGGAAAGAAAACAGCTAGAACAGCGAACATCGATTATCTCCCCGGTATCAGGGTGGTCTGTTGTGTTTACTCCTGTTGTCATCTACGCAATAATTATTAGTTAATCACCCATAACAGGTACTACAATTAAGCAATATTTTAAAATGTACACACAATTTAGTACCCTTTACTCGGGATGTTAGTAATTCTGGCCCAATCTGGCAAAAGTAGTAAATGAACATCAGGTGCAATCTAGCAATTTTTGAAAGACGTCATTCTGCGTGCACACCGTTAGTAGATCAGCTTACGTGCACACGTTTTTACTAATGCAAACGTTTACTGGCCCTAAAAAAAAGTCAGTTCTCTAGACATGTGCACCTATAGATGCCAGTTAGGATGGGTAATGGGTAAGTCATGATAATGGCATTCAACTGCCTGTCTTATATAATGAACATTTTGTTGTATTGAGCATATTTGATGTCTTCTATAACCTTGTTTCAAAGTTGATGGCAATTTTCATATTAGGAGGCAAATATATGAAAGTCCAAAGGGGACATAGACACTACATACATTTTGTGTTAGAGGATTAAATTTATTGATAGCTGTCAAGATAAAGAGAATTTTAACAAATATAACAAAAAGATGCAGACCAGCTGTGCTGTATAACATGGCTGTGAAATGAATTCTTCCATCCACTCCAACCAGCTTGTTTTCCTGTACTGATCACAACACAATGTAATCACCCTCCTGTAGGCTTAAACTTGTAGGTAGAATTAACTGACAGCAGTCATGATTAGCTCGGCGAAAACACAAACAATTATTTATTTATTTAATTTTTTTTAACAACACTCAATTAAAAGTAAATAAGAAATGGGAACTGGCCGGACTGTCTTGAATGAGCAATAATGCCTTTGCCATGAAGCATTTTTTTGTTTTGTTTATTGCAATATCTGCCCATTGCAAATGTAATATATTTGGGGTTGTGGAAAGAATGTTATCACTTTAACTATGGTCAAAGAACATTTGAGCAACGCTACTATTTTACGGTATGGGCAAAGTAAGGCAACTGAAAGGTTAAGTTTTGAGGAAAGATTGTCGTTTCGGTAATGAAAATAAAGGTCATTGACAGGCCATAAACTCTGGCTTCCCGCATTAACCCCTTGATGCCGATTGTCAATCCCGAATTCCCATCACACCTCTTCCTTGCAGACTGCAAGCCAAGACAGCACATGGATTCCCCCAATGCCTGTTGGTGCATATTGGATTACGTACCTAGGAACCTTTTGCAGGCCCTGGTTTCTCCTTTATGCCTGTTGTCGCTAATTTGCATCATACCTACATCATACCTGAAGTTCTATCTTTTCTATGTTCTATAGACAAATTAACAATCTTCAATCTTAATTTAACATCAACTTGAAAGAATGAAAACACAAAATTATTATTTATTGTAAAAAAAATTCAGGCATCAAGGGGTTAAGGCAGAATTTCCTCCACACAAACCCATGACCCCAAACTCCCCACCCCTAGTGTTTGCCTCACTCCACCAGCGGCATCACACTGCACTGGCACTAAATATGCCATAGGATGGAAATAGTGAGGTATGGAATTGTCCAATATAGGTGTAATACTGGGCTGAAAACACATACACACAGATGACTAGTACTGAAATTGTCTCCCTCTGGCAGGTGTGGGTAGACTGAAACTTGGACATGTGTTTGGATGACATGGTTCAGCTGTTATTTGATCTAGTGACAGTGTTGCTTGTCACTAGCTTGACTGATTGACCCTATTAAAATCTGAATGTTTGCACCTTTTGGCTGGTGTCAATATTAAGAGACAAACTGATTTCTTTCTTATTGAGACATAATCAGTTATTAAAGAGCAACAGTAAAGAGAATGAAAGAGTGGAAAAAAAGGAAAGCTTCATGGCTGTTCTATATTTTCTTGGGTTTCAGGCCAAAAATAAACTTGAATAATTTCATCTACTCATCATCATTTGAAATTCCCATTACATTTCTGTAATACAAATCAGTGTGTGTGTGTGTGTGTGTGTGTGTGTGTGTGTGTGAACATTCTATTATTACCATAAAGCGTATCCCTTCCAGGCTAAAATGGATAATTTGCATATGTGGCAGAATCCCCAGAGACCCAGGTGGAATACCTAGCTAATCTGTGATACAAAATACCTTTAGAGAAACATTAACTGACTTTTAACAAATTGGATTTTGGGACTTGTGCTACTAGATATGGAATTTAATTTTTTTAGGCAACTCTCTGAATATCCTACTGGTAGTATTTCATGACAGCTGTCAAAGAAGGATAAAGGGGGAATGAAGGACTAATAGTCATCCTCCACGGGAAATCATTGGACTGAGTTTGCATTTCTTTTCATTTACAGAATTTCATGAACACAAAGCTGCCTTAAGCAAGAATCCCTGAATGATTTATTAAATATTTTTTTATTAGATTAAACTTAAACATGTGTGGATTTCTGGCTTTAAAAATTCTTGACTTCAAATGAAGAAACCCCATCTATTGACGTTTCAGTGAATGTGATTATAGAATGTTAAAGCCATTCACTTAGAACAGGTCACTGACATCTGACAAGAGAGGCAGCAGAGCTTCTCCGGTGGGATTTGTTCACCTTTTTTATGTTTATGTAAGTTAAGTCCAGAAAATTGAGAATATTGACGGAATATTGTAAATTTCCCTATTGCTGCAATTCCATGTTTAGACTATCATAGCAATGTTTATCTTGCTGTGTGTGTGTGTGTGCACGCGTTCTATAATCCTTAAACCACACAGAGCTGTGTTAATGAACTTGTTGGCATGTTTTAGAGGTATAGTCTTCATGAATTAATTGTACTTTGTTATAATCATCAGCTGAGATTCTGAACGTCTTATCAGTATCAGTGTAAAGGTTATGGTTGCATTAGTGTGTATAAATAAACACTGTCAGCTCCTCCAGAGTTGCAGGTGTTGGGCATAAAAAATAGCATCCCATCTGACAACTCACCAATTGAAAGTTGCCTGCAGAATGATGGCCATGTAATTGCCTGTACAAAACTAATCAAGGATTTTTATGACCTTGGGTTAAATTTGTTTTGATTTTGATTTGACATATATCTCTCTCCTTCCCTTTACTTAGGGTTCCCTTTTACTTAGGGTTAGCAACAGCTGGTGCCACATTAGTGGTGCAAAGGTAGGTCCTCTAGTGGTGCTCTGTGATTGGTGCGCTAGAAAGGATTGAAAAAAAAAGCTTGTCATGGCAGCTTTAACTTTAGTTTTTGATATATGTTACAGTTATTGCAATATTAATATTTTACTGTAATAATGTTTTGAATGGCATCTATTGGGGGGCGGCACGGTGGTGCAGTGGTTAGCACTGTCGCCTCACAGCAAGAAGGTCGTGGGTTGCCCCGGCCTTTCTGTGTGGAGTTTCCTCCCACCATCCAAAGACATGCAGGCTAGGTTGATTGGTGTCTCTAAATTGTCCTTAGGTGTGAATGTGAGTGTGCGTGGTAGTCTGTCTATGTGTGGCCCTGCGATGGACTGGCGACGTGTCCAGGGTGTACCCCGCCTTTCGCCTGATGTCAGCTGGGATAGGCTCCAGCCCCCCCTCTGCGACCCTGCACGCAGGATAAGCGGTTGATGTTGGATGGATGGATGGATGGCATCTATTGGAGTGTGCATATATTTATCAAAATCTAAAATAGAAGCTTTATTCAACTCAAAGTTGTACTGCAAATCATCTCTGCACACAATCTGTCAGAATTCAATCAAATCATATTACATTTTAACATTACTGATGTAACAGATGAGCCCTTGGCAACAAGCATTTTGAAAAGATTTCAGCTAGAAAAGATTTCAGCTAGAAATGTAGGTTAACAACAACTGAAACCATACTGGCCTTATCACTGGACTGTTTTTTGGCAGAAACAAAACATACAGTATCATACATCATGAAAGTAAAAAAATAAATAATTTGTAATCCCACATTTACCATTTTCGAAGACAAAGAAAAATGCCTGATAATCATTGAATGCTGAGCAACCCCCCCCCCCCCCCACCACCCACCACCCACCACCACCACCACCACCACACACACACACACACACCATCCCCTCCGACAGACACGCACACACACACTGCTGTCAGAGTCCTTCAGCTGAAACAGCTTTTCCTCAAGAGCTGCCTTCCAAAAACACTTGACAAGAACAGAAATTGGCAATTCATTCCTTTACTTGTTAATTTTTCCCTGCTCGTTTTTTATTGATCGCAATCACTTGTTCCCTGCACGTGTTCAAATTGCAGAGCGGGTTTTTGTCTTTTTTTTCTCCAACTGTGAGAACAATAGCCTAATCAAAGCAAATTGGTGCTAATCTTCTCACTGTTTAAATGGATATTTAGAGAGAAGCAGAAAGAACAATTTCAAAAAAAAATGAACAGGGTAGATAGGGAATATATATTGAATAGGGTATAACTAAGAGGCAGATAGACAGTACTGAGCAGTGATCCACAGAGAAACACAAAAGACACAGATGGAGAGACAGTGAGAGGGTTTAAGTGGAACCTACCAACTTGTTGAATGGTCTAGCAGTTGAATGGCACTGGGATGCTGCCAAGTCGTGTCATTCCCTTCTGTGCTTCCAAAACTAGGGACAGAAAGACAAGTATCACATCAGAAACAGTAGCTGACCAGGCCCGGATGCAAGCATCAACCCTAAAACCGCATTAACTGTCTTCCTGTAAGATTGTCTGTGTGATTTCAATGATGGTGCAAATTGTTACTTTCCTGGATTCACACAGCGACATTTCATGTGAACCAAATTGTATTAAGTAAAAGCTAAGTGGGAGCATCATAAAAACACACCGTATGGTGTCAACTATGAGAATCAGATCTGGTCTGGTCATTGTGGTACACTTCAGACACGGTATGATGAGGCTATGGTGGAGCAACAACTGCTCCTTATTCCGAAATTATTGGTATATCCATCTTTGTTTTTCTGGCCTGCCTTGTTTATTGTGAAATTATTTTACCTTTCTCTTTCTATAGGGTGATGTTATTAGCACAGGTGTGGCAACATACAAAGGTGCTATATATAAGATAAAATAAAGAAATAATAGTAACACCGTAGGCTTTATCACAAGTATTTTAACCTACATGATAAAATAAATGGTGACATGGGTGAGCCATATGAGCATTTTATGACCCATCAACTGAGGCAAGGCAAACCAACTGATTTTGTTAAAGTTAAAGAAAAATAACCTTCATGGTTAAAGAAACCAGAGTAGACTTCTGGTTTGAGACTTGATGCGAACTGCAGTCTCTAGAGTCAAAGTCACATGCTCACATGGTTGATTTCTTGGGTCATTATTAGGTCAACTGCCAACTTTAACAAGCACCAATCGAATTTCACAACTGACACTCAGCACTAACAATTACAGTAAATCATACAAACAGATTGATTCGGTGGAGTTGTGGGTTTATTTAATCACATTAACAGCGTTAGGACATTATTTCCTCAATTAGCAAAAGCAGCATTAGCGCACACAGAGAGCATTCGGATAGGAAACAAATGCAAATTGCTGTATTACAGTATTGAATTATGGAGATATTTTGAACAAAAAAATAGTTTGCATAAACTCTAATAAGTTCGTCTCATCACTTCTGACATAAAAAATATAGCAAGAGGACAAGGAAATGTCATTAACAAAAAGAGGGAAAAAACATTTGCAAATTCAAAAATGGTCTGTGTCCGGTTTTCTCGTCTTGAGGTCACTAATGAATGTGGATGAATATTTAATTTTTTAATGAATTTCTATCATGTTTGAGTGTCAAGGTTAAATACGTATGAGCTGACTGAGTAGATGGAGATTGTGTCCACCTCTAAACTTTGCCATGATTAATCATATCTCTGCAGTAGAAAGTGGCTATATGGGCAAAAAAAAATAAATTGTGTAACGCTGTAAAGATGAAAAAGAGAAACAGGGTGTGGCTGACAGCAAGAGAAAAACAGCAGATAAAGAGATAAAGCAACTAATGTTTTTATGGTGATCAAATACAAACACATAGAGGCAAAACACTACCCACATCCACACACACCAGAGAATGGAGAGGTCCAGCTCTTCAATGTGACAATGAGCTAATCAGATTTGAGGGAGGAAAGTGTTTGATAGACAAATTGCTGACTCTCCACCCCAAGCTCCCCTCTCTTCCATATTTCTCCCCCACTCTCTCACTAATCAGCAGAAGAGCTTTTAGAGTGCAGAGAGGGATTCATATTTACTCACTAATTCATGTCAACAGCCAAATATGCTCCGGGATGATAAATAAACAACTATTTACCACATAACCACTCTTCACATGGAAAAGCCAACTCCTTCACAAAAGCCACAAAGCGCATTACTAGCAGGGCACCATCAGCCAACTGTAAGGAATTTTGATAAAAAACGCTTCATACTGGTAAAATGCATGTAACAACACATGCTTGTAAGGTCATTTGATGTGAGACTCATGGATATTTCTGTATTAAAGATTACAGAAAGGTTTGTGTCAAGTGGTGACTACAATGAAACCAGCAGCCTGACCATGATCAAAATAAATAACGATATGCTGGTCATTTTTTATTTGTAAAAAAACTCCAAAGTTGTCCATAAACCGGTCATCAGGCAGACCTGGTGTCTTGCTATAAACCCGGCTCAAGTTGATTGCGGTCACATTATGAGAAAATCATGCTTAAAAACAAATGTTACAGCGGGAGACAACATCTGTGCTTTGTTTTGTCCTGTGATCAATATTGTTTATTAGGATATATAACTGTGTAATAAATGATGAAATATTGTAAACTAGGCCACTTTAACTTGTAGAGAAGATGTTCTCCTCACATCAGGTGGGCTTGTTTTAAAGGTGCATTTACACTGCATGCTTTAAACCAGGCAATGCCGGGCACAGGACAAGAAACCCCCGGACAGAAAATCCCATCCATCATCAGTTTTCAAACTTTGATTCATGCCAACTGCTTACAAGACAAATAATAATCCTCAGTGTGATTTACTCACATGACTAAACAAGAATCCATCTTGCAGCTTGTGAGAAAAGTGAACTATTTTTTGCTATCATTATATTTACTGCTGTCATCTTAAAACTAGATGTCTGAAGAGGACTTTTGATCCACAGCATCCACTGTGGCAAAAGGCAGTGCATTGGCACTCACTTACACACCTATAGAGTTTCCAGTTCACCATGCGCTGACTGTTGTACATCTTAACGATGAGTCACAATCAATCGCAGTACTTCACATAAGAACGTGTAGTGCTAAAACAATCTTTCAATTGTCAAGATGAAGATGAGGAAATTTGGTTTAACAGAAAAACCCAACAAGAGTTTTGAAAATTCATTAAAAGTAAAATGTGAGGATTTTTTTTATATATGTAACATTATAAATGTATTCTTAACAACCACTAATTATATGTTGTGTTCCAGTATATGAAGCACTAAAATGGCTCACTTCCTGTTGCCAGTAGATGGACCTATGACTATGAGTGAATACTGGCATATAGATTTCTTCAGGACCGGACTCTTTTCAAATGTGAAATTTGCTAAAACTAAAGATACAACAACTTTTTGTGGCATGGCGACAAATGCATCACAATATAGTCTTATCAATGCCTTAAGGCTTTTCTGCCTAGATAAGAGGTGGATGTGGTTACCTGCTAGGTTCGTGGTTGGGCCCTAATGATCCCATTTTAAATGCCACGGACACACCGTTTTCAGTGAAAACTGCAGCACACAGCACATCTTTTTAAATCATGAAGGTCTCAAGATCAAAGAGTGAAAATCTGAAGTCCATCTGATCAATTCTCTCTGAGGAGTTTGATAAAGTACGGAGCCTTTAAATGGCATGAAATGCCCTAAAATGGAACGTTCAAAACAAAATGGCTGACCTTCTGTTGAGTTTAGGCTCCAATAGGCTTTTTTTGTATATTTGAAAATCTGCCATAACTTTTTCGTGCATCTAGGTCTAACGTGAATGTTGACAATGTTTCAGGGGGCACTATGGAGCCATTTTGTCACGTCTATTCAACCCACATGAGATGTAAATTTTGACCACTTCTAACGTGCGGTAAGTTTTGTAAATCTTGAGCACATTTAGGCCCTCAAACCTTTGAATCATTTGGAGAAAAAAAGAAAGAAAAAGCAAGCAAAACTGGTTTTGTGTACGGGCCCTAATAACTGTAGCAGTGTGTGTTGAGCAGGAGGCAGAAATACCTGCTGAAAAAGAAATAGAAGGATGGAGGTGAGAGAGGAAGCACAAAACTACGGGAGAGAGAAGACAAGCTCTATAAGATATGAAGATATGATGGTAATCATCAGCTTTGTAGGTGAGGAGAAGGATTTTCATTTTTTTTTTCCGGGATTTTACAGGGAGCATGTGCAGAGAAGCTATTACAGGGGAAATATGATCTCTTTTCCTGGATCTTGTCAGGACATGTGCCGCAGCATTCTGAATCAGCTGCGGAGTCTAAAGGGACTAATTTGGACGTTTTCAGCCCATTTTGTATCAAACCACACTGTTTGACTTAACTGGGTGGGATTTGTTCATTATTATCTATTATTCTGCCTTATTTATTCAGTATAAATGTCTCTGTCATGTTGTGTTTCATGGCAACTTAAGAAATAGCAGAAAAAGGAGAAGAAACAGCCAACAACAGGTTCCAACAAAAGTCACAGAAGTGATCACTTAGTGTCAGCCTTAGAGACAAAATCATGTAATGCACACAAAAGTGAAAACTTCACTTGGATGGTCTGCTGAATGCTAGATTGTAGATAAAAAAAAATCAACTTCTAACGTTATGAAAGACATGGAAGAGCAGTGGGGACGCTGTTTGTAACTGAAACAACTCCCTGTCATAAATGTTCTTTCAGCATAGTGGAAAAACCTGCTTACCAGCAGGTACTATATGGATGGACAGATGGATAGATAGATAGTTGGAAAATGAAGAGGATGACATAAAGTGGGAGGTGGTGTGGAAGCAATTCCTTGCACACCTCTCAGTCATAAATATGGAAAAGGAACAGCGCGGCTCAGCCAGCCCTCCTACGAGCAGAATGTTATCCTCCATCCTTGGCAGAATGAAAAAGCCTCTAGCTAAGAGAGATACACAGATAAACAGATGAATGGATCTCCTGACAGAGATATGTATAGGAAAAGAATCCTATAAACAACTGAGATGAATAAACTGACATTTCTTGGTTGTAAATTTGTCCTGGTTGTACATGCAGACACCTGAAGTTGGGTAAGTTGTGTTGGAGACTTTTTCCAAATGAACTATTGGACTGTTGGTGCTAAATAACAAGTGATAATAGACTAAATCATCACACAATGTTACACTTGTGGAATGGGGAAACAGAAATTCATGACAGAATCCACCAAAGCAGAACTGTTCTGGCAATTGAGTGCTGGCTATGAGATAAGAGGAATGTACAAGTGTTTTGTTATCTTAAGTCAAACTAAATCCATAACAAGGTTTACAGCATATACAGTAGCTAGCTATAGTATATAATACTGGAGAGCAGCAGCATATCATTAGTATGTAGACACAAGGACACTGCAGCCACATATGAATGTTGTCAATGCAAAATCACGTGAAGTTAACTCCCGCTTTAACCTCTCTTCCACTCTGCTATCTATCCACTCTTCTGCTTTCAGGCTTTCCACCAGATGTTGGAACCTGGCTGCAGGGATTTGCTCCCTTTCAGCCACAAAAGCATTAACGAGGTCAGCCAGTGATGTTGGTCGATTAGCCCTGACTCGCATTCCAGTCAGCATTCCAGGTCACCCTAAATTTGTTGCGTGGGGGTGCAGTCCAGGTCGTTCACCACCCAACTGGGAAAACTATTCTTTATAGAGCTGGCTTTGTGCGAAGGGACATTTTCATGTTAAAACAAACACAAACTGTTTCCACAAATTTGGAAACACACTTCTAAAATATCATTGTTTCCAGTAGCATTAATATTTCATGAACTAGAAATAACTATGTATTGGGACTATATACGATGTATAGACTGGAAGGCGCGACTTGCTTGACAGCACTGAACGGCTATTAGACAGTAGAGTAATAATTTATGCAAAATGTCAGCTCACTTGATAGAGAGATGGACTTATATTTTGGCTGCAGAGTAGGTGAGCTGTACGGGTGCAGGTTTCATATGTTAAAGAGATGGAGGGGTGACAGGCTGACTATATCTCGTGATCGCTGTGAAAACTGCAGTGCCAACCGAATGCTTTCCCCTCCTGTCCTCTTTAATTTCTTATTAGGGCCCAAGCATGGAACGTGGGAGGACCTACTGAACCATGCTCGGGAATGAACCATGTGAGGACCCTATTGAAATGCAAGGATTTATTATTAGGGTCCAGAGCACAAACATGCGAGGACCTTATTGGAATTGCTCGAATCATTAGAGCTGGAGCACATCCACCTCAGATTTGGGCAGAAAAGCCTTAAGACATTGAGGAGTTGATTTTGTGAAGCTTGTAAGTTCTTTACTTGATCAAATGCTGTTGCCGTGGTGATGCATTTTTCGCCATTAAACAAGAAGTGGTTGACTAGTCTGCCTCAAATGTGACATGTTTGATAAGAGTCCCGGCCTGAAATGATATGAAAAGTGCAATGAGATAACTTCTGTTATGAATTGTCTCTATAGAATTGAATTGAAAATTGAATTAAGTAGTCATCTATGCAAAAACATTATAAAAATGACCCACAGAGCAATGCACACTGTTCTGTTCACTGACTGCTTTGTATCCCAACAGAATCGAAATAAACTCAACGATAAAACGAAAAAAGAAATTAATCCATAAGGTACACCAATTTTTTTTTTTTAAATGTCCAGGAAATGTTTAACTTTAAATCTGCAGGTTACATTTCATGCAAATCTGTATTAGATTAAATGTGTGCTCAGTGTCAGCAAATACTACAACCTCCAGTAGAGGTTTTTTTTTAAAATACACTGGTTTTGGAATACACTGACAAAAGAACAATTTTGTTTTTCGACTTTGGGACTTTACAGTACTTAAAAAAGTAATTTCATTTTGAGTACTGTATTTGAAATGTGTTCTCCATCTGCACCTGATGGGAACACGCATTAAATTTAAACATTGTAGCACTGCAATCTACAGTAAGGGGGCACCAATATCGCTTTATTCTACAGAACAGTTGATGATCTGAGATGCTTCATATAAACACGGCTATTAAAAAGTTTGGTTTTCTCTCCTGATTGGCTTGAGGGTTAATGACCAATCAAAGGAGAAGGAAAACAAACAAGAACACACCCTATAAATAATCAAAGCTAGTGATGGCTATGAAGCAACATATAATAGTATGGCAAAAAGAAACACATCATCTTCTCAATCAAAAACAACAGACAAACAGTAAAGCTATAATTACGCCATTTGATTTGACTACCATCTCTTACATAAGATATCAGCTCGCTAGCCTTTGCTGCATTCAGACTCCCACAGTATATCAGATTCAAACAGCTCCAAGGAAATGGTAAATAATGCATAAAGTCTGGGCAGGATTGGGACGGCACCAGCTGCCCTGGAGGCTAGAGCTTTTCATTTGAAAAAATCTGCCTATAATGATTATTATACAGAAAGAGAGACACAGATAATGTTGGGTAAGTGTTGTATATATGAAGTCTAACATTATCAAAAAAAAAGAATAGATGGTACAGCAGAAGAAAAAGTTGGTACACTGTGTCTTATTATTGCGAAGCACAACAATTAGTAAAAAGGTACTCCAAGCCCATGTTTGTGGTGAGATAATGAAAACAACAATTAAATAATCTAGTGTAAACTATGCTACTACTGACATGTTCGAGGAGAAATCAAGGCAAAACACTAAAACAACAAAACAGCTGTTGCAAAAACAGCTGTGACAATTTCACTTGATAATGTCATGTCACATCGACATATATCCAGCAGTTGGAAGTTGATTGCAGAGTATTTGTTCAGTGCATCTAAAACAGCAGGTTTAGTGTCGGGGTCTTGGAATCACAAAGCAAGAACTTTTGCTAGAAGATCCCATTTTGCTATCTAAGAATCACCCCTGTATCATGATGGATGGGTTTGTGAACCTAGGAAAATAGCTCTTGGTTGCATCTCCCCAACCCCCAATGTCTTGTCATAGGTGAGGGGTCAGACTAAGAACAACTGATGGACCCTCGATGAATCAGACATGATGGAGCTGGAGTACCTCCCCAAAACAGGGAGCTCCCTCCTGGAGCCAGACCTGGGAGGGAAGCTCATCAGCGAGTATCTGGTGGCTGGGCCTTGACTCGTGGGGCCCAATCAGGCACAGCCCAAAAGAACTACATGCAGGGATGGAATTGGGGTCAAGGATATGTCAGCCTGGCGTCAGGCAAAGGCAAGAACCTAGCTATTCTGACCCCTGCCATCATAGACTGGTTCTAGGGACATAGAGTGCCACCTCTCTGGAGGGGGAAGGAACCAGAGGTAGTATGGGAGGTGGATCAGCTAGATATCGCTGGGGTCACCTCAATGCACAGCACTGGGTCTGGAACTAAACTCCGGGAGAGGGGCTGGACTCTTATCTGGAGTTGCTAAGGATGAAAAGCATTGGGCGGGTGTGCGGATACCTCAGGTGAGAGTCGCTGTGTTGGAGTTCTTCCTGGAGAACAAGAAGGTTGCCTCTATGCAGCTGCAAGTCACTGAGATGAAACCTCTGACTGTTGTTTGTGCACCAAACAGCGGTTCGGAGTCTCTAGTGGGATCCTGGAAAGGTTACCACTTAGACACTCTATAGTTCTGCTGGGAGACTTTCAGTGCTCATATGTGCAATGATGGAGTAACCTGGAAGGGGGAGATAGATAGCATGATTGTAACCGTGGCGCTGTGTAAACCATACCGGCAGTGGGTTAAGGGGCGAGTTGGCTATGGTGGTCAAAGACAACCATTTCTTCAAGTTTATGTTCTTCTGTTTGAAAAAGTGTTTGAGAAATTGCTCGCACTGTCTCCTTTACTGATGGATTTTGTTGCACTTGTTGATGGATAACTGAGCATTGTTTCATTTATTCTCTCCAATGTGGCCTCTGTGCTCTGTAGGCACTGCTGCTTGCTCCCTGGGTGCCTGAAACTCCATTACAGGAACAATATATCGGCCAGCAGTATTTTGTGCATCCCTAATGTATGCCAGGTTTTTTTCCCCCATAGATTTCCACTGGCGTCACCACAAGTTTTGTCTTGTCTGTCAAAGTGTATTGTTACAGATCTCTCCGCTCTCCTGAAGCTTGAAAAACTTTACAACATACAAAGTCTAAACTAAAGCAGAAGAAGCAGCTGAGGCCAATTGAAGAGACATTAAAACTAAATTACAGACTACTGGAAAGCACTAAACAACACAGACTAACAACATATTACAGTGTATGAAAATCTGTGTATGGTTTGTTCCTTCATTATTTCATTTCAAAAACAAATCAGAAAAACAAAGTTTTTTTTGGTTTTTCCATTTGAAACATTAAATATCAAAATCAATATTTTTCAGGCACTGCCATCGCCCAAGTGAAGCCTATCTGCTGCAGGTTCATTAAGTGTAACATACAAATCTACACAAATCGGACTCATTAAAATATCAAAATCAATATTTTTTCGTTATGGGTTTAAAACAGAAAAACAAAATAGATGTCTGTTGTTTTGTTTACCGTTTTTCCGATTTGGTTTTAAAGCAGAAAAACCAAAGAAACGACTTGTTTTTTTTTTGTTTTTCCGATTTGGTTTTGAAACGAAATAACGAAAGAACGAACCATACACGGATTCATAAAACACACACACTTTGTCTCAGCTTTCAAGGTTTTTCACATAAATAAACATAAAGTCATGCTGAAGCCTTAGAATCTTGCCATTGTACATTAAACCTTGTTCTCTCTAATTTCTGTGTGTGTGCATCTCCTTGTGTGAAGTTGATTATGATAATAAACGGGTGATTGTCACAAACTATAAAAAAAAACCCAAAAAACTCTGCTGTAATTGTTCATCAGTGAGCAATAATTTTCAACTTGATTTGAAACAGTTGGTGTGTGTGCGTACGTGTACATGAATGCTCGACACACACACACACTGACAGAGAGAAGTAGTGGGAAAAAGGCAGGACATGGGTTGAAATTTCTATAAAACTAACTCTATGGAAAACTACAGATATAAAAAGTGATGCTACAGTTATTTTAATGTCTTATTACATTTTACCTGTAAAACGGAAAACCTGTTGTCATTTTATAGTACGCTGTGCTATATGATGCTGTCTCTTCCCTTCATACTGTGCTCAGTCTGCTGTACACAGTGAAGGGCAAAATATTATAAACCATGAACATTTTAATAATTGCACATAATATTGCTGCTTGACTAACCACGGCACATGCAGGTTATTGTTGGTCTACTGCTGCTTGAATTTTATTTACTCTGTTCATTTTATTATGTTGCCTTGGTTACCATCTTCACTTTGTACTGACACCAACTCACACACACACACAAACACAGTAAGCATGTCTACACACATACAGTATATGCATATAGGAGTTCTACACACAGATATACCCTGATATCTACACACTGACTCACATCCACTCATCCTCTGTGGAGAGAGAGGTGACTGCGTAATGGCGTCAGAGCAACAGCTGTGGATGACCTCACATGACCTTTGAGGTTGTCATGGCAGCATCAGCCTTGTTCCCACAACGCATTCACAATGTTCCATTACTGAGCAACATCATTTATTTATGAAAGCTTCACTTCACAGGCTTGCTGTGCGTGTAAGAGAGTGTTTGTCTCTCAAAATGACAGCAAGTATGTGGATATTGTTGCAAATGCTTTTTTTGTGCATATTTTGGGTGTGTGTGCCTGTGTGTCTGTTACATACAGCTGAACTGCTGTGGCTCACACACGTGCGGCGTCCACACAGGCAGCGTCGCTGCTCCTGCTGCTGCTGCCAGTCCTGTCTCTCTACACAGAGTCTGCCTTTGATAAATGCAATACAATAAACCCCATGATAACAAATGAAGGGATTCTGTCCACAGAAGTGCTAAAGGGCTTTTAATCTGAAATATATAGGTTACAGGAGGTTTTGACTTATGCTTTTGTCCCCATGTCTATATTCTACATATACAAACATTAAAACCCTAGTAAAAGATGTATTGTTGTAGGCATAATATCAATACTACTATGAGCAGATCATTTTCACTGTCTGTGTTTGCTTAGAAGTGTCACATGCGTCATGTGGTAAAAAAATAAGCAACTGCAGGCAAAGCGTCGCTGCAGTCGCATGTGAGATGAGGGCTGTGTGGATGCTCTACCCTCTCAACATGGGTGATATAGATATTATCTACATAACACATAGCAACACATAATCATTATAGGATGTGCTCCTGGGCATTATAGTAAATCCATACTGCATGGATACAATAATTATGAAAACATGATCTTCTGAAAATACATTCATAACTAATTGCTGATCTGACCTTTGAGCAGATCTATTTTGCAGCTTTGGTTTCACTTTAGCTTTAAATACCTCAAAGTAAAGGGCTTGAAAAGGACTTCTGAATGAGATATTATATACTGTGCGTGCGTGTGTGTGCTAGTGAGTCTGTGTGCAATAACCTTGTTTGAGTCCGTTCCCTGTCACTATCTTAGGCTGCACTCTGAAGAGAAGCATCTGGTTTCAGCATCTGGACACACACACACACACACACACACACACACACACACACACACAGATCGGAAGTGTGCTTGATAGAGTCACTGAGCGGACACCAAGAAGGTTATCTGTGATCACAGCCTGCAGTTACTGACACACATTATGTACACACACACAAACACACACACACACACAAACAAACACAGGAGCACCCTTTTAAGGATTAAACTCTCTCTCTCCCTCACTGTTACCATATGGCAAGCCTTGTTTCCGATTCTTTGTCTTATAGTGTGCAAATGTTTATTATCATGTGATAATGTTTCCGCACTAAATAGTGTAAATCAAGTGGAAAGTCAAGCTTCTGTCTCTCAAAGTTTGTTCAGCGTACCCTGAGGGAAGATAATACAAATGTGGGTCTACAGTTATTTGAAGGCATTTGTGGAGAACAATGTAAGCTTAATGTTAGCTTCCGACTGTCATTTGCATTGCACTCTTTGCCTTTTAAGCTAAATCATTAGTAATAGGCATGAAATTGAAACTCCTCCAGCGGTAGCTATGGTAGGAATGAGCTGTGATTGGTCTTGGACACATTTACACTATAGAAGGCTTATTTTCTCCACGTGCATGTTTTAGATCTATTTCAACATAGTTTTTATAATTCACTAAATTTTATCCACCCAAAATTTAGATTTTAGGTTTGGCATTTAAGTGTATCAGTTTTGAAATAGAGCCTGTGATCCATTGCCAACGGGGCTGTGAAAATCCTTTGTTAGTCTGGTTGTTGAACTGCAGTGGGAAAAATTCCAGTGGTGTCCAGACTCATTATTGGTTTGGTCCATGTGAAGTGTTATACTGTGTAAAAAGGGTGAAAACTGTGTTGGAAAATCAATCTGAGAACTGAACATTTGTCAGAACTCTGTGTGTGTGTGTGTGTGTGTGTGTGTGTGTGTGTGTGTGTTGTGTGTGTGTGTGATTTGCTCACTCTGCACCCATTCCCCCCAGCTCAGAGTGTGTCTTTAGGGCATTAGCTGTGCGTTAAAAGCGTGGGTTGTGTCATTGAACAAGTCTTAGCTCGGCTTTGATGAAGAAACACCTGACTTCAACGACTTTCTGTCACTTCTGCAACACTCTCTGCTCCTTTGTCCGTCTGCCGCTGCCTTTGACTCTCTGTAGCCTCTTTATTTTCCGCGTGAATCTCATTCCACACTACTGTATCTCTCCATCTGTCTCACTGTCCCCCATGGCCTTCTTTTTGTCTTATTTAGATTTTTCATTCTGTCTATCCATGTGAAACAGAGTATCATGATTCAATGATTTTTTTTTTGGGCAACTACACAAACAATATGTGGTGAAATGTGGAATGCTCCAAAGCTTTGTGATATTTGCTCAGTTTCTCATTGTAGAATGAAAATGTTCACATTGTAACAAGATATTTTTCACTTTTCTATGACATATTTTCTCTTCTATTATGACAACATATTACTCTAAGTAATATGGTATTAAGGCTTATCTCATTAAAACAAGAAATGTTTCTTGTTTTGTTTCCTGCAAAATTATTGTGTCTGGACTTCATGTCAGATTAGATCAGTGATTGTCAGGAGCAGGCTATGCAGTGGAAGCCACTGGACCTACCAAATAATATTACATGTTACTAAAAAATACATAACAAACTGCATGTAGGTGTGAATGTGAGTGTGACTGTGAAAAGACTCAGGGTGTTCCTCATGGCCTGAGGAAACAAGTCTTTTCCCCTGCAATTACTACTACTGCAGTATGTAACTAACTTTCTAACAGCGCCACAACTTCACTGCTCACTGCTTGGATTGTGAGCTCTTAGCATGCCGCTGTTAATGAATAAGAATTTCTATCTTTATGTTTTTTTGTTGACACAGTGCTCTTTCTGAACATGGCCTCACATCACACATACAGTATATGCTTGTAGAAATTCTACACACAGATATACCCAGAAATCCACACACTGGCTCACATCCATTTTTCCTCTGCGGAGAGAGAGGTGACTGTGAAATGGCGTCAATGGTTGTCACTCAAGTCATAGAGCTCCTGCTTGGAGCTGCTCTCCAGTAGCCAGAATCGAAATCGGCAGGTCAGACTTGTTAAAAATCAGAAATTGGAAATCGGCCAGTTGCATTCTTTGCATATCAAATTGTCAAATAGCATCTCCAGTATCATGGTCAGAGTGTGAGAAAGAAAGGCACAATCAAGGGTGATGATAGTGAAGATGTTAATCTCTAATTACACGTAACATACCTGACACTCAGCATGCAAGTCAGCACACTGACTTTAAGCCCTTTGTGATTGAGGGAGTGTGTTTATGTGCCATGTGAATAAACTACCTGCTACACCAATATATCTCCCTCCTCACACAGCTTTATAAAAATACTATATGAATGAAGACATTTTATGTAGTACTAGCACAATGTAAATACATGTGGAAGGACTTTTACTACCTCTGCTGCTATATGCTCACTGTGCACATGGCTCATGCAGTTTTACACTAGCTTTTATGTGTGGAATGTTTATTGTGTATACGTGTGGATGTGCAGATGAATGGATGCATATCCGTGTGTCCCCCTTTCTGCGGGAATACACAGGGACCAATGACAGGCCCTCATAGAGCAATTTCAGCCTATGAAGATGTTCTAGCGAGAAGCTGAGAGCTCATTAGAGCAGCAGAGGAATGTGCAGACTGTTCCACTGAACAGGGATGGATCTCAATATCTGCAGCGTATCTGTGATTCATTTATTATGGCTTGGGACCTGTTGGCGCCCTGCTTTTGGTGGGTTTCCACCTGACAAGCTCATTAATATGGTTAAATGAGCATCAAGTCCCAGGACGCAGCTCAAAGCCTCCAGCAGAAACTCCAGAGTTTTCCTTTTATCTTTAATATGCATTCTTATTATTGGAACAACAAATTGAGGTAGCACTTTGTTTTCGCAATAGCTCTGTTTTGTCCTGTGAAAGGTGTAGAACACACCCCATACAGGCTCTACCACTCTCCTTCCCAGAGGCAGCATGCTAAAATCTATACACAGTAGTGGCAAATTAGAATGAATTACAGTATTTTGTTGATCCACTTACAGAAGACCATCTTCAACCACTTTTCTTGAGCACCTGACAATAACTATTGACAGTTAATTGATTTTGTCACGTCAGCATAAATCTTCCAGGGAAACCCCCTTAATGATTAATGACACATCTACAGATCTAAGGAGGGCAGACCAATTGATTTTTACCGAGATGTTAATTTTGGCTAGCTAAAAACAGGCTCTACTGGAAAAATTTAACAGCCAACTCCTTGTTCAACAGTGCTGGTTAAATTTACACAGATTGACAGGTCACCATGGTGGCAACTTGTCAATAACAAGGTAATCCCAGCCTAAAGCATCCCCTGCTTTGTGGTCTCTCTTAGCTAGAAGTATAGCAATTTTACCATTATTTCCAATGGAACAGAATGTCTTTTTTGCAACCAGAGGAGTCACCCCTGTTGGCCATAAGAAAGAATGCACATTGGCTTCAATGCACATTGGCTTCAATTGAGAGCCAGAAGTTGCCGCTTGGGGCTGTTAAACGCCTGAACAGTGAGGGGATTCAACTTTGTTCTGTCAGGAAGCTAACGCTAGCTAGCCAGCTGTCTGCAGACACCAGGCTGATGTCCAGTTAAGTTAAAAAAACACAATTGGCAAAAGCAGATTAAAAACTGTGCAGCCTCTAATTTCTGCTAACGGTAGCTGCCATTACCTAGTTAGCTCAGTTTGCTGTGCAGCCAGTGATCCTGTTGTATCTGTAGCTTAGCTGTATCTGCCTGAATGAAGAGCTTGAGGAGTATATTGGTGTTTACACTGCTAGCACAAGAGCTTTGGGCCACAGCGAGGAAGCTCCCAGTCCGGGCAGAGTCAGTTAAGCTAATAGGACCGGTTCCCTGTACTGCCTGAGCTTTGCTCTCAGGTTATTACTTTTGCTTGTTTATCTCAACTTTTAAAACTTTAGCCATGTTTGATGTAAACATCCAACATTGTGACATTATATGACAGAAAACTAAGGGACAGCATAATAGGTCGCCTTTAAAGTGCATGTCTGTTGAAGCAGTCCATAGCTGTGGGCCCTGTGAGTCCTAAAAATTCTGATGTTTGAATCATGTTTTAATCATTCCTGCCTTTTGGAGGGAAAACCATTGATTACAATCACAAATTTGCCCCAATGTTGGAAAACAAAATTGTGGAGAGGAGAAGCTAGTTGTCCCACAACAATGTAACTTACGTACTACAGGGCAAACACCATTAAATGAGGACCGTTACTTACATGATTAATTGCAGAATAATCACATTATTTAAAAAAGAAAAACCATTAGCAGTGAGCAATTATGAGGACTCGTTGAAGGGCTATGCCTAGGGTAAGCCCAGCTGGCATTTACTGCACATGATTTCCACCACCCATGCTTCCATCCATCTATCCATCCATGAAAACCAATGGAGTGCTCTAGCTATGCTCCGTTGGGCTAAAAGGCTAGAATACTGCTGCTGACAGCCCCCAGTTAAAGCTGTCACTACACTGGGCACACAACCCAATGGTTGCTACTTAAAGATAGCAACATAGTGCTCCCATTGGGGGTGTTTGATTGTTATGGGCCCCTGATGGCCTGTAACAGTACTACTATTTGTTTTGTTATTTCTTTTAATAATAGTAAATAATAAAAGTGTTCTGTCACCCAAAAAACAAAACCAAAACTATATTGGGTACAACATGGAACTCCATGAGACAACTCTAACTCTTTGCACTGAATGTCAAATTAGTAGAGGTTCAGGATTTAACTAAGCGAGTATTGACAGACCGATTAATTGGTCGGCCCATTAATCGTGGCTGATATCTGTCATTTTGAGATAATTATCCGACACCTGCAGTCACACTAAATGACAGCACAACTAATGTAAAACCATTACTGTTTAGCATGAAATATATACTCTTATACTGTAGAGAATAATGCAGCTGAATGACATCACTTCTGGTAAACGTTACCCACAACCAAAATCTACAGCAAAACCCAATGTATTTTTCTATTTTATTCATTACTAGAAGTTCCATCTAAAACAACACATTATTGGCTGAGATGTCATGTATATTAGGTTGTACTCTGCATGGAAAAACTTTTCTTCATTTTGAAATCGGCATTAGGCTATATATTGGCCGTCAGCTGCCCTGCTCTCAATATCGGCATCAGGCATTGAAAAACCCATAACAGCCGACCACTAATCAAACTGGAAAATGCTGTTTATGCAGTTCAATATAATTCAGAAATGATCTGCAACTCCACTGGCGTTGGCAAAAATGTTATCAATTGGAGCTAGGAAATTACCAACCAGGTGCAATAACAAAACATTTACTAGTGGCCAAGAAAATGTCATTGTGTCTGTATTTGCAGCATTGCAATTGCATTTGCACAAATGGCAAACGCTGAGCCAGGGGCAAGGCAGAAGAACCCAGAGAGCCAAGCGTCTTTCTACCTTGCCCTTGGCTCAGCATTTGGCATTCTGCTGTCCCTTGTGGTACTTTTTAAAACACATACATATACATACGCACACAGAGAACCAAACACAGATTTCATCAATTGTCAGTATATTGTGGTATAACTACATCAGGGATGAGGGGACTGAAGCAGAGAGAGATGGAGTGACAGACAGATGGAACTAAAGTATCATATTGTGACAAGTCAATTTCATCCGCTCGCTGGGGAACAATGAAGCAAAAAACATCTATTTGTAACAGTGTGTTTAGACTCACACAAACCCTCGCTGGTGCCACCGTGCCAGTATGTTTTCACTTTAATATCAAAACCAGCTAGCACAGAAACACAAACATGCAGAAACGAAATGTGATGAACTTGAAGAAAATGTGACGCGAGGACAGGAAATGCTTTTGTAATGGGTCTTCATCTGAAGTGTGAAATGAATGTGACCACATGAGGTGATGTTCCTATGAGCAGATACATTTGTGTGCTTTGCCCTGCTGGTGTGGTGGTGCAGCAAAATCTGCCCCAATACACACATGCACGCACACACAGACACACACACAGACACACACACACACACACACAAACCCATTGCTCTACAACAGTCAACTGCTCTCTCACTCACACTTAAACCAACCAAACACATCATTATGTAGTCAAAGTCATCTGGGAGCAACCAAACTATTACATATGCTAATTATCAAAGGGATTTCATTCAATTACACACACTCAAACATACACACACACAAACACACAGTAAGGCACACACACACACAGTTCCTTTTTATTTTGCATTATGGAATTCACAAATAAGAAGTGTCGACTGTGACAATGTACTATGGGAAAAATAATCTTTGTCCCGATTGGTTTCTCCATTAAATATAATGGAAAGCATATATTTAAGCTGCTGGACTTGTTTCACCAAGGTAATCAAGAACCATTATCATCAACCTCATCAAAACTGTACTGTGTCTGTGCATGTTGAAAAGGAGCACTAAGAGGGGAGTCATGTGACACGGTTGTTGAGGATGGCTCCGATTAGCATTGTTTAATTTATCCCATTACAGTCTAACACTATCAGACGAAGTGCTTTTACAGACAGATAACACTTTTAGCCAATTAACTATTACCTATTGATAGAGCACGTATGTTGAGCACAATAGAGGTGAGTGTCATTCATCAATCTGCAGTAGTGGCTCTTTCATCTCTCCACTCTGTCCCTGCCATCTTTCCAATGGGGGGGGAGTGAACACAACTTTGCAGAAACTGGAACTGTGCGCCAATCAAACATTTGCCGGACAGCGTGCAGGAGATTATACTGTATTGTGTGAACAAACTAAGTGTTGTTTGTGTCACAGCCTGAGGCTGTGACTCGTGTTTTGTTTTGTTTCTCGTCTTGTGTTTGTGTGAGTGAGTGGGCGTTTCCCAGGCTTGGAGGCAGTCTGGTGCATTGGAGGCGGCGCAGCTGTTTTTCATCAGCTCATCCCAGAGGGTTTATCTACTGCCAGCTACCTGTTGCTCTCTGTCAGCTTATTCTTCACCTTTACACGGTGGAGGTCTCCAGGCTACTGCATGTTTCTTGTAGTTTTTCAAGATTCTACTTGTGTTGTGCGTGTTCACTTACCTGTCTTCTCTTGTGCCCTCTTCAAGAACATTCCCAAGAAACCGACCCTCTGGAGAGGAATCAGCTCTACTACCGCTATAGGCCTAGACTGCCAGAGGATTTCCCATGATGCAATGAGCTCCCCTCTCCTCTTCTCTCTCTCCCTCTGTATACAACCTCATCCCATTAATGCATGTTACTAACTCGACTTCTTCCCTTTCCCATAGTCGTGTGCTTTCTCGCCCCTCTCCTCTCTCCTCCTGTCGCTTCCTGCAGGTGTTGCTGGCTCTGCAGCTGTGGAGTCTGGATCTGTGGTTGAGAGTCACCTGCTGCCCCTGTGTTCCTGCTCGACACCCTCTGCTACAATTACAATTATTGTTACTAGTCCTATTGCTATTATTACTGTTGTTATTATTATTATTATTATTAATATTAATATTACGATTATTATCATTAACACTACAATAAATATCTCTACACTTTTTCATTCAGTCTATAGCAACATTACCTTTACTGTCTGTACCTTTATGTGTATACTGTTTAGGCTGCCTCCCTCCCCTCTCTCTCTCTCTCTCTCTTTCTCTTGCTCTCTCTCTCTTCCCCTCACCCCCAACTGGTCGAGGCAGATGGCCGCCCACCCTGAGTCATGGTTCTGCTCGAGGTTTCTGCCTCTTAAAAGGAAGTTTTTCCTTGCCTGTGTCGCCTAGTGCTGCTCTTGGTGTGAACGTTTGGGATTCTGTGAATAACTTCAGAGTATGGTCTAAACCTGCTCTTTATGAAAAGCACTGTGAGATAACTGTTGTTGCGATTTGGTGCTATATAAATAAAATTGAACTGAATTGAATTGAAGTACCTCTAAGGAGTTTCCACTGGCCTGACCCCCTTCTCGAACTCAGTCACTTCGCTGACCAAATGTGAAAACAACTTCCTCCACCTAACAGTTTGACCTGTTCCCATCTAGCAATAGTGTTAACTGTTAAGTAGTTAGTTATGAGTGAATAGGTGTTAGTTAAATCGTGTGTTCCTGAATCATTATATAAACAATATGCCATAGTGATGTATTGAAGTCTCTGTGTTTTGCATGGAAAACTTTACCCCTTGACGCCGATTGTCGCAAATTCACATCACACCTCTTCCTTGCAGACTGCAAGACAAGATAGCACATGGATTCCCCCAATGCCTGTTTGTGCATATTCAATACGTACCTAGGAACCTTTTGCAGGCCCTGGTTTCTAGTTTATGCCTGTTGTTGCTAATTTGCATCATACCTACATCATACCTGAATTTATATCTTTTCTATGTTCTACAGACAAATTAACAATAATTTAACATCAGCTTGAAAAAATGAAAACACAACATTATTTTTTTTTTTTATTGTAAAAAAAATTCAGGCATCAAGGGGTTAAATTAAATTAATTAAGTCAGAAATCCTAAGCAGCCATCTTAGACACTCCAAAGTTAAACTCTCATTAATTCACTGTGTTGACTATTTCAGACTCATACTCAAATATGCATGTGTTGACTGAACTTGGGTATGTAAGTTGGAAAAAAAGGTGTGCGAGCATGGGAGCAAGAGGGGAAAAAATAGTTGCTGCGTCTTTTAGTTTGACACTTCTTCAAACCATGGCAAAGCTGAAGCACGGACATAAATGACTAATTATACACTGCAGAGAAAGTGTGTTGTCAAATTCCAGCTAAAAATATAGACACTTTTGTGAAAAACACGAAATGGAGGGGGAACACAAATTTGAAATTTAAATCATCTTAACTTGAAAAGGAAAGTTATTTTAGTTTGTAACTGTGAGTTAAAATAATACAGAAATGTCTCTCTTGCACCGGTAAAGTAAAATAATTATGTCTTTTAACTCAAAGTAGTAAGCTGAAAGAAGCTTTCAAACAATGTTGAGACAACTAAAACACTGTAGTTATATCAGCTTTATGAACTTTGATTTGTGTTACAAAGGCGATCTACAAGTTGCATTCTCAAGGCAGCAGGTGAACTTGGATTTCCAAGTTAAACTAACTTAAAATGTTTTACAGTATACTCTCTCTATCTGTCCTTCTCTCAGGCCGTGTTCTTTCCTTCAGTACATCCAATCCTACATTTTACAATACACAGTATGAAGTCACAACATAGTTTAATTAAAATAAGAAAAGCAAAAGCAGTACAATAACTCCGAGAAACCAAAAAAAGATAAACTCTCACATATCCCTTACTTACTATCCCCACCATTAAAACTCAATTTCAGAAGCCTTTTCTGAATTTTTCCATTCACACATCGTCTTTCCCTGCGGATTCATACTCAGTAATTTTGCACTAAAAATATCAGTTTAATTATTTTTCACTTATTAAATTATTCCCTCATTTTTTTTTCATTGCCACGGATGAAACAAGAATGGCCTTAACATGCACAGTAATACACATGTAAATGTAACTTTGATTGAATTATGAGATAGTTGTTACTAATTGTATTTATTAATTATTGATACTGTCACTTTATAGGCCAACATATGGAATATATTCTTTTCAATAGCAAGTTAATGTTGTTTTAGATTTACCTTTTCTTGCGGTATTCATTCTTCTTGTATAATCTTTCTCTCAGTACCTCTCTGTCTGCTTGTTCATTCCCTCCCTCCGTCTGTCAGACTCTAACATTCCTTTTTTACCTCTTCCTCACCCGCGGTCTCTGTGTCACGTTTATAGGAGAATTTGGTTTACTATCCATCTTTCCCTGTGTGTCTCAGAATAAGGGCATATG
This sequence comes from Lepomis macrochirus, assembly GCA_024633595.2. Taxonomy (NCBI): domain Eukaryota; kingdom Metazoa; phylum Chordata; class Actinopteri; order Centrarchiformes; family Centrarchidae; genus Lepomis; species Lepomis macrochirus. The sequence continues at coordinate 2,536,047 of JALXJV020000003.1, forward strand.
TGGCTGTGAACAAACACTGTTTCCCATTACCTGTGTGCGAACACAGAAATATCACTGTAAGGTGTGTGTCTGCATATCCTGAATGATGTGTTAGCCCCTGTTACTCATGTCTCAGTCGTGAGATCTATCATCAAGTCAGCAAGATGGGGAGCAAGGGAAGATTCCGTGAGCTCGTTCGCTTCGTTTGGTGTGAATGAGATTCGGCTGTAAAGTTGCTGTGCTAACGTGCTCTCTGATACAAAGGCGGGGGCGGCGAGACCAACAGTGCACAAAAGTCACTCTCTTAACTCTCTCTGTTTTTAGGGAGAGCAGCTTGATAGAGATTTGAGCTCAAAAGGGGGACCCCCAGAGCATGCAGCACAAATCCCAATTTGGCGCTAGAGAGTGCGCGGCAGGCTAAGTTTCACCGCTCTGATGGAGAGTAGGTCTGTATTACCACGGCTGGAGGCTCGTGGCTCTACGTCCAGCAGCTGTGCTGAGCGCACACCGCCCTGACAGATGACGTACGCTGCCGCTGTCATGTTGTCTGTCCTTATTGTGACATGTCTACTTCTCAGGACCGGAGCAAAGTGCTTTGGTACTTTAGTACAGAACCGTGGACAGCTCCAGACAGGATGTTTCCCCCACAACCTGCCCAGTCACAGAGAGTCCATCTACGCCGATATGCGTGATGTCGCTCTACCGAGACGAACCCCCGTTGACAGAAAGGAGGTTTCCAGTCTGTCAGGTCTGACTGCAGTGAGGGAGGGGTGGTGAGCGTGTGTCTTTTGTAACCGTATTGGGTCCAGGCACAGGTGACAGAACCGCCACCTTTCTCCGATGGGTTAGTGGTGGCAGATTATTATTTACGGTCAGTAATGTCAGTTAAAGTGAGGATTTATTACTCATGAAAAAGTGAGGAAGTGACAATAATTAAACAAATAACTATAACCAGAATGACCATTAATATCTAGTCAGTTGAAGGATTTGGAGCTCTACATAGAAGAGGTTGGCGATATATTTACTAAACATTACAGAAACCAGCATGTATATCCACAAACATTTGTTTAACAGATAAAAGAAAAACACGGCAGCTAAAATCTAACTGAAATGTACCAAACTAAAGCACAAAGACGTGTGATAAAGAGAGCATGTGTGTGTGTGTGTGAGAGCTTGACACCTGACAAGTGTGCACCCAGAGGAGTGTGCGTCTGTTTCTGTGATCTGCACCGTCTGTTCAGCATGCACGAGCGTGAACACGCGTGCAGCAGACAAAGAAAGCACAGTGAAACATTAAGCATTAAGTTTTATCTCCGTGTGTTTGCGTGTGGTCTGCGTCGGAGAACGGTTGAAAAAGTTAGTACATCTCTGAATCTGAAGTCCCCGTGGTCCCAACACTGGGCTGCGCCTGCTGCACTGTTCTGTGTTCTGTGTGAGAAACAGTAAAAGTAAGCAGGGAAACTGGTCTTTATCGAAAAGTGGTTGGCCCTGAAAAAGGGCTATTGTGTTTCCTGGGTTCAGCTACATGTCACCACACAATCCCTGCTCCCTGTCTTTGCCATTGACGCAGTTGTTTATGCGTGGCTTGGCGGGCAGCCCTACAGAGCGTGGGGGAAGGGGGGGGGGGCATAAGATGTGCCTCCTCACTCTCTGCCTTTCGCATGCCGGTGAAAGTTGCCTTGGGAAGTAGGAAGGCTCTGCTCTAGGCAGGACGGAGGGAACACGTTTTTCCGTATTCACATGGCAGAAGGATAAAACAGTTAGAAAATGCTACTACTGTGTATCATAAAACTTAATATAATTTGATATGAGTTCATTTGCAGCAACAGATAAAAGCCACTCTTACACGACCAGCCGTTGGATTGATTTATCCCTAAAGTGTGCAATAAATAAAATATGATTTGAGATCATTTATTAAAAATGAGATACCCGTTTGATTGATACTCACTGGAGCGCACACAAGAAGAAGCATGATTTAGGATAATAAACGCAAATGGAGATATTTGGTTTTCCAGAAGACCACCTCAAAGATGTTTTAGTCAGTTTAATCAGGACTTAATTCATCATATTTAATTTGATGTGTCATTAATACTTGCATGAAATTTATTCTCATAAATAAGGTGCTGCTGAAGGTTCTGAAGTTTCCTCAAATACGAGTGCATAGTTTTATATATTGTCATCATATGCTCGTGTCCTTATCCTCAGGCATTCTGTGCCGGCGTGTGGATGTGATGTGTTGATTAAAGAAACAAGGTTGGAAAAATATAACGGTGTTTATGAAGTAGGTCTTTTTGTGTTGTATGTGTCAGCTTATGTCACATACAGCAAGTCATATTTCTATTAACTCCCTGTCAGCCTCCTTAGTTGAGTGTTTGTGTAAATTAATGTTATAACACAACTGAAATGCATTTGGTTTACTCGCTTTTCAAACGAGGGAATCCAGATTATGTACCTGGGTCGTCCAGTGTCTCCCTCCACCTCCGTCACTACCCATACCTTCAATTCACTTTTCAAGGGGGTCGAGCTCCGGTGTCCCCTTTCCTTCTGTGCACTGTATGGGTGTGTGTGTGTGTGTGCGTTTTGTCCACCAAACAATCTCAAAGAAAATTTATTTTGTTGGCTTTTTGGCTTTTTTTGACTACTTATAGACAACTATGGGCACTAAAAGGGTGAGACATGGTCTTCGCTCACCTGCACTAACTTTGTGTCGGGATGTCGTCGCGGGGCAGTGCGTGTGCAATGTGTTATCAATCAGAATATATTTGTGCGTAAACACTTTCTGTGTTTCATCCATAAGCAACCTGAAGAGAATCCTACGCACAGTTTTAGAAATGGGGCCCCTGGACCCCAACGCTTTCTAGAGGGCTGGAGGTCTGTTAAGCGAGACGAGCAGAGAGGCAAACCTCACAGTCGGGGGGTGAAGACCTGATGGCGGGAAGTAGCACAGGGGCACAAGCGGACCGTTTCAGGGAGGTTGAACTTATTCATCTTCTCTACAGTTTTTCACTTATTGACTCCTTGATACTGAAGAAAAGTTGGAAGCTGAGCTCAGTCACACGCAGTTGGTATACAGCAGGTTGCTGTATCGCATGCAGTGCATAAAATCCATTTAGCAGTATATCAGAATAAATGTTTTGATGTGATCGGATTCAAATAATTAAAATTTAAAAAAACTACAAACTGCACTGTGCAGTGTTTTGCCATACCAACCAAGGCTAACAACAAATATAAACAACAAAAGACAACCTGTTGAAGCAATGCATTAGTGATTTGCTGCATCATTGACATTAAAAGAAAAAAAGCATTAGTCATCCAGTTTAACCCTGTTATAAGATTGTCTATTATTCCTTATATAGAGATTGTAATTATGTACAATGCTTAAGCTGGAAAGCAAAGAGCAGAAAAACACATTTCCAACCTTAGTCATGTTATGCAAAGATGTTTTTCAAAAATCTGTGACTTAGAAGCCCAAGCTGTGACCCAATCAATTATATCTGCAGCTCTAAACAATGGAAATAATGAATCTGTCACGTAAAGTCAAAAATGGAACAAATAGAAAACACCCAGTCACCTCTGCCCACTGAAACCTTCCCCGCTCAGTTCACTACTGGATGAACAAAATCACCACACAACAATAACACATCCAATCAATGCAGTTAGTCTCCTAATTAGCAATTAAGTATACAATTATATAAAGAATATGCTAACGAGACCTCGCTAATGACTTGCTGGATTCTCAGGCTTTGATTGCTGCAGTCTTACAGTGACTTGGAGGGTTCTCTTTAATAAATGAACCTGTAAGCTGCGTTCAGTGGAATAAACAACGGTATATATTTGCACTGTATTTAACCTATGCTCTCACTCTCAAGTCTGCAGATAAGGTCCAAATGTCGACTCACAACTTTAAATTGGGGGCATTTCCAGCACCACTGGTTGAGTGCTAAGACTGCCAGTCGAAATAAATAATGATTCAAATAATTATGACAGCCCTAATGACAAAACTGCAAACTAACACACACACACACACACACACATACACAGTGCTCGCTCTCTTATAGCCTAGCTACTACAATGACCTCTCTCTCCCCATGTCTTTTTGTCCCTTCAGGAAAACGTATTTAGCTCTTACCTTTGGCTTCATATTCATACAAACCTTCCGTCTATTTTAACAGTTCATCAAACTCTTAACTTGGAAACTCCTGCTGAAGCAGTCATCAGTTTAAAGAAAGTCTGCTCCTCTCCATTTAGCCATCTGCGGGGGCAGATGGTACGGTCCATGTTCTAGTACAGCTATCAAGATATCTTCTCCTCTGAAGAGCCCCGGGGGGGGGGTGTTCTTTAGCTTAGCATCATTGATAAAGGGTTTGTTTTTCTTTTTGAATCCTGTTTCCTGTTACCTTCAGGTATAGCAGCTAGAGCAGGTGATGGTCGTTGCAGAGTAAAACAGAGAGAGATATACAGCTGGACTGGTTGCAAAAAAATGTGAATAAATAAATAATAAATAAATTGGGTCAGTGAGATTTTCCTTTTAGTCATTACATTTAAAAATCCAAATTAAATGTCTTTTATGACTGTTTGAGGCCCCGTGTCCACCAAAGCATTTTTTGCCAGCTGAAAACTCCAGCTGCTCCTCTGAAAACGCCCAGCAGGGAGCGCTAGCGGGCATTTTTTGAGGCGCAGCGTTTTTTTCCGACTGCTTTGGTGGCTATGATACACACATATGATGCTGCAAGTAACTCTACCTAACTTTACCAGATGTAAAAATGTCAACACAGAGTACAGTACTTGCTGTGGCCCTTGCTCTGAGATTTTGTGGGCGAGGAAACATCTCGGCAAGTACGACCAAGAGCTGAGGCTGGGCCTGAACGAAGCTCGGTTCCAGGATAGTAACCGTTGCTACGGTGTGATGTTAGTTTAGATTGACTGGACAGCTGAGTAAAGTGTGACAGTGACGAGCGCAGCGTTTTTTTTCCAAAGTTGAACAGTTTTCAACTCTCGGTGACCAGAAAAAAACGCTCAGCGCTTCATCAAGGTTGCCAAAACCTTCTCCACCTTGTTTTAGTGTTTACTCACAAACTTCTTTAATCTGCTCACTTTTCTCTCAGTCAGTCAGTCTGCTCTGTTGATTTGTAATTTTTTTATAAAGTCGCCCAAAAAACAAGTCTTGTTTTGGACTTTTTACAGCAGCAGTTGCGCCGTGTGGAGGAAGCGTGTTGTTAATGACGTAGCCTATCGAAACGATGACGACCAACAGTCATGTCTTTGAACAGGTTATTGTCTCCACTCCCTGTAGTTTCAACGGGTACAGACATAAATACACCATGTAACGAATGAATAAGAAGCAAAGGGACATTTCAGCAGCTGCTGTCAGGATGTAACACTTATTTCATCTGGAAACTATGTGTTTGTGTGGCAGTGGTTCACTTCCATGCTCCGATTTTACCAGCACGTCTGGAGATTTGAACCTGGGTGTGTGCGTGTGTGTATGTGTCACACACACACACGTCACTGGTTCATTTCTCGGGACCAGCTGGTAAAATCTGAACACGGAGGTGAATCAGTGTTGGTTTGTTTTCCCTTCCCCAACAAGTGTCACAGAACAAGAACTGGTTGAGATCAGTCTCATCACATAACCACAGAGCAGCGTGTGTGTGTGTGTGTGTTGGCGTGTGTGTGTGTGCGCGTGTGTGTGCGTGTGTGTGTGTGTGTGCATTAGAAGAGAAAGTACATGTGGAAAATAAGTGAGACAGAATGAAGAAGTGATTAACGCCTAACAAGAGGATTCTTCATTTTTTCCCCCTCCCATATTTCCTGGCCATTTTATTGGTCTTTATGGCCCCACAGGAACCACCTCACTCCAGTTAAAGCCCCTCGTTTGGCTTTTATGCTCCCTTGGGGCCAACCTTAGGGGCCCAAGTCAGGAAGTAAAGAGAAAGAAAAGTGGATAACAGCCAACCTTTAGAAATTCTGTAATGTACCGTAAGGAAAGAGCTTAAAGTCAAGAACATAGCTGACAGCTTGGCTGTCTTTTTTATGGTTTATGCTGTTGTGTCATAAAAAACAATAAAAAAATCTCTATTAAACCATTTATTGCATTTTATTGCACTCATCTTTCTTGCTTTCAAAACACTTAAAAAGGAACTTCAGGTGCTTCTCCTTTTCCATGTCAAATATTATTTTACTACAACAGTTTCAGTAGTTCACTGATAATGTGATATTAACTGGAAAAACACCATGACAAGATCTAGAAAGAACAAAGAAATATAGCTATAATCATGCAGTTGTCACTAAAACTAAACTGCATTCTTAAGATGGAACCAATAAGTTAAACCATGTTCTAACATGCAGGAATCGAAAGCTGGATTCCTTAAATCCTTTATGGAAAACCACAACATGCTTTGATTGTCTTTATCTTCAGTAATGTAGATTTCTACACAGAAGTGTCAGTGTTAATGTAACAAATTTAGACCCTGTCTGCTATCCAAAAAATGTCCAGTTGATTTCAGGACTCATTACTGCCACGTCAAACCAAACCGACAGGAAGTCGTCTCTCTGTACTCGGGCAAAGGACGAGCCAAAGTCCTACAGCGATTTAAACAGCACATATGCATAGAGTCATGCATAAACACACACACACACCCCTCAGTCAAATAGAAGACAGTGAACATGGGTGCTGAGCGGTGAAAGCTATGAATAAAGAGCTACAGAATATCAAAATTAAAGTAACAGTAACCACTACATGAACCCTGATAATACACAACAATGAAGCACCAGGTAAAACAATGAGCATCTGTCATTAAGTCTGTTTAGTAGCTGCTGATGATAATAATACGTTCACAATTCATAAAATAGGTGGAGATTGTCAGTTGTCATCATTAGGCATATAATCACTAAAAGAAATTCCAGGCCTCCGTCTCATGTTGTGACTTTCGTTTCTTGCCCTTTTATTTATTCCTTCCAAAGAGTCTGCAATCAGTTTGATAGTATTGTGTTATATAATACTGTGCACTCTAAATTCACATTAGAAAGTCTGTCTTTGGGCACAGAGTCTGTCTTTAATGCCCCACTAATCAATTAGGAAATACACACAATGACTAAGAAGTTGGTGTATATATATGTTATTGTTTAAAAAGAGTGTGTACATGAGCCAGACTACCAGAGTTAGATTATAAAGACATACCTCTACACAAGTTCCGACATACTGGCTACTGCACAAAAATGCAAAGAAAACCAACACAAAATGTTTATCACAGTTTTCAGAAATCCTCCTCCTCCTTTCTGTTCCCAGCTCTGTGTGTCCAGGACAGTGGTGATAAGCTGCGGCTTTTAGCTGGCTGACAGAGTAAAGCATGAATGAAATGAAAATTGAATAATGTGCTCCAGCTCTGTGTGTTGGATGTTTATGGCTTAATACGCCGCTTCCTGGGAGTTCCACCAACTCCCTGTGCAACAAATGAGAGCCAATACGGTTTAAAGAGCTAGACTCAGCCAGTTGTCCTCTGGACCGAGTGGGCTGTGAGCGCACACACACACGCACACACACACACACACACACACACACACACACACACACACACACACAGTATAAGCACACTGGCCTATTTGGCAACCGTAGCTCTTTGCTAGCCTCTGCAGCAGACAGAGTGAGTGTGTGTGTGTGTGTGTGTGTGTCTGTGTGTGTGTGTGTGTGTGTGTGTGCAGTCATACATCATTACCTGTGCTGGCAGGTGTGATGCAGAGGGGAGTCTTACGTTGAAGCATCAGTGTCGTTCAGGACTCCGCAGCAGTACACAGCACTGAAAAAAAAAGGGGAAAATGTTGGTGAGAAATGCGCTAAAATAGTCTGAGTAAGTTAGGCCTGGCTGTATCATTAAAACGTCATTTTTTCCACCTTCTGAAAATCGAAGATGCAGAATTTTATTCTTGAAATTCTAGGCATCAGGTTTCGGGTCCCTAGACTGAAAGTAGAGGTGAGTCATGCCTTTTTCCTGTAAAACAGATTTTTTCTTTTGATCTAATAAAGTTGGTAATTGCTCCGCGTTTTTTTTTTGTTTTGTTTTTTACAGTGGTGAAAAAGAATCTTTTTGCCAGCCTGAGGCCATTGCAGCATCATGATCCGAAAGAACAATAAGCTCTGACCTGTTGTAAAAAACGCCCACTTTGAAAGCACATGGAAGGTTCAGATTACCATTAATGTTAGAAGGACTCGCGCTAAATTACATGAGTGTTCAAGACATTAATGAACCCCATACATTATTATTTAGTAAAAACTGTATATGATAGTTAGTCATTTAAATAACATCTAATATTAAACACATGGTTTGCATCATCACATCGTCAGGTCAGTGCACCTTTGGTCAGAAGCCCACTCAACAGCTACTGTATCTATTTTCTGAGTATAGTTTACTGCTGCTAGTGGAAAGGCCAGAGTAAAGACAGAGACGCTGTGTTGTTGTCTAAAGTCATCTTCATTTTGCTTCAAATGTGATCTGATTTTTCTCTCTCTATTTCTCCCCTCACAAACGCACACAGAAAATCAAGCCTTTGCCCATTTGCTTCCTAGCTGAGGAAAAAGAGATGAGAAAGAAAATGAAACGAATAAGCAACTGATGGTTTGGTTTTTTTGTAGCTTGCTACTAAATTAAAAATAGCAGCAGATAAATCGCAGCAACACTCAGGTTTGCAGGTTTGCCCTTACTGCTGGTGGTAAGGTAACATGGTAAGCTGCTGAAATTACCTGAGCCATTCTGACACGATCGGCAGGGCATCTCGCAAATATCAGGCATGTGTAACGCTGATCAGACCTGCTGAATCGCAGTTGTCACACACTCATATTTTCTGTGCCTACACCAAATGAAATGTGTGACATTTCCACTCTTTGTGCCACCGCCACAACACTTTACAAACACAGAGAGAGAGAGACACACAGAAGGGATGTAAAGATAACCGAGACACAAAAATACAGGATTTACAGGACATATATCCGTACAGGACTGATGATGTTACCTCCACCAGATTCATGTCTGTTTAATGGACAAATATGTTCAGAGAGGCAGACCTTTCTGGAGCTGACATGTGCACATTGCATAGTGTTCATTAAATATAGTCAAAGAGCAGTTTATCCTGCTGTTTCCGCTCTGTCAAAGGAAATAACACAAACCAAAGATACAAACAAAGCTACGGTCTTTGTCAGACTTAAGAGCACGTGTTGAATTCAATTAAATATGGCAAAAACAAGACACTAAGCCCCAACTGTGTCAGAACATCTACTGCATATGGAACACATTTTGTTGTTTCATAACATGGGATTAGCAAGCACAGCCACCCAAACCAAGTATCTTCAAATACCAAGCCTGATACAATATTTATCACATATTTCTCTAAATACTTTACTTCAGCAGCACAGTTCAGTTTAAGCCTAACATAGAGAGGCGATTTAGATACGTCAGCTAATTAGTTACATATCAAGGACATCACAGTTTCAGTGTCATAGTTTAGGAATGTGGGTCTGTACACGCTGGGGCAGGATGTGCACAGCTTCTCTACATGTCCATTATCAACAAAAATAAATTCAGTTGTAGGTTTGTGGCCACAGCAGGACAGTTAGAATAAATTTAAAATTTGTATTCATATGTGCAAGTGCAGACTGTGTGTCCAGCATGTAAGTATGACAGTAGTGGAATGAAGTTTTTTTTAGTATAGTGAAAATTTTGCACCTCATTATGTGTATATACATATATATATATATATATATATCTATATCCATATCTATCTATATCTATATGCGCACAACTGTAATTACTGAATAGTTTGCATTATATTAAGCTTCTAATAAACTCAGAATAACCTCACGTCCCAAATTCGGGTCCCGTTCCACCGCTGACAATTTTAACTCGTACTGTTTGACTATAATGCTCTTGCCACATCTCCATGATTGGTCTGAACAGTATGAGTAGCTAAACTAAATGGCTTCTTTCACTTCCTCAACACATTCCACACTTGTTGCAGCTCTTCCACAACATTTCACTAATCATTATATCAACAGCGTTCATCTTAAAATATACCTGTTTGCCCCAGAAGGATCTGGAGTGTGACAGAGTGTCACAGAGCACCACATCTCTGGGAAAAAAGCTGAAAATGAGTAGGAGAGACCTGCGTGCCTCTCATAAAGGACACCCACACAGGACGTGCTTGACAGAACACATGTTTAACCTATATTTAGCCCATTCATAGGACGCTGCTGTCACAGGTTAATCTGTAGGTGTGACTGTTCCCAGAAACCTGAGTGTACCTGTATTTCCATACAAAATCACTGCTAAAAAACTGATTGAAAACTGAGTGGTGCGTTAGCACTTACAGAATTGTCCATCCGTTGAATCCATGTTGACTAAATTCAGGTATCACTCTCTCTCACCTGGCATCTCCCTGTGAGTTGGTGTGGACTGATAGATTGTAGAAAAAGAAGCATATTTGTTCCGTGTAACAGTTTAGTGACCGACAGAGATAAAGAAGCCTTTCAAAATGCGAGCAGAGTGAGCTGGCTGTAAAAGTCAATTAAATTGAGATTTCAATTTACTTTCGTTCTTGTGAGCTATTTTTTGTAGTTTGAGAGCTCACCCTTCAACAGACCAGCAGAGGACCTCTGCTCTTGCTTTATCATCTGCTCTAGGAAAAAAAAAAAAACGGCTTCACAGCCCTGCTGCGGCCCCTGTGGACTTCTCCTCTCCCTCACTGGCCCGACACTCCGGAGCCACGATAGCTCAGCATTGGCTCCCCTACACCAGACCTTTTCTACTTCCTTTCCTTAAATGTCTTCTGTCCTCTGGGGCAAAGAAAATCAGCAGCAGTGTATTCTATTTATGTCCCATAGAGCAGTTCTTCACACCACGCTATCTTGTATTTATGTATTTTTCCTACTTTAAGGAATGATGTTAAATTTAAACTGAGCCTGTCATACAGAGAGGGATGTTATGCTTTTCAATAGGACTTATTCATGTGTGCACCGCTTGGTAGAGGCATACAAATACATGCTGTTTGCATTTCATGCTGTCTGAGAAGCATTTAGCAAGTGCAGGACATAGTCTCAGAATCAGAATCAGGTTTATTGCCAAGTAGGTTTCACACGCAAGGAATCTGCCTCTAAATATAAATCTGACAATAACATAACAAAACCGGAAATACGTACAATATGACGTTTATTATAATGAAATGTTTGTGCAGGGATTTGCAAAACAGTGACCAGGGAATATGCAAAGGTTCACAATGTAAAGTCTAAAGAATATTTGCAATGTGCAAGGTAGATGGATGTGCGTTAATGTAACATAACATGTACTGGGGGAGGGGGAGGGTATAGAGTTCATAGGAGTCCTCGGCGTTGCGGATGAGGCCAGCTGTAGATGGGAAGAAATTGTTCTTGTGGCATGAAGTTTTGTTCCTGATGGACTGCAGCCTCCTGCCAGAGGGAGAGTCTGAAACTGTTTGTGTCCATGGTGGGAGGGGTCAGCCACAATCTTTCCTCCTCGCCTCAGAGTCCTGGAGGTGTACAGGTCCTGGAGGCATGGGAGATTGCAGCAAGTCACCTTCTCTGCAGAGCGAATGATACGCTGCAGTCTGCCCTTGTCCTTGGCATTGGCAGCGGCGAACCAGATGGTGATGGAGGAGGTGAGGATGGACAGTGTAGAAACGCACCGTTGTTATCTTTGGCAGGTTGAACTTCATCTTCATCTGCCCCGGGATGCACATCACCCGCTGGGATGTCTTGATGAGGGAGGCGACGTTCAGGTCTAAGGTTCGATAGACCAGAATTTCACAACGCTTGTCGTTGCAGACAAAACCATTACTGTGTCACATTTACATTTACAGTTAAATATTTTAGTAAATGGCAAATGTTAAATAAATTGCACACATCCATACACTGATGGCAGTGGCTGCCACGCAAGGTGCAAAATGTTCATCAGAGGCAAGTGCAAATCACAGAAATACCTAGAAGATTCAACAAACCTCTTTGATGCAAAGCCCATGAAAACAGTTCAAGTACACACAAAGTTTTGATCTGTAAATAACACATTGAACCCAGGACCCTGTTTCTGTTGACAGTGCTAACCACCGAGCCATTTTAATGCCCAGCCAGATTTTTTCTCAAAATAGGGTAAAACCCTCAATCCAGTCCTAGATACACGTATAGTCACATGTTTCCAAAGCTCAGGTCTTGCAAATTATCGTGACAGTCCCATGAAATAGTTATATGGAGATGCTGACAGATTCGAAAGCATTCAATTGATCTAACAACTAATTTATCAGTTATTTATCGGTTATATAATTTTTTATTACTCAAATAATAAATCAGTTAATTTATCTGAACTTGTTTCATTAATGTTTATATGTCTCTGATGAATAAAATATTTAAAGTACTTTAGAATAATGACAATATTTGCATATTTTACTTTAAAGATTTTCTCTTTAGGTGATAGGAACAGCTGGAAATGTGGGAGAGAGAGAGAATAACATGCAGCAAAGGGCCGTAGGCTGGACTCAAATCAGGCCCACTGTGGTGTGTTACTTCGTTTTTTTTTTTCTTTATCTAAACCCTCCCTGCAGCTCCAAATATTTTTCCTTTACAGTGACTCTTAAACCTTGGTCCTCTGACCCCCCTTCCCTCGTAGGGAAAAAAAAGCTAACTCAACCCAACTTGCTGTGTCCTCTCCTATAGTACTGCATGATTCACTATGACAGTTCCAGATCTAAAATAAAAAGGTGATGCTCACTTGGTCCAGTCAATGCAACGAGCAGACAGCAGGGAGAGACTGAGCGTTATCAACCGAAACAAACAGCTCATTTCTTAAGCAACAGGCAAACCCTTACAAATAACCAGCACACGCACGGTGTGCACTTCAGCAGAATACGATGACAGCCACCCCTCCTGACCTACTGACAAAATCTTTCTTATACAAGAAAGGAATAAATTAATATTCTACATTTGCCAAATTTGTAAGAGGGGACAAACAATTAAACATTTCACAAAGATTATAAAGTTTCCCCTTAATCAACTCAAAACTATGTGATTTTTTTAAGGACGTCTGGGACAAATTTTCCGCCACCTCAAATTAATCAAGTGCAGGTTTTGCTCTGGAGGACAGAGATCTGATCTCAATAAGAATAATGTGAACACATTAAAAATAGCAGGTGTAAACACAAAGGCAAGATCGGATCGTTCGTCATCTGGTTAGCTTTCCGGATACAGATCACATGTTAATACCAGGTGAATTCTGTGATGCAGAGGGGGTCGTTCCAACTGCACTCTGGCGGTTAAGGTGAGGTTCAGTGAAGTTTATTGCAGGTGTGGTTGATAAGTTTAGTATTTAGAAAAGAAAAAATGCATTTAAAATAAATGCAAAATACAAGTTGTCCCAGCCCTTTTGTCAACATAAAAAAGAAGTTTGTTTACTAGCAATAATGCTAACAAGGCATTAACATGCTCATCATCATCATCATCATCATCATCATCATCATCATCATCATCATCTGTGCTATCCTGTGTGCTGAAACAAACAAAAAAGAGGCGTTGGTGTATGTGGACTCGGTGGTTTGGAAGACATGGATAGGATGCTTTGTCCATTTTGAAAAGAGAATTGGAGGTGAGCCAGCATTTTAGGTTGTAACGTAATATATAGCGTTGTGTCACCATGACACTTAGGCAAGGTGGGCAGGTTCAGTTGTGGCTCTTCTTCATGGCCGACCAAAATTTCGAACATGTCAGAAATTCATCTGGCCGTCCTACAGCCAGTCATGAGCAGCTAATCGATCCTTGCTCCACCCTGTACACTGCACTGAAAACAAAACCTCATGAAACTATAATTCCTACTGACTGTGAGGCATGCAGCTCAAATATCAGATCAGAAACCGACACAGATTGCACTGTGTATACCCAGCTTTAGACTTTACGCTCAGAATAGACGTCACAGAACCATGACTGTTTCGACATCTCTCTGCTGCCACTTTGATGATTCTTTAAACAAGAGCAAACTAAATACTTGGAGCAAATATAAAGCAAAATGGCAGAATGATTAAAACATAAATAATCAATTTTAATCAAACAGCCTCTAACCAGCACGTGCACTGGCACCAGAAATGGATGGTCATGTTCTTAAAGCAGGAAAGCCTGCATCAAGCTGCATTAATCTACAAATGAATCTACATGTGGCAATATTTTGTGCTTCTACTGTTAAAATCAACAGCAACAAGAAGTCTGATGTTTTTTACTTCCTTGTCGTTCGAACTACACACCTCAGATAGTATATCTTGGTTTTCTCCTGTTTATGTGCAGATGTTGGATTGCCAGGCCTCAAAACGCCTTTCCAACTTTTTCTGCAGTTTGATCAGCATTTCATTCTTTTATTATTGAAATGCATTAGTGTGCAAATGCTGCTGTGTTTGGGAATGTTAGTGTATGATGTGAAAACGTTCACCTTGAGAGTCAGTGCAATCATCTTGTTGATTTGACACACAAACAGGGACACCAAACTACTTTTTATTATTCATTTCTATTGTCATTGCACAAATTAACTGGCCTCTGCACCATCAGATAACAAAATGATTTCCTTGAAAAGCGTCTTTCCATTTGCTTTGCTGTTGCCATGCATCACTGGGACTGGCACAGCTGTTTCAGAGCAATGAGACCGATGATGTGACTGGCTGAAAGTGTATTTATTGACCATCACACCCTGCAATCTATATTTCACTTCGCCCAGCCCTTTTGCACTTTGTGCTGATGCACCTCCATGAAACAACATAGCAGGTGCGCCTGGAGACGCCTACACAGTCTGTGCGCCCAAGACCAACCACTTTATGCTCGTCATTGCACTTGAGCGATCAAAATAGGCCCAGACTGAAAAGATATGCATTTCAGTTCCAGGCGTCCTGGAAACAGGTATTATATTTTATCAGGAGCAGTGTTGGAGGAAAGTGTATACTTTATGTAAAATATGCTCATGATTAGGGAGTGAAACTCTGTAGATGTTTGCAGACAAGCACAAAGGCCACTAAGAAAAACCTAGAAACAGTTTTAACAAATCACATCACTGCTGGGACAGACATCAGAAAAGGTCACTGCAGAAGTGAGTAGCATCCAAATAAAGCTATGGCACCACACCAATTTATCATGCACTCATCCTCTGACCACTACCAGCTACACTGAGCTGCTGCTGCTAAACTACCTCAACTTGCATTTCTAACACTAAGTTTGCAAATGAGATGCAAACATCTACACTGTAGTGCCCAGGTATCACGCCCAAAGAGCCCTCTGCTGTCGCCTTCTGCCACTAGGGGCCTTAAACTTTATAACCTTTGCTGTGTCCACCAACTCTGACTGCAGGTCAATGTCAGCCCACTGGTGCAGTCAGACTGTAATTAACCTGCCTTTCCTGCCATCTGGAATTCCGACAAGGGATTGTCATCCATTTCCCTACACCACCAACATCCACAGAAAACAACTGAAAGCAAAAGAATTATCAGCCGATCCAAACGGCACAAATTATCACCCTAATGCAGCATCATCTGCCAAGAAGCTAGGGAGCTTCCACAAAAACAGGTTACACTGTGTCACACTATCCACAAAAGCGTTTTACAGCAGGAACTATTTCCCAACTGATGCCAAAAAGCTCTGTAAGAGACACTAACAGGAACAAATGCTACAATAAAACCTGAAAATGAGAGTGAAACCAAATACAGATTTAAATATTTTCAACCAATCATCACATCAACAGAATTTTTTTTTTTCTTGGGGCATTAGTTTCACCGCAAAAAGGAATGATGATGATTCCTTTAATTTCAATAAACTTCGCCACTAACACAGAAAAGTACACAGAATTACTCCAAAATATTACCAAAACCTTAAGTTTCAGTTCCACACGTGTGCTTTCTATTTCTTTCTTTCTGCTTTTCTCTCACTCTCTCTCATTATGCATTGGTGGTTTGATTAAATTCATACATCTGTATCACTACATTATCAGCGTGCACCCTGGGTGAAACATATCCATTCAGATTGACCGCAGACACGTGGGCCTGTCTGAGCAGGATTATCGGCAGGCGGAGCACAAGCCACCAAGTGAGTTCTAGTGAAATAGCTAACGTTTCTACGAGTATCAACATCAGCAAATGTCCCTGCTGGCCCTGAATAACCAACTCTACTTAAAACATTCATGCAGGAGGAGCGGTGTCACCTCTTACGGAGTTGCATTTAAAGTGAAGTGGATCTGAGGGGACCCGCTATCAGCGCTGAGCATGTGATGCGTCATAATCATCACAGGGGAATTTTTTCGTCGAGACAGCTTGTTAACTGTGAAATGCAAGGGAAAATGACATGTAATGCTACTTTCTGCGGGTTAATTGCAGGAGCATCGTGCCGTGCCAAGTGTTCGTGCTCAGGTTCGGCTGCATTTTGGATCATTTTTGGGACCCCGTCAGACCGGGTCTCTTAGCATGATGATGGGTATATATATGATGATGATGAACTCTCAAATTAAATACTTTTAGGCTACAAAATTAAGTGCACTGACATGTCAGTGTGTACACTATAGCGAAAAAACATCAAGAGCCGCCACACCAGCATTAAATTCCTTTTGACCAGATGGACATTGCAGCCTGTGTGTACAAATGATTATCAATTCGAAACAGCCATCCTGTCTCACAAGAATTAACCAGAACAAAAGTCAGACAAACAAACACTTTTGAGCTGAAAGAGTCACAACTGTGACAGAAATGTCAGCAGACTGGCCTCATCACTAAGTACACGCTGAAGCCACTGCTGGAGAATCCATCACAGGCGTTTGAGTCAGACCGAGCGAGAGCGCACCTGTTGGTCACACATCATGGGCGTGTTTGATTTGGCTCACTCAGCATGCTCGCCGAGTAGGTCATTAAGTCATCTCTTGACAAAGGTCAATGCAACCTTTTATCATGCTAATTTTAACTATAACCCATAATAACGTCATCCTTAATTTTATTGCATCGACGTCCATTTTTCATTACGTTCATTACTGCTGTGACTGAACCCCTCGCAGCCCTGATACTTGGCCCATGAGTGTATTCATGTGCAGCATATGTAGGTCATTCACACCTGGCATTACAGGACCGTCCACCAACTGTCTGTCTTGTAGTTTTTGATCCAGAGAGTGATACACGATACTCCAACATCACCCTCACAACCCCTGCCACACCTTATGTAAGCAAGATAACTGAACTATATTTACAATAATAACTTTAGTAAGGCAGATGTAAAATAGAAAACAGGGAATGTGTTGTTCTACAAGGGGAACATCCTGCTCTGGCTAAATCTACATCTGTCCTGGAGGAGGAACTGGTAGAACTGAGTGGATAATGTTGTACAATTAAATAAAAAGTATAATATTCATGTAATAGTATACTGTATAATATTAATATATTAATTATATGATGTTACTATAATCATTATATTTTTTTTTCTATAATTTAAATAGCAATGAATATATATATATATATATATATATATATATATATATATATATATATATATATATATATATATATATATATATACCATAATATTAATTACAGTTGGACAACAGAACAGTTTTTTTGTTGTTGATTGTTTTGTTTCATTAAAAAAAGGTCTATATTGCGGTTAGTCTCCAATTTGTTAATGCTAATTAATAACTTGTTAATACTCATAACCCTGATCTGAAAATAAATTTTCACTGCCTGCCACTGTGCCATGCAAGTATTTTATTTTTGCCTGCCACAAATATTATTGTGAGGAATAACATTCAGGTCATTCAGGCATACTTAAGTGTAAATGATGTTGTCATTCGAGGTACAAGATATTTCCACATAAACATTAAAAGCATTTTTTCATGCACAAAGCAGCCATTGTCTCTCAGCACATGACAATCAGGTGTTTCAAAGGTACCAACAGACGACAAGAAACAGAAAGCACAGGACAAGTTCACCACAGAGTATTGAACAGTGCTCAACACTAAACCCACAGTTCAACCACCAACCAAAGAAGTCCTCATCTCAGTTCAAATCTCCATTTGTCAACACAACAGTCCTTTTCTGGATCCCAGCAAGCAAACAAAAAAAACCCTCTTTGATTTCACCTGCTACTGCCTACAGTTTAGCTGCATTTGGCGGGCTGCTAATTTCAGACTCTGATCACAACCATCCGTGCTTAACAATGACTTGGAGAGTTTGCTATAGCATGTCAGCCTTTTTTTAATGTCCCACGTCATCCAGGCTGCGAACAGTCAGTAATGGATTGACATGAGTCCTTTTAGGCTGATCACAAACCAGACGCGCTGCTGCATTCTGAACCATTTGTAGGGGTTTCACCGCGCAAGCTGGAAGACCCAGTAGGAGGGCATGACGATATTGGAGGCGAGAGATAACCATGGCCTGTACAAGAGGCTGGGTGGCATACTGAGTAAGACAGGGCCTGATTTGTCTTCTGTTGTAAAGAGCAAATCGGCACGACCGAGAGACAGCCGCAGCATGCTCTGTGAAGGACAGCCGGTCATCAATCATCACACCCAAGTTTCTCACCACCCTGGTTGGAGTGATGGTTGAGGAGCCACTGTGTAGTTTGATGTTATGGTGGACAGACTGCTTGACTGGAATGACCAAGAGTTCAGTCCTCATTGAGGCTTCATTGGCTTTGTGACCACACTGAACACAACTGCAGTGTGTAGTGTTGTCAGTCCACATATAACATCTACATGGGTGGAAATACGTATCGGTGCAGATAAAATCAACAAGCTTGCGCGCATGAACGTGCCTAAAGGGAGCAGATAATTGAACGGTGACCTGAACGTATTCGTTTGTAATCAATGTTGAGTTAACTCAATATAAACTACTAAAATAACACATTAGGAAGAAAGGTAGTGCAAGAAAACGATGCCAGATTAAGTTTCTGGCTAAGCTATTACATATGTGCACCGCTCAGACAGAATGTTTGTATTTATTTTTCTCCGTAGAGGAAAACAAATCACTGTGGAAAGCTGGCTCAGTACGCCAGAAAAAAAAGTACTTTTTTAGAGTGATGTAAGTATATGTAAGTCTTACTTTTAACCCCGCACAATGGTAGGCAGATGTGTGCACCACGCAGCTCACACGCTCCAGGGACTTTCTAATGACTGATCAAAATTCTAATATATGTTTTAAAAAGTTGACAAATATGCCCATATATTTTTATGTTGTTTTTTTTTTTTTTACCCTTTGGGCTGCTTGGGCTCTCTCCAAGCAAAAGAAAATGTTGTAGGAGGTGGAATTCTTTTAAGATCCGCTCAATTTCATCTGTTTTTTTCCGCAAAAAAAAGTTTTAATACCTTGTTAAAACTTCTTCAAATTACACCTTCCCCCTCATTAAAAATCCAGATATACTGTATTTGCAATATGATTGAAAGTATTCAGGTGACATTGACTGTACAAGCTCCTGGTAAATGGACTGCATTTTCAGATTTGTTTATTTTATTTAATTTATTTTTTACAATTTGTTAAAATTATTTCCCCATCGACACGCGGCAATTATGAAAAAGAAAGAGGAAATTACATTTCATAACAATAAGTTTAGTTGTATTCATTTCTGAAATTGCTTCACAAATGGCTGGTTTCTTTATATATTTTACACAATTTCTGCAGGTGCTTATTGCTTTCAGAATGCCTTTTCTCACTTAAATTCCGGATTTTCTTCACAGTTAACAGGAAGAATTATTTTTGCTGGAATGAGCTCTACAGTCACGAACAGAAGCGACGCTGCAGTGCGGCTGGCGCTCAGATTAAAGAGGCAGCGGGGAGGCCAGAGAGGAGACAGAGAAAGGATGAAAGTGAATGTGCGTGTCGATGTGAGCGCAGAGGTTAAAGGTGATAAATGTCGAAGGCGTAGTGAAGACTTCTCTGGTACACACATTTTCACGTGAAAATCATGTTGATGCTCAATGCTCACGCTGGTCCACACTGTCTATCACTTTTCATGTTCCCTTGTGCACTTGAGTCACTGGGCTGAGGGCATGGTGCAAGATTTTACACACACACACACACACACACACACACACACACACACACACACACACACACAGTACAGTGCCTACACACAGTAGTGTTTAAGGCTGGCTGAGCACCAATGAGCCTGCTTTTAATGTAACCAACCAGCCAGTAAGAGGCACACACAACCAGTGTGCTGAAACACACTGTATTTCACTGTTGGTGTGTGTGTGTGTGTGTGTGTGTGCGTGTGTGTGCGCGTGCGTTTGTGTGTAAGCCAGCAAGAGACCTACACTTTCAGTGCAGTGGCAGTGACCTTTTAACACATTTTGGTGCATGTTTCTTACTGGTTGGCTTGTTACATTAAAAGCCCTGTCATTGTGTGTGTGTGTGTGTGTGTGTGTGTACACAAAGCACAAGTAACCCCATACTGTTAATGACTTCTTTTTTGTTTTTCAATCTCAACGTCTGAGAAGTTTTAAAATGCATCGGCATAATTAATGACACATGAATTATGCTGTTGATATTGATGAGGCTTCGCAATGAAAGTAACAAAGCTGATTCTAACAGTATGTTTTGTCCATTGCCCTGAAGTGGGCAATAACATTTGGAAAGGTCTCAACATTAAATTATTAAAACATTTAATAGTAAAGGTAAACGTACGTTCGCGTAATTTAGAATAAAAGCTGAAATTGCACAGCTCTAATGAGAAACAAATGAACATTTATAATTTTTATACACCCATATTGCAAATGCTGTCACATCGCTCAAAAACATCTGAGTGAAAAAAGGAAGCAGATATTGATGTGAGATCAGTTGGTGACATATGGTCTGAGCTCTGCAGGGACTGGGAGACGATTCATTTTGTGAGGGTAGCATTTCTACAAAAGCAGCAAAGGCCTATTGTCAGGCAGAATTTTCTTTTCAGAATCAACTACAGTAAAACTTGCTCCTAGATGAGACGATCAAACTCCCAGGTTTCATGACTGACTTCCAAAATTTTCTCAACTCTCCACTTTTCATTCACCTGCCATGTTTTTTTTACATAATGTAAATTGCCACATGTAAAGCTGACTGATTTTTATAAATCTGATCTAAACAGTTTGCACTCACTGCACATAGTGACACATTGGACACATTCTTTATTACTTTTCTCTCTTATTTTTTTTTACACCATGTCAATATAATAATATTTATTTATATGTTGTATGTTGTTGTGTGTATGTTATGTGTTGTAATCCACCCAGACACCAAAGCAAATTCCTTGTATGTTTAACCCTATGTGGCAAAAGATAAAGCTGATTCAGATTCTAACTGGCTTCCCCATTTTGTGAATAGTTATCACGTGTAGAACCAGAATGAGATTAGCATTTCTGCTTTGTGATTCGCGTCTGCATAATGTGAAACAGCACATTATCATCCGAGATGAAATCTATTTGATCTATTTTGTATTTACACCAACACTCAACACATGATTGTTCTTTCTCTCACGCTCTTACACACTCCTGCAAAGCCGAAGTAACTTATTAGTAGCTCATTTACTTGTTCTATAATTATTTGCTCATTTAAGGTGTGTATGTTCTGCCATTGTGGATCTTGCAACAGGAAACTATCAAGTATGAGACAGAATCCTGCTTACGGTGTTATTCTATGTTGCACTTAGCTGCAACAGCAGTAAGGACGGCGGAAGGAGCTTCCCTGAGAGAGAGGCGCCAAGTGAAAGTCAGCAAGGGCACATTAAAACAACTAATGCAGAGAGGTGTAGATCTCCTAGAGGGGGAATCAACGCAAGACGGTGAGCTAAGTCTTATCACAGTCAAGCCTGAGCAGCAAAAGCTGCCGGTTCAAAGCAGATTTCTAAAAATAAATGTTTAAAGCATTAGTGTTTTTTGTTTGTTTGTTAATAGAAATGAGTTATGCCACATGGAAAACTAGAGCAGTTTGTTGTGAGCTTCAAAAGAAGGCTTAAGTGATTTACTGCACTTAGGATCCCAGTGTCCCCAGCGTGTCCCATCTAAAACAGAGAAGTAAATCAGCGAAGCACAGGTATTCAAATCAGCTCGTGTGGAGATATTGTGGAAACTGTTGATAGACAAGAATTATAAAACATGCTGCTGTCACAACACAGCATAATGTATATTCTATTAATCACATCAGGGCCTTTTCATTTTTTCATATACGTCAAACTCAGGCAAAGCTTTCACAATGCCAGCTGCTACCCAAAGACCTCAGTGTGCAGACACTAACTATCCTCCATCTATCTCTGCATCCTTGCAGTACCAGGAGAATGATGGTATAAATCTGATCCAACGAATGTGTGTGGACTTATATTTAGGCTAGCATTTACACTCCCACCCTGATGTGGCCCAGTTCTGATTAGACATTTATCTGATGTAATAAAGTGTAAAACGACAGAAAAATAAATCTGCAGCAGACACCAGTATTTATCAGAATAATGGTGCAAATCTTCAAATGTTTTCCCTTTTCAGTTTGAAGTTTTCCAAAGTCATAACATGGTGCCAGACCTGCACTGGCCATCCGGAGAACTCCCAGTGGCCTGGCAAGCTGAATGGCATGCTGTCAGTCCAGTGTTTAAAATGCTGCATGAAATGGGTAAATCAAAGGAACAACACAGGGCATCACATGTGATTGGTTGCATGTACATACTGTACATACACATACACACATCATCGATCTTAGATATATTTCACCCATTTCAACTGAAACTGAAAAAGTAGGCAACATGGCCTACTGAAGTTTTCAAATGCACTCAAGGAGGAGCAGTATTTGTTAAAATGAAAATGTCTGTCAAAATACCATTTTAAATGAAATATTGTCGTGCTGCAGAGATATTCTGGCCTACACACAGACACGTGCAGAGGGGCGTGCGCTGGGTGCTTGTGCACCTGCCCTTTTGCCCTTTGATGCTCAAAGTGCCCTTTTATCAATGCAAAATGTCCTTCATTTATTTACTTTTAAATTTGTAAAAGCCCTTTTGTGAAGGCCTGTCCAATCAAAGTGTTAGTAAAATAAATGAATAACAATTTCGCATATAAAATGTAAATATGGAGTAAAAATGTAGTAAGTAAAATGACCCACATGATGACCTTTCACCTGATGACCTCATCCATGACAGGCCCTCCCATTCAGACACCGTTAGCGATTCAGCAGCGCTGCCTACAGGACGCCTTCGATTCAGCCACTAAGAGGGGTTTGCGGCTTGTTGTGTGTTGTTGGATGCATTTTACAAGAAAGACCCAAAGAGAGCACGCGCAGTAGTTTCGCCTGTCGAAGTAACGTTAGCTGCCGGCTAACACTGTGCCGACAACGTTACATCTACACACAGATAAACAAAAGTGCTCTGTTCACTTTGTTCTGGCTGTTTGAAGGGGGAAAAGTAATTTAACTAAAAACTTTTCACTTAAACTAGGATTATTAAAGTAACTTAATAAAAGCCTTGTGCCTCAAAATAATTGGTAAAACAGGCTTATACTGAGACTTATTCCTCCGACTTATAGCCTCCTTATCAGCCCTTTGTAAAATTATCATTTCATTCAGAACAGTATTGGAATAGATTTACATACATTACAGCAACAGTTGTGTTTATAACAGCAAAAGTGCTACAAAAACTCTCTAATAACTGGAAATGCATAAATAAAATGTCTGATGTCAGGAATATTATTTTACATTGACACTAAGTTAAGAGTGAAGAAGAAATGGCCAAAAAGGTATGAAGTTTATTTATTTAGATTTATGATTAAACATGTAGTCAATAAAAATCCAAATATATCTCAGATTCACAATGCACCGTATAAAATCATTATCACATTGCATACTGTAGACACACAAGCAGGCAACACAAAGACAGAGGCATGCACGCGCGCGCGCGCACACACACACACACACACACACACACACACTCTATAGATTTGTCTGTCTCAGCCTTGCCCCTGCCATGGCCACCCTCATCCTTTCCTCTGTTAGTGTTTCCTTCTCAGGTTAAACCCACACTTTTTTGAATCTGGCGTCTTATTTCCTCTCCCTGCAGCTCTCGGTGTGCAGCAGTCTCTGCGAGCGTCTCTCTCTCATTTTCTGGTAGCAGTCAGCCTTGGCAGCGGCTGCAGCGCTACAGCAGGTCTGTCACTGTGAGCCAGTCCCAGTCCCAGTCCCCAGTGTTTCTTTTTCAAAACAGCGTCACAGCATTTGCGGACGTATCGATACAGAAGCATCTGCATAAGGAATACATCACAATATGTTTCTGTATCGATATTTTGAGAACAGCCCTTTTTAACTCCATGTTCCATGTGCCCCTTTTTATACTTATAGCCCCTGCCCTTCCAAAGTTCTCTGCACGGCCCTGCCTACACGTCATATTCTACAGACTGTGAGCTTCAGTGTGTCATTTTTAGGAGGATCTACTGACAACATTCTTCAGCGGTGTTTAAAGACCTTACACAATGAGCCGTTATGTTTTTATTACCTCAGAATAAGCCATTGCTGTCTACATACACTGCGGGGCCCCTTACATGGACTTTGCCATGTTGTGCTGCCATGTTTCTACAGAGTGCATGAATGCACCGTAAGTCCCTGGTTGCAATTCGCAACCCTTGCCACTAGATGCCACTAAAGCTTACACACTGAACCTTTAAAAAAACATCTTTTTTTGGTACAGATCGTTGCAGAAATCACACCATAATCATTTAATTATGTTTTTTCATTGAAAATTAGAATAATTAATTCATTTTTTATTATAATAATAGCTACAATAATAAATATTTTTTTCAAAATTGTTCAGCCCTATCACCATCCAAAGGGCCCCGACTGACATGCAAGAATTGAATAATTCACCTGCTTTTATAACAAACTACTTATTTCACTCAATGTGTGGAGACATGGTTGTGGGAAGTAGGGGTGCTGAGGGGGCTGCAGCACCCACTAAAACCCGGCATTAAACCATCAATTGATAAATATAAAGTGTGATCCAGACTCACAGCAGAAAGTGAGAGAGCGAGAGAGAGAGCGAGAGAGAGAGAGAGGGATTGTGTGAGTATGGACTGAAGTGTCGACGTGATATAAAAACGTTCTTTGATCATGAAGCCTAATGTTACCCTGCAGCTCTGTGGTTTATCAGTGAAGTGTGAACTGCACTGCAGACTGGAGTCTGTTAAGAGACAGACAGTCGCTGTCTCCTCTATGAAACTTCTGGGTCCTCACTGCGCTGCATTATTAGAAACTCAGATGAAATGATGGTGGTTCACGTTTCTCTATCAACCAGGCGCTGCTCTCCTCTTCCTCTCCTTCATGCGTTACTTCCTGTTGGTGACTGTGTCGCTCCTGTGGCTGCTTTGACCTGAGCTTTGATTCTTGAGTGCAGTTTTATTAGTGGGACCAGATAAATATAAAAACCTAAGCATTGTATTAAAAAATGAGTATGTGTACCATTGTAACATTGACCCTAGAGGACACAGGCAACAGCCCATAAATGAGGATTAAAGGGCTGCGTTAAGCAGAATAAAGCGCACAGTCCAGCGAGCCCAAAACCTAAAGTCCCCATATGAGGACACAGGACATTATATGTAGGGGAGACCAGGGTTGTTTGGCACACTTTATTGAAACAATAGTTTAACCAGCAGCAAATGAAAGATCTCAGCTATAAACAGATATTTTCTAATGTGCGCAAATGTTTTCAGAAATTGATCATTCGTGATTAAAGTGACGTTGTGCATTTGTGCCAGCCAGCTCCATCACAGGGTAGGGCCCCACATTAGCTTTTTGAAACGGGGCCCCCAGATTCTTAAGGTTGCCACTGCGTACGCATCAACACGACGTTAAATCAGTGCACCGGACGTGCACTGCCCAGCAGTTTGGAGAAGAACTGGACAGCACAGGAGAAAGAGAGAACGAGATTTAGAGAAAATGTAGGGCTGAGAGGCAGCGCATTAACAGGAGAAAGCCCGGGAGGAAAGTGCCACTAATGCTGTAAAATTACAGATATCTTCACAAGCAAGGGACGTGGTGGGAGTTTAAAAGAGGAAAAACATACTAGCAGAGCACTACGTCATATCACAACTACCTTTCCAAAGTTGATTCTGTGTTTTAAAATACTTAATCATGACATGTAGGAAAGCAGGAGATGTTTCTGTGTAATAAAATAATGAAATGTGATAATAATCTGGAAAATGACCTGAAAACGTGTTTCTGCCAGGTGGAAGCATCTGACATGCATAACGAACAAACAAAAGTGCACACAAATCATATCTATGAACATTTTTAACTAAAAGTCACTGGTATGTTGGAGACATAAACAGCCTCCTCTCAGCTGAGGCAAAAATGTCCAGCTGTATTCCCTTAATGTCATCTCTATCAGGCAACAGCAGATGATCATTCAATTATTTAACACAGTTTTAACTTGGTTTTATCCTCAAACTGCCCCCAAAAAAAGTAATAAAGACAGAAAAAGAAAAACACTTTTTACTGTGTCACATCTTCTCTGTGTGAGTGTATGTGCAGCCCAGTGGTCTGGGACCATTAGAGATGAGATGCAGTGGAACAGTAAACCAGTGCATAAACACAAAAAGCAAAACATATGATTTGAATTTCCCAAAACAAAAGACTATGTCACAAAGCCCCGGGTAACAATAGGAATAGGAATAAAAAGGTAATCCTAAAGGTAATCCTAAAAAGATAATCCGCCCAGGCCGACTCCTGTGCTCACGAAGCCGATCAAACAAAACGTCTGCAGACACATCTGTTAGGCGGCCTTGTCAGTGCGGCTGCTGTGGAACAATGTTAGCGCTTCCCCTTGTGTCAATTTCACCATTCTAGACATCGGCGAGAGCTTTGAAACAGTGGGAAACGTGCAAATGCTGGATGTAATGTTACCTGAGAGAAGACTGTAAGATTTAAATTCCTAGCTTTCAGAGCTCAGTATATTTAACTGGCCACTCTTACCAACACATACTACAACGTTTACTCTCTGTTTAACTTCAACCGGCTAAACCAGCTCACAGGGCTCGAAGAACTTTTGCAAGGGCAAAAGCCTACACTCATTTGGGATGGTGAAGTAGTTACTGTGAAGCCGTTGTTAAGCACGTAACAAAGCATAAACATATTATCTTCATTGATAGCGCTCATTTATGAGATCATGCCAGTGCAAAGTTCGCCAGCAGTAGAGTAACATTAATAAACGGCTAGCAGAACTACTCTCAAGTGGGCAAAGCCAACAGCGCCTGCTCACAGCTGAGGCCGAGGATGAAGACACGACTGATGGACCTCTCCTCTTGTCTCAAGTCAACAATCTGCTATCGTTTGCTAATGAGTTAGGGATAGGATCTATTTCACAGGAGTTTTGGGGAACAAATGTTGTAGGCTTCTAGCTAACATAACATTTCTGCATGTGTCTGCGTGTCTCAGTATTTAATGAGGGAGAGTAATGACCACTGAGTATATGATATAATGTATAAAATGTCTATATATAATGCGAGTAAATAAAGTTATTAGGTGTTGGTTTGCTAAGATTGGTTATTCGGCTTACAACAAGTTTCTCAACAAAGTTAGTACTAAATATAACTGTCATGCACCCATCATCGTCTTTTCTAAAAGTTATGTAAATCTATCAAATCTATAAATCTATAAATAAATATTATGTTATAACGAATAGAATAATTCAGTTGGATGACGTTGCTTCTGACACACTGTAGACCTGCTCTCCCTTAAACACCAGTCACAATCTGAAGTCCACAGCAAAACCCAATGTACTTATCTATTTCATTAATTAATAAACAATCCATCTAAAACACGTTTCTGCCTAAGATGACCAACTCAATTGACTACGCTCAGAAAAAAAGGAGATGCAGCTAGAGCTGGAGCTGACTTACTACAGACTACTACAACACAGATGTGTGATAGTCAAAGAAAATGGCAACAATCAGATCCCGGGTCAAAACAAACTCCCACAAACAACCAGCCGTTTACAGCTGTTTCAGATGTGGGCTTTCAGCGGTTGATGGCTGTAGCAGAAGCAAGATATGGCTTTAAAAGTGAGTAAAACGGCCACGGTGAGGACAAATGGATCGTTTATTTCATCACTTTAAAGCAATTTTGAGTTTGAAAATCACACATAAATTACGGTTTACAATTATGCTGACATAATCATGTTTGACTCTAAAATTCAAACTATAATATAATTCTACTGTATTCGTTAGGGTTGAGCGAGTACTTGGATGAAATTAGCATCCGGTTGAGATAATGTACTTTTTACGAGTAAAATGTGTCAGTATCTGTTTCCTAGTACAATAATTATAGGAACCTTATAGTAATATAGAGTTTTCTTTCTATTGTAATCTACTGAAGCTCTTCTGTGTGCAGTTTTCCAATAAATATAGCAACTCCTGTCATTCATAGTGTTCATATAGCCATGTTACTGTTTAACACTACAATATCAGTACAGAGGGGCGGGCTGCGGCTCGGGAGGTTGAGCGGGTTGCCCGCTAATCGGAATATCGGCGGTTCAATCCCCAGCTGAACGATGTGGTGCAGTGTAAAAAGTGCTTTGAGTGGTCGCAAAGACTAAAAGGCGTTATACAAATGCAGAGCATTTACATTATAACCTGCAAAATAACTTCAATGATGTACTTAAGGTTGATTTGTCTCTGTTTATAATAAGGTCAGCTGGAGGGGTAATCATTAAGATGTCTTAGAGCATCATAGAGTTCACAAAACTCATAGTTCGGATCAGACTGTGATTTTGAGTCACAGCAAAAAAAGGGTTAAATTCATTTTAAAATGCACTACTTTGGCTCTGCTGTAGTCTCGCTCAACGTCCTGCCCACAGCCTATCAACACTGGAGAGACTGGAGCTGCTCCGGTGAGCTGCGGAGCTGTGTCGAAGAGAACGCAAGCAGATATTACTGAAGCTGCAATAAACATCACAATCTTATGATCTATTTCTATGATAACAAGCAGCCCAGTGTCCCAGTTCCACCACTGAACGTGGCCTAAATCACAGCCTGCAGGATTTCACTCAATGGAAATGAAAGCGACGGCTTTTATATCAGCTGCTTTCCCCTAACCCAATCACTGCGCTTCAGAGCTAAACTTAGCACGCATCTGTCTTTGCTGTCTTTTCCCTGCAACTCTGCATTGTGATTTATGGAGTAATTACTTTAAAAAGTTTAAAAAGAGTCTGACAATGTCATTTTCATGAATAAACACTTGCTGACGAATCGGGCAGAGCGCAGAGCCTTACATGCTATTGTACAGGTGTTAATTATGCTCATTTACATTTTCTCAAAATTTAATTTCCTCCAAATTATCCTTCAAAATCATGTTTGCATGGATCATTTACACAGTTATCTGAAGTCAGAAGCAGGGAGCGTTATATGAGTCTGACATGGCACGCTCGTACCAAAACATTCTTGCATTAGGCCCAGTGACTGGGAAAGAAAACAGGTAGCCTTAATGTCAAGGCCGTGTCTGGATCCAATACTGGGGGCTACATCTGCGAGCTGTTTGGACCTGCTGGACCACTGGAAATCGTACCAAGAAAGAGTGGTGCTTGTGCTCAAGGACAGAGGAGCAAACATGATCAAAGGCATGAGATGCACACATACTGCAGCTTGTTGGAAACAAGGGCATCAGCAGTCAGAGAGTAGTGGGGGGACATGCCAGCAAGATGAAGACATATGCGACCACTCAGTGTCAGCAAACCTGCATATGAGGGCTATTCAAGCATTACTCAGGGCTTTCCCACCTACTGGAACTCCATTATGCACATGCTCCACGGGATGCTGGAGCAGAAGCCTGATCTGAACGTGTATGCAGGAAAAGATTTACATGTCCAACCACAAAACAATGGCTATAATCTCAAACTTTATCAAGACACTGGACCCTTTCTAAGAAACGACTCCTGAGAGGAGCTAGGCAGCGTCATCCCAAGCATAGCAGTGCTGAAGATGCCGCTTCAGGCAGAGGATCCCACAAGTAAGAACACTCCGGGAGACAATGTTGCACAGCTTTGAGAAAAGATTTTCTAAGATTGAGGAGACCAGGTTTTTGGTGCTGCCAGCACTGCTGGATCCTCGATACAAAGGCCATGTCTTTTGCAGCAGGGGACACACTGAACAAGGCGGTACAATAGCTAAAACAGGGACAAGTTTGAACAACAACAAGCCACCACTGGAGACCACGGCTCAGATCCTGATCGAATAAGGCTGGATGAAGAGGAACCCTCTGGTCTTGTTGACAAAATGTACGCAAACATTATTTTAACAATTTTCTTTCAAACATTCATTTCTTTTATCTGCTGAAAAAAGCTGCCGCTAAGTGCCCTAAAACTTTTTATTTATCTGAAGTTGAGATTTTCGACTACTTGTGGACATTTTGTTAAATTAAAAATAAGCAGAGAGAAGATCTACTCAAGCAACCAATGCACATTTTGTATTTTTAAATATTTTTCTGTGTTCATGTAAACAAAGCGATGCTGTTGGGAGCTACAGTGTGTACTAACGTTATCTGTATTTATTTATGCAATATTTAAATGTATTTATCAGGATAAACCTCTTAAGATGCACCATCTTGTTTTCGAGGGGTCCTAGTATTTATTTTGTTCCTTAGTTCATAAATTTTAATTCTCTCAGTAACAAGGAGAGGCTGCAATCTGCTGATAAATGCTGTTGTTGCACTAAAACTTTATTTATTTCTCATTCATTCGCTTTGTTTTTGAGCATTGGCCACTGAATAAACCCGTATCGATTGACCACTAGTAGTTTTAGTCAGTGCAGGTGCTCACAGCAGGGTTGAAGCGATAAAACCTGTCCGCTGCTAGAGTTCCATGTCCCCATTTAAAGCTGTGTGTAACGAAATGACTACCTTTAATTGACTTTAACTCAGCATGACATCAGCAATTTAAAAAACTAGAACATTGTGTAAATGCAATTGATACATACTGAATGCACGTCACTACACTCCTTTCACAAACACACAAACATAAAAAAAACAACTTGGTTTTTTTTTTTCAAAATTTACAGGAAAATGTTTTGGCTTCCTTTCATCAAATCAATGCAAAGTAACAGCAAATATTTCACCTATCAGAATGTTTAATGTGACCGTGTGGCATAACACTGCTGGCATTCTTATAGAAGCAAGCAGGAAATATTAAAAGCCTTAATGGAAAAAGGACTGTACCTGCATAGCGCCTTTCTAGTCTTCCGACAACTCGCAAGCTTTACACTACATGTCACACTCACCTGATTCACACACATTCATTCGCTGTTGGCAAAGGCTGGTGTGAAAGGTACCAGCTGCTCCATATAAAAAAAAAAATATCAAACATTCATTCACACTCACACACCGATGGCACAGCCATCACAAGCAATTCGAGGTTCAGTATGTTGCCCAGGGACACAACATGCAGACTGGAGAAGCAGGGGATCAAACCACCGACCTTCTGATTAGTGGACGACCCGCTCTTCCTCCTGAGCACAGGTAAAAGAGTCTAGAGGCAACTGTGTGCTACAACTTATATTTTTTTATTTTACGTCGCTTGTACTCCGGAGGATAGAAACGCACGACACATGAATATTGGTGTTGGAACAGCCTGGGAATATAGGTCCAAGACTACGTCTACAACTAGTGACGACTACAACAAACTAGCTGCCGGCTTCATCACAGGAAAACTAAACACAAAATTTATTTTGTCAAAATAAAACAAAAGAAAAGTCCAGCACACAGCTAGCCAACGTGTGATTACTTTAGATCCAAATCAACGACAAAGCTCGACCAAGTCAGGAAATAGATGCATGCCAGCAGGAAGTTCCTGACAGATCTGGTGCGCCGCACTCTGACCAAGTAAAACAAAATGCTTTAGTTCGTCAGAGTGAGGCAGAAGACTTTCGCACACACACACACACACACACACACACACACACAAACAAACACACAGGCTCCGCTGTCGGACAAAGGGTCCATTTATGAAGCTCCAGGTAGTTTTCATCAGTTGCATCTTCAGTCTGAGCACTCTCTGGATAATACACACACACACACACACACACACACACACACACACACACACACACACACACTATGCCAATAAATCTTCAGTTTAAGGGCTCTCATGGCAATTATTGAAAATATACACACACGGTAGAAAAAGCCCACGAGGTACACATGCACACAGAAATACACACAGCATACTGCCAAGTCCGTACAAAGGCAACACACACACACACACACACACACACACACACACACACACACACACATACATACATAGTGACTTAGCTAGGTGAAGCTATGCGAAAATGCCAGGTAACACACACACACACACACACACACACACACACACCTACATACGCATGCAGTACGCACACAGTACTATTTTTATTTTTCCCACCTCTATAACAAGAGACAGGTGCGTCCGAGGGGGACAGGTGAGTTAAAAGTGGCCAAAAAAAAAGTAGAAAAACTGCCGCACACTGCCAAACTAATATATAGTGACCTACGCGTATGCCTAACTCAATTAAACATTCACTGACATGTGTACCGTAATCGTGTGCAGGACTCTTCTTTCTCCTGCTGGTTTTACTGTTTTAACATGTGTTGTGATTTTATTTTATTTTTTCACGATTAACTGGTGATCAACCAGTTAAAGACAACAGAAAACCTACAGAAAACCTGAGTGTCCAGCTTAATTAAAAGGGTATACAGTCACAAAGGAGCACTAATACAAGAAAAAAAATATGTTTGAGTGGGTTGAAGGCTCTAACATTGGCAAGCACTTCAAGTGGACTGGGAAAGAAAGCGTGAATGCTGCTTTTTTCAAACACTGAAACCAGGATGAACCATAAAACATCTCTGTTAAAAAAGATAATGTACATTTTACAACTAATTAAAAGAAAGAAAGAAAAGAAAACGCTTCTTACAATGGTTGCAAACGGTGGGTGTACAGTACACTTCCACAGTGCTACAAGTAACACTAAATATCCATTTAACTGAAATGGCTTCATATGACTCTACCGTGTGCGCTTACTGTTGTGCAGAGATTGTAGTTTAGATGTAACAAGACAGGTAGACACTTTCACTGAAGAACTGTACCATAAGCTCTGAAAAATGCATCAACTTGCTTTTCTGCTGCCACAAAAACAGAAAAGACTACAAACATGACAATAAAGTGAATTCTGTATCATACACTCATTCATACACATAACCAAAATACCACATACACATGCATGCATACACCCTAGATGAGCGTTAATATGCAAAAGTGATACGGAGACTTGTAACGGATTATTTTACTCAAGGTCACGCACCTGTCACCTTCGCAGTACCTTCCTGACAGCCACTCTTGTGCTGCACAGTAACTACAGGGGGTCCAGTTTCTGAACAAGAATAAAGCTTCAGTTCATGCAATATTTTCCCCTAAATGTAACTTGAATATTGTATCTACTTATCCCAAAGCATAATAATGGGACAACGCTAGCGTTGCAGTGAAGAGACCAAGGACATGCACTCATAGAGGAGAGGAGAAGGTAAGACAACGAGTCGAACACTTCTCTGCAACACAAGGTCGAAGCAGTGGGTCACAAAGTGACAGGAAAATATAAAATACAGTGCACATTTGTAAAAACTACAGCGAGCACATAAACCCATTATGCGTTTGTTACATGAGGGCATTTAAGGATACTGCGGGACCTTCACGGGTTAACTTCCGAAAAAATGTGAGAAATCCAAGAGAGCGGGATATGACGTACGCTGAGAGAGAAAGCCACTCACAGTCTGTCATGTCGGTTTACCTTTCACTAGTGGGAATTTATGTGGTTAAAATATTTCATAGCAGTCTAAGATAAGGTTAGATTATTCATCATTTATATATTAATTGATTCAGATTTTTTTTGGTGCAATAGTTAGAGCACAAAGTAGGAAAGAGTGCAAATATAAAATCTAAAATATCGATAAATCCAAAATATACACAATTCCATAAATCTAAACAGGTTAACATGAGGATTATAAAAAAAAATGTATCGAGGTTAACAGTAAGGATCATTCTCTGTGAGTCGTATAGAGAAGAGACATATAGCTATGTACAATATCAAATCTGAAGTACAGGTAAATGTGGTTCATTTGAAATGTTCACGATTATGTCTCATTATAGCAAATGTGTCCCACTATGGCCGGTAAAACCAGTGACTTGTAATGATTGTGATCCACAGTAATCCAGAGAGAAAGAGAGAGATTAAACGACCTTTACCTTTCTTTCTCCCTCTCTCTCTCTCTCCACACACACACACACACACACACACACACACACACACACACACACACACACACACACACACACAATGAGTCAAGCCTCTAACAGGGTTTATTCTTCAAAATGTACCACAGGCAGTGGTTAGGTTCACAAATACAGGCACTCGCCTTTCACTTTTTCTTATTTATAATCAATATCAGAACTGAGGTTAAACGGTTACAATTGTAATCATTTATCATATTATGTGCCAGTGGCTTTTCAAAGTGTGCACAGAAAGACTTGAATTGAAAACTGAATTTCAGTGTTATTTAATTCCCCAAAAAATTACTCCAATTATAGACTGCATGAGAATGACAGTTCTAATAATAAGTTTCACCCACAGCCCTATTAAAGCACCTCTCCAGTTCTAAAATTCATTAATAAAATCACTAGTGAATACCTTCCTATACGGCAGTCTGGAACTGAATTGGATGAAACTGAGGTTAGGTACAATAAATTTTGTTTAAAATTTGGGAGACTCAGATATGTGAAAACATTTGAGAAAGCACCTATTAGTACAAATAACATTTCCTTCACATGTGGTCAGTTTAATATGTGTGAGTCCTGTGTGTTACATGTTTTTCCAGGCTAAATAACATAAGTTGTCTCTTTTTCAGAGTGGGCAGAACAAAAGGAAAAAAAAAATACAACCCATGTTGAGCTGACCTTTAAGTCCCCCCCTTCCTGTAAACTAAAATACCAAAGTGTGGAATCAGTCACCTTTCCACTCTCTGATAGGCTATAGAAGATTAGCTCAGGATCGGTCTGTGCAATTAATGACTAAATGTTGACACTAAAACACGTTATGAATGAACTGTATATATCCACAAATCAGCTCTCAAGCACGTAAAGAACGCCATGTTCTCCATTCAAAAAACTGTACGTTTAATTTACTCTGCCGTAACGACAAGCGTAACGCGCATAGTGAATTACAATTCTAGATTTTCTACATTATCATCAAACATGCCACCATTCGGCATTTAATTCACTTACTCACGGTAAGCCTATTCAAATAAAATCTACTTTTATGTCTAGTGCTCTCTGTCCGCTCCTCTGGTCGCACCGGACATTAATTAGAAAAGTTACAATTGTATTAAACAAGTTGTGTTTGTTTGTTTTTATTGAAGCTGAACTGAAGAGCGGATATTGGTATTTTAATGCTCTATGAACATGCCTTTTGTGGCAGAGCAGGGTTCTGCCATTTTTCTCGGAGAGAATGGCATCTGTCGCTTGCGTGTTAACAGCAGAACGCTCTTCAGAAAGGTTCTGCAATTTAAATAAACACAGTGGATTTTATTATCTCTGCCTTTTTGCTCGTGTGTAGTGTTTGTTATGTTTGTCGGGGCAGCCCTACCTGTTCGTCGGGTGCGGGGTATCCTCCTCTCCCAGTTCACCACCACCGTCGCGGAGCCGGTGGTTTTCTTTCACTTTTTTCCACGAAAAAAAAACCAAAAAACTTCTTCCACTTGTTTAGTGCGCCGACTTTAATCTTGCTAGTGAAAATGACTAAAAAGCAAAAGTAGAAAAGGCGCATTCAGAACAACATATTTGCCGCATGTCCTTTTCACTACTTTGCTCAGGTTTCTAAGCAGTTTCTTCCCAATGAGCTTAACTGGAAAGACTGTTTCTGATTGTCCTTCTGTTACCTTGGAGTGGGTTATTTTAAATTAGATGTTATATAAATAAGATAAAATAAAAACAGCGCTGCGCTTAAACCAACCCAGGGGTCTCGAGGATTCTGTGTCCAAGGCAGATCGGCGCGCGCGGCTCACGGAACAACGCACACGTGAAATGAACTATGTCGGTGAAATGGTTTCCCGTCTCTAAAGCGTCGAAACTAACTAAATTAAATTAACACGGAGTTAATTAAACCTGGATGGGTTTTTTTTTCGTCCATTGCGTCCTTTTCTTTCCGAAAAGAAACGGCTCAGGTGGTGAAACACCTTCTCCCCTTTGCTCTCCGCTCTTTACTCGCGCTGTCCGGCCGCACGGCGCTCGCCTCAGAGCAGCCTACAGTAAAAACTCTCTCCGCCGCACCGAAAATGGAAAAGGGAGAGACATAGAGAAGGAGGGAGAGAGCGCGCTCCGGTAAAACGGAGAAACAAGACTGTCCTCTGTTACTGCTGCCCTCTGCAAGTGTGAGCCGGCGCGAGCTCATCTCCTCCCGGTAAAAGATGATGATACGCCAAGCGAGGCAGAAACGGAATGCTGGGGATCCCCTGCTGCGTCCAATCCTGACGTCTCTACTGGTGTGCCAGCTTTGGCTTGTGTGTGTGTGTGTGTGTGTGTGTGTGTGTGTGTACGCGCGCATGTGTAGCCTGTGATCGGTACGGGGTGGTGGCGGGTCAGACTTGACTTTGAACTGTATGCCCTGACAGTGACAGGTGACGGCGGAGCGCGAGGCAGCACCAGTAGCCTACACCCGGTCGGTAAGGGGTGATTTCAGCTCCCAGTCTTCCGTCTAATAAGATTGCAAAACACTACATGAGGACAGGATGAGGCTGCCACGAAAAATTAAAAATGGTAGATGCAGTGGAATATACATTCAAATGGGTCTCTCTGAATATATAGGCCACAAGCTATATATGTACACATACCTATACATAATTTATACACACATGTATAAAAACCCATAACCACAAACATCACACACACACACTAATGCCCCTGGAGCTGTTTACTGGTCAGCAACCTTGGAATGGATCGTGAACCTCCTGACGATACGTGCATATGATTGTTCTGAAAAGAAATCAGGTTGCAGAGACACTTTCAGTGTGAACAGAACTGAAAAGTGAAGTTTCTTTACTCTAAGCCAGTTCTTATGGCTGAGCGTGTGCTTCATGGAATTATTCTATGTTGTGATTTAGTTCATCATTTTAGATGCAAAGAGTTTCAGAGAAAATCATAACGTTGCGAAATACGTACCAAACATGTCACTTGGGAATAATTTAAAAAGAACTTGTCACCTTGGTTTGTAAGAAATTATGATTGCAGTTTCCACTTGCTTTGGTTGCTTCTCAGAATTATTTCTATCCTTTATAGATTTAAACAGCACATTGTGATGTACTGGAGGATACTGCAGTGTCATCCACAAACTACTCACGCAGTCAGTAAATGTCCCAGTGTGTTTAAAGCTGTAAATGGCCCCCCCCCCAGTAGTATTTACTGTCCTGTCGGAAAGAAAGGCTAAACAAATGACAGTGAGCGCTGTCTTTTATGTAAAGTATTTTCAATTGTGAACCATGTAGGCACAACTAAAAGAATATATTTGATCTTCCAGTCATTTTGCAATTAATGTCCGTTTCAGCTGACCCAGTCAAACTGTTATAACATCAACCTAAATGCATGAAAAAGGTTTTCATGTCTAACGAAAGTTGGCTGTATAATTATGGAAGTATTGCATTTTACCAGAGAAAGGGAATCCTTCTGCACTGACACAGCGTCACTTTTTCTACAGAGAAAAGAGAATGTAACAGCTTTTTAGATTCTTAACAGAAATATCATTTAGTGAGTCATGTATTAAACTACTGCTTCAAAATGCAGAAGCGTATTGTATTAACCTTCGAAATGATCAATGGGGAACAAATTGTGTAGCTCGTAGAAGAGACTCGGAACTAAACCTTATAATTCAGGAGCGATCAGGGCAGCGGTGGGTAATTTATGCATTCGGTTGTTAATTTTGTGCCAAATAAAGACAACCAAGAAAGCCTCCACAGTGTGTTGCCTTTAACAAATGGCTGGGATATTCATGTATTGCATTGAGGTCAGTACGCCTCTGAAACAGATTCAGGTGTGTTAGGACCGGATCGTTGGCCATAAAAAGGGAGGCGCGTGCAAGGTGTAGGCCAAACAAAAGATATTTATTCGAGAAAATAAAGGGAAGGAAAACAGTGAGGTGCAGAAGACAGCATAGTATACACAGAGGTGTATAATAGTACATTTGTTTAGTCACCACTGTAAGGCATGCAGGAAAAAGTACAAGGCTTTGGTGCACTATGGAGAGAGCACACTGAGCTGAAAGGCTTACATGGTAGAGACACAGGCAAGCCTCCGCAGCCCTAGCTGATGTTCCTGGAAAAAATAGACAAAAGATAATACATATAAATGTAAAAAAAAAAAGAAAAAAAAAGGACATTCTAACAAGTTTTACTTTGTAATACAATCCACTACAACAGTTCTGTAATAAATACTGTGTGACATGTTAACTGTGTCAGAGGAGGTCTTTGAACTCTATATTCATCGTACTAGAGACTTTGCTGTGAGAGTGGACTTCATCAAATACCACTATTATTATTATTATTATTATTATTATTATTATTATTATTATTATTATTATTATTATTATTTTATTATTATCAGTGATCATGTCATGTGCTTCAGCGTTTCCCCTCCCCTTCAAGCATTTCTTGTGTGGCTGTGGCTAATTAGTGGTGGAGAGAAAACAAACGCAGGAAATGAAGCAAATACTTTCTTCACGTTTGGGTTAGCTGAGTGTTATGAAAACAAAAGTGAGCGCACATCTGATCTTATCTTGTGTTCACATGTAGAATCATACCTGCTGAATCAAGAGGTTTAGTTGCTTCACAGTTGATGTACATTTTAACAGAAGGCATAACTGAAATGTTGCAGATCCATCTGATGATCATCATACGATCTCCAGCTAAATGACCACTTGTTTCAGAGAAATAGTTTGCACAGCAGTTGTTGCAGTATTGTAGAGCAGAATGACATATGATGTTATTTCCAGGTAATGTCTGTGATTGTTTGGTCTGAACTTAGTTCAGAGTTGTTACCAGTGCTGTTTCAGATATACAACCGTGTACTGAGGAACTCTCCAGCCTGACATTCTAAATGCTTTAGTTTATGAGAAAGACGACACAGGCTGAGAAGATAGTTGATGTGTTTTCATCGTCACGATAAGAACATTTAAACATATCGCAAACGGTCTGAAACGGATGAATGAGAAAACTCGTGTTATTTTGGGATGGGCATTAGGGATGATTTAGGGATTAACGGTATGTTAAGTGGGCCTCAGGGCTAAAGACTGTAGTGTTGATTGTCAGGCTGCAGCCTCGGTCTGCTCTCCGAGTGCCGGCTACTCCACACATACACACACACACACACACACACACACACACACACACACACACACACACACACACACACACACACACACAGCAGAGCAGAAAGCCGCAGAGGAGACAGTGAATATAACTCCAAATTACTCGAGTTGACGACAGCCACGATCGTTACTGTAAGTATGTGCAATAAAACCTTCATGAGCAAAAAAGCCAATACTGAATCAATACACCTGTTCAACAAGCATTAATATGTTAACCTGTGGAAGGCTATATTTTAATCTGTGTTTTACACAAGGAACAAGGAAAGCAGCCTGAATATAGTCTGTTTACCTTAGGTTGCCATGTAGCTTAACATTTGGCACATTATTGTAAACGTATCTGCAGACTGAGACAAACCAGCCCCTCCTCCCTCTGCCAGGTAACGTTACCTGCGGGCAGTGAATCACAGCAGCAGCAGGGAGGAGGAGGAGCAGGAGGAAGGACTGACACTGACTGATGTCTGAGCTCTTCATTCTTTCCAAACGTCACTCAGTGTTTTGATGTCAGGAATATGATTTATTTTGTTGGTGATTCCACTGAGATATTATTGAGTCTAAAAAGTGACTTTACAAACATTTAATTCTATTTAAAATTAATAGTCAATTCTAATCCTGTTCTGAATTTGAAAGACGACCAGGCACCTAATATGCACACTTCACGTTTATTTCTTCATCGTCATCGCAACACTGACCAATGTTAACGCACATCGCAGAGTTTCCTCATACCATGCAGGCCTAGTTCCTAACAGATCGCAACACAGTTGAGTGAACGAGGTGTGTGACTTGGTGTGAGGATAACTGTACTACTGTAATTATTACCTGTTTTTCAACGATATTCTCACGACAGTCACAGCCTATTGCTCACCTGAATTTGTACAGTATTGTTATAATGGCGATTGTGTTCAAAGGATAACCTGATTATTCAGTGGGGTTTTGCATATGTTCTCCTGTAGACCACACACTCACCCACCCCTCTAACCAGCTATTAAACTGAAAAAAGGAAGCGCTGCGTCCCCTGTGTTTGATCAACACACCGTGTCAACGCTTGTTATACCTGAATCATTTAGTCTACATTAATGTTTGAGGTTGTAGTTAGTCGTTGGGTTGTGTTATTAGCATTATTTTTTTCTAATATTTTTGTTCATGTAAATGAGGTGGACAAAACATAATTGCTACCTTTTAATATTATCCAATACGACAAAACCAGAACCTCTAAACATTGGATACAACTGAGTCAGTCCACCAACATGTGGTAGCAACAACAAAATGAAACATTTTATGTAAGGTGGTGTTTCATGCAGGGCTATTGTGTTGCATTGCATTGCATCATACAAATTATATTTTCCGTCATTTAGTGTAATCTGAAGATGAAGATGCTGATGATAGGAAATTGCAAAATATGCACAGTAAACAACATTCAATTTGTGTAATTTTCAGAAATCTTCTCAAGGGGCAGAGAAATGGTTGAAGATATCAGAGAGAAGACCTTTCTGTCCATGCTTTAGAAATCCTCCCCGCACACACTGAGTCATGTCATCTTTAAATCTTTTGGATGATTCTGGATCTGGACTTTGATCAGTCAAACAAAGAGAGCGTGTTGTGTAGGTGAAAGGAATCTGAGACACGTTAAAAGATTGTTACATTCTTTCCAGCCAAGCAAGAGCTGGCATTTTGCGGCAGTGATGAAACCACTTGGTCTTGCAACTGTAGTAGCAGGGTTGATGTAAGACTGCGTTTGAGCACCAAGCATCATCGATGTAAAACACAGGGTCCACCTCTGCTCTTTAGGAGCAGAAATTAAGTCCAAGCAGGGCCAGCATGGCTCCTCTCCTGGCTCTCTTTCCTCTCCTCTGAGCGATCACCAAACCCGCCGTGGCCCCCGGTCCGGTTGTTTGGGCCGGGTGGATCGTGGTCTGCTGCTCTTTAATCCAAAAACTCCGTCTTCATCGTTCAATGTGTTTATGTCAGAGATAACGCATGTTTTAGCCATAAAGCCGTAAAAAAACAGATAAAAATACAAATCATACAGGAGTTCACTGACTTTGGCATTAGTATTCTGTGAGCAGGGACCTTTTTTTGGCATACATACAACGAAAGAAATTTGGAGTTCAGTGTCTTGCTTGAGGACACATGTACACAGAAGGGGCTTCCAAACTTCTCAACTGGCCGACAAAAGGAAACACTGCTTGGCACCGATACCCCCAACAGGTGCCCTGTGGTGAAAGGTAAATGGACCACTCAAAGCGCTTTACACTACATGTCACATTCACCCCATCCACACACATTCATACTCTGATGGCAGAGGCTCCCATGCAAGCTGCCAGCTGCTCATCAGAAACTAATCATTCACACGCACTCACACACCGATGGCCACAGCCTTCTGGAGCAATTTATGGTTCAGTATCTTGCCCAAGGACAGTTTGACATGCAGCCGGGGATTGAACCGCCGACGTTCTGATTACCGGGCCTAAGCATCTACCTCTAAGCCACAGCAGCCCCATGTGAAGCAGGTAGGCAAACAAAGGGAAAATCCACCTCTATTTTATCAAAATATTAGAAGGTGCAGTACAAAGGACAAAGTGGGCAAGGCACATTGAAGTGGAAATATAAGAAGGCTTTATTAAATGGCCTGGAGCAAGAAGGAAGGAAGGAAGAAAATATGACCAGCATGTAGCCTATGGACACTTATCTTTAGAAAGGACATAACAGTAGATAATTACATAGACTTGTTGCACCTGTGGAACATCTGGTATAGAAACAGAAGTGATGGATTAAGATAGATCGGCCGAAAAATCGGACCGATATCAGACATTTTGAGATAATCTGCATGAGCCAATACCTGCAGTTGCAACGGCTGATCAATCATCCTAAATGACAGCAAGGCTAATCTAAACACCATTACTGGCTAGCGGCTGAGCCCACTCTCCCATACACACCAGTCTCGTTCTGAAATCTACAGCATAAGCCGAGGTTTTTTTTTCCTAAAACAACACATTACTGGCTGAGATAACCTTTCATATTAGATTGTACTCTGCATGGAATAATGGAATTATACATGACTTCTCTTTGTTTTGATATCAGCATTACATATCGGCCCTGCTCTCTAAATATTGGCATTTAGCCTCTGAAAAACCCATTTTAGTTGACCACTAGTAAATAGTATACTTCCACTTTGGCCATTTAGCAGACTGTGTGGACAAACACAGACAGCACAGACTTGGGATGTCGATATTAGCCTCTGAACTGAAAGGAAACCTAAAATAAGAGTATTAACTTACAAGGCATTCATATGTACAAAAATACATGTCATCTAGTCAACACTATATGTACTGAAACAAAAGACTGTGGATTCAACCAGCGCCAACCTTCATGGGTGAGGCTGGCATTCTTTTTTGTCTTCTTCTCAACAAATCCCATTAAAACAAACAATGTGTTAATCTGTTGCTCAATACTTCCCTAACCTCATTGTGGCCCTCAGCGCCAAGCCCATCTGTTCCTACTGTAGATGTAAAACAGCTTGCAAATGTATGTATGTAGTGCACTGTTCTCTGTAACCCTTTTGTTATTTTTCTAGAACATCATCATTTCCAATTCAGTGCAAATAAGTATTATTTCACAGCTTTAGTTTATTTTAAAAAATATGAGAAACACTGTAAAAGTACAATCACACCTGCAAAATGAAACCTACATATCCAACTTTTAAACATTGATATGTATTGCACTGTCAGTCTTCAAAATGTATTTGTTAATTCAAATGACTGAACTACTAAATATATAGCCACAAAAATGAAACATATATATATATATATATATATATATATATATATATATATATATATATGAAGCCATGCAATTGGCTTTGAGTTGGCTTCCAGATTTGTTTTCCACATCCCCATTGAGTTCTTGATGAAGGCTATTAGTGTTCTGTTGATCTTGTACATCTCCAAGCATTCCAGTATTCATTTATGTGGCATTGAGTTGTAGGCTTTATTGTAGTCAATCCAGGCGGTGCACAGATTGGTCTGCCTGGTCTTGCAGTCTCGACTGACTGACTGCTCTATCGACCAGTAGCTGGTGCTTGGCTCCCCTGGTATTACTACCTATTCCCTTCTGGGCCCTGTCCATGGATTGAGCCATGTGCCTACTCATCTTAGCCGCTATGATGCCTGACAGGAGCTTCCATGTTGTGCAGAGGCAGGTGATAGGCCGGTAGTTGGATGGGATTGTTCCCTTCTGGGGGTCCTTCATGATCAGGACTGTCCGTCCTTGTGTTAACCATTCTGGGTGGGCCTGGTGCTGTCCACC
Source organism: Lepomis macrochirus (assembly GCA_024633595.2). Classification (NCBI taxonomy): domain Eukaryota; kingdom Metazoa; phylum Chordata; class Actinopteri; order Centrarchiformes; family Centrarchidae; genus Lepomis; species Lepomis macrochirus. The sequence continues at coordinate 2,579,747 of JALXJV020000003.1, forward strand.
TCTTCATACCTGCCAGTTTTTCTTGGATGTCTGTCATTGGAATGGTTACTGGTTCTTGTTCTGGGAGATTGCTGTGATCTGTTCTTAGATCCACTAGCCACTGAGCATTGGTGTTGTGGGATGCCTCTTTCTCCCATATGTTCTTCCAGTACTGTTCAGTCTCAGTCCGGGTGGATCTATTCTTGTCTTATTACCCTGCCACTGAGAGTACACTTTGGATGGTTCGGTGGAGAACGTCCAGTTTATTCTCCTTGCTTCTGCTTCTCCCTTGTATCTCTTTAGGCAGGTAGCCAGAGCAGTAAGTCTTTGTTTGGCGTCTCCAGAGCCTGAGGTATCGACAGCTTGTTGTATTTCTTAGGTAGCCCGTTCCTTGCACCTTTCTGAAGCTCTGAGAGCTGACTAACCTCTCTTTGTGTTGCCTTGATCTTGGCCTCTAGCCTTCTTCTCCATGGGGGGTAATGCTCTTCGTGGCTTGTGGTGTTCATCTTATAGCCAAGCATCTTTAGGATCACTGTTGCTGTGGCGTACATCATCTCATGGGTATCAGTTATGGCTTTAGTAGGGCTAGTATGTAGTGCTGAATTCACATCTTCGAGCAGACTTTTCTTTCAGAGGGTACTTTGTCATACACAATATAAAAAATAATAATAACAATTTTATATGTGTATATATATATATAATTAATAATATAAATATATATCAATATAGATATAAACTAACTCTGTAATATGCTTGAAGTGTTTCATATCTATGGATTATATTGTAGGCAAGTCAAGTGTGTTGATTTAAGAGGCTAAACTGATAGTCACCTGTCAGCCGCTGGCCGCTTGGTCATCACTTTTAAAAACAAAAACTTTCTTTTAAACAAAAATGCTCCAAACATTTTTTCTAAATATAACATGATAAAGAAACAAAATGAAATATAACCACTGCCATTAAAAATAAAACTGAACCATTATATTGGCTGCAACAGTGAGCTGTGTTATGGGGAGGAGGAAAGAATACTCGGGCTCCAGTCCGGCTCAGGCTGAGAATTCTGATAAATGCTACCTTTTCCAATCCCATAAAAGGTATAACTTTGACATTCTTATAAAAATCTTAAATATTATAACATCGTTTCAAGGGTAGCGTATTCTGATCGATTAATATGCTCTATGAAATAATACAGAATCCTTTTATATTACACCACTACTCACTCCATGTGCACTGTAAGGCGATTGCTGACAATCATCCACTGTCTCGACGGCAACCTTGCTGTTGGGCACAACAGAAAGGTTGCACAGATTTATGGGAGTGGAAACAGACCACGCTTGTGGGTCATATGCATGCGCAGAAGCACTTAGTTAGCACATCTCGATAGGTAGTATAAATCAATAGAACACCGAGCTAGGGCCTAGATTTTTCACGTGCAGGGCTCTACCCACGATGGTAAAACAATAGCAGTGCGTGGGATCTTGTATGGGGCCTTCAATTCATGTGTACCTCTTTAAGTGCCCAATGCTATTTTTCTTGGAGCCTGTCTTCCACAGAAAAATGACCACATAGGTCGTTCTAGCCACTCAAAATTACGACTCATGTTTACGTTTTTGTGGCAGTGACCTCCAGTGGCTGTCCAACACAAACAAATGACAAAGACGGTCACGTATTATAAATAGCCAGAAAGTTGCACTGGTGGTGGTGGGTTGGGTGGAGAATAGTAAGCTTTTCACCCTGGAGGCTGGCGGTCGGTTTCCGTGGGAAACGCAATTGATTGTTTTTTCAAGAAGTATTAACTATGTTAGCTTCGTAGCGTTAGCATTATCTAGCTAGCAAGCTATGTTAGTCTTAAAGGCGTAGACAGCCTGCCTTAGCCTCTAATCATTCCCCAACCTTCACAGGGGTGTGTGCCTAAACCTAAGTCAGTGATTGCATGCATGTCGACAAGTAAACCCAACAGCGGTGCATCTCGGCCTCACGGCCAATCTACTAGCAGCTGGGGTTCACCTTCTTTGTCTCCATGTGTTAATGTAATGTGACGATGGTCACTTGATTTCTTGAATTGCTGTTTTGGGAGGCATGGACGAATGCCACCGGTAGGGGGATACACTCATTTGAGTCGTATTTGGAGATTGGTTAAAACAACATGTTGTCCTTTAGGTCGGAGGACTTGTTGTTTTTCTTGGTAACTTGGATTTTTCGCTATCTTGTCTCCACAACGGTAGAATAAGCTCCCCATTAAAAGGACAGCACAAACCTACACATCTTCCATCGCATCGCAGATGTGAAGACTGCCCCTTTGCCCTCTTTAACTGTTACTCTATCTCATTATTTTGTAAATGTTGCACTTGCAGTTCAGCATGTTTGATGAAGTTAATGTACTTGCATGTTTCTAGCAATTTTTGATTGAAATCACTTCATATAAAAGTGTCAGCTGAATGTAATGTAACGTTTAGGCACCGGTATCACTTGGTTATGGTTAGGGTACAATCTCTGGTTTAATTCAGAAAAAGTCTGCAGTGCATCATGTTTATGAACATTCAACCAAAATCTTTCTCTTCTCTTCCTGCCCGACCAGCTCCCTGCAACACCGGTGTGATTGGTAAATGTAGTGCTTCATTCACTCACAGAAACATTCCCTCTGAACTAATCCAGGCAGTGATTATGTCTGTCACCACAATGTAATTGGGAAAACAATTTAGTACTATATAAATGTAATTTCTAGGGCACAGAGTTGCTTTAATCAAGGTCTGACTTGACCACTTTGCTGAGCTTCACTTTATTGTTAGATTGATTGAAGCTTGATGAAATATCTTTCCACATAAAAAACAAGCACATCATGAGCTTGTCTAAATGTGTACCATTCTGTATTTATGTACAGTGTTTGGCAACTTTATAGAGATGGCAACAACAGCTCAGGGAGTCAGATCTTGTGGCTCCGTTCTTTCCAAGAACTGGTTCACATTCATTTCTTTTCTAATCTCCAGAAGAGTCCATATCTCAACAAAAATCTCCTCTTCGGAATCCCAGCACACAAACAAAAAATACTTCATTTGAATTTCAATACAAAGTTGGCCAATGACAATAAAACCAAGTGACGCCTTTTGTGTCTAAGGCCTAATCCACACGGACACGGGTATTTTTATAAGCAGAATTTTTCAGCTTTCGTTTAAAAAAAAAAATCTCTATATGAAAATGCAAAAACATTCAATGAAGCGCTGTCAAGATCATGCCAAACCACCAGGTGGCAATATGATCCTAACTGCAAAGCCATGTTGGCCTATCAGAGCCTAACAAAACTGTAAACAAATGGCGCACAACCAAACACAGCAGATAATGGCGAGCACTCGCAAGGCAAAAACTCCGGTTTTACTGTCTACACGACAACACTGCAACATGTGTTTCTTGAAATCCTCACCCCGGCAGGGATTTTCAAAGATGACCTGATATTGAGTTTCCGAGTGGACGAACAGACAAACCGCACAGAAAAAGTCGCATTTTTGAAAACACCTGTGTTCGTTTAGACAGGGCCTAATAGACAAGCTTGTGATTCTCCGACAGCACGGGAGTTACTGTACCTCTGTACTGTACTGGCTGTCCCTTAGGACGGACTGGGCCTCTTCCACTGGTGAATTTGGTTTGAAACAACGTTGTGACGAAGGAGTGCTGCTGCAGACAAATTGGCTGCAAAACTGTCCTGTGCTCCCTGTTTATGGGAAGTAGATAGATATTCCCTGAGCTGACTGGTGGGTGTTTGACGCAGGGGCATGCACCTATTAGCCTAGGGAACATTTATAAATCACTCGAAGGGACAGTTGCAATGGTACTCTGTTTGGGTTTGCATGCGGCACTGGAGTGCAACAGCTTAATACGCATAATGTTTGGGGTAAACAATTGAGAGATGTAGTAATATTTTGTCATGTTTCAAATACTGTACATGTCCATCCCGTTGGTCCCTTAGAATCAACACGTCTGTTGTTTATCTGTGTTAGTTGCCACTCTGTGCACACAAGATAACACCATGGGTTCTATTATGATGAACCCATTGGCACGGCCAGATCGTCTAAGAGCATGCCAAATGCACCTGCGGTACACTCAGGTACGGGGTGGGATCAGAAAGAGTATATTATCATACATTAAAGGTGGGTGCGTCACGATCACTACTTTTAGCCTGTGTGAACAAAGGGCTCTCACCGTCATAACGCACTGACTGTTTGGGAATTCATAAGTGCATGTTTTTTCACTACTGTTACATGCTGAGTGAATGAATACAGCAGCTCAAACATACTGCCAAGTGCAGACTGTAAATGTACTTTTCTGGGCATGCTGAATATCTGATGGTCATCTGTGGTTAAATAACACCACAGCTCCTTAAATAAAATAAAACATTAAAATGTTGTACTTTTTGGCATGCTGTTTCTTTTCCTCAAATTATTTCCTTAAGTTTAATTCAGTTCAATTCGAGTGTTTGATGTGCAAAAATATTTGCTCACAATCTGGGAACTAAATTGTTGCCTGTTAAATCTCCATTATTAGAATTTTCAGTTTTGTTTCTGGAAATACCGCTATAAAATGGAAACCAAACAATCTCTGTAACATCATTTGCATCATGTTGGCACACCCTGAGTCACCAAGATACCATGGCATTACTTTGCTTTGGCCAGTTAAGTTGAGCTGCTCCTCTAAAGTTTCAGCTAATGTGAAGATGGCCAGTCAGGTTCAGGATTACTACTATGTTTGTCTTTCAGATTTACCATATTTTTCATACTTGAACCACACTATTATTATTAGTGTGCTTGTGCAGTACTTGGAAACCAGAGGAATTACACATGAAAGCTACCCTACACACTTCCAGCGCTCTCTCCCACAAGCTTTATGCACTATATACATTATAGACCACTCCACTAGAGCCCTGCACAGGCCTGAAAATTTATGTTCACACCTGAAACATTCACACCCTGCGGACTGGGAGACTAACAGCATATGCAATATCTCTGCATTTGCCCAATTTAAACCTAATGCCAGTGTGAAGACTTCAAAAATCTTTGACCCATTCTCAATAGCGATTTCAGCACCATATTGGTTAGGAGCCATGTAGACCCAGCTTCGACTTAAGGCTGCTACTAAAGGTCCAGTCTGGACAAACTGGGATTCTTGTTGGCCAAGCAAGGAAAACCAGAGACTGCTGTGCTCGCATCTTCAAAAAAACCCTGGTCATCAACAGCAAGCACTCTGCAGGTGGTCCATGTTCTGAGCTGTCAGCGCAAGACTCCGACAAGATGAGAGAAGGACTCAAATGTCAGAAATGTCAGACTTTTTAAGGTAGGATGAAACCATATTATCATCTGGTTGCTTCTGTTTACATTCTCCCCAGATGGAAATTCAAACAATAATCTGTGGTTTGCTTTTGATCACAACTGTGTCTTTTGTCGCATTTAATAAAAATAATGGACAAGCAGAGGGCGCTTGTTCTGGCCTTGACTGAGGATGAGAGACTTTTAAACATGCTGAAGACAAGGAAACAAAGATCGGTGTGGGTACACGAGACCCTCAGAGAAAGGAGACACTGCGGGGAGTACTTCACCTGGATGATGGTTGGTTCAAAGGTTATTTTCGGATGAGTCAGTTTGTCTGCTGTCAATCGTCGGGCCTAGCATCACAAAAATGAACACCAACTACAGGGAGTCTATCGGTCCTGGCGAGCGTCTGAGCATTGCGGTAGGTTATGCTGTTGTTTCTCCTCCATCGTTGCAGTCTCTGCACAATCCAAGCAGCTGTAAACTTCCATCAGCACAACCAACGGTCCGCCTCTCCATTCATTCGATTGGACAATGGGGAAAAAAAACGCAAATGACGTCAGGCTCAGAGTTGAATTTTTTCAAGAGGTCAGAGCGCTCCTCCCAAAACGTGAGGCGCACAGGGCGCTTAGAATACAATTTAAAAACGGCGCCTCTCACTGCATAAAACGCATTCTGTCTGATCCGGGCCTTAAGCTGGCCACAATAAAAGACCACTCGAAAATTTGCAGTTTTCTCCTTAGCGTAGAGTTGATTAGGTTGTTGATTGTGGCCTGTGTAACATTGTGAACAATATTTAAGAGAAATAGGCCTTTTGTGTACATAGAGAAAGTCTTAAAGCTTTGAGTTCAGCTCATGATGAATGGGGGCAAAAACAAAAGTGTTGCATTTAACATATTTTAATATACACTCCAACCACAAATGAGACTTCACAGATACAGTTTCAACAAATGTAGCTTGTTTAACAATACGTTGTATTCGCTTGATATTGATATGATGTCTGCCCTTATATATCAACAGCAATAGCTTAATAAAACAAGATGGACCCACCATTTGTCAGATGATAGTCAAACCAATGACAACCTCCAATTGTGGCAAAGATTTTTGCATTATTCACAATTTGTGGATAGATAAACAGAAAACAGAGTAAATTAAAATGATGAAAAAATAAGAAAAGAAAGCTTTGCCAAGTTTTGTGGATAACTGTGTATATTAACTTATCATCTGTCTAATTTATTTTTTGTCCCTTTCTTTCCTTTCATGGCTAAATAGGTACTTACTACTAAAAAACAGGTTTTTTTTAAACACTGACAATACAAGATAATTGGGCAAAAAATGTGCAAAACAGTTTGTAGCCTAGATAATATACCATTAATATTTATCAAATACTCCTCATTGACATTATCACCTGTATTTTCTCTATTTAAACACTAAACACACACTCACATTGACTTATGCATGCACACAAACCCTGAGACACCCACTGACACGCCACGATCTGACTCTGACACACTGACACGCCACATCTGGGGACACTTGCGAATGAAAATCAAGCTGATTTATCATATGGGTCAAGAGAGAGAGAGAATGAAATGAAAAACGGGGCGAGCAATCAAAAAGAGTGAATGAAAAAGAGAAGTAAGGAATAAAAAAAACAGAGGGACAGAAAGAGAGTAAGGCTGTGGTACGGGACTTTTGGCTTGTGAGAAGCTGTCTGTGTATGTGAATACCCTGGAGACCCCTTGACACATACACACACACACACACACACACACACACACACACACAAACACAAAGAGCATGGCCTGTGGTCAGGCTGTGTGCTGTGTACCATAGAGCAAAAGGACAGGTGTGTATTCAAGCGAAACCTCTCTCTGTGTCACTGTCAGTGTGTTTGTGCATGTATGTGTGTGTGTATGTGTGGGGTGAGCGTAGCTCTGGCTAAGGGGTATACTCTTATGTACATTCATTGGCAATGTGCACTCAGCGATGTGCATGAATCTCCCTGTCACCCGCACTCACACACCTATGCAGAAGCTTTGTCACTGTGTCAATAATCTATGGCATATCTAATGTGACAGCGAACGCCCCCTCTTTCTTTGTGACACGCACACACGCTTACACGTGACCGGGGAAGTGTTGTTGGACAAGCCCATGTCATCCATCTGCATCCAACCAAAATCACACGGGCACATATGGCTGTTTGCATGGACATGCGATCCAGCTGTGAGCATGAAGGGTAAAGTAATACCATTAAGCTAATAACTAGGGCTGGGCACGTTAACGCATTATTATCCCGTTTAGGCATTAATTAACGCATTTTATCGCATGTTAACACAGTTTAATAAAAAATTATTATTATTATTTTGACAGTCCGTTGCTCACTGGCTCCAAATACACATACAGTCAAACCATGGGTCACGGGAGGGGTGGGATGTTGAGCAGCCTGCAAATCACCCACCCAAACAAGCCGCGGAGGGAGGCTTCGGCAAACTACGCTGTCGTCTTTTTCCGTATTTTTTCCACCCATGATCTGTTATCAGGGCAGCAGGTGAGCCGCTTGCTTGCTAATGACGCAGCCTATCAAACAACTCAAACACCTCAAACAACCAAAACCAACATCTGCGCCCTGTGTGTTCAATGCCGATTTAACGTTACCTGGTCTGTGCTTGTAAAATATCCACCGCGACTTGTAACGTCAAGTTTTTAACCGAGTGAAGTCTGTGCGAGGGAACACATGCACATACCACCGCTACCCCTCCATGCCGTCGTCCATCCCGATTTTTCAATGTAGACATGTTTAAAGTGTTTGCAAAACACGTTATTGCACTTTTGTGTGTATAGCAGTGCATTTAAATTAAAAGCGTGCAACACACTACTTTAGAACTCATTATTCAATTTTGCGTGTAACAATGCGATTAATCACAAGAAAATCATGCGATTAATCGCGATTAAAATTTTTTAACTACTCAACACTTATTTTTTGGCAATATAAGAGTGTACAAGGAAGTCTCACAGATGAACATACACCGCAGAGTTTCTGATGATGCAGGTCTTGAAAGAAGCCCATCATTTTCTTTCGTAGGACATGAAATTAGCAAGCCTCTTATGTACCATGTAACTACACTGCCATCTACTGACTGATGGACAGAAGTCTCTGTAACGATTACTGTTGGGAATCTGTATAATATTGTAGCTATAGCTGTATTATAGATCAAACGGTGTCGTTTAACACTTACCAGTAGTGTTAAAAATGTATGTTTCACAGTTCAAGTAGTTAAAAGTCAGCAAACTGGAAAAAAACATGCGTCCCTGATTTCAACGAGAAATTTTTCCTCCATGACCAAAACTCCTCCTCCTTGGATAAGTGACAGAAAAAGCTGCACATGTCATCCTAGCAAGGCTGGCCCTCACACCGCTTTGAAAGTAGCTAACTTTCTGAAAAGAAGCTTGCTCTGTGTTGTAATGCAATGAAAGTTAGAACAGAAGAAATGTTTAGTCTTGCATCCTCCAGAGAACGGCTCCCCCCAGGTCTTGGCCCTGATCTTTGCCGTTGGCCCTGAAACAAGAATGTCGGACCAGTCAGGAGACCTCATCCGCTCAGTGACGAACTGCTCTACAGGAGTCACCTGGGACTGCACCTTCAACTGCACTGCAGCCTCAACCCTGCACACTGTCCTAAAAAGACAGCTGGAACGTTTAGTCTCTGCCAGCACTTTAAAAAAGAAGGCTCAACCACTGTTTATGAGGAGAAAGAGTTGACATCGAATAAAATATATTAATTCACATTTATAGTACCATAGCATTATGTTAGCTTTTTTTTACCATTAGATCACATACTATTGCCATCATTTCACTATTGCCAATAAGATCAGGTTTATTTCATCACAACATCTGCTGTTCATTGCGTTTGTATATTTGCCTTTTGAAACATTCATCTATTCATTCACTAGGTATTTAGCTACAAATGCATACCCTCATTTACTCTGTAAAAAGTTGTCTATGTATTTTCTTAGCAGCAGAAGACAAGGTCAATCTGTTGAAAGGAATCAGTTCCTTCTGAAGAGACTGATCAAAGAAATCATTTAGTTTTGGTAAATTCAGATTTTGTCCGATGATAACAGGGTGATGCCCTGTTTTAATGTTTAATAAAGTAGTGGGTCATTTTGACCTACAACATTGTTTTAGTTGAATGTTACATCTTTGCTCCTCACAACCAGTGAAATGATGCTTTTGCCTTCCCTTGCAGTAGGAACAGAGACCCCACAGAGTCTAACAGTCATGGGGCTGCAAACTTGTTTATCCTGCTAGAGGAAAACCATGGGTAAAGAATGGTTAATCCTCTGTTGAGCATGAATGTGCTCAGTATTTATTAGGGAGCAATCAGCTCATTAGCATTTGTAATATTGTTGTTGTAAAGTTGACGTGTTGGCCTGATGGTGGTACTAGAGGAGAGATTATGCAGTGCCCAAAATGGAAAGTGGTCATATTCTGCAAAGCATGAACGTGATTAGTAAACAGCATCTTGCCCATTGGATTTTGATATTTCGTCATCTGGTATTTGTACCTACAGGTGCAACCATGTCTCAACGTTATGTCACCACTGGGTATGCACACCCGCTACAACGTTTTGATGTTACATCTTTATCTGGTATTCATACCAGCTATGACTTTTCATGAAGACGTTATGACTTCAGACATCAGGCATTTGTACTTGCTACAGCTTTTCAGCACAGGTTCATCAGTATGAATACCTGAAGATGTAACGCCACAACAGTAAATCTTTCTGGGGGGCATTATTTCAGCGAGCAGGTGTCTCTCTTTGAAGTTGTTTTTTGCCTTCTCACCGACAGACCCACTTTAATTTGTGCATACACTGTGTTGTAGTTTTGTAAGAGGTAGTGACATAACTGTACAATATATTTCAATAAAAGTCTAGTTTCGAATAAAGCAGCTACATTATATAAGTCGAAACTTCATTTTGTAATGTTGACTTAATACTGAAACTGAATGTTTTGCACAAGGCACCTTGGGAAAAGGAAATGTACGTGTGCTTGCTTCTCTCTTACAGACTAAACTCAGGAAATTGTCTCTGACATGTTCTTACACATCTTTAGTCAAACGTGATTCTCTGTCCCTAACCTCTAAATGCCGAACCTGAACCTTATAGCCCACTAGTGTTCACTGTAATGAATTGTGTGTGTAAGTTTCATGAACATTAGTGTTCTGAAGAGTCCCTTTTTAAAGGCAGAAAAGCTTGTCTAAACACAGCAAAATTGATGGATAGACCTTTTTGTTCCTTTTGTTTCCTTCTTAGGTAGAAACTCGATAGTGTGACAGCAATATCCTATCTGTCTGTCTGTATAATGAAGACACACACACACACTGTTAGGTTTAAGTGGTTAGGTGGCTTAAAGGAATGCTCCACACAGGAAAAATGGACACACATGCAGCTATGAAAATAAGTTTAAAACCACTCGGGGAAGTCCCTGTGTCAGGTCAGTTTCCCATGTACCTATGTACATATACACACATACACATGCCGTGCACAAATTCCCATTCACAGATCAGTTTACTAATGACTGTGCGTTAAGTGCCAGATGAACTTGACTGGTCATGCCTTAAGGGGGGCTTAAATGTGTTTTCTTAGCTGAGTGTGTGTGTATTTCTCTTTTTTCAGACACTGAGGTCATAGCAATATTGAATATGTGTAAGGTACTATGAAGTATGCCACATGCAAAGCTATTTATATTGTGTGCTTACCATTGATTTCAGCTCAGCTGTATGTATCAGGTATTGGTGGATATGAAAGGTATCTGTTTGCTGTGGTTAAGGCTGGTGCCGTGTATTTTATAGGTAATTAATACCAACAAATACCAAAGAAGTTGGTTACCATCACATTTGCAAAATGAAAAGAAAGACAAAACGTCTTTTTATAGTTAATTCAGAGAGTGCCCTCATGAGACACTGAGGGTCAGTCACATTCATATCTGACTGGGAAGTGTGACTTGCTATGTAAGTTTTTGTCCAAAAAACTATATATAACACACTTAAAACAAATAGAGTTAGCCACTGCAAAATGTCGACTGCTTTACTTACACTATGCATGTAAATGCATGATGTGGCATTGCATTTTTGGAGACATATAATGGCCAAAAAAACATTTTTCCAGAAAGTCTAAGCTTGCTGAGGCAGATACTTAAAGAAACATCTAGTCAAGAGACTAATGTTGTGGGAAATGTTACCATTCTTATCATTGGGGTTAAGGTTGGAGAAAGTGGATCATTATTACAATAATGAAGATTGTAAAATTTAGTTTATAAATGTTATACTTTATAAACTTTATATTAATTTATAATGTTAGAATGTTAATGTTTTAGACTGTGAATTGTGTCTTATAAAGCTCAATTTTTCAGTGAGGGGTGAGGAGTGTCTGCTGTGCCAGTCTCATTATTTATGTAATTGATTAGTAGCAGAGGTACAAAGTCCTATTGATCAGTGTTAATGGTGTCAGTTTGCAGTGGTTGGGATTAGTGTTTCATGTATTGGAGAGGATATACATTCTTTGTAAAAGAAGAGGTTCACATTGGTGGAATTGAGACATCAGTTGCACCTCTGGATTAGTTCATTTGCACAGCAGTTTATCATGAACCTTTACTGTGTTAGTCTGCCTTACTTAAAATGGGTTAGTGTAACTTGTCATAACTGACAGCAGTTGAAGTTGTTTAATTAATTGATTTTTTTAGTGTAACCCATGTATTGCATTTCCCCCAAAGTGGCCCTAATACTTCACTGTCACTAACACCCTCTCGAGACCCCCATTAGAAAAGTGTTTTCCTATCCTGAGAGCCTTCCTGCAAAGGGGCAAACATGTTACATCGTAGTATAGGGGATATAATTACCAACTTCAAAGATCCCTTAAGTTGTTCCTCAAACAAGGATGCATGTGCTCAGAAAATGTCAAGGGATCCCCACAATCAGTAGATCCGTTCTTCGAAGACTACGAACACCCAGCAAAAATTACCATGAAAAAACCATTAGACATCTGTTACACTACGTTGACCTGAGGGATGTCCAAAATGGGAAATGTTGATCCTCTGGGGAGAATGAATGCAATCAATACATTTGCTCCCCAATTCCCCCATATTTTTGTTTACCAGTTGCCCAGCTAGAAATTTTACGTTCCCAGAACGTTCTGAGAACGTCCCGCTGGTGTCAAGGATGTTGCCTGGTAATGTTCCTTTAAAGGGTTTGGGGACGTTATTTGGAGGACCTTCAGGGAACATTCAGGATGTTCAGGGAATGTTTAGAGGACAATATTTAATTCAGAAATCCAATGTTTCCAAAACATTCTGAGAACATCCCGCTGGTGTCGGGAACATCGCTTTGTAATGTTCCCACAGCGTTCCCAGACAGTCACGATGTGGAGTTCTTTAAAGGGTTTGGGGACGTTATTTGTTCATCACCTTTAGAGAACTTTTAGGAAACATTACCCATGGTCGCGGGAACGTCACCTTCTACCTGGGTGGTGTAGGAATTTTGCCTGAAGGCTAAAGGGAAGTTCAGGGGGTCAAGATAATCTGAAATCATTCATGAACTTTTACTAAATTTGATATGCTTGCATATGTGCTCACTGTAGCCCGAGGTCTTCCTTCTGACATGGACAAAAAGGGCTACACAAAAAAAATAAAAAAATAAACAAAAAGCAAATATGAGATTCAATGAAAGGGGGAAAAAAATCACAATCTGTTTAATTATTAGATCCGTGAAACATACACAGCAAAGGAGTCTTGTTCCTAGTTTGACGGTGGCTTTGAGAGAAAGGATGAAAGGGCAAAAAAAATCAAACAATGTGGAAGGGAAAAAAAGGCATCGGTAAACACCATTTATATGAAATATGGCCAATATCCAGCAGTCAGGTTTTGCCTTTCGGGGCAGAGTATGTGTGTCTGGGGAGAAAACTATCCAAGCTGGGGGATCAACACTAAGTCCTGCTGACTGGGCACTTTTATATGGAAAATAAAAGGGGATAGGAGGCTGTAAAATAGAGCCATTCACACACACACACCCATATGCACATATGTCCACGTACACACACATATTGTTCTCCAAGGCAGTCCCCTCACCAGCTTTATGTTGTCAGGTGCACTGGTTTCTGTCATCATTATTGCAGTTGTACTTTCTTCACATACCACACTACTACATCAATATCTATAAAACTCTATTGCTCTATTGTGTTATTGCAGAAAAAGCGTTTCCAATTCTGCCCAAACAGAAGCAAAAAAAACCCAAACTTTTTAAGTCACTGACATGGCAAGTTCAAAAGCATTCTGTATTAATAATGTCAACTGTTAGCTGCCCTGGCTTTGCTAAAGCAAGAGCAAGTGGTTACAAAAGCAGCAGCAAAATGCTGAAGCGCTTTTATCCATCCACAGCACAGCAACTGCATGTCGTGGTTCCTCGCAGTTCTAAGTAGTCTACTATTTAAAAATGATATAATATTGTTTTTGGGGTTCATCAATGGCAATAAATGATCCGAAAGTCACACGAGGTGCATACACGCTATGCCTACACATGCACACTGGCCCCAGGGTTAGGGTTACAACTTTGGATTTATTCACACACTTCAAAAACATTTAGCAACAGCTTTTTTCTTTATACATAGACATTTATATTGTAATAGGCAGTATATTAAGTTATTGGGAGAAAACTTGTAGTTTTATGCAGGGGCGTTGCTAGACATAAAGCTATACTGGGGCAGAGGCCCCCACATCCCTCATGTAAAAAAAAAGGATCTAGTGACGCCTATGGTAAAATCAGACATTGAGAACCCCCATATCGCCTAATGGCATAATCCTCATTTCAACTACTCGGGGTCAGACTTAGTCCAGTTAGACAATCAAAAATAAAATTCAACATTGCGAAACATCACCATTTTGAAATGACATGTTATTAAAGAAGCGAAACATTGCAATTTGGTTTGATTAGTGTTAGGTTTGATTTACAATAACTCATACATGAGTTAACACATAAGTTAATTAATGTTACTTAACTGTTAATTTACGTAACCAAAATAAAAATATTTACGGCTACTTTTTTGTTTCACACAGGAAACAAACACCAGTCTCCTGGTTAAAAAGTTTCTGGGCCACCCCAACCACCTCCTTACTCTTACTGTCTTTTCTGTTAAATATCATATACCTACATTTACCATCGAAAAGTGGCTTCCTCTTTCTTATACTAATTTGAATTAATTGTGATTACAATACGTAGTTTTTCCAAATTTGTGTCCCCAGAGACTCAATCCACTTTTGAATTATTCAAGGATGCAGCTCCCTCTGTTTTGAACAAAGTTTATATAAAACCAAGCAGCACCTACTAACGGCGGCAGCCATAATACACAAAATTAATTTACAAAATGCAAAGTGAGTGAACAAAATAACAATCTAAATCAAATGTTGTGGCCACCCCTACTTTCAAAATATCATCAATTCTTCTAGGTAAACTTTGTTTTTTAAGGAACTTTGCAGGAAGGTTGGAGAACTACCTACAGTTCTGTGGATTTAGACGGCGTGAGATCAGGGCTCTGTGGCGGACGTACCATCACTTCCAGGACTCTTTGTTCTTCTTTACGCTGAATATATTTCTTAATGATCTTTGCTGTATGGTTGGGGTCGTTGTCATGCTGCAGAATAATTTTGGGGCCAATCAGATCCCTCCCTTATGGTGCTGCATGATGAATAAGTATCAGCCTGTACTTGTCAGCGTTGAGGAGACCATTCATGTTGACCATATCCCCAGCTCTGTTTGCAGAAATGCAGACCCAAACTCACAAGGAACCGCCATCATTCTTCACTGTTGCCTGCAAACACTCATTCTTGTAACGCTCTTCAGCCCTTAGGGGAACAACCTGTCTTCTGCTACAGCCAAATATTTCAAATGTTGACTCATCTGTCCAGAGCACCTGCTGCCATTTTTCTGCACCCCAGTTCTGTGTTTCCGTGCATAGTTGAGTCGCTTGGCCTTTTCCATGTCAGAGGTATGCCTTTTTAGCCATAGAACTTCCATGAAGCCCACTTCAGAACAGACTTTTCCAGGCAGTAGATGGGTGTACGGATCCCACTTTTTTCGGCAGTTCTGAACTGATGGCCCTGCTGGATATGTTCCGATTGTGAAGGGAAGTAAACAGGCTAAGAGCTTGCCCTGTAGCCTCTTTTTCAAGAAGCCATTGTTAAAACATGCTGTTTGTCTACACTATGATGACGCTTTTGTGAATGTTAAACTGTTTTTATTAGAACAAGTTACATTGCTCAAAATGCTTTTCCCCACCACCAACCACTTCACATCAAAGCAAAGTTGTGTCCTGGCACTTTCACCGACTTAGCTAACAGCTCACCCAAACAGCTCTCGCCAACCAGAACCGAGCAAGACGGTGGTGGGGCCAGGGCATCAACCTCGCTAGCCAGACTATGTTCCATGACCTGACAGCCAAGAAACAAGCTTCTCTGACCGGGGAAAAGACATAATGCAGCAGCCTGATCTGACTCTGCATTCCCAGTGTGCTCACAAGGATTCGCACGTGAGCATTGCCAGCTCACCGGCAGTGGAAGCGTGTTACACAAACTAGGGTGACCATACATCCTCTTTTTTCCAGAAATGTCCTCTTGTTGGGACCTAAAAAATGCATGGGATTTCGAAATAGGCCAAAATGTCAGGGATTTGGCTTTGGCTTTCTACCGTTGGTATTCCTTGTGTGCGTTATGGCATTGCTTTGACCAGTACTGGCACTATTACATGACACTATTTTACTCTTGCACATTCCGGGACTTGTTCTTGCATAATGGCACTTCTCACAAGCTGCCGGTAGGTTACTCTTGTCTGCCCTCTCTAAAGGCGGAGATGAAGTAAGGAGTGGATCAGGTGATTTTTTTGCCAACCAGCACAACACTCACTGCTCATACAGCTAGGGTTACCATATAGTAACCTTCGTTTTGCAGTCTTTCGTCCACTGACTCTCATTTTGTTAATTACGACACCCACAAAAACGTGATGGTTCATCTCAACTGGTTTATCCTATTTAACAAAGTTGTATAAGTTGATAAATTACTATAGTAGTCATTGAAATTATAACCACCCAGACCCATATTTTCTACCACACTACTTTTTTGTATTGGCACTGAATGTTGCCATTGAATGTCTGTTTGTGTTTATTCTCAGTAAATTGGGCTGTATATACTGTAATTGCTTTGTCTTCTTTGGTTTCTGCTCTATAGAGAAGGAAATAATTTTAGCAAAAACCCCCCCGAAAAAGTTGTTTTGCTCATTAGGAAGTGATTATTGTGAAATCTTTGAATGCAATGATTCAACAAATTTAATTTTTCTGTGAGAACATACTTCAATAAATACAAATGTTTGGACTTAAGTTATGAGTTTCTGTGGATTTGGTCCCTATTTGCTAAACTAGTCTCAGCAAGCAACATCTTAGCAAAGTACTCTGGTCATTTGTGACCGAAATTGAGTTTATGTAGGTTGTCACCCAGAGAGCCAGGATTGGGAAAACATACTAATCACTACATGCTAGCCCATTTTGTGGTCCTGACCCATTGGTAAAAGCCAGCAGCAATGAGGACATTGATAGAATAGGAAAGGATAGAATTGCCTTGAATATTTAAGTGGAATACAGGGCTATCCTCTGTGTGATACTGTATATTGAATCCCAAGCCAAGCTGTTTGACGGTTGCAGTATTTGAAGAATCACAGGAGGGGGCTGCTTCTAAATCCCCTACTGTGGCGGCTCTTTAAACTTTCTCAGCCTGGGACAGAAATGGAATACATTTTACTTTTCCCATGGACTCAAGCTCATTAGGACGCTCTCTTGTTATTGTAGGACCCACCAGAAACAGGGACCGTGACCCACTTTTAGGGTCTCCACTCATTATTTGAAGAAATAGCTCACTTTGACAAAAATTCCAATTTATAGTAGTACACAGAGTACATCTGTTGGCTGTCGTTTTTCTACCCCTACTTTTAGAGTAATGCATTTGGTGCTGTTACAGGGACTTCTTGTTTCTTCTTGATCAGCATTTTCAAACGTGCAGATTGCTTTAAAAGGGGCGCCATGGTAGCTCACCGAGATCGCACACCACATATCAAGGCTCACCACAGCGGCCTACGGAATACACACGCCTTGTATATGTTCACATTAAAAAATGATAAAATACACTAATCACTGATAGAACTAAATTTTTTGAGAGTTGTATCTAGTTACATCAAGATAATAATTCTCAAATGAAAAAAATGGATTAGTAAACGAGACAAAATTTCAAGTAAAAAGAACCCATCTCAAATACCATCACACACACATAGTTAGACATTGAATTAACAGTGTATTTATCTTGGCATGTCTGTGTTCCACCAACCAGCAAATATTTTTTGATGGGCGAGCATGATTCGACTGTCAGTCTCACAGGAATCTCCGCAGCAAAACAAGGATCATGCCATTTTGGCGATATTGGGGGATCTCAACATCTCATTTTACATAGAACTACAAGTTTTTTCCCAAGAAGTTAATAACCTGCCTATTGAACATAGAATGCTGTAGATAAACATGTAAAAACAAAAAAAAAGCTTTTATTAATTGTTTTTAGTGTGTGAATAAATCCAAAATTACCCTTAAGGAAGGGGGGTCAGTGCACATGTGCAGACGTAACGTGTATGTATGTGGCCTAGTGGCAAAGACTTCACCGGTGTTGTGCGAAGTAGTCCGCACCTTGCAGGATGTTTGGACCATTTATCACTATTGATGAACCACACAAAGAATATTGTATCGTTTTTAAACAGTACTTGAAACTGACCCAACACATGCATGTCAGCCGCACAGCATGCACACAAAATTCTGCACAAGACCGGTGAATGGCACATGAGCAGAGCAGAGAGAAAATGGTCAGCAATAAGCCTCAGTTTGTATAGTGAAAGTTACACTGTCTAATAAATAGAGACTGCAGCTCTTCAGCTTCTCAAGATTAAAGTGGAGATGGCGTGTGTACCTTCCTCTTCCCCGTGGACAAACACACACATGATTCGACTATCAGTCAACTATGTTTTGGGAGCACAGATTGGAGTGTGTTCAGAGAGGCCACCACCCAGGAGAACCACATCAGCCTTGAGGAATATACATCATCAGTGGCACCATGTCATGCACTTCTTTAGAGCTAGGTCAAACATATTTATGCAAGGATACTGCTCATTTAGCCAATTGGAAGGACTAATATTTTGAAGATAAAAATGTAATTTCATGACTGGCTGAGTGTTTCTTTGCAATATCTTTTGAAATCTTTTTATTTTTTATTTTATTTTATTTCTAGATATATTTTTCAGTCATGGGTCAAAATTGACCCATATGTTTTCACTAAGGAACCTTTGATATTTGTAAATGTATGCAATTAGGAACATATTTACTGCATTCCACTATTCACCTGTCACACATTTATAACTGAACACGGCTGCTTTTTCACATTGGATGCATGCAATTCTATTTGACGTTTTAACAGAGAAAATATTAGATAACTTGTAAAAGATAACTGTACATGATATTTGAATATTACGTTAATGTTACCATTGACTTCCATTACTAGCGAGAAAAAGAAATATGTCCAATACTACTAGCTAGCTAGGTGTTGACATTTTCTATTCTAGCAAACCTGTTGCTAACTAGGTCAAAAAATAAAACTTGACATAGAACAGTACATACTTGATCAACAGACGGATGTGCATATGACAACATTCTTTTGCGTTTGATTTTATTTATCCAGTGTTAGTATTGCTGGTCACAGTAATTCCAGAATTATCCCATATGTGTTAAATTGATGTAGACATACAAAAAATGTGTGGTAATCAAAAACAAAATATTTAGTGATTACTTAAAATAAATTAAATGATGAAATAAAATGATTTCAAAACAGACAGCAAAGAAACACTCCAGCATGCATGAATTTACATAGGAAATGAATACGTATCATTTTTGACCTATGTTGTGCCATAGAAGGTGATCCAAAATTTTTTTTTTCAAAAAGTAAGAATTTAAATTACAATTTCTAGACATGATTTTAGCTCTTCTGTTGTTGCTCAGGTAATTCTTTGTCTTTTGCTGTTCCAACAGCTCATGAACCATAGACAGTGACATATTCTACCTTACCTTATCTAGGCTTTTAGATTTTTAAAGAGGTGGTATTATGCTTTTTGGCTCTTTCCCTCTCCTTTATTGAGTTATATATCTTATATAGTTATATATCCCAAAGTCCAGCCCAAAGGGAGTTCCCATCTGCCACAGAAAACTCCCCTCTGAACTGCCTGAAAACAGTTAATTTAGTTTTGGATGTTTTCAACAGATGTGTTGTTAGGCCTCCATTAGGTTACAGAAGTGGCATAAACGCACTTAACTATGGTTATTCTTTTTTGTCTTGGGGAATGTAATATCATATCTGATTCAAGTGGAACTAAAAGAATAGGTCATGCTGCAAATTGAAAATATGTTTCTGAGATACCCCATAGGTAGCTAAGACACCCTGACATTACAGCCATATGAAGCTTCCCTCTACATCCCTTTACAACCTGGTTGGCAACATGTAGCCTACATGTAGAGCTGTTTATTGTCTTTTCGCTAACCCGCTTTTCTCTGCTTCTAGGAAAGATCATTTAGAGACAGGATGCATCACTCCATACCTAAAACAAAGCCTTCAACACAGGGTGAAAAGAGCAGCTGCAGCAATGTGCAGTATGACAAAAAATATGGTGTTTTTTTAAAAATGAAACCGTGTAAACCTGTTCGGGTACAACCCCTAAATAGGATTTTGAACCTGAAAATTAGCATAATACCGCCTCTTTAAATTCACAGTGACTTTAAGCTGAGGAGCTTACTTTGGGAAGAAAGTCAAGACAATCAATGAAGGCAGGTGAGATGGTAGTAGACCAGTAGGCCTGGATTGTCAATCCATAAAAATCTCTTTGAGCATTGCTCATCCGCACTTCAGCGATTATATTCCATATATGAAAATGTATTTTTAAAGTATAGCTTTATCGTGAACACAGGAGTGTCCATGAGTGCCAGTATGTATGTGAGTGAGTGCATTAGTATGTATATTTGCAGACTACTTCTGTGATCAGGTATGAGGTGGAGGAATTCTGACATATGACGCAGCAAAGGGAACACTGAGATTGACAGGCCAGACTGTATTGTGACTGGTGGGTCCTCGGGGTCCTTTAGGAAAGGCCATGTCTCCAACACGCTGATGTGATTTCCATAGCTATTGGACCAGTGTTAATATTTGAGACACTTTTGGGACCAATTCTTTGATTAAAATAACACTGAGAGAGACAGACAGAAAGACAGGGAAGAAGAAGGTTTCTCTGTGTGTGATCAGACAATAGAGAGGAACGCAGATCTTGAGGGGAAAAAAGAAGTTGATGTGACCTTTTTTAAGTCAATGCCAACTTTCCAACCGATTCCAATGCCTCTGAACCAAATACATGATTATATACCTCCAATATCATGCCCAGCCACATCTATTTACTCTGCTCTGTATCTATTAAATGTCAGATTCATTTAGATATGATGTTTCTGTGATTGTGGATGATTGAAATAATAAAGATTTGACTCATATAGATATCTGGATAATCTATAATGTAACAAAACTGTGATACATGTCTAACGCTGGAGTGAGCAAGAGTTAAGAGGCAGTGATTGAGCAATAGTGTTTGGGTCTGGCTGGAAGTTTTTAGTATTGATCAGTTTAAGCACAGCAATATGGTAAGACAGCTTCTCATATTGTAAGAGACAGAGGCTGTGACTGAGACATTCAGACTAATGTTTAATGACGTGTGCCTGAGCTGCTCATCTGATTTCATCCAATGTGTTGGTTTAATCATTTTATAATCTCCTGTCAAAACCAGACATGCTCCGCAGAAAATACCAAGGTTGTCAGTGTCAATGATTGTGTTCACATAGTAACACTATGATCAGTTTTTTTGGAGTATCCTGGTCATGTTTTGCACATTTAATCCCCATGTTCCTGGTTTTGAGAAACCATAAAAGATAGCCTAAAAGCCCTGTGGAGTTATCTGTATGTACAGTATGTACATACAATTAATATATACAATATGTGTAATATCAGTGTAACATGACTGTTTGAAATTGTTGCAAATAGAAGATTTTGCAATAGTGGGAATGAGGGTACTGCAAAAAGGTTGTGGTATGGTACTGTGCAAAACCAGATAGTTCCTTGTCATTTATTTATGGTGTAGTGATGGGGTGGAGTCTCACAGCCTGAATAAAGGAGGTGCTCTGGAGTCTGGCGGTACAACAGCAGATACAGCGTGGAGATGTGAGATGACCATGTCAGGTTCTCTTTGATGCTGATTCCCAGGAACCTGAAACTGTTCACCTGCTTCACCTCAGCTCCACTGATGTAGACCGGAGTGTGTGTCTTTGTCTGCTTTTCCAGAGATCAACAACCAGCTCCCAATTTCACTTTAGCATATTAACACAAACTATACAATCATAATAAACAAATACACAACTCTCAATTGTCAAATGTTCTCTTCAGTGGACTTTTTATATACAGCTTTGGCAGACCATGGAGCTCTCTAAATGGCTATGGGCCCCAGGAAAACTAATTATTGCTGGTTGACGTAAAACGCATTATTACTGGTCCACCAGCTTGGGAATGTCACAAAGACACCAGGGCTGGTATTTATCAAGCTTCTCAAAGTGCCATTTTAGTCTTAAGTGTTGAGAACTCAGGAAATTTACTCCTTTACTCCTACTTTTGAGATTTTTGTGTCAGTCCAGACTGAATTTGAATCATTTAGGACTGAATTTGAACTGCTCAACTTGAATAATTGCATTAAAAAAACTGAATCTGAATAGCATCATTTCAAACTGAATTTATTAGTTTGAAAATGAATTCCAATAAACTTGAAACTGAATACAATATTATGAAACTGACTTCTGTTGTAACTGAAACTGAATTTGAGCCTCACCAAAAAATTCAAGTCATTGTGTGCTTTCACTTCAAAATCAGTTCCCTAAATGAAATTTCAATCGACAAGATTCACTTTTAAGGTCACAGACTGGTCAAGGTCCTTGAGGAAGAGCAATCGAGAGCAGATGCACAGAGCGCCTTCACGGCCAATAAGCACATTTGTTTTTGACCATTCCCTGTATTCCACACCGGTAGCCTGTTTGCCCGGCTGTGTGTAATTTATCTCCTAAAGCCCACACTAGAGGTTAAGTAACTAATAGTGTGTTTGTAACTAAATCAGCTACTAATATGGTTTGCCCCACAAATACTAGGCAGACCCTCACTAATTTCACTAGTAACGTCGTAACAAGTAGCCGTGTACATGAGCATCTAGCTAGGAAGCCACTTGGCATCTTAGCACATCATAGTAAGCTAGATCGATACTGAAATATCATATCAGTAAATTAGGTCTCTACTGGATTACAGTGTTGCTACATGGCATGCAGTTAATGAATTGTTATGCTGAGGGGGAGAAAAACTAAAGCTAATGCAAACAGACAATCAGGCCATATCCTACTTTCCTACTTAAGAATAAAAGCATGTTATCAAATTTGTGAAAGCTAAGAATCACTTTTCCTCACCCAGTTATTTAAAGACAGCTCGAGCGGTCTCTCAAGGCGTTAGGAGCTGCCAGTAGGGGCTTGTGATGGCGTTGTGGAGACAGAGACATGCGCAAATCTTTCAGGAGAGGAAGGATATTTCTGAATTATTTGACGACGCGCAGTCAATTAGAAGGGACAGCGCAGGCATAATCTTTGACAGCGAGTTGGTGAGGGACGTCATCTCCCCACTGACTTTACGCAGCAATGCGCTTTCAGCTAAACTTAAGTTATTTATTTGCCACAGGACCAGCACAGCAATGTTGATGATTTGGGGCCATCACAACAATCAATTGTCACGGGAAGGTGGATGCATAATTCCACAGAACAGAACAGCTACCTGCTGAGATTTGCGTCCACCTCTTTTCTCGAACGTAAACTCCTCTTAGGAATTTCACCATTCAATGTGAATTTATTCAAGAATATTTTAGTATTCTTAAATAAGAAAATGTATTCAGTGATTGGTCCTTGCCTACATCGTCCTCCAAAATCCCGTTTGCACAGCAACTGTTGTGAATCAGCTCTAAGACTGACACTTAAGATTTAGTCCTACACTTCACATAAATTAGGACTGACTAACTTTTAAACGCAGCTTTTGAGCCAAGAATTGTTATACTCTTGTCAGTTCTTAGCTGTGTTCTTATGAGTAATTAGAGAAGCTTATTTTTCAAGCTTGGCCCTGATTTAAAAACTCCTGTGCACTGCAAATACAAAGAGATTTACCTGCAAGTGATAGGCTTAATCAGCGTCGTGCGAACTCGTTTGGCGAGGGCTTGAATGCAACAGACGTTGATTCACTTGTAGAAGTCCCATTTTAAAGGAATAAATGAAATCATTCTTCTTCCATTTAACATCACAATTACTTTCTGTTATTGTTGCTCCTACAACACGGCACTGTTGCCTTCTCTTTTCGAGGGGCAGAGTTAACAGTTCCTCTGGAGCTACATTGTGAGGACTTGCAATTTGAACCAATCCCTGTGCTTTTACTTTATATAAGTGCTTTCAAGCTCTCAGACAAATGACAGGAACTGCAATTTCCACAAATCATTCCAATTTCCCTGCAATACACATTATAATGAAAGCTCTCGTCAACAAGCAATTCACCATAACACTTCCCTTTGACTTTTGGCTTTGGAGTGTTTGAAGAAAAATAAAATCAAAATTACATTGATGCCACTGTGTTTCATAATTTTTACATTGTGACATCAATGTTGGAATTTAACCAGCACAAATATTTAGTATGTCATATATGTAGAAGCCAAAATAACAGTTTTGTTTATATTCAAAGAACAATAGTTTCAAGACTTGCTTTTGTGATTATAGTTCTGATTCACTGATTTTAATGAAAAGCTTGGCGCTGATTGGCAAATCAGCCACACCATAGTAGCTGTGGGTGTGGTATAATTAATGAAGGGAAGTTAGTTGAGACCAAACACAGTTTTTTAACCACCTTGTCTCACCCTCATCAGTACTAGCCTAGCATTAGCCTACTGTACAGTGTTTTGGTAGGATCATAGATCGAGTTTTATTTCTATGGGTAGGATATTTGGGTTAAATTATCATTTTCAACGCAAAAAAACTCAGAATGTTGGATAGACAAAAAAATGAACACAGGTGAGTTAAAACTACTCTTCTATTGCTGGGCGGTGGGTATGACAATGAAACGGAATAGCCACTACAATATATATTAAAATGTTATAGGTCATTTTGATCTGCAAAGCTGTTGTCTGTCAGCTTTGTGTGAAATCTGATTTACACATCCAAAAACATGACAGAGGAAAAAAGAGGGAAATCCAGTGAGATGGCACGTAGATTAAGGGATGTAGAGGGAAGCTTCATATGGCTGTAATGTCAGGGTGTCTTAGCTACCTATGGGGTATCTCAGAAACATATTTTCAATTTGCAGCATGACCTATTCTTTTAGTTCCACTTGAAGCAGATATGATATTACATTCCCCAAGACAAAAAAGAATAACCATAGTTAAGTGCGTTTATGCCACTTCTGTAACCTAATGGAGGCCTAACGACACATCTGTTGAAAACATCAAAAACTAAATTAACTGAATTAAATAAATAAATAATACAACACAACATATGACCACGTTGGTTACAGTTTCACAGCAATTTCACATGGTTTAAACAGATTGCACTGCAGTACTGCTGTCAGTGCCAGCGCATAGACACAGTTACACAACTTACTCATCAATGTGTAATAATGGATTTACAAATGATAACGTCTCTGTTGTGAGTGCAACAAATACTTAATGGTCTTTGGCTGCTGGGCAATTTGTAACAATCACATAAAGTGCTACACTGAAGGTCAGTTGTTTCTGCTTCCCATTCTGTAGCACTCACCTACACTCACAAAACACACACACACACACACACACACACACACACACGGACACATACATTTGTTTTTCGATACTTGTGATGACCCTCATTGATATAATGCATTCCCTAGCCCCTTACTCTAAGCTTAACCTTCACATCAAGTAAATGCCTAACTCCAACCCCCATAATTTAACCTAATTCTGACATCAGCAGTCATAGGCCTTTTCACAGCAGACATTTTGACTTATAGTCCTATGACAACATGTATAGTTGTCATAGGAGGAAAAGCACAGGTGTTACAAATAGCATTAACAATAGCACTATTCAATCAAGTGAGCAAATTCAGCCACCATTAACACTACTAGCCAATCATTATTTTAGTTATTGGTGATTTATCAATTGTTCTTTATAATTCAAACACTAAAACAATTAATTCAATTAACAATTTAACAGAAACAAGCTGTAACAGATGCCAGGCTTTCCATCCACTTATCTTCTCTCCATCTATCTCTCTGTAGTTATAAATAATACATATTATTAAATAATATGTATTAATCAATAAGGAAGGTGTAGCCTACAGTAATCTCAGTATTAGTATTCAGATGCCCTTTTTACAAAAAAGCGGAATGTCTCTGGGGTTTCACATGGTTAAAAAGACCACGACAAATCGCTCCAACTGCCCAACCTTGTCTGTGACACACAGCCCCAAACTCACTGGTTCCCACTGAAGATGGAAATCTTCAGAAATGTATCATTTCAGTAAGAAAAGGTTCAGCTATTCCCAAAAAAACAACAAACAGATTGTAGTTTTTAGCAAATTGTTACTCAATCAAGAATAATACATTTGTTGGGGACTATTTTCAGCCATGATTTGGTGCACTAGTGGGTTATATCTGGCAGCAGGACAGTGTATGTGGGATTAAGTCAAAACACACCACAGTGTGTGTGTTCATGGTAATGGAGGAAATAGTCACACAATGAAACACTGTGGCTTATTGCTGTGTTTTTAATAGTTGTGGACAAACAATGGAGCTCTTTGCCTCAGAGGAATCAAGACATATGAGGTCTTGGATACACAGACAGGATCAGTTCCCTGTTGGTTTGGTCTTTGAATGGAATTTGTTTATAATGTTAATGGCATCATCAGAGATATCTTTTAACTGACTCACCACAAAAAAAGAGAGAGATTTTTTAAGAAAAACTTTTTGAAACACTATGTTTTTTTTATTATTGTGGGCCAAATTAAATTTAGAGAAGCAGGCTCTGCAGTGCTACCTGCAAGTTTAACAAATACAGTGGTTGATTTTAGATATTATAGGTTAGTGCTGGTTCTGTTTGGGCTGAAGGTAAGAAATGGCTTGCTGTGATTTTGAATTGGTGTGGCTTGTTGGGGGTGATACACAGCCTGGATGTAAGTGCTGCCTGCGAAGACGACTTCAGAGGATAGAAAGACCTTCATGCATTTGTAAGGAAGTTAATTCTGGAGGTCTGGTTTGACTTGACCTGGGCTTCAAGCAATGTTTGCATGAAGAAGGCTTTGGTAAGACTTTTAATCATCGGATTTGACACTGCTTTACAGAAATATTTGAATACTTTATATCAAGATTGGGCATAATTGCAAATTATGTACAAATGTTTGCGATTGAAAGATCATCAATTCTCTTTATCAAAGAAGATTCAAGCTGCACTGTAAGCAATTGTGGATTCAGCAGAACCAGAACCACAAGAAAGTAGCAGAAGGTCAAAGCAAGGGTTTGACATTTACACTGCAGGGAATCCACTCATTCTCCCTCCTTGTCTCTCTCATAGCAATACAGACCTTATGAAAGTTGTGGCCCTTTTCCAGCAGATAATTATCTTTTAATTGCTGTTCTCTTCCTCTTTTTTTTTCAACATTGGCCTTTTTCTTCTTCTTTCAAACTTTGTTAAATCTCTCTGTAAGAAAAGGTCAGAGTGCACCGAGTGTCGCTGCCGCTGCCGCATGCGCGCGTGTGCGAGTGAGACGGACAGATCTATAATCGCGCCGCTCATGCTCTTTGTGCTAGTCATTTGCCATGGTAACTGGTAGCCAAATGGAATGCCATGCAGTCAGACAAAAGCCAGAAGAAGAGAACAGAGAAAGATGAAGGGGAATGGAGAGGACGGACAGAGAGGAAAGACCACGACGATGATAAATCTGTCACCTTGTAAGGGGGCAAGAGAGTACTCTTTTTCTCTGCTCTATCTTTGCTGAATGATATAATCATTGTGGAACTGGGAGAGAGAGAGACGGAGAGAGACTGGTGTGAGGGACTGCGTATTTATTTGTGTGTGTGTTTCAGAGACTGACGTTTGTGTGCATTTGTCTATAACACAACAAGTAAAGCTGTGCATCTGTGCAACTGTGTGAGCATCTCTCTCTCTCTCTGGGTCTAGCGTCCCCTCTCTCAGCGTGAGGTCTCGACGCTGCGCCCACTCCCTATCCATAATCCTTTTCTCCCCAGGTGCTTCACTCTCCCACAACTTGCCCCCACGCTGAGATGAAGTTATCACACTACGCACACTACCCTTGCTTGTCCACCCGTATGTGTGTGTGTGTGTGTGTGTCAATGTGTGGTGGCGTGTATTTTCCCAAAACCTCACCCATTATTACTTGCTCTCCTCTTTTTGTGCAAAGGTTCTGCAGTCGGACACGGCTGTTTACTGCAATAATAAGGCAAAGCTGCCACAAACACCATTCTATTCACGGAAACTAATAGGAAATAAGAGTGTGAATATTCTGTGTTAAAGTGTTTATCCTGGGGGGAACACTGTGCTCAGTATATTTCATATAAATCTACCCATTAGATGACCATTCTTAATTTATAGATTTGGTCTGATTTGGCCAAAGTTAGGTCAAAAGGATCCTCAAGATGTTTAGGATTAATCCTCTGCGGACCATGACTATCCATAACAGGATCAATTGTAATCTTGCAGTATCTAGCAAATATTGCTGTAAACCAACGGTTTGGACAGACGAGCAGATCAGCTGACCACTGGATCAGCAGACCGTTGTACTGCCCATCGTTGTAGTCATTAGTCCCTGTCATGACAATTGAACTTAATATAGATAAACAGAAAAAATCAATGGTAATATGTGCAGACAAAGAAAGGTGGAATGGACACAAATTCTTCACGAGTTCAGATCTTCTTGCCAGCAAGAAAGAAAGTAAGCAAGTCAGACAGAAAACAAGTGAGAGGAAATAAACATATCTAAGGAAAAAGATAAGAATAGAATTTCTGAGAGGAACTCTGTGGAGATTTGCTGTGAATGCCAAATGTCACCTCTGCATCCCAAAGGTTTGGTTTGTCCTAGTTTGGTTTGAGATGCAAAATATAGCACTTAAAAGCTGCATCAGGCTCATTGTTATGTGAAAAAACTCCCTTCTTCTAAGGCTGAAACACAAAGTAGAGCTCCAACAGTGAAGAGCAGCCCATCCCGACTAATTGAGATGCCACAGATTACTTATTTTCCCCTCAAACTCTGGTGTTGATATGGATACTAGTGGGAAATTTCAAGACAAGTCATGACTTCAAATAAAACCCCAAAAGTTTCTCCTAAACAGCAGTGAGTGTGTGCTCCATCCAAAGAAAGTTGGACTCACCAACATCAGATCATATTGGCTCTCTTGTCCCTTTGGTCCTCTTTGGTATAAATCATCACAGACACACCAGGGATGTAGTGCTTGTACTGACCTAATCTTATAGGATTTCTGGGTAGTGATGTTCAAAACGTTTTCATACGCTAGCTTTGGACCGGCCAATATGTGACGCTGCCAAGACCAGCATCAAAGTTCAGCAAGAAATCAGCATCCGAAGCAAGACATTAAAGGAGATTTTAGAGATTCCGGTCTCCTGAGAGAATGATTACCGATCTGAACATTTAACAGCACACTTGACATTGGCTATCAGTTACAGTAAATCATTTTATACAATAATTTTACTCTTATTTAAACTGTATTTGTAGTTTATTTATTTTTTCTGAAATAATTCTTCAAAAACTGGCTAGACAGTGACACAACAGACCGATAGTACATGGCAAGGGCCACACAGTGTACTGCATCAAATGTAAAGTGGTACCCACACTGTACTGTGAGTTGATGTACACACAAAACAAGAAAGGACAGTGGCAGTAACCTGCAATAGCACACATTAAGATGCCACCAGTGTATGGGCTTACATATAAAACAATCAGTGTGGATGTTTGGACACTTCTTGTATGTCACTGTTGTGTGTTGCCCTTTAGTTAGCTGCAGTGGTGGAGGTCCTCGATTTTTATACTTATGTAAGTAAAAGTACAGATACCGCATGAAAAATGTTGCTGAAGTCAAAGTAAAAGTCATCCAGTATCAACCTACTCAAGTAAAAGTAAAAAAAGTACCTGGTTTAAAAATACTTAAGTAATCAAAAGTAAAAGCACTACACATCAAGATCTATTGATCTCACAAAACGCAGTCTATCTTTATAAATTCACTCAAGACAGGTTTGAATACAGCATTTGGAGTTATAGTTAATCACAAAAAAAACAAGCGTCAACAAGAGAACAAGTGGGTATTTCCTATGTGAGGAGAATTAGTCTGCGTTATTGCTCTCCTGTTGTGGTAGTATCCTCTTCAGACCATCTGACAGACACAGAAGCCCATTTGGGACTTTGGGTATGTTAAGATGAGACAAGGAGGCGGAAACCAAAACTAACTGAAAAACTTCTCAATTCCCTGATTTTGCCTGCTTTTGCTGACATGTTTAGATTTTGTTGGTTTGGTAATCGGTGTTTGCCTTTTGTGTTTCTACTATGATTAAGTAGGCTCCGTGCTTTGTGTTTCTGTTTTAACCGTGTTTACAGGGCTTAAAGCAAGAAAATTTTCTGTGCCTGAAATGCGTTCGGGGGTTACAACGAAGATGAAAGGTAAGGGGCAAGAGCGTAACTCTGTGTTGAAAACTGATGGGGACGATACAGTTAGCTCACAAGACATGAGGAATTACAATACTGGGTTCACAAGAACAAGACGAGAAAATTATTGTACGCTGTTATAAAGAAATATTCTCCCCCTGAAAAAATTGAGCATTAAACACGTTGCATTCTGCTAAAATTTTTCTGCCACCACCTATAATCAATGCTTGAAGTGGGAAGAGGGCTGGAGGATATGGACAGAAATGTAATCAAAGAATTTCATATCATTGGATATCAATAATTATCACAATAAATGTCAAATCATTGTTCCTTTCAATTTTAATGGCTGATTTTGCCTGAGTGAAAGTGGTGAACCAGAGTTAATTGTGCCACTTAATGCACAGAACTTCACAAATTGTACAAATCTTTTTTCGACAAAATTTGCATGAGTTTGAACATTTGTTATTGTTATTGAGGAAAATTATGTTGTGATAATGATTATTGTTCTATTGCCCTGCTGGGACTCCCCATTTACATGTTGCCTTGTTTATCGGCCAGTATAAGGGCTAATATTAGTTATAATTTCTGATATACTACTATATCTTACCACTAGTATAATATTAGTTCCACTTGGACAGCAGTTTGCTGTAGCACACAACTTTTTTAAAGTCCTGTTGCCTGTGATTTGTCGGTTCACGAAAAGCTACGTTGATGAGTAATTTTACGCACACGACTGCATGAAAGACATCCGAGCTTCTTTATCCTCTGTTTCTACTGAGAGATTAGGAGGCGGTGAGAACGGGAACAGGTGAGCGCCACATAGTGCCCAGAGCAGGCACGTGCAGAGGGGGACGCAATGGGTGCTTGAGCACCTGCCCTTTGCCCTTTGCTGCCCAAAGTGGCCCTTTTTTCAAAAGCAAAATTTCCCTCATTTTAATTTTTTTCATAATTTGTAAAGGCCCTTTTGTGAAGGCCTGTCCCATCAAACTATTAGTAAAATAAATTAATAATAATTTTGCAGTAAATAAAATAACCCACATTATGACCTTTCACCTGATGACCTCATCCGTGACGAGCCCTCCCGTTCAGACACCGTTAGTGATTCAGCAGCTCTGCCTACAGGACGCCTTCGATTCCAGCGGTAAGAGGAGTTTGCTGCAATGTGCTTGTTGTGGATTGTTGCAAAGAGAGCAGCACAGCTGTTGTGTGTATCGCTGTGTGTCGCCTGTAGAAGTAACATCAGGTGCCGGCTAACACGCTGACAGCTAACGTTACTTCTACACTATAAACTAAGCTGCTCTGTTCACTTCGTTCTGTTTGAGGGAGAAAAGTTTCACTGGTGTCGAGAGGTCTGATCTTTTTTATGTAATTTGACTAAAATCTTTGCACTGTAACCAGGATTATTAAAGTAACTTAATAAACCCTTGTGCCTTAATAAGTATAACAACACTGGTAAAATTTTTCCTCTGACATATAGCCTTCAGCCCTTTAAAAAAAACTATCATTAAATTCAGAACTGTATTGAATATATTTACATTTGACAGCAACAGTAGTGTTTACAACAGCTCAACTACAATAAAAACTCAATAACTGGAAATACATATAAAAATGTCAGTGCCCATGTAAAATAAATAATATTCCTGACATCAAAGTAAAGAGTGAAGAAGAAATGGCCCTATAAGATTTCAGAAAAATTTATGAATTGTTAAAACAAACATAGGACATATATTAGCTGATTAAACAATTATGTGACCATGAAAAGATTGTTGAGTGTTTGGGACTGGCTCAGTAAGCCAGCTGCACACTAAGAGCTGCAGGTGGAGGAAATAAGATACAAGATTTAAAAAGCATTTCATACATTTTTCTGAAATCTCACAGGGCCGTTTCTTCTTCACTCTTTACTTTGATGTCGGGAATATTATAAAAGATTGTTAGTTTATTTATTTATTTAGATATATGATTAGACAACTAATCAAAATCCAAAAGTAAAAATCCAAATATACCTCAGATTCACAATGTAATATATAAAATCATTATCACAATTTTGCAAACTGTAGACACACAGCAAGCAACACAGACACACACACCTCTGTCTATAGATTTGTTTGTCTCACTCTCACCCTGCTGTGGCCACCCTCATCCTTTCCCCATTAATGTTTCCTCCTCAGATTATTTCCCACACTTTTTTAAATCTGGTATCTTATTTCCTCCACCTGCAGCTCTTGGTGTGCAGCTCTGTGAGCGTCTCCCCAGCAGTCAGCCTTGGTAGTGGCTGCAGTATCACAGCAGCTCAGTCACTGTGAGCTGGTCCCAAACACTCAACAGTCTTTTTATGGTCACATAATTGTTTGATCAGCTAATATATATCCTATAGTTGTTTTAATATCTGTAGTCACAGATCACCTCCAGTAGTATCAGCAACAACACAACAACAGCAGCAGCCGCATCCATAGCAACCCATCAACAACAACTGTTCCCCGTAAGTTATGTCAGCCCTCAGTGTTTTAATGCTAGAGTTGGGCATTCGCTGTTTCTTTTTGCGTCACCTCATTTGCTCACGTATCGATACAGAAGCATCTGCATATGTGTGTCAACAAGGAATACATAACGATATATTTCTATGTCATTTGTATGAGAAGAGTCCTGTTTAAATCC
The DNA here is from genome assembly GCA_024633595.2 of Lepomis macrochirus. NCBI lineage: Eukaryota > Metazoa > Chordata > Actinopteri > Centrarchiformes > Centrarchidae > Lepomis > Lepomis macrochirus. The sequence goes on from JALXJV020000003.1 coordinate 2,612,595, forward strand.
TTGTTCCATGTGCCCTTTTTATACTTTGAGCACCTGCCCTTCCAAAGGTCTCTGCACGGCCCTGGCCCAGAGAACCTGATATAGAGAGGACACCGTACCCAAGAAAAGTCCCACTACGTCAAAGAGTAAAATGCAGAAGTACTGGTACCGGTGACCCACTTTAAGCTCTGCTAACAATGAAAATGATGCCACTTACCAGAAAAGCTGCAGCCTATCGATGGATTCCATTCTGACAAAACCTACGAGGCCATGTTATGTTGGCAAAGGTCCAGATGATCCAATCCAGTAAGAGATTTAGTCCAAAATTTTTATATCAAAACATACACACTGACTGCTGTTACATTGTTGTACATTATACAGTTAACGTGTAAACAAAAAAAACAGTACACCTTGACATTTTGAGTGGCACCTTAGTTGACCCAATAGAAAATTTGATGCCCTTTCCACGGCCTACAATAGCCAATGAGTGTCCACGTAGTCAGGAAGTGCCAGTCCCCTTCTTTTGTGCATACACCGACAGAGATTGTGCTGAGGACTGGCGCTTCACACACATATCACGTGACTGTAATAAAATATGCAAGAATATTTTCCATGGGCATAATTATATATTGCTGAATATAAAACTTTAAGCCCTGTGTTTATTGTTGTTTTACGATCGGGAGTCTCAACAGGGTGTTTTATTTTGCTGTTCTGTGTCTGACTTCCTGCCTGGTTCGTTCTGCTCTGTGCTGCTTGACGCGTCTTGCGACAAAAAACAGACCTGCTACCTATTCTCTTTGGAGCGGAGCAGAGAGCCACTTCTGGGACATGCTGCTGCTGCATCTAGTGGACTCACAAGTATTGACTATAATGGTCGCAATAACTCAGGCTACTGTGGCGCATGTAGCCTGAGTCAGTGTATTTTAGGGTTTACTAATGAACCTCATGAAGTCTGATAAGACTGCGGGTCAATCTGCTGGGTCATTTGGTGGAGCAGCAACTGTTCCATAATGGTCTGAGCTGCTTGTACTTGATGCTGGCTGTACATCTCTGGCTGTGCTCGTACTGGCTGAGGCTGGATGTGGATCAGCTACACTTGCTGACTGGCTGGAGTCAACAGACAAGAGCTGTGCTGCTCAGCTGGTTAGAAGGACAGACAGACAGAGAGATTCACTGCAGCTGCACATTAGTTTAGGTGCGATCTACAGTCAGGGCCATAAATATTTGGACACTGACACAAGTTTTGTTATTTTGGCTGTTTACCAAAACATATTAAAGTTACAGTTAAATCATGAATATGGGCTTTAATTTGAGGGTATTCACATCCACATAGGGTATAGGAATTACAAATCTTTAATATGAAGCCCCCTCTTTTTCAAGGGACCAAAAGTGATTGGACACAATCCTCAAAAGCTGTTTCATGGACAGGTGTGGGCTATTCCTTCATTTCTTCTTCATCAATTAAGCAGGTCTGGAGTTGATTCCAGGTGTAGCATTCACATTTGCAAGCTGTGAACCCACAACATGCAGTCAAAGGAACTCTCAGTGTAAGTGAAAAAGACCATCCTTAAGTGGAGAAAAAAAACTAAATCCATCAGAGAGATAGCAGGAACATTAGGAGTGGCCAAATCAACAGTTTGGTACATTCCTAGAAAAAAAAGAAAGCACTGGTGAGATCAGCAACACCAAAAGGCCTGGACGTTCACAGAAGACAGCAGTGGTGGATGATCGTAGGATTCCTTCCATGGTAAAGAAAAACACCTTTACAAAATCCAGCAAACTCAAGAGCACTCTCCAGGATGCAGGCGTATCAGTATCTACCATAAAGAGCAGACTTCACGAGAGCAAATACAGAGGCTTCACCACAAGGTGCAAACTATTCATAAGCCTCAAGAATAGAAAGGCCAGATTAGACTTTGTCAAAAACATTTAAAAAACTCAGCTCAGCATTCTTTGGACAGATGGAACTAAGATCAACCTGTACTAGAAGAAGAAAGTATGGTACTCTTGGAATAGCTCATAGATCCAAAGCATACCACATCATCTGTAAAACATGGTGGAGACAGTGTGGTGGCATGGGCCTGCATGGCTTCCAATGGCACTAGGTCACTAGTCTTTATTGATGATGTGACAGGTGACAGAAGCAGCCGGATAAAATCTGAAGCGTATAGGAATTTATTGTGTGCGAAGTTGATTGAACAACGCTTCACTTTACAGATGGATAATATCCCAAAACATACTGTGAAAGCGACCCAAGAGTTTATTAAAGCAAAAAAGTGGAATATTCTGCAATGGCCGAGTCAGTTACCTGATCTCAGCATGCATTTCACTTGCTTAAGGCAAAACATAGGGCAGAAAGACCCTCGAAAGACCCTCACTCTCATCACCTACCATAAATGTTCAAGTGAAAATAGAAGCTGTTACATGTGTAACCCGTGTTTGGTGCTTTTTGGGCAAGACAGGAAAGGAAACCAGTAGAGAAGAAAGAAACCCAGGTCAGAATAGAGAGCGCACAGAGAGTTCTTCAACTGAGAGTTTCTGATATAACAAAGTCTTCAGAGGTTTGGATAACAGGTGCCACAGAGCTGCTGTTGGCCTAGTTTGTCTTGAGATGCAGCTGTATGCTCTGTCATAGACATCGCAAATAAGCACCACAGGGGGTTCTGACACACACATGCACACAGTGAAATATATATATACATCCCCCCAAAACAGGTGCTGTGAGCACCTATGATAGACCTGTGTGCAACACGCCTACGACAGACCTGTGCGCGCACAAGCCTGTCCAGGATACACAAGGAAATATAATTGTGAAGTCGCACACGGGCATATTTCTAAGCATGTACACAAACACACACGCAACCATACACAAAGTATGCACAGCGTGAGGCCGTACCTAGAGTGAATAGAGAAAAATAGGACAGCGTGGATCCACACCACCCTTGGTTGTTGGTGGGGATGACTGTCAAAACCCTCTATTCTCTCTCTTACTGTCTGTCTCAATTCTTATCCTTTTATCTAGATTCCACACAGCTTTTAGAAACTGATCTTTCTACACAAAGAAACCTAGTTGATAGTTTGGGATGCATAGCAAAGCATGTGTTTACATTTTTATATACAATAAATGTTTGCATTTCTTTCCTCATGTAAGTTAAACGTTACATAGGCTTGCTTTATCTTGCTTTTTTTTTTAAATCTAAAAGACTTAGTCATAACGTTTTGTCATGGCCTTTGAAACAAACCAGCATGTATTGTTGTTTTATATTTTAAAGTAAATTACAAGTACAATATGTACATATACAAATTTTAAACATCAGTCACTAATGTTGGCATGCTGTTTGTGATTGTTTGCACAGCATCATCTCAGGCAAGGAGAGCTCTGGTAAGTGAATCCTGAAATGAATAACTGTTATGTGTTATTACTGTGGTTTGTATTCTTATGTCTATGTGTAAGATGCAGAATTTATTTATATATGTGTATGTACTGGTGCCCCAACCCCCCTTGCCCAAACTTAAAAAGTTCACTGCAGGAGTTGGGGGTCAGGAATTGTTGAAAACGTTCAGCAGCCACACTCACAATTTTAGCACGTACAGATGAACAGCCAAATCAATAATCATGGTCAAAAATGAAGAACTGTGATCAGCCTTGTTATCCTCCACATCATAGCCTAAATTGAGAGACGAAACCTAACCTGGTATCTGGGAATGTGTACCCCATAAACACAGACCCTGTTGTCTTGCATTGTAATGAATTCATGGAGTCAATTTTCCTGAAATGCAAGAGTACTGGTTTAGTTTCAGTGGTGAAGGGGACAAATGAAGAGGAGGGTCTGGGGATCCTCCCCCAGAAAAAAATTATTTCCTGCATTCTAGTGATCATTTCTGCACCAATTTATTGTAGAAAAATTAAATTTAAAGGAATTAAATTTCATTCAGTTAGAAACTCCTGGACTTTAATAGCCTACCTGTTGAAAGTTCATCTGTTCATGTTTAAAACTTTCTGTACATTCAGAATCTCTCCCACATATCTGTTCTCTAAAAAAAAAAAATTGCAATATTATAAGACTAACGTCATCATTTATTGAGAATTCACAACACTTTCAAGGCTAACTGCCCTGTACTCTGCTGTGCAATACGTTATCGCTCCGCTGGTAATATCCCGTTGAGACTGTTTGAACGACACAGTTTGGAACTGAATGCTGCATGTGAAACTGAAACCAACTGAAAACACTACTTATCAGGCAGAAATCTCACCACAAGCTCACAAACATTTTAACTTCACCAGCTCTGATACACCACCTCCCAGGCAGCGCAGGGTTGCGCCTCAGTTTTTAGGATTAGGGTTAACTGTTACTTTACTATTCATCACAACTGCACTCACAGCGTGAGGTGCACTTGATTACTATCACAGCTTCCGCTAGCTGGTGTCGCATCAGCTGGGCTGAGTTGATTCGAGCTGAGTTGAAAACTTTCTCTTGCGGCGCCCTCTGACATTTTACGACCTACGCGAGCGCCTATGTCACCTATGCCGCAGGCCGGCCCTCTCTGTGGCTTTGCATAAATCATTGACCTACTTGTTAGTCAGCGGCAGAATTATGTTGTGACCTCTGTGCCCATACCCTGTGGATTTCAGTGGAGATACTGTTTGTCAGATGATGTTCATTAGACCTGGCTATCAATACATGATGTGATGGTCAGGTCTGCACATTGCTGCTTCACATTTAATGCATGCATGCATAGAAAAAATAATGGTAAATGGTCAAAAAGTACTTATTTATAAATTTGTATATAAATTAGCCATTGGCTCGACAACTGAGGGGACTTCTGAGTTTAAAATGCTGCACCACTGACATGCTTTTTTCACTTTTGTAGCTCCCTCATTCTGTTTTAGAACATTATCTTTGTGGGAACATAGTGTCCATTATCAACATAATCACAAATGCATATTTATGTTTTTAAGTAGTCTTTGTCATATTTCGTGTAAAAATTTGGTATGCTCAAAAGATGGTTAGGTTACAGCTCAAGCTGCTGTATTACTGTATTTGTACGTTCAGTTGCCTGGATGTCCTGGAGTTTATTTCATTGTCCAGTTTTTAGTTTCAGTGTTCTTGGTGCGGTAAGTGTAAATCCATCACAAAGGACTAACAACTGTCAACTAGTTGACAAAATAATGTTTCTAGTTGCTTGCACTACTTAATATTTAGCAGACTGACCAGTCAGTGGGTCACTCAGAAAGTTGCTGGATATATAATTATGGTGAATTTCCGATATTATTGTGCACTAATAAAAAATACAACATTATCAGTGAACTGAAATTCTTAAACATTAATATGATTTGGTCTCAATTTTCTAGCATCTCTGTACTTTTTTTAACTGTGCAAAATTGTTCTTATTATTCTTATTTTACAACCAAGAATAATTAGTTCTACAGTTTTGTTTTCTGCTATGGATTTTATTGATTTTTAAAATTGTAAATATGCTTAATTTTCAAAGTAAATGCATTTGCTTTTAATCACCGACTCAGCCACATAACAAATTAAATTCACTTAAGAAGCTTCACACTTGCATTCACTAACCATGTCATCTCGAATCGGCCAATGATTTTATCAACTATAGGGAGCCAGATCTAAAATCCCTCACCATCACGTGCGGTCTGTTCCACTGTTCCCTGCTCTGCCATGTTAACCAGCATGCTCCCACCTCTTTAGCATAACTGTCAGTCTAGTCATCTGAAACCAAATGTATCTCATGTGAAGACCAAAACCGAACCATTCACCATAATCTGTTTGTGGACCTTAGGAAGCACAATGTGTCTATGTTAAACCCCGCATTGTGATTGGGTTAGCAACCTTAAACAGGCATCACGCTGATTGGCTGAACTGCTCTGCAGGCAGCATTTTTATTGGTTACTTGCCTAGTGGTGTTTCCAAGGAGGTCATGTGTTGTATGAGCTGCTAAAAGACAAACCCATGTCGAAATCCAAAGCAACAGGGCTTTCCCATGGCAACATTGAACAGCCAATGAACATGTTCGAGTGCAATGAGGTTTCATTTGTCTACTGACATCACTTCCTGCTCTACACAGAAGGCTCTGAAGGTGAATTTATAATAGCCATCGTACTATCCAATCAAATCCTGACAAGTCTTGCAGACCACTAATCTTCCGACAGCAGCTGCAGCAATTCACATATTTGTAGTGTAACTAATGTTTCAACAGAAGTCCTGATAAAAGGCCAGATGTTTAAAGTAATAATGAGACAATCAAGCAAAATGACAGCGATGCCAAGAGAGTAAAGAGTGAATCGTTCCAGATTACACTTACAAGTCTTCAAGCTGTAAAGATACAGGTCAAAGCTGCAGATGACTGTAACTGTTACAATTATCCACCTCCGTTTCCTCAAGACATTACTTCTGAGTCATGGCCCTTAATTTTGTCCATTGATGCTACATGGCGGCTCTTTGAGTGTGTGTGCTGGTATATCTGACTAAAGTGTGGCGGGATGACGCACTGCCCATTTTATTCCTTTTTTTATACTGTGTAGGAGTTGCGTGTAAACTCCACTGTTGATTGATTTTATCTGTGTAACTGAATTAACCAATAGAATCACCATGATGTTGCCCCTTTTTCCATTGAACTCTGACTGTGAACTCTAAAGCCAGCGCTCCACTGTGTGTTTCTGTTTCAGTTTAAATACAATTAATTAAAGACCAAACAATTCCACGTAGTTTGAATCTAAAACATTAATATGTATGGGTAAAAACAAGATTCAATGCTCAAAAATAAAAATTTTCTTACCAGAATGTTAAGAGTTTGCGAAGTCAGTCCGCGTCTTGCGAGATTATCGTCGTCTCATAGGCTGAAAAGAAATCTTCTATACCAAACACCAACACCTGGAGGATAAAGAAAAAGGTCGATAGAGAAAGAGATTAAATTGGATTTGAGCTAAAGGATCAGAAATGGACGGCATTTGTAAAGTCATGACCAGAGAGATAGAGACAGGCGTCATGTTTGTGGTTAATACAAGTCAAGAGAAAGCGAAGCATATTAAAACATGGTGTTTCTTTTCAGGTAGTAAATCACATTCTCTAGGTGCGAAAACCCAACTGGATTGGTCTAAATAATACAGGCCTTCACCTATCCTGCCAGTGAAATAGCTTAGGAAAATAATTTCTTTGGAAACTGTGGAAGGAAGATGGACAGGAGAGGAAAGAGAAAAGCTTATGAAAGGACGAGTCCGTCAACAAAGCGCAGATGACGTGAAGTCTGAGGCAAGGTAGGCTAAAAGCGGTGTTCCATTCCACTGTCTTCTCTTCGTGTGCTTTGTCATGTGTATTGTGCCTCAGCCTTTATGAGCCGTCATGTTTCCAAGCCTTTACAAAATGAACGGTCATGGGAAACCCAGTAGGCAGCGCACAGACTCCACAGGGAAACCCAGCTCCGCTAGACCCCCTATGGCCAAGCAGTGTCTCTCTGTCTGATTCTGTTCCATGGTGGAGCGTCGTCCCCTGGGCAGCCAGTTCATGTACCTCAAGAAAAATATGTACTGCTAAGGTAGTATGCAGTTTAAAATGAGCATGTTAATGACATGTTAATGAAGCAGCATTTTCTCGGTGCCATCAAGTCTGTGCCATACATACAGCATAGTATCCAGTCCAATATTCTTTGTCATACCATTTGGTTGGGATTTCCTTTTCTTTAATGTAAAAACAAGTGGTTTCAGTTATAGTTTTTTTGGACATATAATGGCAAAAAACTGTCAGTAATGTTTGCATAAAATTTAATTTCTGTAAGATATAAGCTGAATGAATATGGTTCACCTCAGGTATCAGATAATTCTCAATATTTGGTATCCTACTAGGCTGATTTCCCTGGCTGAGGAAAAATATAAAAAAATGTAATCAAAAAACAATACCTTGTTTTATATGAAACATGAATTAATGTGTTCCGTGAGAATAAAGATCAGAAGCTACCCAACTCTTTGGTGTTTTGACAGTTTTACTTAAGTCTGAATGTGAATACATCAAGTCTTTGCTTTGAACTGGGAAGATGTTCTGATGTTATTACCATATCACAGCATCGCAGTGTCATGTCACATGACATGGTCCTAAAACACGTTATGCACTCGTCAGTGGTGAAGCTAGATTTATTTTCTCCAGTATAATCTATTCACGTTAGGAGTTACGCAGTGTGACCCGTTACACAGCCGGCCAGTGTCTCTCTGACAAATGTCATTTGATGCCAGAGCCTTTCTGCAGTCAGCCATTTTGTGTCACAGACATACCGTAGTTCAGCAGCTCTCCTCTGCTCTAGTAATATTCCACAGCCTCTGCTCTCTCTGCAGGGGGCACATTGTGTCCTAATCACTGAATACAATTTGAGGCATTGACCCCCTATGGCCTTTAAATGTCCCCCTGTCCTACCCTATTCCATGCCATCCTGTCTCCCAACGGGCGGCCATTTTGCATCAAATGGAGAAGAAGCAGCTGAAGCCTCCAGCGTCATTTTCGTTCACAACATTACTTATTTCATTCTGCTCATTCTATTCAGAACAAGGCAATTTACATTCGAGTGTCCACCTGTGGACCATGAATGGGATTAGCGTCTTACTGTAAACTGCTGACCTGCAAACATATATTAACATATTTAAGTTCTTGACACTTCTTTATGATCTTGACACCTGTCAGTAAACTTATCCGGAACAGCTCCTTGGTCTTCTTAAATGTCTTCATGTACACTCAGAACAAGTGAATCATCAACATTTTTCTACAATATAGAACATAAAATGAAGTAGCAGTAAAACAAAACCCTGATGAGAGCCAGAGGGGGCGTGTCTTAACTGTAACCACGCTGGTCTAGTAGTATAGCCACAGCCACAGTAGTGCGTTGCTCTGCTGCCATTGTTGGGTCTGTTCAGACCAACCACATTTTGGATCGGGTCTATCATTCTTTTCATTGGTCTCTATCACGTAACATTTTGTATCATATTCTGAACATTAAAGTTGGGTAACGGGATGAGAACAGTTAAAATGACATTTTCTTAAAAACAATGCATCTATAAATGCTGACTAATGTCAGTCTTACGACGCATCATATTGCTGGAGCTCATCAAATATTTGGCTGAAAACGTGTGGAGAAAAAGGTAAAATATTTCCCTCAGAAATGCTGTGAAATATTACCATAGCAGGAGTGAGGAAATCATTTTTAGAGACACGAGATATTCTTTCCTCCTAAGCGCCACGTGAAGCTATGCACATTTCTGATCACTGTGGCAGTTGATCTCAGCTGGATCAGCTGTCTGTCCGCTCTAACAGCTGTAGAGACTTCTGATGGACTTGTGTCTGGCTTTCCATTTTTACCTCTTCTGATATCCATTAACACTACTGCATACATTTTATTTGCAAGTCACATCACTTGTCACCTTAACAGCTTTCATTCATTCTTTCATCAGCTGCTTTCATCAGATGTAGTCACTCGGTGAGATGGCTGGATGTGCAGGCTTTATTTTCCCTAGCTTGCTTCATTAGACACTTTGATGCAGTTTAATGTATGACTCCTTAGGCTACGTGTTGACCAGCCTCCCATGTGACTGAATAGAAATGACGATGAATTATGGAAAACTCTGACTCTGACTCTCTCTTTAATTGTCTCCATGATAAAAGTTGATGGGAGAAATGAAAGAAAGAAAAATCTTTCTTATAAATAAATAAAGTTGTATGTGGAGCTTTTGTTGTTCACACCTACAATGAACTTTTAACAACACAGGGAATCATAACACAAATCAAAAATAATAAGACTTTGCAGTGATCCACTTGACTTTAATGTTATCAGTCCTGATGTATCAGATCATTCCGATAAGCTGCAGTGTCCAGGCAATATAACGGCTACGCAGTGGGCGTGTCGCTCAGTAAAATACTTCCACGAAGAATGCACTGGTGTATCCTCGCTTACAGCTCCTCAGAGATCGCCCCCAGATCCTCGGAGCACAAATAAGAGCTTTGGGACGGTCCGCAAGATGGAGGAGCGGAACAACTTCCTGTTCAAGCGAGGATCGATGAAACGACAAATAAGACACTTGAGAAGCATTTTCTCTCCCTGCTTCCTGTGTTTTGTGAAGCCAGCTTCTTTTTTTCTGCGCTAAGCGGTTGTTTTTTTTCGGTCGCCGAGAGCTGAAAAATGTTCAGCTTTGGGAAAAACGCTGTGCTCGTCGCTATCACTTTTTAAGGCCTTTTCACACGGGTAGCGACACCCCACCTGCATAGTCGGCCGGCCCCGCGTGGTCGCTCTGCGCTTCTCATGTGAACAGACACCGAGACAAGCGCTCTGTAAACGGGTAAACGGAAGGTGGTCAATTAAAATCCATCTTCTAATTACTTAAAAGCACTAGTTTGCATCCCTAATTTACTTCATTAACCTCAGCTCCGTGGTCCCTCATTTCATTAACAACCAGTTGTCAGACTCCTGAAAACTGAAAAATAATTATCAGGATGTACAGCATGTTTACAGGACAGGGCTGTACACCAGTTTTGCGTTCAACGTTACGTTAACTATACGCAGCCGGAGTTTCTTTCTGTAAGTTTCAAGTTGCTTTGCTGCTTCAGCAGATGCTTTAGTAAATGAAATGTAGAACTGTTCGCGGTTAAAAGCTTTTTGCTTTCGCGTCAATGTTCTTTGCATCTCAGACTGTGAATAATGGCAGTAGCTACTTACAGCTGTGGAAAGAACGTTCCCCCCCCCCTCATTCTCCATTCTCGTAATTTTCTTTCTGTAACTGTAATTTCAGTGGACATTAACAAAAAGTCCGGTGCCAGTGACTTGCCGTACAGTTGCACATTCACATCAAGGATGGTGCTTTTAGCAACACAGTAATGCAGCGTCACTTTAGAGTTAGATTAGAAACTTCTAATTCTAAAGTGCTACTGTTTTACAAAAGTAATCCATTACACTACTAGTTACCAGGAAAAGTGATAATGTTACAGTGACGTTACTGCCAATATGCTCTCCTTCACTTACCTGAGGCCTTTCTCATTTCCCTATTTTTGTGCTTCCTCACCTCCTCAGTCCTTGATCCTCCACCTTTGACTCAGAAATTGACTCAGTCTGCCTTCTTGAAGGACATCGCAATTCCTAAAATGCACCTCAAGGATTGAGGAGGCTTATCGGAGGAGCTATGACAGAGGATGTACCGGTTCATGTGCAGAAGTCTTTTTGGCAGCCGTCTTTTAAAAAAGACGTGACAGGCAGCTGGAATATTCAACCTGTGGTGTGAGCAGGACTCTACATTGTTATTTTGTATTCATAAGTTGTATTAGTTATTTAAGATGATAAAATGCACAATAAAACTTTCTGCCCTTCAACGTTTGTGCAGCGCATCATAAAGCGCCGTTCTAACCGCAGTCGTTAGTGTCATTACACTTATTGATATTACTGATGTTTTTATTGTTGAATGTGTGTGGATGGGCGGGCAGGATCATGAAGTCTTCCGCCAGGCCAACAGGATCACTCAGGATCAAATGGTAATTTGAGTTCTGTGTTCTACTCATCAAAAAGGATGTTAAGAAGAAGACACAGACCAGGCTCATACTGTTTGGAGTAAAGCAGCCGTCCTCCTGATAAATCCTGAGCTCCATCCGTCCATATAAACATGGATAATAGAAGCTAAAAGTTTAATTGTGTTTCCTCTGGAGATTTAGCTCTGTCTGTCCTGTCAAGTTTATTACTACAGTGTTTTTGTTTTAACCCCATGATATTTGCTGACATTACTGCATGCATGGAAACATTTAATGGACACATGATAGAAAAAAGGTGAGTTATCCACTCTCCTCAAGAGGCTACTCCTCTCTTGCCAGGCCGTGCTAATAAGAAGTTGTTCTTAAGTGTCCTGCCTGGTTAAATAAAGGTTTATTAATAATAATAATAATAATAATAATAATAATAATAATAATAATAATAACTAGAACTGCGAGCAGTTGTAAACGGGGTCCAAGCCTCCCGGCCAGTCAGCCCTTCAGCTCGCTGAGGCGCTGAAGTCGTCCCGGGCGCCCCGCCGACGTCCCGCGTGAGGTCCCCGAGTGAGGTCCCGACGGGCCTCCCCGAACCGAGGCGAAATGCTGCGTGTTTGAAAATGGCATTGAAATGAATGGGCTTAGCGATGGCCTTTGAGCTTTGATTACGGCGCTGCCTTTTGGCTGAACTGCACCAAGTCGCTCAGGTGTCATCAGGGCCCCACGGGGAAGAACTGACCCAAATTTGGTGTAAATCGGAGCTGCGGTAGTGGAGATATAAAATGCATGTAAGTGAATGGGAGTTTTTTTGATATATGATGAACAGCGCCACCGTTTGGCCGATTGGTACCAAATTTGATCCAGGCCTTCGGGAAGTCTAGCCGCATAAGGTCCCCAAGTTTGGTGTTGATCGGGCATTCCAAACCTTATCAAAATGTGTGCTGGTTTGAAATCCCATTCATTTCAATGGGGCTTCTGACCGGCTTTGAGCTTCGATTACAGCGGCAGCTTTTGGCTGATCTGCACCAAATGTTTGTGGTATCATCAGGGCCCCTCGGTGAAGAAGTGACCCAAATTTGGTGTCGATCGCAGCTGCGGTAGTGGAGATATAAAATGCATGTAAGTGAATGGGTTTTTTTTAAATATATGATGAACAGCGCCACCGTTTGGCCGATTGACACCAAATTTGACACAGGCCTTCGGAAGTCCAGCCGCATAAGGTCCCCAAGTTTGGTGTTGATCGGGCATTTCAAACCTTGTTAAAATGTGTGCTGGTTTGAAATCCCATTCATTTCAATGGGGCTTCTGACCGGCTTTGAGCTTCGATTACAGCGCCACCTTTAGGCCGATCTGCACCAAATTTTTGTGGTATCATCAGGGCCCCATGGGTAACAATTGACCCAAATTTGGTGTCAATCGGACCTGCGGTTCTGGAGATATAAAATGAATGTAAGTCAATGGGATGAATTTTTTGTCTTTAATCTGCAATAGCAGCGCCACCTATGGGCACATTAGGGTCCCCTTTGGTGCCTGGCATCAGGGGACCATGCTGAACAATTTGGCACTGGATTCATGTCAATGTGACTTGTGGTTATGGAGGAACTAATTTTCTGGATTAAAGAGCGCCACCTAGGGGCCAGCAGCACCAAATTTTTCACAGGCCCTCAGGGGCCCATCCCAACTGAGTGGTCCAAGTTTGGTGTCGATCGGCCATTCCAAACAGAAGTTATGCCCTCACTTCCTGTTAGTAGCGTTTTCGCAAATGTTTGTTAGCGTATAATCGCGCCATTGTTTGTCGGATCAAGATTTCCTCTGCAAACTTTGTAGAGCTCTGGTCCAGAGATTATCCGTGCCAAGTTTCGTGGCGATCGGACTTGCGGCTTCAGAGAAGTTAATTAAAATAGGTTTTTCAGTTTTCGCGATGTAGCTCGAAAAAAGTTTAGGCGGAAATGGGCGTGGCCTATACCAGGAGATTCAGCTGGATCCCCCGAACGCGTGGATATAAGGTTTTTGATATATGCCTTCGTAGTCGAGAGGTCCAAGCCCAAACGCGTTGACCTTGCTTACAGCGCCCCTAGCGGTAGAAGTGTGCGAATTTTTGCGCCTGAGTTACTGCTGTGGGCCTGCGACGGTACCCTATGAGTTTCGCGTCCCTAGCAGTTACCGGGTATGCTGCAGTATGAGTTTTATACACGGAAGAATAAGAATAATAATAACTAGAACTGCGAGCAGTTGTAAACGGGGTCCAAGCCACCTGTCGCCAGTCGCCCCCTTCGCCCCGCGGAGGGCGCGCGAGTCGTCCCGGGCGCCGAGCCGACGTCCCGCGTGAGGTCCCCGAGCGAGGTCTCGACGGGCCACTGTGAACCGAGGTGAAATGCTGCATGTAAGTGAATGGGAGTTTTTTTGATATATGATGAAGAGCGCCACCGTTTGGCCGATTGGCACCAAATTTGACACAGGCCTTCGGAAGTCCAGCCGCATAAGGTCCCCAAGTTTAGTGTTGATCGCCATTCCAAACCTAGTGAAAAGTGTGCTGGTTTGAAATCCCATTCATTTCAATGGGGCTTCTGACCGATTTGAGCTTCGATTACAGCGCCACCTTTAGTCCGATCTGCACCAAATTTTTGTGGTATCATCAGGGCCCCATGGGTAACAATTGGCCCGAATTTGGTGTCAATCGGACCTGCGGTTGTGGAGATATAAATTGCATTAAAGTCAATGGGAGTTTTGTGATATAGGATGAATAGCGCCACCGCTTACCGATTGGCACCAAATTAGACACAGGCCTTCGGAGGTCATGTCGCATAAGGTCCCCAAGTTTGGCGTTGATCGGCGTTCCAAACCTTATGAAAATGTGTGCTGGTTTGAAATCCCATTCATTTCAATGGGGCTTCTGACCGGATTTGATGTTCGATTCCAGCGCCACCTTTAGGCCGATCTGCACGAAATGTTTGTGGTATCATCAGGGGCCCATGGGTAAGAATTGACCCAAATTTCGTGTCAATCGGACCCGCGGTTCTGGAGATATAAAATGAATGTAAAGTCAATGGGGTGTTTTTTGGGTAGCGCCAACTAGCGGCGAATTGCACCAAGTTTTGCACAGCCCTTCAGGGGGTCTCTTACATAATGTCCTCAAGTTTGGTGTTGATCGGCCACTCCTAACCTGAGATCTGACATCACTTCCTGTTAGTAGCTGTTCGCGAAACGTTTGTTATGGTATAATTGCGTCATTTTTTGTCACATCAAAATTCTGTACACAAACTTTGTAGAGCTCGGTCGAGAGATTATGTGTGCCAAGTTTCGTGTCGATCGGACTTGCGGCTTCGGAGGAGTTAATTAAAATAGGTTTTGCAGTTTTCGCGACGTAGGTCGAAAAAAGTTTAGGCGGAAATGGGCGTGGCCTATACCACGAGATTCAGCTTGATCCCCCGAACGCGTGGATATAAGGTTTGTGAATATGCGTGTTTGTATGCGGGAGTGAGAGGGCAAAACGTCGAAAATCTTTGTTACAGCGCCCCCTAGCGGTAGAAGTGTGCAAATTTTTTCGCCTGAGTTACGTGCAGTGAATGTGACCTACCCTGTGAGTTTCAGCGTCCCTAGCATTTACGGGTATGCTGCAGTATGCGTTTTATGCACGGAAGAAAAAAGAATAATAACTAGAACTGCGAAGCAGTTGTAAACGGGTCCAAGCCACCTGTCGCCAGTCGCCTCACGCCCGTGGAGGGCGCTGAAGTCGCCCTGGGCCCGCCATGATTAATTGTGCCATAATCACGGGCCCCAGAGCCAAGACGGGCCTGTGGAGCAGAAAAGACCGTAGTTGTAAATGAAAGTGGCTTGCGGTTATGGAGATCTGAAATGAATGTAAGTCAATGGGAATTTTTTGGGTAGCGCCAACTAGTGGCTAACTGCACCAAATTTTGTACAGCCCTTCTAGGGGTCAGGGCAGATAAGGTCATCAAGTTTTGTGTTGCTCGGCCTTCCAAGCCAGAGTTATGTTGCACTTTGTGTTTTAGCGTTTTGGCAAATATTTGTTAGCCTGTAGTTCGCCGCTTTTGTCGAATCAAAATTCCTCTACAAACTTTCTTCAGCTTGGTCCAGAGATGGTCTGTGCAAAGTTTCGTGTCGATCGGACTTGCGGCTTCGGAGGAGTTCATTAAAATAGGTTTTACGTTTTTTGCAATTTCGCAAAAAGAAATCGTCATCGCACAGAGGCGTGTCCTATACCGTTGGAATCGGCAGCATCCCCCAAACACGTAGACATAAGAGTTATGAATGTGCGATGTAGTAGGCCGTAGTTATGAGGCAAAATGTGCTTTGGTTGAAATTCCCATTGAAATGAATGGGGCATTTGAGCTTCGATTGTAGCGCAACCTTTCGGCCGATCTGCACCAAATGTTTATGGTGTCATCAGGGGCCCATCGAGTGAACAATTGACCCAAATTTGGTGTCAATCGGATTTGTGGTTAGTGGAGATATAAAATGCATGTAAGTGAATGGGTGTTTTTTAATATATGATGAAGAGCGCCACCGTTTGGCCGATTGGCACCAAATTTGACACAGGCCTTCGGAAGTCCAGCCGCATAAGGTCCCCAAGTTTGGTGTTGATCGGCCATTCCAAACCTTGTGAAAAGTTTGCTGGTTTGAAATCCCATTCATTTCAATGGGGCTTCTGACCGTATTTGAGCTTCGATTACAGCGCCACCTTTAGTCCGAGCTGCACCAAATTTTTGTGGTGTCATCAGGGCCCCATGGGGAACAATTGACCCAAATTTGGTGTCAATCGGACTTGTGGTTCCGGAGATATAAAATGCATGTAAGTCAATGGGATGAATTTTTCGTCTTTAATCTGCAATAGCAGCGCCACCTATGGGCACATTAGGGTCCCCTTTGGTGCCTGGCATCAGGGGACCATGCTGAACATTTCGGCACTGGATTCATGTCAATGTGACTTGTGGTTATAGAGGAACTAATTTTCTGGATTAAAGAGCGCCACCTAGGGGCCAGCTGCACCAAATTTTGCACAGGCCCTCAGGGGCCCATCCCAACTTAGTGGTCCAAGTTTGGTGTCGATCGGCCATTCCAAACTGAAGATATGACCTCACTTCCTGTTAATAGCGTTTTTTGCAAATATTTGTTCGCGTATAATCGAGCCATTTGTTGTCGGATCAAAATTTCCTCTGCAAACTTTGTAGAGCTCGGTCCAGAGATTATCCGTGCCAAGTTTCGTGGCGATCGGACTTGTGGGTTCGGAGGAGTTAATTAAAATAGGTGTTTCAGTTTTCGCGATGTA
The DNA here is from genome assembly GCA_024633595.2 of Lepomis macrochirus. NCBI lineage: Eukaryota > Metazoa > Chordata > Actinopteri > Centrarchiformes > Centrarchidae > Lepomis > Lepomis macrochirus. Next base: position 2,629,365 of record JALXJV020000003.1, read on the forward strand.
GCTCACTAAAAGTTTAGGCGGAAATGGGCGTGGCCTATACCAGGAGATTCAGCTCGATCCCCGAACGCGTGGATATAAGGTTTTGATATATTCCTTCAGTAGTCGAGAGGTCCAAGCCCAAACGCGTTGACCTTGCTTACAGCGCCCCTAGCGGTAGAAGTTTGCGAATTTTTTGCCTGAGTTACATGCAGTGAATGTGACCTACCCTGTGAGTTTCAGCGTCCCTAGCATTTTACGGGGTATGCTGCAGTATGAGTTTTATGCACGGAAGAAAAAAATAATAATAACTAGAACTGCGAAGCAGTTGTAAACGGGTCCAAGCCCCTGTCGCCAGTCGCCTCGCCCGCTGGAGGGCGCTGAGTCGTCCCGGCCCGCCATGATTAATTGTGCCATAATCACGGGCCCCAGAGCCAAGACGGGCCTGTGGAGCAGAAAAGACCATAGTTGTAAATGAAAGTGGCTTGGCGGTTATGGAGATCTGAAATGAATGTAAGTCAATGGGAATTTTTTTGGGGTAGCGCCAACTAGCGGCTAACTGCCCCAAATTGTGCACAGACCTTCGGGAGGTCATGGTGGATAAGGTCTCCAAGTTTGGTGTTGATCGGCCATTGCAAGCCTGAGATACGTTATACTTTGTGTTTTTAGCGTTTTCACAAATATTTGTTAGACTGTAATTCGGCCGCTTTTTGTCGGATCAAAATTCCCTCTACAAACTTTCTTCGCTCGGTCCAGAGATGGTCTCTGCAAAGTTTCGTGTCTATCGGACTTGGCGGCTTCGGAGGAGTTAATTAAAATAGGTTTTTTAGTTTTTGTGATATCGCAAAAATGAAATCGTCATCGCACAGAGGCAAGTCCTATACCGTCGGAATCGTCAGAATCCCCAAACACGTAGACATAAGATTTAGGAATGTGCGATGTAGTTTGCCGTAGTTATGAGGCTAAATGTGCTTTGGTTGAAATTCCCATTGAAATGAATGGGGCATTTGCGCTTAGATTACAGCGCCACCTTTAGGCTGAAGTTGACCAAATTTTTGTGGTGTCATCAGGGCCTAGTCAGAAACAATTGACCCAAATTTGGTTAGAATCAGACTTGTGGTTATGGAGATATGAGATGAATGTAAGTCAATGGGAATTTTTGTGGGTAGCGCCAACTAGCGGCGAAATGAACCAAATTTTGCAGAGGCCTTCTAGGGGGCAGGGCAGATAAGGTCCTCAAGTTTTGTGTTGATCGGCCTTTCCAAGCCAGAGTTATGTTATACTTTGTGTTTTTAGCGTTTTCGCAAATATTAGTTAGCCTGTAATTCGGCCGTTTTTTGTCGAATCAAAATTCCCTCTACAAACTTTCTTCAGCTTGGTCCAGAGACGGTCTGTGCAAAGTTTCGTGTCGATCGGACTTGCGGCTTCGGAGGAGTTAATTAAAATAGGTTTTCCATTTTTTGCGATTTTGCAAAATGAAATAGTCATCGAACAGAAGCGTGTCCTATACCGTCAGAATCGGCAGAATCCCCCAAACACGTAGACATATAACTTATGAATGTGCGATGTATTAGCTCGTAGTTATGAGGCAAAATGTGCTTTGGTTGAAAATCCCATTGAAATGAATGGGGCATTTGAGCTTATATTGCAGCGCCACCGTTAGGCCGAACTGCACCAAATTTTTGTGGTGTCATCAGGGGCCCATGGGTAACAATTGACCCAAATTTGGTGTCAATCGGATTTGTGGTTATGGAGATATAAAATGAATGTAAGTCAATGGGATTTTTGAAATTTGCAATAACAGCGCCACCTATGGGCACATTAGGTTCCCTTTGGTGCCTGGCATCAGGGGACCATGCTGAACAATTTGGCACTGGATTCATGTCAATGTGACTTGCGGTTATAGAGGAACTAATTTTCTGGATTAAAGAGCGCCACCTAGGGGCGAGTTGCACCAAATTTTGCACAGTCCCCAGGGTGACGTCCCAAATAAGTGGTCCAAATTTGGTGTCGATCGGCCATTCCAATCCGAAGTTATGCCCTCACTTCCTGTTAATAGCTGTTCGCAAACGTTTGTTAGCGTATAATTGCGCCATTTATTGTCGGACCAAAATTCCCTCTACAAACTTTGTAGAGCTCGGTCCAGAGATCATCCGTGCGCAAGTTTCGTGTCGATCGGACTTGCGGCTTCGGAGGAGTTAATTAAAATAGGTTTTTCAGTTTTCGCGACGTAGCTCAAAAAAAAGTTTAGGCGGAAATGGGCGTGGCCTATACCAGGAGATTCAGCGGCATCCCCGAACGCGTGGATATAAGGTTTTGATATCGCCCTCAGTAGTCGAGAGATCCAAGCCCAAACGCGTTGACCTTGGCGTATAGCGCCCCTAGCGATAGAAGTGTGCGAATTTTTGCGCCTGAGGTCATCAACAAAGACGTGACCTACCTTGTGAGTTTCGCGTCCCTAGCAGTTACGGGTATGCTGCAGTATGCGTTTTGTTCAAGAAGAATAAAAATAATAAAAGCGAGAACGAAAACAATAGGGTTCCCAGCCACTGTGGTATGGGAACCGCTGTTCCTGCAAACGCTGGTTCCCAGCCCACTTCGGGCTTGGACCCCTAACTAGAACTGCGAGCAGTTGTAAACGGGTCCAAGCCACCTGTCGCCAGTCGCCCTCACCCGCTGAGGGCGCTGAAGTCGTCCCGGCCCGCCATGATTAATTGTGCCATAATCACGGGCCCCACAGCCAAGACGGGCCTGTGGAGCAGAAAAGACCATAGTTGTAAATGAAAGTGGCTAGTGGTTATGGAGATCTGAAATGAATGTAAGTCAATGGGATTTTTTGGGGTAGCCAACTAGCGCTAACTGCACCAAATTTTACACAGCCCTCTAGGGGCAGGGCAGATAAGGTCTTGAAGTTGTGTGTTGATCGGCCTTCCACGCCAGAGTTATGTTAAACTTCGTGTTTGTAGCGCTTTGGCAAAGATTTGTTAGCCTGTAATTCGCCGTTTTTGTCGGATCAAAATTCCTCTACAAACTTCTTCGGCTCGGTCCAGAGATGGTCTGTGCAAAGTTTCGTGTCGATCGGACTTGGCGGCTTCGAGGAGATGATTAAAATAGGTTTTCCAGTTTTGCGATTTCGCAAAATGAAATTGTCATCGCACAGAGCGTGTCATATACCATCGGAATCGACAGAATCCCCAAACACGTAGACATAAGATTTATGAATGTGCGATGTAGTTTGCCTTAGTTATGAGGAAAAATGTGCTTTGGTTTGAAATTCCCATTGAAATGAATGGGGCATTTGATGCTTAGATTACAGCGCCACCTTTAGGCCGAACTGCACCAAATTTTTCTGGTGTCATCAGAGCCCCATGGGGAACAATTGACCCAAATTTGGTGTCCATCGGACCAGCGGTTCTGGAGATATAAAATGCATGTAAGTCAATGGGAGTTTTTCAGATATGATGAAGAGCGCCACCGTTTGGCCGATTGACACCAAATTTGACACAGGCCTTCGGGAAGTCGAGTCGCATAAGGTCCCCAAGTTTGGTGTTGATCGGCCATTCCAAACCTTGTGAAAAGTGTGGTGGTTTGAAATCCCATTCATTTCAATGGGGCTTCTGACAGCATTTCAGCTTCGATTACAGCGCCACCTTTAGGCCGAATCTGCATCAAATTTCTGTGGTATCATCAGGGCCCCATGGGTAACAATTGACCGAAATTTGGTGTCAATCGGACCTGCGGTTCTGGAGATATAAAATGAATGTAAGTCAATGGGAAAAAATTTTCGTGTTTAAGCTGCAATAACAGCGCCACCTATGGGCACATTAGGGTCCCCTTTGGTGCCTGGCATCAGGGGACCATGCTGAACAATTCGGCACTCGATTCATGTCAATGTGAGTTGTGGTTATGGAGGAACAAATTTTCTGGATTAAAGAGCGCCACCTAGGGGCGAGTCGCACCAAATTTTGCAGAGGCCCTCAAGGGGCGTCCCTAATAAGTGGTCCAAGTTTGGTGTTGATCGGCCATTCCAATCCGTAGTTATGACCTCACTTCCTGTTAGTAGCGTTTTCGCAAACGTTTGTTAGCGTATAATTGCGACAATTTTTGTCGATATCAAAATTCCCTCTACAAACTTTGTAGAGCTCGGTCCAGAGATCATCCGTGCCAAGTTTCGTGTCGATCGGACTTGCGGCTTCGGAGGAGTTAATTAAAATAGGTTTTCAGTTTTGCGATGTAGCTCGAAAAAAGTTTAGGCGGAAATGGGCGTGGCCTATACCAGGAGATTCAGCTCGATCCCCGAACGCGTGGATATAAGGTTTTGATATATGCCTTCGTAGGCGGGAGATCCAAGCCCAAACGCGTTGACCTTTGATTAGAGCGCCCCTAGCGGTAGAAGTGTGCGAATTTTTGCGCCTGAGTTACTTGCAGGGGCTTGTGACCTACCCTCTGAGTTTCGCGTCCCTAGCATTTACGGGGTATGCTGCAGACTCGGAATTAGCGGCGGAAGAAAAAAAAATAATAATAAAAATCTTAGCGAAAACAATAGGGTTCCCAGCCACTGCTGGTACTGGGAACCGCGTTGCCTTGCAAACGCTGGTTCCTGCCCACTCGGCTTGGACCCCTAACTAGAACTGCGAAGCAGTTGTAAACGGGTCCAAGCCACCTGTCGCCAGTCGCCTCGCCTCGCTGAGGGCGCTGAAGTCGTCCCGGCTCGCCGACGTCCCGCGTGAGGTCCCCGAAGCGAGGTCTCGACGGGTCAGCTCGAACCAGGCTAAACGCGGCGTGTTTGAAAATGGCATTGAAACGAATGGGCTTAGCGATGGCCTTTGAGCTTTGATTACGGCGCTGCCTTTGGCTGAACTGCACCAAGTCGCCAGGTGTCATCGGGCCCCACGGTGAAGAACTGACCCAAATTTGGTGTAAATCGGAGCTGCGGTAGTGGAGATATAAAATGCATGTAACTGAATGGGAGTTTTTTGATATATGATGAACAGCGCCACCGCTTGGCCGATTGGTACCAAATTTGACACAGGCCTTCGGAAGTCTAGCCGCATAAGGTCCCTAAGTTTGGTGTTGATCGGGCATTCCAAACCTTATCAAAATGTGTGCTGGTTTGAAATCCCATTCATTTCAATGGGGCTTCTGACCGGCTTTGAGCTTTGATTGCAGCGCCAGCTTTTGGCCGATCTGCACCAAATGTTTGTGGTATCATCAGGGCCCCTCGGTGAAGAAGTGACCCAAATTTGGTGTCGATCGCAGCTGCGGTAGTGGAGATATAAAATGCATGTAAGTGAATGGGTTTTTTTTAAATATATGATGAACAGCGCCACCGTTTGGCCGATTGGCACCAAATTTGACACAGGCCTTCGGGAAGTCCAGCCGCATAAGGTCCCCAAGTTTGGTGTTGATCGGGCATTTCAAACCTTGTTAAAATGTGTGCTGGTTTGAAATCCCATTCATTTCAATGGGGCTTCTGACCGGCTTTGAGCTTCGATTACAGCGCCACCTTTAGTCCGATCTGCACCAAATTTTTGTGGTATCATCAGGGCCCCATGGGTAACAATTGGGCCAAATTTGGTGTCAATCGGACCTGCGGTTCTGGAGATATAAAATGAATGTAAGTCAATGGGATGAATTTTTTTGTCTTTAATCTGCAATAGCAGCGCCACCTATGGGCACATTAGGGTCCCCTTTGGTGCCTGGCATCAGGGGACCATGCTGAATAATTCGGCACTGGATTCACGTCAATGTGACTTGTGGTTATAGAGGAACTAATTTTCTGGATTAAAGAGCGCCATCTAGGGGCCAGCAGCACCAAATTTTTCACAGGCCCTCAGGGGCCCATCCCAACTGAGTGGTCCAAGTTTGGTGTCGATCGGCCATTCCAAACAGAAGTTATGCCCTCACTTCCTGTTAGTAGCGTTTTTTGCAAATGTTTGTTAGCGTATAATTGCGACAGTTTTTGTCGGATCAAAATTTCCTCTGCAAAGTTTGTAGAGCCTGGTCCAGAGATTATCCGTGTGAAGTTTCGTGGTGATCGGACTTGCGGCTTCGGAGGAGTTAATAAAAATAGGTTTTACAGTTTTCGCGATGTAGCTCGAAAAAAGTTTAGGCGGAAATGGGCGTGGCCTATACCAGGAGATTCAGCTCGATCCCCCGAACGCGTGGATATAAGGTTTTGATATACGACGTTCAGTAGTGGAGAGGTCCAAGCCCAAACGCGTTGACCTTGCGTATAGCGCCCCTAGCAGTAGAAGTGTGCGAATTTTTTCGAAAAGCGGTCATGGCGGTGAGTTGGACCTATGTTGCGTAATGTCGCGTGTACACTCCTTACCATGCAGTCCCCAGTATGCGTTTCTTCACGGAAGAATAAAAATAATAATAATAATAAAACGAGAACGATTACAATAGGGTTCCCAGCCACTCGCGGTATGGGAACCGCTGCTACTTGCAAACGCGGGTTCCCAGCTCACTCGGGCTTGGACCCCTAACTAGAACTGCGAAGCAGTTGTAAACGGGTCCAAGCCACCTGTCGCCAGTCAGCCTCGCGACTGCGCGGAGGGCGCTGAAGTCGTCCCGGCCCGCCATGATTAATTGTGCCATAATCACGGGCCCCAGAGCCAAGACGGGCCTGTGGAGCAGAAAAGACCATAGTTGTAAAATGAAAGTGGCTTGCAGTTATGGAGATCTGAAATGAATGTAAGTCAATGGGAATTTTATTGGGTAGCCTAACTAGCGGCTAACTGCACCAAATTTTGCACAGCCCTTCTAGGGGCAGGGCAGATAAGGTCGCTCAAGTTTTGTGTTGATCAGCCTTTCCAAGCCAGAGTTATGGTATACTTCGTGTTTTTAGCGCTTTCGAAATATTTGTTAGCCTGTAATTCGGCCGGTTTTGTCGAATCAAAATTCCTCTACAAACTTTCTTCGGCTCGGTCCAGAGATGGTCTGTGCAAAGTTTCGTGTCGATCGGACTTGGGGCTTCGGAGGAGATGATTTTGGCCGGCTTGTCAGTTTTTGCGATTCTGCGCTGAAAAGGTTAGCGGACATGGGCGTGGCCTACCTCACGTGATTCAGCTCAATCCCCGAACGCATAAACATAAGACTTATGAATGTGCGATGTAGTTGGCCTTAGTTATGAAGAAAAATGTGCTTTGTTTGAAAATCCCATTGAAATGAATGGGGCCTTTGAGCTTCGATTACAGCGCCACCTTTTGTCCGAACTGCACCAAATTTTTGTGGTGTCATCAGGGGCCCATGGGGAAGAATTGGCCCAAATTTGGTTTGATTCGGACTTGTGGTTCTGGAGATATAAAATGAATGTAAAGTCAATGGGAATTTTTTGAGTAGCGCCAACTAGCGGCGAATTGCACGAAATTTGGCACAGGCCCTCATGGGGGTCTCCTATATAAGGTACTGAAGTTTGGCGTTGATGGGCCACTGCTAACCTGGAGATCTGACATCACTTCCTTTTATTAGCTGCTCGCAAACGCTTGTTAACGTATAATTGCGACATTTTTTGTCGTATCAAAATTCCCTCTACAAACTTTGTAGAGCTCGGTCCAGAGATTATCCGTGCCAAGTTTCGTGGTCGATCGGACTTGCGGCTTCGGAGGAGATGATTTTGGCCGGCATGTCAGTTTTCGCTGTAGCTCGAAAAAAGTTTAGGCGGAAATGGGCGTGGCCTATACCACGAGATTCAGCTTGATCCCCGAACGCGTGGATATAAGGTTTGTGAATATGCGTTTTGTATGCGGGAGAGAGGGCAAAATGTCGAAAATCTTTGTTACAGCGCCCCTAGCGGTAGAAGTGTGCGAATTTTTGCGCCTGAGTTACTTGCGGGGCTTGTACCTACCCTGTGAGTTTCGCGTCCCTAGCATTTACGGGTATGCTGCAGTAGTGGAATTAGCGGCGGAAGAAAAAAATAATAATAAAAATCTTAGCTGAAAACAATAGGGTTCCTGCACGCTGGTACAGGGAACCGCGATGCCTTGCATTCGCGGTTCCCAGCTCACTCGGCTTGGACCCTAACTAGAACTGCGAGCAGTTGTAAACGGGTCCAAGCCTCCGGCGCCAGTCGCCTCGCCTGGAGGGCTGCTGAAGTCGTCCCGGCTCACCGACGTCCCGCTGGAGGTCCCCGAGTGAGGTCCCGACGGGCCTCCCGAACCGAGACGTAAATGCTGCGTGTTTGAAAATGGCATTGAAATGAATGGGCTTAGCGATGGCCTTTGAGCTTTGATTACGGCGCTGCCTTTGGCTGAACTGCACCAAGTCGCCAGGTGTCATCAGGGCCCCACGGGAAGAACTGACCCAAATTTGGTGTAAATCGAGCTGCGGTAGTGGAGATATAAAATGCATGTAAGTGAATGGGAGTTTTTTTGATATATGATGAACAGCGCCACCGTTTGGCCGATTGGTACCAAATTTGATCCAGGCCTTCGGGAAGTCTAGCCGCATAAGGTCCCCAAGTTTGGTGTTGATTGGGCATTCCAAACCTTATCAAAATGTGTGCTGGTTTGAAATCCCATTCATTTCAATGGGGCTTCTGACCGGCTTTGAGCTTCGATTACAGCGGCAGCTTTTGGCTGATCTGCACCAAATGTTTGTGGTATCATCAGGGCCCCTCGGTGAAGAAGTGACCCAAATTTGGTGTCGAATCGCAGCTGCGGTAGTGGAGATATAAAATGCATGTAAGTGAATGGGTTTTTTTAAATATATGATGAACAGCGCCACCGTTTGGCCGATTGGCACCAAATTTGACACAGGCCTTCGGGAAGTCCAGCCGCATAAGGTCCCCAAGTTTGGTGTTGATCGGGCATTTCAAACCTTGTTAAAATGTGTGCTGGTTTGAAATCCCATTCATTTCAATGGGGCTTCTGACCGGCTTTGAGCTTCGATTACAGCGCCACCTTTAGTCCGATCTGCACCAAATTTTGTGGTATCATCAGGGCCCCATGGGTAACAATTGGGCCAAATTTGGTGTCAATCAGACCTGCGGTTCTGGAGATATAAAATTAATGTAAGTCAATGGGATGAATTTTTTTGTCTTTAATCTGCAATAGCAGCGCCACCTATGGGCACATTAGGTCCCCTTTGGTGCCTGGCATCAGGGGACAATGCTGAACAATTTGGCACTGGTTTCATGTCAATGTGACTTGTGGTTATGGAGGAACTAATTTTCTGGATTAAAGAGCGCCACCTAGGGGCCAGCAGCACCAAATTTTCACAGGCCCTCAGGGGCCCATCCCAACTGAGTGGTCCAAGTTTGGTGTCGATCGGCCATTCCAAACAGAAGTTATGCCCTCACTTCCTGTTAGTAGCTGCCGCAAATGTTTGTTAGCTTATAATCGCGCCATTGTTTGTCGGATCAAGATTTCCTTCGCAAACTTTGTAGAACTCTGGTCCAGAGATTATCCGTGCTAAGTTTCGTGGCGATCGCGACTTGCGGGTTCGGAGGAGTGCGTTCTAGGCGGTTTTTGAGTTTTCGCGATGTAGCTCGAAAAAAGTTTAGGCGGAAATGGGCGTGGCCTATACCAGGAGATTCAGCTCGATCCCCCGAACGCGTGGATATAAGGTTTTTGGTATACGCCTTCGTAGTCGAGAGGTCCAAGCCCAAACGCGTTGACCTTTCTTACAGCGCCCCCTAGCGGTAGAAGTGTGCGAATTTTTGCGCCTGAGTTACTCTTGGGCCTGCCGAAGGTACCCTATGAGTTTCGCGTCCCTAGCAGTTACGGGGTATGCTGCAGTATGAGTTTTATACACGGAAGAAAAAAAGAATAATAATAATAATAAAAATCCTAACGAAACAATAGGTTCCTCGCCACTGCGGGTATCGGAACCGCTATGCTCTAGTAAACGCTGGTTCCCTGCCCACTTCGGGCTTGGACCCCTAATAATAAAAAATAAAAATCCGAGTAAACAATAGGTTCCATGCCACTGCGGTATGGCCCCCGCGATGCCTTAGTAATCGCTGGGTTCCATGCCCACTTCGGGCTTGGACCCCTAATAAAAATCCTAACGAAAACAATAGGGTTCCTGCACCGCTGGTACAGGGAACCGCGATGCCTTGCATTCGCGGGTCCCAGCCCACTCGGGCTTGGACCCCTAATAATAATAATAAAAATCCTAACGAAAACAATAGGGTTCCATGCCACTTCGTGGTATGGCACCCGCGATGCCTTGCAATCGCGGGTTCCATGCCCACTTCGGGCTTGGACCCCTAATAATAATAATAATAATAATAATAAATGTCCATGCGGCTACAGTCTCGTTTGTGAAAATAATTAGTTGGCGGGGGTTGGGTGTTTTATGTGTATGCGTATTTAGATCATATCAAAGTGGATCCGCATATCTCACCAATTCAGCGGCTAAAACGAGTGCAAACAGCTGCTGACATCAAATTATTGAGCTGTAATATCAACCAGCATTCAGCAAAGATCTGCTGTATTTCATGTTGTAACCTAACAAAAGCCCATTATGTAGCCATGCAGTCTTGAGATGACAGTTGTAATTGGGGCTGTAGGCTATTAGAGTTACATTTTTCTGTGTCATCTCTTAAAGGGCCTGACGATGAAACGCTCACCTCATCGAGCTGAGGGCTGATGTTTACTGTTTACAGGCATAACGGCAAAAAAGGCCAATTGGATTTCTGTGTAGTGAATGAACAGATGAACAGATAGGCTACTGTAACCTGTGACTGTCTACAACATACGCTATGATGTTTATTGCAACCTTGAGATGTTTCTACATGTCATAATGTTGACAAACATGCTTCTTGATTTTGAAGATATGATCTGTAGCCTTTATGTATAGGTGTCAGCAGCTGGTCTTCTCATCGGACAGAGATCACATGTTCCTGCCTAGACACACTGCCAGATCAGACTGAGGCGAATCAGACAGTCTTACTTCAGCTCCAGCCCCAAGCAATTCTGATCTGTTTTTTTTGCAACTTTGCTAATCCGTTTCCTGTGCCTTGCAGCCTCTCTGCCTTGATCTGACTCCTGCCTCTGCTTCACTCCTGTTAGGTCTGGACTCTGGACAATATCTGGATAGCTGGACGCTTTGTCGGACTAGAATTCCATTGCCGGATTTCTGAAACGTCTTCCGCCTGTCTTCTCTGCCTGTTCCTCTGCCTGGCTTCACTCACTTCTTTTACTCTCTGAACCACTTGGACCTTCCAAAAACCCCATAGACTCTACTCCCTGCACATTTAAATTAATTACATTAATTAATTAATTAATGAAAAACAGGTGAAATGAGGTGAGGAGATAACATCCCCATTCTCGAAGGAGTACAGTAAGGCAAGTGTGTATTTACAGTGTTCAGTGTGGTTGAGACCACCTGCATGGACATGCAGGGCCAGAGGTGGTATGTTGGTTGACACATAGACCCCTGCAAGTACAGAAGGTGCTGAGGCAGACTCTGCTTGTTGATAAGATATAGCAACATTGCTCTTGACAGGAAAGTTGTTTTTCCAAAAGAAAAACACTCTCCTAAAGCTCCTTGATTTATACTCCTGCATTTGGCCATGCATTTAAACTTGAGCGTTGGTGTCTCCATCGTTCTGCAACTACGCTAGTTGGCGGTAGCGCTAAAGCATCCACTCTGTTGACTCTTGCCAGCTGAGCAGGCTAACTTCCGCTTTAGCCCTGTGTTAACTTTAATGGGGGTAAAATTGTCTACGATCGACTGTTATAGACTTTTCAAATGTTATTGACTGTATGGATCATAGTCTGATGGTTAAATAAGTCATTTCGCTCGGGTTGTAACAGTCAAATATATTGATCCACCGTGTTAAAGCCACTGGTTTGGCCGCTAGTAAATTTTACTTTGAAGCACGAGCCACTTCCTGTCGGCTCGGAGGCAGTACGAGGCTAACCAGCCGACGGTCCGCGTCCGTCCGTAACATGTAGTTACATTTTTGAGGAGGCCACGGCATAGGTGACGGCGTAGTGTACGGGGCTACGCAGATGTTACGCCTTTGATTTGACGCAGAAGTATAAATTGCACTTAACTTGGGTGTGCTATGCCTGGACCAGCAGCATGATCTGGCCCAAAAGGGAACCACAAATACCTAGAGACTGGGCTCAGACTGATTGGTTCAGCCCAAACTGTACTTTTATATCAAATCATATAAAATCAGTGTGGCCCTGCAGTTTTCCTTTCATTTTTAAATGCTGTTTCTTATACAGTGCAATGCTATTATGTAATTTCTGAACTATGACAGAAACATACTGTTTCACACTGCGAAACACTGTCATGGTGAAGTAGTCATTAAAGGGATCCATAGTCTTAGATGTTAGTAATCCTCTAAGGTGTTCTTAACAACATAGAGCTCATAAAGAAACTGGTAAACCTGAGCATGAGCATAACTTACACTAAAAAAGGTGTAACACAACTTTAAATGTCACATGAAACAGTCACTGTGATTGGCAAATTTAAGTGAAAGCATTTTTTGCAGTCATGTTTTCCCTTAAAAACAGTAGTAATTGTAGCATCACATGATTTAATTTGCTCATTTGAATTAATATGTTGTTCCCTTGAATTGCAAAAACTTTGCTTTCAGTTTATTCATACCCTCAAATTAGACGATTAGGAACTTAAATTCAGCTGAGCGGGCAAATAAGAGAGTGAAAGCGACACTGAACTAAACATCTGTTGTGCCCTAAAGGTGAAGAAATTTCCATTAAAGATATTACTAAAAATACAGTATTTATAAACAGATAGTTTTCCTGAAAATCCCTGCTGACTGTTCAATTTATTAATCTGCTTCTTTTAAAGGGGATCTGTCAGTAAAGAATTAGCAAAGGTTTATTTTGCGTTGATCATTTCATCAAGCTTTATGCAACAAAGATTCACTGGCTTTGACATTACTCTGAGGACAGATTTCAACTCATTAACTCTCAATATAGTTCTCAAAGCAAATGAATTTGTGTGAGCCTGTTTATTGTTCTGAATATTTATGAGACAATGTGGAATAACAAATCAGCTTTTCTTCACTGCAAGGACTCTCTAAAACTTTCATGTATTGTTGCTTAATTTATTTTCAGTGACAATGACTGCATTGTGTGCCTCCAGCAAACAGTCTCTTAAATTTATTTAAAGTGACATATAATTTTATCCCAAAATGTTACTTTTGAGTGGCCTGCATACCTGGATACATTTGCTCTTTAATAGTCTGCTTCAGCGGTGAACAAATGACCATTTTTCCAATGCAGTTCTGATTGCACAACGCAACAACAATTAAATTCCAATGATGAACAGTTTAAATGTGTTGATTCTGTGATATGATGAAAAGCTCATTTGACACATTGTTATTTTGCATGTTATATGAGATTCTGAGCCTAACATTAGCTGTACACAATTTTACCTTCTTGTTGTGATGTAACTGTGGTTGTTATTTTAAATTGAAATTCTGTATGTTAAAATTACTTTCACTGTTGAAAACAGTCTGTGTGAAAAAAAAAAATTAAAGTCAGCAAGGGCATAACCATGGATACCATACAGAATAAAGCCATACGATGTTTTCTGGGGGTTCATAAATTTGCTTCGATCCTTGCAATTCTTGGAGATATGACCTGGGTACCAGGAGCTGTACAGAGAAAATGTGAAATGGTACGACTGTGGAACCATCTAATCAAAATGGCAGAGGACAAGTAAATAAGAGAATAGGTGGACTCAAAGGTCTCCATGGGTAAAGGAGATTTGTTCTATTTTTGAGGAGGTGGATATGTTGTATATCTACAGGAATAATTTAAGATTGATGTTAACTCGCTAAAACATAAGCTGTTATTGAAATTTGAAGAGAGAGGGTTTGAAAATGTTTTTTTAAAGCCCTCCTCCAGTGTATTTTGACATTTCCATGATATTTCATATTTTTCTGAGTCATTTCTTAACAATGTTGATTACCCACATAGTTCGCCGAATATTTTTGACAAATAGCTTAATTTTGTGCTCAAAGTTGCAAAAGTTGCTTAGTTGTTAAAACGGGGTGGTGACGTATGACTATAGTAATTCCATAAGTCATACGTCATTCTCCAAGCTTGCAAAGGCGTGCTGTCACGCCTCGTTAAAAAACTGTCACGCCTCGTTAAGTCAGAGCGTCAAACCGATAAACATCATTTTGAGCTAGCTAACCAATTTATCATGTAATGTACTTAGAACTTACAGCAGGTATGTTCATTATGCACTTTCACCTGCCACCGTCTTATATACAGTCTGCAACATGCATTTTACTGACAGCCGTAATGCATCGGTGGAGGCACCCCCCTACACCTCAGCTGTCAAGTAAGCGCACTATAAAACGTAGTGGGCGTTATCGTGTGCAGTGCCTGACAGGACCATCGACTGTGTGATTGATAACTAGCTGATACGCACACATTAGTTCCTATCATGGGTAAGTAACAGCTGCTCCTGCCAGACAGTAAAGTGTACTAAACTTTTCCAGCGTGCCTTTATAATATAGTTTAACAATGGTGGAAGAAGTATTCTGTTTCTTTACTTAAGTAAAAGTACTAATACAACACTGAAAGTAATAGTTCTACATTTAACCGTACAGTAAAAGTAGTATTTGTAAAAGTATGAAAAGTAAAAGCACAGTGCAGTAAAATGTACATATTTTACAAGATCACCAATTGTTTGTAGCATTGCTGTCCTGTGAGAACCTGGTATCTTTAAAAGTCACCTTTGCATGAGCTCAGAAAAACAGTCCCATTTTCAGCTTTGTGAGGATGCATTTTCCAGTTGATCCATGAGGGGTTAAATAGTTTATTCAGCTTAAGAAGTGGAATCATTTCCTCAGCCCATAAAGGAACACTTCATCCTTCAGTTAATTGAAAACATTCAAAATCACAACAACAGGAGATACATTGCTTTCACTAGACAGGAACGGTCTCTTAAGTAACTGGTAACTAACTGTCAGACAAATTAGCAAGAGCAGAAATTGACTGCTGCATTCAGAGTATCTAAATATTAAACTGTTTTACAAAGGCACACTTTACCAACCAAACTATGAAAGGGAAATCATTATTCAGCACTTAGGTGATCCCGCACACAAACACAAATAAAGTTATCACATGAAGTGCTTATTCCGACACATTTCAGGTCTTATTTCGAGCTTGTGATACCTCTGACTGGATGACTACACTAGTGGAATGTAGTCACACTCAGCACTGTAAACCAGCATCAACAGTTTTTTGAAGACAAAGGCAAAGCGATGCCCAAATGCACTGTGATCCACAAACACAAATTTTAAATGCTGCTTTGTACGTATGTCTTGAAACAGTGGTTTAAAAATCCAAGGCTGTGGTTTTTTGCAAAATTTGAAGACCACATGTGTGGAAATTGTTATTTGTAGAACCGAAGTATCAAAATTCTAAAAACAAATGCGAAACAATCTACAAATAAATAAGACCATCACATATACAAGTGATCTCTATTTGTGGATCATGAAGAGTTTGTGGATTTTGAATCTATTTGGAGATTGTCTTTTGTGGCTGGAAATTGTCATATATATTTGTTACTCATAGTCTCTGCATTTACAATGATACTGAGATCGATTTAGCCCCATAGGCTCCTCTAGTCTCCAAGTGTCCATGGGCAAGACACTGAACCCTAAATTGTTCCTGAAGGCTGTGCCATAATGTATTCATAGTGTATGAATGTGTGTAAATGATCCTTTCTGATGTGCAGTTGGCACCATGAATGGAAATGGCATGGTGGTGTATCAGTGGGAATGGGGTGAACGTGTCATGGAGTGCAAAGCACTCTGAGTAGTTGAAAGTAAAATCAATTTAACCTTTATTATTTTTATTATACCCTAACCATCTAAGAAGGCCTAAACAGAACTTTATAAACATAAATCATACTGCAGTTGCTATTATATATACAAAAAATTGTAGGTTGTTCATAAAACTTTTGCATATACATTCTGTATAAATATTCCAGAAACAATAATATGTTTCCACAAGATGTTGGTACAAAACCTACTTTAGTCAGCATTACGTTTCTCTACAAAAGGTATTTGCTTAGACTGAAATATATGTAACAGGGTAATATGGGGCCAAGAACAAAGGTTATATATAATAATGGGGAAACACTATAAAAAAAGCAAAACTATTTAGAAATATTATAATAATATTTTTATGAACAATATGGTCCATTCTAACAAAAATATGGTTATATCAGTGCAATATCTGAATTAAAGAAGGAAATATTGTAATTTGGTAATAACCTGATAATATGAGGTGATATAGAGGTTGATGTTTCCACCACATTATTGGCTACTATTAGCATACATTACATTGTACATTATTACATTGTAATTGGCAAAATTATATCACTATATTTTACTATTGAAATTCATCCTCCCTTATATTCCAAACACTCCCTTTTATTTCAAGGTTATATTCAACAAATTATATGTCAAATGATGTGACTTGTTAACTAAAAACATTTGGTGGCAGTTTCTGTGTAATAACCCTGAATCAGAGCCAGCGCACTGACATCATACAGTTGTAAAGTAAACTTGTCTGGGCCCTTTGTTAGACAAACTCTGTAACTTTTTCTGATTTACTGCAATGATATCTCTGGCAGTATGTATGCTAATACAATACAAATTGCATTAAAAGGAAATTGAATGGGTTTGGAAGAAACACACACACACACACACACACTCAAACACACAGATATACATACTCCCACTGTAAAACTTGCAACAGCTGCTGTATGTGATGCATGCACTTCTACTCATTCAAGCCCCAGTCATCTTCCATAAGACAGTTCGTGAATGTTATGTTCCAGTAAACACGGCCTTTCATTACATCCTCCTGCACGTGGACTCCCCAGGAATCTACACCAGGAGGACAAGCTCTCTCAGCTGAATGTGCCTGACTTACAGGTGGATCACTGACTTCCTGATGGACAGGAAGCAGCATGTGAAGATTGGAAAACATCTCTCTGACTCCGGGACCGTCAGCACCGGTACCACTCAGGGCTGCGTCCTTTCCCCACTGCTCTTCTCCCTGCACACCAACAGCTACACCTTCACTCACCAGTCCGTCAAGCTGAAGTTTGCTGATGACAGCGTCATGTCAGGTGGGGATGAGTCTGCCTACAGGTGGGAGATTGGTACATCTGGTGACCTGGTGCAGCCAGAACAGTCTGGAGCTCAAAGCTGAAGACAGGGGAGATGATCGTAGCTTTTAGTAAGAGCCCAGCCCCACCCTCCCCTATCATCTTGGGTGACTACACAGTCGCCGCTGTGGACGCCTTCTGCTTCCTGGACACCATCATCTCCCAGGACCTCAACTGGGAGCTAAACATCACCTCCCTCACCAAGAAGGCCCAGCAGAGGATGTACTTCCTGCAGCAGCTGAAGAAGTTCAACCTGCCAAAGACAATGATGGTGCACTTCTACACCGCCATCACGGAGTCCATCCTCACCTCCTCCATCACCATCTGGTACGCTGCTGCCACTGCCAGGGACAAAGGCAGGCTGTAGCGTATAATTCGCTCTGCAGAGAAGGTGATTGGCTGTAATCTTCCATCACTTCAGGAACTGTACGCCTCCAGGACTCTCAGGCGAGCAAGAAAGATTGCAGCTGACTCCTCCCACTCTGGACACAAACTGTGTCCAGAGTGGGAGGGGAGAGTCAAGACCAAAACCTCTCACCACAAGAATAGTTTCTTTTTACGATGGCAGTGGGCTTCCTCAACAAGGCCCCGGTCCCCTCTCCCAAACACACACGCACACACACACATACACATTCCTGACCCTTCACTCTACAACAACGCTCAACTGTGCTTTATGCTCATGTTGTGAACTTTTGCACATGCTTGTCAGCATTGTATTATAGGATTATTATATCCTATAAATTTTTTGATCTCCTTACTTTTTTATATTTTTATATATTTCGATTTCTATTTATGTTCATGTGTACTGTAAGCACCAATTTATACCAAGGCAAATTCATCATATGTGAAATTGTACCTGGCAATAAATCCAATTCTGATTCTGATGGTTACATGGTTAAGGTTTTGTGACAGCAATGTGCCATATAATAAAACATTAGGTCTAATGCTGCTCCTATAATCACATATTGAGTTAATAACAATTCTTATTGTGTGGTAGTCGATTTTTGATTTTTAAAGGATTGTACTTTGCTACATTTTCAATCACATCTGTTACTTAGTAAAAAAACAAAAGTGCAAGGAAATACTCGCGACCACTTTGGCTTCAAGTGCAAGAGAACAGCAGCTTCATCATGATGCAGTGTGAGCTTTGAAAAACTGCTGTATTAAGTTACTGCTAATGCAAACTGAACATTTCCTCCTGCTGCAGCTTCACATTAAAAACATTTAACTGTTGAAACACAGGTTGACTTTGATTTTGAAGTAGCCACCGGAAATGCAATCTGTTTGTGAGATCAGCGCTGAATAAGTTATTTAAGGAGGTTAAAAAAAGTAACTAAGTTACTCTGAGTAAATTTTTAAGTGAGCTACTTTTTACATTTAATTTTACTTGTACTTGGATGGATGGATGGATGGAACTTTCAGTTTTCATTTTTTGGATGACTTAGTGTAGAGTAGGAATCACTGAGGGAAGATATCTAACAAAAGGTCCAGAGCTTGAAATAAAGGCTATTTCAGTAATTGATGTTAAGGCACGATGACTTACTGGAGAGCTAGGTGACACAGGGCAGAGATGGAAAATGATAAAGGACGAACACAAGGCCTGAAAAACACTGATAAATCATAGCTAAATACAAAATGATTAATGGATAGTATTTATAGTTGCAATATTGATCCAGCCTCCTACTATTCAGCTGAGCAAGATTTTTGTATTTAATATGTATAAAAAAAAAAACAATTTGGGGGCATTTCTTACAGGAGGAAAATATCACCTTGTTTTTGATTCTGTTCTGATCTAATGATTTGCAATAATTGAATGATATGCTTAATCAACTTTAATTAGCTGAATACCATTGTATACATCTGTCCTCTGCCTTTAACCCATCCTAATTAGCAGCAGTGTGCAACCATTGTGCAGCGCAGTTAAGGGATCAGGGCCTTACTCAGAGGCACCTTTGGCAGTGAGCCAAACGGCTCCCCCCATAATGCTGCTCTATGTACTGTATGAACATAAAATATATGTATTTTTAAAAGGGAAACCTTAGCTATGTTAGCTAGAAGCCATCCTATTGTGGTTGAGGCCCTTCTATTAACGTGTTCAGTGGGTGTTTTTATGGATTAAGGATAAAGCTTCATTCCATATTTTCTAAACAGATGTAGTGAACTACATGACATACTGCTCACTAAGGTAATTGAAGGTGTTATGCATGTCTATTTATTTTTATGTCTTAGTTGTTGGTTCTGGTATTACTATCAATTATCACTGTGCATTATTGGATGAAAGGAATTATGAAGTAAACAATGTTGATGCACTTCTTTGTTTTGGATAGGCCAAACACTACCAAAGATGACTGACTGGAAATTTAGCAGTATGGGCTGATCTACTTATTACAGTGCTTTTGTGCTGCTTGCACTCAGATATCAAACATCTCAGATTTCTGCTCTGCTCTCCGATTTTTTAATGCAATTACCCTGTCAAACCCCGAAATCAACAGAATAACGGGTGTATTGTTGACCAATGAAGTTAAATGATGCTGCCGTGTTGTGACGCAGTTGCTTCACTTCTCAGAGCGTCCAGTACAGGTGGTTACTCTTTAACCACTCCACAGCTTTATTGTATACTTCTCATGCCTTCTTTGAAAACTCTGGAATAAAACGGTAGTCATTACATATATCTGTGCTTTTTACTATAATAGCTACATAGTGTATATTAGCAGCCATACAACACACCGGCCTCCAGGTTGCTGGAGGAGAACACAACGTTACCTTCATGACTCAGTTACCGTCAAAGTCAAGGACCCTCAGTACGCTTTTACTTCCTTCAAATTGAATTGATAAATGAAAGGAATATAAAAAATGATAGATATGTGCAAGCAACAATACATCCGAGTACAAGCACGCAGTTTGAGCAGAAGCAGAGCAAATGCAGGGGCTGTTTGAGTGCAAGGGCAGGGTTTTAAGAGAAAGCATTTAAAAAATTTGAACATGAAATCAATAAGTCATGTTCCCATATTGAAAGACCCTGCTCTTGAATAAAGACAGGGAAATAATTCCATATTCTAGTTAGTCAACAGTTCATCACACAACATGAAACTGCTGTCAAGAACAATCCATGACTGTAAGAGCAGCTTCTTGATATACTATGGCTCAAACCACTCTATGACTAAATGATCCTTTTCGTGAGCAGACATGAGTTTGGACAGTGGAATAGGAAAGCGAGAGGGCTGGAAATTGGAATGGAATAAACAAGAGAAGAAAAAAAGAAAAACAAGCAAGAAAAAAAAACAGAAAGAAAGGTGTGAGAGAAAAATAAATCAGGAGAAAAAGGAAAACAGCAGGTTAAAAGAAATGGAGCAATTTGTAATTCTCCCTCTGTCTCACTCACACACCTAGTAGCAATTTAAAAGTAACTTTATTACCTACCTACTCTCTTTCTTTTCTCTCACATACATGCACAAACACACACACACACACACACACACACACACTGTCACACAACTAGACATACACATCCTATTAGCCAGGATAACAAGGCCTGGTTATGCCTAACATCACACTCACTCCATTCTACTTATAATAGCTATGTATTCCAGCAAATTGGCCATGTCACGGGTACACACAGGATGCCTACATCCCTACACAAGCAAGAAACATATGATTTACAGCACACACAAAAAAAAAAATGCACGGCTGCACAGAGACACAGCCAAGAGGCGGGGAGAGGGGAGACAGTACTGAAACGCACACGTGTCCCTGTTACTTGATATGTTAACAGTCATTTCTCTTCTATAAATAAGTGTAAGAATGTAAGAATGGTACATAAAGCAAAAGTCACTAAGATAAAATTAAATAAATCTCCTTCCGAGAGTATCAACCTAAGTAGTGCTCGAAGTGGGTGGGTGCTCACCAGTATGCAGTGCCAGCACATTTAACTCTTCACATTTAATACTGTGATTTTTTTCTTGTGCACCGGCATATCTCACAGGCTGCCGATACCCCTTCCTGCCCTCTCCATTTTCCAGTTTCTCTGGGCGCTTCATAATGGCCCTCAACAAACTGCATAACCCAGGGACCACTACTTTAGGCTCACCTGTTCCTGTTCTCACCCATCTGATTTTCTCTGCCATTCTAAGTAACACAAAAGGGGCCACAAAGAGAACACAAACAGAATCAGGTGATGACACAACAGCACTTTGAAGGTAAAATTCTAGTGCCTTTATTTTCATAAAGTCGACATGCCCGTCAATGTTGCTTTGGTGAACTGACCAGTCACAGCCCGGATTGGGTCAACATGCTACAAACCTTCAAGTGTTGAACTCTACTGAAAAGTTAGAGCATAGCATTAACAAATTACAGGCTAGTCACTGTGTAGCTAATTTTTCTTGCACAAGGATTTATATATATATGAAAGAACAAAACCTACAGAAATGATAAATGTTGGTTGTGTATTTCTTAAACTGTTGTATTGTACTAATACAGTAATTTGTACTAATCACTCATCCAGGGTGTGAACTGGCACTTATTTTTTCCACTTCTAACACATTTTAAAATAGTGATAATTTGTAACTGAAGTTGCTTCAGTTCTATATAAAATATAGTTAAACCCCAAATGGAATCAGTACATATAAAATGATACTGCAATAACATTTTCTTGTATATTAAAGGTGGCTTTTCCAGGATGTGGCAAATCTCAGTATTTGTTGTAAATATATTATTTTGTCGTGTTTTCACAGAGAAAACTTCATTCATATTTACATTCAGATTTCCCCAGAGAAACCAGTGACTATGAAAACAACTTGACAAGAGACACTTTTCTGTTATAGTGTCAGGTGTAGGGTAGGTATTCAGTTTATTCTCATCTATTCTCCCTAGTTTTATGTAGCCATGCAGATACTGTAAGTTTTATGTGCTGCGGTTCGGAGACACATCTGCTGCCCCTCCAATATAATAGAGGTGAATGGAGTTTTGTTGTCGTTGCTCACAGAACTTAAATAGTTGAGAAGAAATCTAGCAACATGTCTTTCCAGAAACAGTGTTCTGCTTTCCATTGAAGAAATTGTCCCTCTGAATACATACTACTGTTAATGTGAAATGTAATTTTTAAATGACAAATGAAATTCCATTAACCTGAATGGAGATGTTTAGAACTGAATATATATATAAAAAAACAGAAAACAAAACTAAATCCATCTGCAAGACTACATGCCACTATAGGTATGCGAGAAACTTTCATTGATTTTCACTTCATTTTGTTTTTATTTATTGTAACTTAGGTGAACTGATAATTTACAGAGGTTTATTTATCATATGAATGGTTCGCATTATTGCATCATAAACACGGCATAACTGAGGAGGCTACGAATTTGTTTTCTGCTAAAGGAATAATTTGTTAAAGCTGCACTAATCAATAGTCTAATATATATCAATAGTCTAACTTTTTAGTTCCCCTTGGCTAAACATACCACTTTAGCATCTTTCAGCTCATATACGTGGATATCCAGCTCCCAGCTTTACTTTTTTTGGTTCAGCCTCATCGCTGAACATAATGGAACACAGAGCAGCTAAAGAGCCAGATATTTCCCTCAGTAGTTGGTGCAGACTAAAGAGTGAATGCCATACTTTCATTCATCAGACGGCCTCAAGCATATAAACTCCTACCGAAGATGTAATTCTTAAAAATCACTCAACAAATTTAGTTTTCATTTTTAGAGGCTCCATAAGTAGTTACCAAGTTTATATCCCTTATAATAATATATTCAGCACATTTCAATTGTTAGTCTTCTTGCTAGTCCAGCCTACTTCTTTTTGCATGGCTCCAGTATTTATCATTTGTTTTGTTTAAATACCAAGCCAAACATAAACAGTCATAAATCTTCCATGATGAACACAACATATACATCCCAGGGGACTCAATGTTTCAGGTCCCCATAGAGCAGCCGTTCACAGAGCTCGCCTGTAAATGGCAAATTCCTCTTTGTCCCATTTTAACAACTACTCTCAGGTCTTGCCTTCATTACAAGGCCCAGGGAATATTTGCTGCTGTCTTTTTTTAGTTTAAAAAAGACAATGTCAGACGCACACGCAGCCTACGCCCCCACACATTAGCCCGCAAGCACATTTTTCATTTTCACACATTTGCAAATATACACAACCAAGTGCACAGGCATGCCCATGTACACGCAAACATGGTCAGTGACCTTACAGGCAATTTGAAGGTTTTTAGCAAAGCCACTGTTAAAAATGATTAGGCACTTGTCAAGGGTGAGGTGATTGCCAGTGAAGGGCTTTCCAGTGGTTAAGGGGTGCTTAAGGTCACGGTGCTTTCATCCTCTAATGCAGTCTGAAGAGGTCATCCAACAAAATGGCACCCTTTATCCCACCCACACTAAACATTCAGTGCAAGGAAAAGTAAGACTTTACCCTTTATTTTGACTTTCTTCTTTCTGAATCTAGAATCAAAGTAGTACTGGACATAACACAACTACGACTATGATGAGGTTAAAGCAAAAATGTATCTTTTTTCGTGACTCCATTGCTAACTTGTTTCAGGTAATGTACACCTGGTTTACTACTGCAATAATGTCAGTAAAATACATATGGTGTGGGATACCAGGCCAAGCGGGCGGTGTGATATCTCATACTGGATGTGTTGTACCAAGTGAATCAGCTGAAAGGAAACAGATCCAATGCACTGGGAAAGGCACATTCCGAACATGTTTGTCTTTTCTCACGTTAAAATCACACAACATATGTCCAGCAGCGCCACACTTTGCACATGTAGCCATTGGAATAGCTTCAAGTGTTCAAGCCAGTTATAGCACTTGGCCAATCACTACATGTGATTAGAGGCCATTAAGACTAAACAGCTACCGTGCAAATGTATCACACATAGAATTTGTTGGTGTTACATCAATCTGTTAAAAAAAGGGATGCCTTGTTTTATGCAGATCAGTTCTGTTTGCCAACTAATACGACTTCCAACTCTGTCGTTCTACTTTAATCTAAATAATACCAATAATGATTTACATGCAAACACCTCCTACAAACACAGAAAGTTTTGGCGATTTCCACCTGGAAAAGGCTCTAAAATACTGTCTGTATTTTTCACTTTTCATCAGGATGTTCTACTGCTGGAACTAAAGCCGTGAGCTCCAGTGGAGCAGCAGTTACTCACCCCGACCAAATGGAGGCAGCGGGCCTGAAAGTCGAAATCCCTTAGTAGAATAAAGACTTTGCTACACTGCTTAGGTCAGAGCCAAAGACTATGCTGGCTGAGGAATTTGAGGCTGTCAAATCTGAACTACCCACAGTACAAGCAGAAGTGGCAAATAAGACAATTTGCTCCAATGTGGAAACAACCACATTGGTGTCAGAATTTGGTCTGTGTCAATGTTTGCTCTTTTATTTTGAAGTTTTTGGTGTTGCTTGTTTGTGTCTGGCATTCCTGTTTGTCCTCCCTCCTTGCTCGTGTTTACCTCTTTGTTTCAGTTCTGTCCTTGCCAGTTCGTGATATTTTCTCATGTCCGTCAGTTTGTGTCTCTGCCTGTTTGTTAAAACATTGAATGCCTTGGAAATATAATATCTTGGATTATTGTTGACATGGTTTCGCTGCAAACAAAGTTAGGCAAGCATTAAATGGAGGTAAGTAGCCACGGGAAATGACTTGACAATCGTAAAGCATTATTTTAAGATCTAGAAACAATTTAGACCAGGGGTGTCAAACTCTTTCTCACCACGGGCCACATGAGCATTTTGGTTACCCTCAAAGGGCCAGTTGGAACTGTAAGAATGTATAAATGTACTTTACTGCATAAACTCTTCCTTAACATATTGTAAAATAACTGTCTCTTTATTTGAATATTTAGCCTTGTTACGGCCCTAGAGCCGTGGGTCTTGTGTTTTGTCTTGGTGTGTCTTTTCTCCTGTAGTTCTCCAGGTACTGCCCCCCCCCCTTCCCTCTCCTGCCGTGCAGCTGTAATTAGTAATGGACAGCAGCTGCAGCAGATTCCCCAATCAGTACCGGAAGGATAAGAGAGGTGCAGAGAGACTGCATCAGAGGAGCTATGTGGCTGGTCCTGAGAGGCCAGCGTGTGAGGCTGGTCCTAAGGGGGGGGATGGCTGCCGACCAGTGGGTCAGATGGCGGTGCTTGGGTGCAGCAGGAGTGGAGCTGCTCAGATCTGTGTGCTTGGGGCTAGCAGAGCTGTGGGCTCGCATACTCCCTTGAAAGAGGGAGTGTGTTAAATGTGTTAACTTAAGTTATTAGTGTCTGTGTTTTGGGGAAAAGCTATATCACCATTTTTGTTAAGTAGTCTAGTTCTTTGTCTGTGTTTCTTCTGTTCCTCTGTAAGGTATTTTGTTAATAAATATCTGTTTGCACATAATCTGTTTCCTGTTTCTTTAGACCTGGTTTTCATTTATATTTGTTACTCCTCTCTCCACCTCTGGGCTTATATCTATCTATCTATCTATCTATCTATCTATCTATCAAGCCTATTCAAGTTAAGGACATTTAACTCATCAGATGCAAAAAATATATATGTATCAGGTTTAGAAACCCATAATACTCCATCAGTCTTTGTTATATACTAAAAGCATATAACAAAAGACTATTACATTAGCACAGACGAGAGGGGCAGAACCATTGTAAAACAAATAATTGCTGCTAATAACATGTGAAATATGTGGCATTTGATAAAACAAACGGCTGCACAGCCTTGCAGAGGGCAAACATCCAACTAATGACAGAGAGTTTTATTACCTGGAAAAATGCCGAAGTATATTATGGCCTACTCCTTCACCGGCACTGGCTCAAATCCACGGCTTGAAGTGGACAAAGTTAGGTGCCAGAGTACAGTAATGGAGACATTCTGATTCTGACCTGTCCCCGGTGTCTCTGTTGTAAATGACAACTATCTGTCAATACTTTTAAATTTCCATGGTAGCCATCCAGGCTGTGATTGGTCGGTTCACGACAACCGACATTGACGAGCTACATTCAGCACCCGGCTGCTTGAGAGGCACCGAGCTTCTCTTCTCCCTTGTCTCTCTGCGCCGACAGAGTTTAGCAGGCAGAGAGAACGGGAACAGGTGAGCGTCACGTAGCGCTCAGAGAACCTGATCTGGAGAGGGCAGAGGAGAGAAGTCCTCCAGCTTGGGAGAAGTCTCAGTACGTAAGAAAATGTCCCGGTACGCCAAAGAGTAAAATGTCGAGGTGCCGGTACTGCATACCAGGGCGTACCGGCCCACTTCAAGCACTGATCAAAACACAGAAGACATAGGCCCAGCTGCTTGAACCACAAACGTGTTCACTTTCCCATTGTTCATGAAACTGCCTTCCTTCTGCATAATTTTTATTGGACATTTTGGGATCGTTTGTATACATTTCTCATCTCCACTTGTCTTTTAAAAAACCGTAGTTAAACGCGGGTGTGGAAAGACCGAAATCTGGTGGCGGGATGCCGTCAATTCACAGGTCACAAAATCGCCATGCATTGTGGGAGATGTAGTTTATTGTTAACACTTTAAAGCAGCATAAACTTTTATTCTCTGACAATCATGAATCGTTTAAGCTTTCGCAGGCCACATAAAAGGACGTGCTGTGCCGGATTCGGGCCGCAGGCCTTGAGTTTGACACGTGTGCTCTAAAAGGTAGACATCTTAGTTTCCAGTCAAAATATGGTTGCTTTTGCATCTCTTCAACCTTTAAGCTATGGATTAAAGACCATACATTATTTAACAGTGGATAATTAGTGGATTGCTATTCTACAACAGGATGTGATCTAAGTTTATTCTATATGGCTTACTTATTTGTAATTGTTAATTAAATTGATTCTGTTTGATTACTACATGGTAGAATAACACTATGAAAGATATGGGGCACTTTATATGGGGGGATGATATGGGGGTATTTTTTTGACTTGTATATGACTTTAAATACTAATAAAAAGAGAAGTGTTGTGATGTGGAACAAGAACAAATTCAAACTGCAAACTTTAACCACTTAATAAAAGTATGTACTGTAACTGATCACAGTACATACTTTGCCAATCTAGGGCAGTCTTTAATAATAACGCATGATGTCTTACAATCCCTCACATGTACCAAGAACTCATAAATACAAAAACAAAAACAAAAACAGGGTTAGTCATAAAAATCAGAGCATGACCGAAATAAGAGCTAGCATTGCATGGAAAAAAGTCCGGTCTGATTTTTCAGAAACACCTCGACAAATCACCTTACCTCTTTTACCTTCTTATATAAGAGCCACCTTACATGCAATTAGGTATTGAGTGCTTTAAAAAAAACCTGATGGTAACAGTACAGTTAAAACCTTAAAACCAAGGCTTTCAGTTGATTAAAAATAATGACATGAAAATATAACAGCTCACTCAGAAGACATGTAAAAGCAAAACTTAAAATAACAAGAATTCCAAAAGGAAAAAAGGAAAAAAACCGCACTAAAGTACTTAGACATGACTAGAACAAAAATGTGAGGGAACTGAACTTAAAAAGTACTGAGGCCACATGTTCACAGCCTGTCCTTGTGTGTGTTTTTGTGCAGGTAAATCCTCCCAAGTAGTAGATTCAAGACTTAATTTCAGGTATTAATACAGATCAATGAGTGTGTCATTGCTGCTGTGTAGGGATGTCCCGATCAGGGTTTTTTTGCCCTTGAGTCCGAGTCATTTGATTTTGAGTATCTACCGATACCAAGTCCCGATCCGATACTTCTATAATACTTAAAAAAAGAATAAAGAAGAGCAAAAAAACAGATCCAGGATGTTCCTTATTTTTTATTTAATTCACCTTATTTTAACATTCAACAACTCTGTTAACAAACAGAGCACTTCTGTGAGGTAGCTTGAAGTAATAAATAACATAAATTCTTCACTTTTGGACTTTAGTGCAACAGTAAATATAAAAAAGTCTAAGATAAAAATAAATAGCACCTCAACTTAAAATACCCAGCAGGCATGTAAACAAATACAAAAATAAAAGTGCCACAGTGTTTGCAAAGCACATCTGTATACACAGATATATACATTTATATACGAGTCCTGATCGGGAGGTAACGTCCGATTCTGATCGAGTCTGAAACAACGTGATCGGCCCCAATTTCCGATTTCGTGATCGGATCTGGACATCCCTACTGCTCTGTGTGTGTGTGTGTGTGTGTGTGTGTGTTATTACTTCATTTTGACTTTTGAAACAACAGTCTGATTCAAAACACACACCGGAAAAAATAATGACAAATGCATTTTGAACAAGAGTAAACAGAAAAGCAAGAGAGGCAGAGAATAAAACAGAAAAAGAGTGTGCAGGGGCTAGAGTTTGTGCAGAGGCAGCCAGAGAAACACTATCTAAACACACCTGCTTCTAATGATTTTCCCCAAGTCTGTCTTTGTGTTTGTGTGTCTGTGTGTGCACTCCAAATACACTTGGTCACTGGCCTGTGCTTCACAAGCATCAACCACCAGGGCTGAAAAATGAAGTCAGACGCGGATTGCAGTTCATCAAATGGCCACTTGAAGCTGGCTCCAAAGGCGGGTCAATCCCCCAAGACCCCCATGTTCAAATGGCCAACCTTTACAGCAGAGATAAACATGTTAACAGCCTGGTACAAATACATTTTTGTTTGGTTTTGGTCTCTATGGGGTAAAATTTTTGAATAAGTTAATAACCCATTTAATTTAATTAAGTATTGAGGCTTATAGTTATGCATAATTAATGTCGGCCTGCTTGAATGACAGGTGGGTGCCCTCTCAGGTGGCTGGCCTCTAGGCTGATGAGAAACCAGGCTTCATTTGGCCTGCCTCAGCTCTACCTATTTGCTATTGCTATTTCCAATTTTTGGATTAATCAAAATCAGGCACTGCCAAGGTGGCTGAGCCGGCCACACTGAGCTTCACAATGGTTCATCAGAAACCTATGGGAGACGTCCCGGACACTTTGTCCATGACTTATACAGTATATGGTGGTTCATCAGTTCTCTGATGAGCCGTTGTGAAGCTGTGAACATGTCTGGACTGTCTTCCTAATGGCTTAAGAGATAGTTATGAACTGAACATTTGTGCATTAGGATATAATGTCATGGTGTATAAAAATTATATGTAATATATAAATAAAGAATTTGTGAAACAACTGAATAAATTAGCAGAAACACTGCAAGCAAAAACAATGCGTTACTTCAGGCACCTGTCAAATTTGAGATTCTGGGAAAATTTGCTTGTACCTGTAATACAAAAAGTATTGTCTTAATGTAAGTAATCAAATAGGAAGGTTTCATCGTGATATGTAAAAGTTAAAAAGGTTACCCTATTCACCTTTAATGTTTTGCCTTGATATGAAATATTATTTCATCATTGTCACAATAACAGGTTTTATTGGATATCATTTTTATTTAATAAAAAGGTTTTTTCCATACTGACATTTTTAAATCACATCGTGTTTCTTCACTTCACTTCATGTCACTTTTCATTACAGTGGTGTTGTCACCAGTCACCTAGTTAAATATTGAGCTTGGAATATTACTCAGCATCAAAGTGATGAGCCAGTGTTAGCAGTGTTTGCTAGCTACTGTTGGCTAGAGTGACCACAGAGGAAGACCCTTGCTGTTTCTTAATTTTGGTACTTTCGTTAGTACACTTCCATGTAATACGCTGTGTACACTATGTACTACTTAATTGCATATTGCGTGAATTTCAACAGGGCTGTGTTGTCTCAAATCAAACATGGCTGTTGTGCACTTACAAGAAATAGCAACATTTGACTACTTCTTCTTCATCTTAATTTTAATGGCAAATTGCAGCCAGACGGAGCATTATAGTGTGGGCTGTTCACCAGATTAACCACAATCACTGCAACACCCCCCCATTCTGCTAAGTAGCCTACATGCCGACCATTGAGGGTGAGACGTGTTTAGTGTTCTACCCTGAACTTGATCGTTGTGAGCAGCATTCAGGTCACTCACTAGTCAGTGTTGGGCAGATTACTCAGAAATTGTGATATATTACTAGTCACTTATTACTCCTTAAAAAAGTAATATTACTACTGGGTTACGTTACTCGTTACATTAATAGTTACTTTCCAGTGTTTCCCACAGAATGACTGCAGGGTGGGGAGGTGTTCTAACTTTGGACAGGTTGTGTTCAGGAGAGAGAGAGAGAGCGTGCTGCACGAATATATGCTCCTCAATACAGCTCCTCAATCAAATATGATTTTAAATACATCTAGGGGCGACTGTGGCTCAGGAGATACAGCGGGTTGCCCGTAAATCGGATGGTAGGTGGTTCAATCCCCGGCTCCTCCAGGCTGTAATTAATAGAAGTGTGGTATTTACAGAGCATACAGCCAAGGCCTAAAGTTTCTTAACACCACCGGCAGAAATAAAAAAATAAAGCAAGTAAATCCCGACTTCTGAACAGCTGTATTTCTGCACATGTGGCCTGTTTATAAGAGTAGTTACAAAACGTTACGTTGACGCCACTCTCTCCCGACAAGTCCAAGCATCAGTGACAGCAGCTGCCGGAGTTTCATTTTGGAAGCTTCTCATTGCTGTGCTGCTTTAACAGATGCTTCAGTAAATGAGATGTAGAAGTGTCGAGTTTACACTAGACGACTATGTTCTTTGCATCTTAGACTGTGATACAATAATGCAAGTAGCTACTTACATCTGTGGAAAGAAGGCCTTTCTCCCTCGTTCTCCATTCTTCGTTGAGTTCTTGGCGATCAGCACGACATGAACAACAGAAGGTCCGGTGCTGCTGATCAGCGTTACAGTCTTGGATTTACGTCAAGGATGGAGTGTTCAGTGACGCAGCGTTACTTGCCTTAGTAACTGTAATAATATTACTGTTACACTACTAGTTACAGGTAAAAGTAATATTACAGTAACTGTTACTGCCCAACACTGCTCAGTGCACAGCATTTTATCATTATGGTCAGTGTGGACGCACTTACGCACACAAAATCACAAGTGCAAGTTCAGAAGAACGCAAACTGAGACAAAGCAACTCTTTCTCTGAAAAATCTTTAGAGTCAAAATGCAGCCATGGTACTTCAGGTAGGCAGCACGTGCAGC
This sequence comes from Lepomis macrochirus, assembly GCA_024633595.2. NCBI lineage: Eukaryota > Metazoa > Chordata > Actinopteri > Centrarchiformes > Centrarchidae > Lepomis > Lepomis macrochirus. Next base: position 2,660,549 of record JALXJV020000003.1, read on the forward strand.
CTAACTATATAAACTAAAGGAGATGCTACATTTGTTAGCGGTGGTTGAGCTTGGCTGCTTAGAGGCAACGGGGCATGTGATTGGCTGAAAGATGAGAGGCCAGTGACACCACTGTCATGAAAATTGACATTATGAAATAAAACATAGTATGAAATTAAAGTGAAAGTTCTATCTGAGCAGGAGAAGCCCTGACACAGCACATAGCCCAGACCTTTCTATGACCTCGTCCCTCCCTATGTAATATTTACTCGTCTCTTTCCCTTTCTGTGTCTCCTTCCATTCCCCCGTCGTGCTCTCCCAGCACATCTTTCATGTTTTAGTAAGTTTTAGCAATGATCAACTCTCTAAGGTTAAGTTGCTTCGCGCGTGCGTGTGTGTGTGTGTGTGTGTGTGTGTATGAATGGATTGTGCTTCCTACATGTGACAGAAATAAATCGGACATGTTGCAATGTACTATAGTAATGCAGTGAGTAATTCCAAGTGCACAAAGTGAAACTAAACTATTTCCTGTAATGCAGTACAAAGCTATAGTTATATATTACATATGCGTTGATAGGAAAGCTGTTATATAGAAATACAACAGTGCTGGTCAACTCTGTCTTCTGCAATTGAATGCAAGCGTTTGCCTACATCACCTTATGTCCTCTCAAACAATCATTTTGCATGTCTGATTCATCCCTGGCAATCTTCTGCAGATATGTCCATGCATCCAGCTTTCACTCTGAGTCTAAGAGGGGAATCTGGTGATAAATTTGCCACCACCGTGAGGAAAATATTCCCTCGGTGGGGCTGAGGAACGGAGATTAAGGTTAAAAGAAAAGTGGCACCATCCTGGGACGGGCTGTAAACCGCTCTGTGACTGGAAGAAAACAGTGAAACTCCACATCGCCCCACATAATTAAAAAACTGGATTCTCACTCACGTGCCGCCTTTTATCGATTGGTACAAGTCTTTCATAGAGGCCATCAATGAAAGAAAATAGGTGCTCAGTGTCCCCATTAGGAGTGTTTTTTTTCTATTTCGTTATGTATGAAAGGTGAGCCACCGTTAAGTCCACATTGACATCTGTTAGGCTGACTGTGTGAAGGGTTTTGAAAACGTGAATCTGTATAGAGAAATGTGAGTTAGCTGTATGTCATCTAAACTGGCCCCATAGAGTGTCGTTAGAAAGGCAGGAAATCAGAAACTTTAGGAAACATCAATAATCTTGCAATCTAATTTTATTAGAACAACAATTATGTTCTTTCTCTTTAAAAAAATTCACCTGCATAAGCCAATTAAAAACCTGAATTCAAGCAAATATCTCAAAGCAGTCTTCCAGTATAATAGTCCACTTTGTTAACACTGCAGACAATTAAAAGAGAATATTTCCACTGGTGCACTGTCTACATTCTCCAAGTCTGCAAATTTAATTGTAACAAGTTTTGCTTCTTCGTGTTACTTTGCCTGCATGTGTGTGTGTGTGTGTGTGTGTGTGTGTGTGTGTCAAGGCTTCCATTTATATGTTGACATTTTTGTTGTTTCTATTTATGTGCTGACGACAACCCGACCTAAATCTTACTCTCTGATTGGGTCCCCGGGAGGCTTGTACAAATGCATTCTGGGAAAATAAAACCTCTCACCAGCTGACCCTGTCACACCTTTCTGTCACTCCTCAGGAAGTAAATTTGTTTGTGTGTGTGTGTGTGTGTGTGAGAGAGTGTGTCTTTCTCCAGTGGTGATTTTATTTTACCTTTTCTTTCTTTTTCTTGTTCCATATCAGGTTTTGTTTTTTCACCTCTGCCACCATCCAGCTGTTGGAAACTAACCCCATCAAGTGAAGCGTTATCTTTATCAAAAAGTGTACTGTAGAGTGAGCTTTCACGATGTAATTCTTGATGCTTTTGCTCTAGAAGTACGGAATGTATATTAGAGTTCAATATAGTTGCTATTTTTCTTAAATGCCAACATTCCTTATCTTTAATTTCTAAGTTCCTGGTCTCGTTTCTTTTCTTTACAATTCACAGCACATATGCTGTGAATTTTATTACATTATGGTGTGTACTTTTACCCCTTGCCAGCACACGGAGCTCAACTTAAGTTGAATCAGTAAGATGCTTCTTATTCCTTGACATATCTCTCTCCCTTCTTCTCTCACTTCCTTTGTAATCCGTATGGGCGTTTACTCTTAAACCAAAAAAATCTCCATTAGCCAATCATATTGTTGCTGTCAAACCTTCTGTTCCTCTCGGCAGAGCAGGGGTGGGTGTTTGTTCCTCCCTGTCTCTCACCTCCATTGCTACCTCAACAACCTGGCTTGACTCGTCAGTGACATGACAAGAGATTATTACAATAAATTGGATGGTGCGTTGACATGATTCTAAATTCACATGTCGAATTTTTGGAAATCCCTGACAAAGATGTGCAAAAGTTGTACAATTTACAATATTCCCTTCCAGCGCACAGGTCTGAGCTCACCACATCCATCCAAATGCAGCCATTCTCTTTATCCCATCACCACCACCAGTGTCTAAACTCCATACTACACCACACATGGCTTCACTAACCCCCTAAAATATTATGACATAATGATGGTATCTAATTGCCAAAGACTCTTCACAGTTCTCATCTTTTGCACGTCAATAAATATTGCTCACTCTTGATGAAAGCTGTTCTAATTAAAATTCCATGTTACCGCAACCTGGAGAGAAAAGGCAAGAGCCACAGTCGTTTTTCTTCAGAATGGCCGACTAATTCTTTTAGATGTTTATTTACTGCGTTTTGGAAAGAAGAATAATTATCCTCAAACCAAAATTAAAACATGAACTCATGAGATTTTATCATGACACCAACAATATGTTAATGGTCCAGTTTTCCAGTCACTCAGATGTTTACTCCGAGTACTTTTTGAGAAAATGTAAGCCGACGGTACAGTACTTGAGTTCAAGTCAGATGTTTTAGTCTCACAAGCCCCGGCAGAGCCCGTTCCGCCACATTATTTCATCAAGTGTTGACACAGCACATGTCCCAGACCTCTGCATGACCTCGTCTCTCCCCATCTAATATTCACTCACTCCTTCTCCATCTCCTTCCTCCTCTCTTTCTCCTCTTTGTGTCTGCTCGTGTTCAACCTCCTCCCCTCCTCCCACCGGGTCTTTCATATTTTAGTAGGTTTTAGAAGGATTAACTCTCTGAGGTTAAGTTGTTCCTTTCAAAGGTCTGTGTATGTGTGTATGTGTGTGTGCTCAGTAGACTCAGCATGTCCCAGAGGTTAAGTTGAGTGTTTCAGAAATCAGTAGAGAAGTGTTTTACTGCTGTATAGTCAGGGCACTGTGTGTGTGCATGTCTCTCCGTGTGTTATCCCCATCAGCAAAAAGATGGTGAAGCGGAAGAGGAGGGAGAAACGCTTTTTTTTTGGACATATAAGTCAGGAATCGACTTCTCTCCTTTCTCAGAATGTAACATTCAATTTCAGATTACTTTATGAATGTGAAGTGTAAGTCTGTCTGTGTTGCCATGGCAAACAGAGTGGAAAATAGTAAACAAAATGAAAGTGTAATACTGTGGCTACAAAGGTTACTACAAAAGGCTGCGTTCAGGCTGCAGGTCAAAGCGGCCCAAATCTGATTTTTTTTTGCTCATATGTGACTCAGATTTGATCTTTTTCCGGTTCAGATTCGGGCCACTTTCATATGTGGTCCAAAGCCAATACAGATCAATTTTGTTGAATGCGACTTTGACGTCACTCTGGAGCAGCTGCCAGACGGAGCCGCGATGAACGAAAAAGCTCCACAAAAGCCATTATTAAGCATGTGGCTCTCTTCCTCCTCTACCTTTCTATCATCTGCTCACAGATTCCCTTTCTTACACCGGAAATCCACCGGGTCACGAGCTCTCTTCTGAGTTAGGTGCATGCGAAAATGGGGAGGGTTAGCGAGTCGGAGCTAACCGAACCTAACTGGTGGCTCCTTATTTATTTCTGTATGACAGCAGGCTGTATGTAATGTCGTTTTAGTCTTCTGCGCAGGCAGGTCCCTTTCAGGCTGTGGAAAGTACACACTGGAGTCTGATATGGGCCACGTTAAAACAATAATCTGAGCTGTTAAACAAAAAAAGAAGTTCTGGGGGAAAAAAATTGAGACTGAGCATTAAGGCCTGCAGTGTGAACGTAGTCAAAGATGAGTGGGTGATCCTGTAAGACAGTTGTGTGTCGCTTCTAAACGCAAACATGCTTCATATTGGCCACAAAGGGCCACGGAGCCGAACCCTGAGTAAGTGCATTGATTGAGTAAATGAATGGAAATGTGAGATACGCTCCAAACAAGTAACGTGGGGCGGTCTTCTGCTTTGACTGAAGCTCTTGCTTTGTGCAGCAGGTCTCTTTACACCAAATCATACCTGACCCAGTGAGGCAGAATGGACAAATAGGAAGAGCAACATTAAATACATTTCACTGCAATAGTCTAATTTCTGTACAGCCATTTTCCTCTACCAGCACAGTGCTTTCATCCTTCTTCATGACATGACACTGACGGGAACTGTAATGTTCCTCAGAGTTGATGATAGTTCCCTCTAATATTTTGAGTTATGAAAAATGCTTTGTTAAACATCAAATTATAATATTTACTTCATATCTACAATGTTGTATTGATTTTGGGGATTTCAGTTTCAGTTTTTTCAAGTCAAACCTTTCACCAGCAAGCTAATGTGGTCTGGCCTAAAACCAGGATATAATTAAATCTGCTGGCCATTTTGCACCAAGGTTTAGGGTGACATTTCCAACCAGTATTCTGCACAGTGGCGAGCTTTCATCTGCACTTTGTGGTGCTTTCATGCTTGTTGCTTAAGAGGATGCCAAAGTGAATCAGGAGTGTGTTCTATGAGCACACTACACCCAGTGTGTTTTGGGTTTCATAAAACAAGTCTCATATTCACTTTCCAAAGCAAGCAAGCCAAAACAAATTTCATTCATGATTCTTCCTTTTTAAAAAAAACTTCTTTCTTTCAGAAGACATGTGATCCCTAAAGTCAATTAGGATACATTTTCTCTGTACAGTGAATGTAGCAGTCCATCCAGTAGTTAGTTGTTGTTAATGTTAGGTCTACCATTTTTATCCAAAACTCTTGAACGAGCGGTTTTCAAGCAGGTCTCAGAATACCTCTCACAGAATGACCTCCTAGATCCATATCAGTCTGGCTTTAAGAGTGCCCACTCTACTGAAACGGCTCTTCTGTCTGTAACAGAAGCCCTGAGGTCAGCGAAAGCTGCAGCCCAATCCTCGGTTCTCATCCTGCTAGACCTATCAGCTGCCTTTGATACAGTCAACCATCTCGAGTAAAGCACTCCTGTGGTTCGAATCCTACCTTTCTGGGCGCTCCTACAATGTCTTGTGGCAAGGACAATTATCCTCCTCCCACTGCCTCTCCACAGGCGTGCCCCAAGGCTCAGTACTAGGGCCCCTTCTCTTCTCAATTTACACCACCTCACTTGGGCCGATCATTCGCTCACACGGCTTCTCTTACCACTGCTACGCAGACGATACGCAACTCTATCTATCCTTCCCGCCAGACGATCCCACTGTCTCGGCGCGGATTACAGACTGTCTCTCAGACATATCTACATGGATGAAGGCCTGCCACCTTCAACTAAACCTCTCCAAGACTGAACTCTTGGTCATTCCAGCCAAGCAATCCATTTACCATAACATCAAGCTACAAATTGACTCCTCAACCATCACTCAAACCAAGGTGGTGAGAAACTTGGGTGTCTTGATTGATGATCAGCTGTCCTTTTCAGACCATGTCGCTGCTGTCTCTAAGTCATGCCGCTTTGCTCTATACAACATAAGGAAAATCAGGCCCTACCTCACTCAGTATGCCACCCAGCTTCTGGTACAGGCCATGGTTATCTCTCGCCTCGACTATTGCAACGCGCTCCTAGCAGGTCTTCCAGCTTGTGCTGTGAAACCCTTACAAATGGTTCAGAACGCAGCAGCGTGCCTGGTCTTTGATCAGCCCAAAGGACTCATGTCACTCCATTACTCAGTGACCTTCACTGGCTTCCCGTGGCCTCCAGAATCAAATTCAAGTCACTAATGCTTGCATACAGAGTGGCCATCGGGTCTGCACCCATCTACCTAAACTCCATTATACAAACCTCACGTTCCTTCTCGGCCTCTACGCTCCTCCAATGAACGCGCCTGGCTCTGCCAGCCCTTCACACAAAGCGTATCCCAGTCCCGGCTGTTCGCGATCTGTGACACCACGATGGTGGAACGAGCTACCACACGCCATCAGAGCAGGGCGTCCCTCTCTAACTTCAAGAAGCTCTTGAAAACTCATCTCTTCCGAGAACACTTCCTCTTATAACACCTCTAACTAACTAACCTCTAACATTCACTTCCTGTGCTCTTCTTCTTCTATCCCTACAATTATCTTGTATTGACTGCACTTTTTGTTCTGATTGCACTTTCTGTTAACTCTTACTTCCTTCCCTAGGTATTTACCCATTGATGTGATATGTACTATGAGCTCTTACTAGGATTTATTGCTGCTCTTACTAGTATGTATTATCAGTTGTTAGATCTGTATTTGATGCTCTGTTGATACTTGTAAGTTGTTCCTCAAATGTAAGTCGCTTTGGATAAAAGCGACTTACATTTGAGTGTAAATGTAAATGAGTAAATGTAAATGTAAATGCAAAGTGATGGACTGACCGACCGACACTGACATTCCTTGAACCCTGCCATTAATTACCCATGAGTACTCGACAACATACTGCAAAAAAAAAATCCCAAATCAACCCCAAATTACTTTATATTTTGCATCTGGATACTTTGCATTAAGGTTTGTGGTGCTTTCAGGTACTTAAGGTTGAGAGCGTTCAGAATCATCAAGTGTATGGCAAAACCCTCTTTTCCTTTGGTGGTGCTGTGGGCGACTACGGGTGATAGACTTAATGAAAATGGTGAGCAGATGCCCATGCGTGTACAGCTCTTTGGCCTGGCACGCCATGTGGCTGTGCCATTATGGCAACAGCATCATGACAAACTCAACAAATGAGTCTGTTTGAGTACGGATAATTGAGTAACGTGGGCACAATGCACAAGAGTGTCCTCCATATGGTTGCTATGTAAATTTTCTCTGGCTAATGATGCTAACTCCATATGCATCATAATCAAGTTATTCACAGTTAAAGGCTCTGCATTATGGCATTTACATAATAGTCTTCTTACATATTTATATAAAGACATTAATAATTGTTTTGGCCACATACTGTACTTCTGCTGCACTGCATAGATACCAGGAAAAAACATAACATAGTATGTATGTATTGTGTAAGTAATACTGTATATGATGTGTACCTGATATAGTTGGGTGAATGTGAACTTTTTAAAGATTTCGGTGATGATGCGTTTTTCAGACTATATTTGTGTTCTAAATATTCAGTTTTCTACTATGCAGCATACAAGTGGTGCAGTCTGAAATTGGCCCACTTAACAGCATGTGTTATTTTGTTGGAAAATCAATTTATAAAACAAACCATTATAGAAGCTGTAGCTTTGCACGTTGTTGAATTGTTCAGCATTAGCAGAGCTTTGCGCTCCACCAAGTGTCATCGAGTTCTTAAGTATTCTCTGCTTTCATCCTTTTATTTTTGTTTTCACTCTGTATAGCTCACCACTTTATGCATTTATACAATGTCTTTTTTTTTTCTTCTTATTAAAATCTGGTGCAGCAGGGTGAACAGTGGCGGCAATAGTCATCAAAAATCTATGCTCCCACATCTCCATCCCTTCACTTCTCTTGTTATTTTTCTATTTCCTCAGCATCCCACTCATCTTTTCTCTCACTCCTTCATGTTGTTAGTCTACGCTGTTTCTTCCCCCTCCTCTCCCATTCCCTGTCTGAGTACCCAACACAAGTGTCCATTTGGGAAAAGAGTCAGGTAGTGATTTATGCTCTGGGTCTCTGTATCTCAAATCCCTCTCTCCGGTCTCTGTTTCTCCCTCTCACACACATGCCCTTTCTACCTTTTAGTGACCCATAAATTTTATGGTGATAGACACAAAAACACATGTGCACACTAAAATACATGAATTCACACCCACAAACAGAATTTCCATGCTGCCCTTCTGTCTCTCTCTATATATATCACTCACTCACACACACACAGACACACAAACACATGCACACACTTCCTTTACTTGGTGACATCAGCTCCTCATCATGAATTTTAATAATTGCCCAATGCACCATAATACACTAGCATGCATGCACACAAATCCACACAGCAACAGGGCGCCACAGATCCTGGAGAGCAATTATAGCCTGCACTTTGTTTATTATCTGTTACGAGAGGCAAGGGACTGTGTGTGTGCGTGTGTGTGTGTGTGTGTGCAATTTTGATATGATCAGACCTAGGTTTCTGCTATGCTATCTGGCATTGGCACCTCTCTTTGTCCTGTTTAGAAACTCCACAATTAAAAAAACAAACTGAGAGTGACTAACGGGAAAAGGTGGGGAGTTTGTGTGTTTGCACGAGACTGAAAGACGTCTAACTCTTATAAAGACCAATATGTGAGACTAACGATGGTCTTTGATTCAAAGTCAGATAATGCCCACTAATTGAGGGTTCTCCTTTATTAATGGTAAATTGACTGTACTTGCCAAATGTTTAATTGGCATATTCCTAATTTGGCTAATGAGTTCATAAAATGGCAAGTCTAGTATTATGTGTCAAATATTTAAATTCTGGCAATTCTGAAAGATGAATTTGGTGTCATGTTCTACCACGACATGGATTTTGCAATTCCGCCATTATATGATCTCATTTTAATTTCTATTTGGATCAAATAATCTGTTTGATTAATATATTTTTTTCTTTTTGACACGTGGTCCCTTATATATCGCCCGCACCACTGTGTAGCTCTGCTAAATCCTGGTAGAGATAGGATTAATTTTCCAGTTTAAGAAAGTTGGTAAAATGCTTCCATACTCAAAGTTGGACTTTACGTGCCTCCCTCAAAAAAGGGTGATGCAGTTTCAAATAATTTCCCAGTGTGCGGCTGGATGAATGTTAGCCCTTAGCTGCTTAGCATGTACATGAATGGGCTAGATGAACTCAAATTCAGAATTGCAACATTTTTATCATATTTTCTACTGTAAAAAATGAACCAACTAAATCGCTGGTATATGTTCAATAAGAAAAAAGTGAATAAATGAGTTAGTATGACATTAATGGTCAATTATTACAAAAGATCCAAACATGCATACAGCATTTTATAAAGGTAAGTCCGTTGTTCTTTTAACAATCAACTAATCAATAGAGCCACCTGTTCAGTGTAAGGTTTGTGATGTGCGATTCAACTACTTTGCTTTATGTTAAACTCCTTACACAGTTTAGCAGCTCTGTTTTCCTGGAGGTCCATCCATTGTTAGTGAGTGGAATTTCCAGGGCAGTGGAAAATCCCTTTACAAATCGAGCATAGCTTTAGTTCAGGCAGGCAACTAAGTCAAGCTCAGTTCACAATCCCATCAAATCAGCTGATAGCAGCCCATGTCAAAGTCAGTCCACATCAGCTGACAGCTCAGCTGATTTCCCTCTTAGCACTCATTGACGAAATCCATACAAGGCGCCTTGTTAAATCTGCTTTAGCCCACCTACCCTTGCTGCTTCCTCTGCGAGCCACTTATAACCCATCACCATCCCAGCTCCTCCCTTCAGACTACTCTTGACCAATCAACGTCGTATCTGTTGATGCTATTCTATTCAGTACCCTGGGGGGAGATATTTGCTGCTGCCCTCTCTGCTGCGGGCTTTCCATGTATGGACGGGCTTAGGCACATGAGGGCGCAGGGGTGTTCCAGAACAGAGCCATACCACCAAACCTAACTTAGTGCAGAGCAAATAAAGTTTCTTGGTTGTCGCAAATGCTTGAGCATATGGTCAAACATTATCCAACTTCAGTTCTACAGATCAACAGCTTTTGTCCATTCCACTCTTTGTCCAGTATTGCTTTAACTTATTAGGAAACCATTTCACTCTGATTTTGTTTGTTAGCCGAACTACATCCAGGGAATAACCTGACTAGCATGGTCTACCTAAGAGATGGGTTGAAAGATGCCATCATCCACTGATAGAATAAATAAGTAGGGTGAAAATGACTTAACAATGGACAATAGAACAAAGTGTCAGAGTCACAAGTGTGTGAGACATAAATGAGACATAAAACAAGGTAGACAGAACAGAATGTAACAGGACAGAAAAGGGTGGATGGAGGTAGCAGAAGAAATAGAGAGATGGAAAATAAATGACAACAGAAAAAAGAGGTTGGCCTCTATTCTTCTGTTCTTTTTCTGTCTCGATATCCTCCCTCAAACCTCCATCATGCTCCTGTCCTGCATCAACCCTCGCACCTCAGTGTCCACCTGCTTTCATCACCATGGCTACAGCACCGCCAGTGTTTTATGTTGTCATGGTGACTGGGGTCGAGGCTCAAGCCATATTTAACAAGGTGGAGATGGCACAGTCCTCTGATAACTGTCAAGATTTGCCGCACACAGGAAAAATATACTTTTCAGACTATTATTGGTAAAGGAAAGGATTATACACATAGCTCAGTAATGCCTTATTGCTCCTGTGACAAATAGATACAAAAATATAACAATATGATGTAAGTATACTATTCAAAAAGAAGTGTCAGGGGCTAATCAGAGATTGACATGGCTGGCAGTCAGTCACAACAGGTCGCTATATAAATTAATGTGTAGTCATGATTATTAAATATGACTTTTAACTGTACATGCCTTCGTTAAAGGCTGCAGACATCATTTCTTTTTTTTTACCCCAGTAGTTCCTGAGGGCAGGGCTGGCCAGGGAAACCTGTTGCTCCTGTATGCTGGCTTTTGATACATTTTACATGTTTAATATGGGTTGATCAACAAGTCCTCCAACCTAAACAACAAAGGTCTTGGCAATGCCTCCCAAAATGACACATATAAGCAAGCCTGTCCTGTCAAGAAATGACAGGGCAAGCTGGGGTTTATGCAATATATGTCTAGTTTAGCATTATGGCCTCAAGCAAGAAAGTCCTAGACAGCTTGAGAAGCCGTTTTTTCTGGAGAACACTGTACACATGCATGCACATACACGAATGTGCCTGTCTGGGTGCACAAATATAGTATATAAACACATTTCAATTCATACAGAGAATATTTAGCCTTGGACAAGAAACTGTAAAAAATATTCACAGTTGCAATGTTTTGTCACTCTCCGCATGGAAACAATAAAAATGCCAATAGACCGTGGACAGGCAGCCAAGATGGTTAACTTGAAAGACAACTTACTGCGCGTAACAGCAACCCATTCTGACTCGCCGACTCATCACATATGGAGGGATGGTCAAGACCTATCAGCGTCAGTTTGTAATGCACTGGTGATCCCTATAACATCATAGTTCAGTGCAGTGTGGGCAGCCCTGTAGCGTCAGTTTTTGATGGTAAAGGTATAGGTATATGATATTTAATGGAAAAGTCTGAGTAAGGAGGATGTTGGGGTGGACGGAGGGCCAAAACTCAGACTTTGAACCAAGAGAGCGTTGTTTGTGTCCCGTGTGAAACAAAAAAATCAAGATTAAATATTTTTATTTAAGTTAGGCAAGTGACGCTAGTTAACTTACGTGTTAACTGACATATGTAGTTATTTTAACCCAAACCATGATCTTTTCCTAACATTAACCAAGTAGTTTTGTTGCTTAAACCTAACCAAATTGCAACGTTTCACAAGATTGATAATGTTTTGAAACATAAGCAGTCTGACCGGACATTACATATATGTTGTTGCTGAGCGTTGCTAACTTGACCGCGGAGCCCTAAATGTCTAAAAATGACGCAAAAGGTGTACCTGAGGTGTTAATAAAGGATGCCAAAGGACCTTGACCAAGTTTGCTAGCTATACGAGTTGTTTTATTAATTAGCAGTTATGAAATAACTGCTTTAACTTATGAGCTAATTGTCCTGTTTAATCTTTATAAATAATAAAGTAAATCAATCAAAACAAGTACACGGTTTGTCATAGATGCAAACCAACAAACACTCTTCTCCCCAGAGATGGACATGTTAATTGTGAGTGACAAATTATCATAGACATTGTATTTATCTGCTGCCATCTTTTCAAGAGTTGGGATGGGTAGGAATTTATTGGTAGTGTTATTGATACTCTTATCGGTTATTTTTTATTTCTGAATAATTGCTTTTTTAAAAATTAGGATAAATACAAAAAATAGTTAAATAAATTTAAAACAGAATTAGAATTGAATATTTATTATTATTGTTTATTATAACTTAATGTTTCCAGAGCAGCAACAATAACATTTACAACTGGGGTCGGCAAATAAGTCTGGCATCGGGCCAAATTTTTTTCAAGCACTCACATGGCGGGCCAGGGCATGGTCAAATTATTTCAAATCTTGGAGTACTTGCACGCACATTTAGCTCAGTCAGGATGTGTGAGGGACTTCTGTTGGAAGGGTTGTATCATCAATCCCAGCATGATTCAGATATTTTTTCTCCCTTGTTAAACAAATAGATTATAAGGACACTTTTGGACATACTCACGATAAAGCATGGGCCACAGTGTGTGTGTGAGTGCGTTGAATGTCCTTACTTTTGAATGAAAGTCCTAACTTTTCAAAGTAAAAGCTCTCAAACTCGACATAAAGCATTGCTGCGAAAAATGTTCCCGTGCTTTTATTTTGGAGGCACAATCACTTAAGAGGAAGTGATTATGTGAGTAACTGTTGTTGTCATCACTGAGATCTATTTCAGCACCAGCAACATCAATTTATTTATTTTGTATTTTTCTGGCCGTGGGCCAGATATTATTGCTGGCAGCCGGTTCTGGCCCACTGGTATACAAGATCACTATATAAACTCACTATCGCCCTGAAAATAAATCTAAAATGTCAAAATAAATCATACTCCTGACATCAAAATACTGTATAGAGATAATGTCAACCCGATCGCATCAACATGCGTCACATATACACGCTTTGGAAAAGTCGTGTCTATAGTACGCTAAACGGCGATTTTGCGTGTATATGATACGCTGCAGTTTACAATAAGCGTTGCAACACAAAGGAGGCTAACCCTACCTGCTAGCACATCGGCCGTGAGGCCGATGTTACAACTATAGGGTTAGCCGGTCGATTCATACATATATTTACTTTAGGCACTAACTAATGTCATGGTTGAGGTTAGGGAAAATGCCTCGGGAGGCTGTCAACTCCTTAAATAAAAATATCAGCTAGCTAACTAGCTAGTTAGCGACCGGAAGCACTACTTCAGCATCCGGTCACCCGAGTGACATACGTGCAGCTGCCGGGATCGTCTCATTTACCGCGTTACCTGGAAGCGTCAACTATACCGCACAAAATGCGCCGTTTGGCGTACTATAGACCACGACTTTTCCAAAGCGTGTATATGTGACGCAAAAGCATGAGAACAGGCTGATAATGTAGACATCAGTCAGTATCAGTCCTTCCTCCTGTCCTTCTCCTCCCTGTGTTGCTGCTGGGAGAGAGAGGAGCAGCTGGTTTAGCTAGCAGATGAGACGAATTTGACAAATTTTAAGATGTGCAGCAAACTAAGCTGAAGAGTTAGACTAGATACAGACAGCTAGTTTTGGCTTGTTTGTAACAATTCAGTATTTGCCAAGCTAGCTTGCCGTCCTTATGTAAACCAAAACACTGCTGTGGTGGATGAGAGACTGAGTTAATTACAATATTGCTTTCTAAGGAAGCCTTAAGCAACCATCCATGCAAAAATTTACTCACTCCATTTTCCTGAGATAATGGGATCATTTCCTTGTGATCTCGAGATAACAAAACAATAGTTTAACACAGGGGTGGGCAGGACTGTTTTTTAATGATAATTTCAAATAAATAATTTAGTGTCACTGGTTAACTCAGTTGGTTGAGGAGGACTGAGCAGGAGCACAAGACTCACAGTCAAAGAGTTGCATATTTGATCTTTGCATAAGATAATTTTTTTCTTTTTTAAAACCTTTATTAATAATCCTCTTCAACAAAGTTCTTATGAAGAGACTGTTTCACATGCTCACAATAAAGCATATGGTGGACTGGCGTCCCAGCGATTGGTCCACATCCATCAACCTATGGACTCCATCCCCATCATTTCCGGGCAAAAGAAATTGCTCAGCTTCTCATTCAGCTGGATCCATTTAACATTACACATTTGTAATGTGTGTTTGGATTCCCCTGAATCTCTGAACAACTTTGTTGAAGAGGAAAATGAAAAACACACAAAAGAAGAAAAAATATCATTGAAAGCAGGAACTGAACACACAATCCTTTGATTACATTGGAAGTCCTGTGCTCTACCAACTGACCTAACCAGTGACATTAGATATTCTTAAATTATCCAAAAGAAACACACCTGCCGACCATGTATTCGGCTATGGTTTGTTATCTAGAGTTCAAAATTATCCCATTATTATGGGAAAACCACATTTGCTATGTCGAGATCATGGGAAAATTATCCTGTTATCATGGGAGTAAAAAAAAAAAATTGAATAGATGGCCACTTAAGGCTTTCATAGCTTCTACATGTTTAGGGTTATTAAACAGGTGTGTTGATAAAATATTTGTATAAATTCGATATGTATGGGTTTTACAGCTTATGTAATCTCCACTGATCTGCTTGTTCACTTTGCCTTGCAAGTGAGGTGTTTAATTCACTTGCCTAACGTGGCATTTTACAAGTCCCTATTGTTGATCCCTGGATTGAAAGTGTCGCTACTGTATCTGTAACTATCCTGCCTGATTGGTACAGCGGATGTGAGAAGATAACAAAATGGCTCAGTCGTTAGTTTACTTATTTTGTCATATATCACATTTACATCCTGGGCCACTTGGAGGTTGCTTCTGCCACCTGAATAAGCCGGACATACCTTTTAAGTTGGAATGGAAACATTGTGTGGCAAATATAAATCCAATATTCACTCACTTTTTAGCTCAACTTGTGAGAAAAATATCTGCCTCTTTAGCTCCTAAATCTCCTCACTATTTTGTCTATGTGTTTCTTTCTTTTGCTGAAAACAGCTGCCTGCTACGTCTGAAAACGATGCTAATGAGTGTGGTGAGAGGGAACCAAACAGTGGCAGACTGTAAAACCAAAACAGTGACTAAAACGAAGCCAAAACACTCTGTAGAGCTGAGGGAAATGTCAGAGTCATAGTTCCCTGTGGGTTCGTCACTCGCAATCCTTTTCATTTGCACATAGACATTTGATCCAATGCCAATATAAAAATATTGATTAGGGAAACTTTAATCAGTAGTTAACCTAATCACATATAAATGATGTGAGGTCGAGCTTTCATCTTACAAGCTGGTCCCGGGGCAGTATTTACCTTTTCATGTCTTGAATTTCAACGGAATTTTTCTTTCTAAATCTCTGTGTGCACTTGTGTGGAACCCACATATCTGACTGATAGATCTACAATAAACCTTTTATGCGATGCTTTCAAATTTTACTGAACATGTATAAGGACACTAAGACTTAAAATGTAATTCTGGGTGTTATGCAGACTCCAGTGTCTGACATTATGTGCTTTTTTTCAAGATGTTCTTTGTACTTTTCACGTCATATTTCCAATCTACTTATCAAAAAGCTTACATTAAAGGAAACACACTGATGCAAGGCTACAACTCCTCTGCCACAATGCTCAATTGAAAGACTTTTAAAAT
This sequence comes from Lepomis macrochirus, assembly GCA_024633595.2. Lineage (NCBI taxonomy): Eukaryota > Metazoa > Chordata > Actinopteri > Centrarchiformes > Centrarchidae > Lepomis > Lepomis macrochirus. The sequence goes on from JALXJV020000003.1 coordinate 2,676,295, forward strand.
CCAATTTCCTTTTCCTAAATACTTATGAAATGTCGCTAAGCAGAGCAAACAAAGAGTTGACCCCTGACTTCCTCCCAAGGACTGACTCCATTTCAACATATTTGTCATACCACCCTGAGTGTATAAGTGTACAAAATAATATGTTGTTGCAGTTGATGTCTCTGCTTTTGCAACAGTGGCAACTTGTTGAAGGTTAATTGAAGGAGATTAAAGAAAATATTTTTACTTTGCAGAAGAATGAAAAGGTGATGGTAAATTCTGAAGGAAATTGTGAAGATGATGGTTACTATTGAAGCAGAGTGACAGAGTATGTCTAAAAAACAGGAAGAAATTGGCAAGTGAACTGAGGCAGAGTCACCACTAGTAATCACATTTGCAGTGAGTTGAAAATCAGCTGTAACTGTATAAGAAAACGAAAGTAACTTAAGTATGGGGCTAGAACAGTGACATTAAAGTGGCAATGAGAATGTGATTTACATATCCTGTGCATACTAAGGAGAGACGTCACTCTAAACCAAGCATCATGTCCGCTCTGAAGCTTCTGGCATCACCGTGAACCTGCAATAATGGCAAGCCAGCCGGCTTTTTTGACTCGTCTGTTGTTGTAGATGGAGTTAGAGTATCGCTGCTTGGAGAGGCTGAATAGATAAAGAATGAATCTTACTTCAGCAAACATTTCTCACATTTTATACCATATTTTTCATTTTTTTCAGTGTTGTGTACTGTCTACTGAACAAGAACCGAACTGTCCTTGTACAGTGCTGTCCTTGTACATCCAAAAGTTGTTTGCTGCTGCTTCAGTTTACTTATATAAAGTATCGCCAGGCAAAAATGAACAAAGAACATGGTTCATTTTTTCAGCATTATTTTTAACCACAAGATTTCTACTGGGAAATAGTTTGATTTTGAATTAATGTTATCTACATTTCTGTGATTGATTTAAACTGACCAAACAATGGTGTTAGTACATAATCTAGGAGAGAGGGTAGTGCTGAACTTTAATCAGGAGAGACTGAGTGAACAATTGTAATTTACTGGCATAATTACAATGATTGTTAGAATGTTAAAAAAAACATTTGGTGAGTAGACGCCATCATGATGATGTGGTATTTAAAGGGGATGGTGAAGTAATAGATGGTGAAGTAATTCCCCCCAATAGGGAATAGACACTGGTGGTGGTGGTGAAGGGATGAAGACAATGCCGAGGATCAGGATGTGATGAGGTGAAGGCTTCAGCCTTCAGCTGAACTGAGAAATGCGGGGAACATTAAGGTATATGTATTCTTCAATATCAATATGTTTATATTAACAGATGGTTAAATGTGTAATGTGAAAGAAATTGCTTAAGATACCTAAAAGGTTACTGTTTTGGTTCAGTCTCCCCACTCTTATCAACTCTGATTCCAGTAGCAATTAGCTGTTCTCAGCAAAAGAGCTCTGGTAAATCTAATGGTAAATCTAATGTACACTACAAGCCTACCACCACACAGCGCAGTGTTAGCGATTAGCCTATCTGGTGAGTATAGCGGAAGTATTTAGTATAAAAATACAGATATTGGTGGAGACCAAACTGAGCAAATGGGAGAGTGAGTATTGAACTTACATTCATCACACAGACAGAAACACAATTCCAAAATACTAATGTTACTCTGTGTCTGCTGGATGTGTAAAGAGGAAACTGTTTGCTACCTTCACCATATCAATCTATTTAACTACTTTGAGCTACAATTTCAACTTCATCATCAAAACATGCCAAACCAGAGACTGTCTGGCTTTTACTCTGAGGAGGCCCTTCTCTAAAAGGGAAGCTACTGTGCCAGCTACTGCGCTGTGTAACATTAGGAATCCCCGGCAGGACATGTATCATGACAACTGCATAATGCTTTACGGCACCAACATGGCTATTCAGCCAGCAAGCTATGAGAAGAATCAAAAAGTATATAATGTACACTGTTAAGTTTTTTGGAAGAAGCTAGCTCAGTATTCTCAGAGGCTGCAAAGAGACTTAAGAAGACGAAGTTGGAGGAAGAGAGGAAGAGAAAAAGAGAGTGACCAAGCAAGAGACTGGAAAAGAGTAAATATCCGGAAACAGCTGGAGCCAGGCAAGAGACCAAGATAGAGGCTGCCAGAGGTGCTGGTGAGAGCTTGAAATAAAAGGTTGCAAGACAGACCGAGCTGGCATTCTTTCTGTGTACACAGTTGGACTAGTAAGCACTATTGCTATGTCCATGCTTGATGTTTGGCTGTTTTAGCAAAGTTGTTGACTTGCTAGTTTTTGAAGTAATGTAATAACAAATCCAGGCACTGTCGCCTCACAGCGAGAAGGTTGTGGGTTCAACCCCCCCCAGCCTTTCTGTGTGGAGTTTGCATGTTCTCCACGTAGGTTGTCTCTGGATGCTCCGGCTTCCTCCCACCATCCAAAGACATGCAGGCTAGGTTAATTAGTGACTCTAAAATTGTCCTTAGGTGTGCATGTCGGTGTGAGTGGTGGTTTGTCTATGTGTGGCCCTGCGATGGCAAACTGGCGACCTGTCCAGGGTGTACCCCGCCTTTCACCCAATGTCACCTGGGATAGGTTCCAGCCCCCCCAACCCCGGCGTCCCTGTACATAGGATAAGCAGTTGACAATGTATGAAGGGATGGTAATAACAAATCCACATGCATAGTTATTTATGACAGGGGTAGTGGCACCAAATTGCACGAAAAAAAACAAGTCTTACATGATGTTGCTGTAAAGATCAGCTGGCAAAGGTGTTTTTGACAAGATGGGATTAGTTTTTTCACACTGGCAACACAAGTACAGATAAAATGTCTCCAATGACAAGAAAAGTCTCTGGTTGTGCCTATCCAGCTACCCAGGATGCATTTCTCTCACTTAACTTGCTTTCTGATAAATGCTAATTAAGGATGTAACTGAGGGGAAAGTGGAGTGTAATTGAGGTACAATTAAGACTTAATTCATTTGAAAGCCACTGCTAATGCAATGCATGGATTCTAGTTTGTAGTGTCCATGGATATGAAGGGACTGTCTTTCTTTCTTTATCTCTTTCTATTGATATGTCATCTCACAAAAGTGGAAATTGGAGTCATTCTCCCTCTATCCACCTCAGGCTCTTTCTCTTCCTTACTGGTACTATTTTGCGTCCTCCCTTCCCTGTCTGTTTGTATTTTCTACCATTATTTTCTCACACACGCACTCACACTCGCGCACTAAGTGGTATTTCCTGAGAGATTTCCACAAAATGACGGGAGACTTGAGCATTAGCAAAAGATATTGGCTTTGGTTAGCTTTAATGCAAATAATAATAAGTGCATCAGAGGTTGGCTCAACCTTAAAAAAGTGAAGTAATTCATTCAAGGCATTTATTAAATTATGAATATTGATCCTTTGTGTATTTCCATGACTTTTGGAATGTGAGTGTTATTAAGGGGGCTGTCACCAATTTAGACTTTTGGTGTCCACTCTCAATGTGTGTGTAAACACACAAACATGACTGAGGGTGCCAGTGATAGCTGGATGTTTAATTAAGGTGCTTGAGGTAATTTTGTCTTGCTAGATTTAATGTTTCAGAGTCTCCGCATTTTTCACACTCTCACTGTCTTAATTTCTCTCTCTTTCTCTCTTTCTTTCTATTTCCCCGAGTTACAGGTTTCTATTAGCCTGTTGTTTTTTTTTTTTTTTAGATCCAGTAAGTAGCAGTTATGGCTCAAGCACTCAAGCAGGCCATTTTGTTATTTGCAGCGCACCCATGCTGTGCTTAAAGGAGGGCCAGATTTGTGTTCATTTGCCTACCTGTATGTGTGCATGTGTGCTATCTAAACCAAAGGCTGGGTAGCCTATGGTTTAGATACAGACACACGATGAGATCCAGTGAACACATCCACAGGTGGTTCTGAAATTTCCATGGTAACTAGGTGCTTCCATCTGCATGTATTCGTTCCTGGGGTTGACTCACATCAGTCTAATTAGGAGGAGAGACTGTCCTCCTTAAAGGTCCCATATCATGCAAAATGCACTTTTTCTTGTCTTCAACATAAATGTGTGTAAAGATCCCCAAACTATTAGAAAAAAGCATATTTTTCTACCCTGTATGCAGGATAAGCGGTTGACGATGGATGGATGGATGGATGGATGGATGGATGGATGGATGGATGGATGGATGGATGGATGGATGGACGGACATCTTTTTCTCCTGCTCATTCCTTCAGTAAATGTGTGTGAAAACATGCCATTTGAATCCAGTTCCCTTCATGACATCATGAATGGATCAGCATAGCCAGAGGTGGAAAGTAACGAATTACAATTACTCACGTTACTGTAACTGAGTAAGGTTCTTTTGTGTACTTGTAGTTTTTAAAGTAGTTTTTTGAATCTGTAATTTTACTTTAACTTAAGTATGTTTTGTTTAGTATTGTACTTCGCTACATTTTCAATCACATCCGTTACTTAGTAAAAAAAAAAAACGTTCAAGGAAAACCTTGCGACCACTTTGGCTACAAGTGCAAGAGAACAACAGCTTCATCATGATGCACTGTGAGCTGTGAAAAACTGCTGTATTAAGTTCCTGCTAATGCAAATTAGCATTATTAGCTATTTACATTAAAAGCATTTAACTGGTGAAAAACAGGTTGACTTTTATTTTGAAGTAGTCCCAGGAAATCTGTAAGTGAGATTAGCCCTGAGCGCTTTCATTCATTAAAAATGCTTCTACACATCAAGACAACTTTTCAACAGTCATTTTCAACAGTTTTCTGACAGCGGACCAGTTTGAAATATTGCAGTGAGTAATGCAGCAGTCAGCAGCAGCAGACACAGAGAGCTGTTAGAGCTGCAAGCCACAGGCTGCACACCTCCACCTTCAGCCAGGCAACCAACTCCTTTCACTTTCACTGTTTGCAGACTCGTGTGTGTGCAGCATAAAGTCAGATCATGAGTGCACACATAATTATGGAAAATACCAATAACTGCCCCACAATATTTTGTTAAGCTTCCCCAGACTTCTGTGAGCTGTGGTATTAAAAGGCATCTGCTGTTACCACCAGTAACGACAGGTGTTTCAGGCACAATAACGGCACAGCTGCATAATAGCGTCAAAACCATTTGGTTGAATGGTTATATCATGCCAATCAGAGTTATACAATTACAGATTTTAACCATAACTCCTCAGTGATCTGCCCTGTTGGCTGTGGACTGACAGAATTCTATCGTTAAGTAGGCCTACGTAGATTTACCATTATGGATTTAGGCCTACCATGTTTTTTAGGAGTCTGTTAACTATGATATAAGCTAATAAAAATTTAATTTTGCTAAAGTTGAAAATAATAAACAGAAATACAGTTACATTATTACATGACATTATTTTTGAAAGGTCAGCCCCCACAGTGTCTGCTAAGAAAAATGTGTGCTCTTGAACAAATGTAGCAGAGGATCCCTTATGTAGAGGTAAGTTAAATAATAGCCTACTTGTACCCTTCCATTGGTGAAAAAATAAGTAAAAAATGAAAATAAGTTTTCATAGTTTGGTAAGACGCTTTGCTTCAAAAAGCCAAAAAGACATTGGTGCATGACAATGTTGGTTGGCATTAGCAACTTGTTGGTAACTAGTTATTTATTACTAACACTTATGACATCCCATTAAAATGACCACCGGTTTGAATGTAAAAATGAGTCAATATACAGTGTTTCCAGTTTTCCCAGTACAGTGCCGCCCGCCAGAGTCTAATCTGTTCCGCCACAGTTTCTTAATGAAGCAAATACATTCTCAAACTTCTCATTATAACATTAAATGTAATTGTTTTTTTGCCATTGTTTTGGCAAAGAATCTGTCAAACAAACTAACTTCAGACAAAACTTCAGTCATGTCTGTGTTCAGTTGTAGGACGTTTTCAGGCATCCAGCCTTTAATGAAAGTGAGGCAGTTGCACAGTGTGGTCAGTTTATCATACTCATCTGACCCAAAAGAGACACACTGCTGGATATCATCAGCGTAACAGTGATAAGAAATACCCTTGAAATTACTTTTTATTATTAGCATATACAGTATAAATAAAATTGGGCCCAAGACAAAACCCTGTGGCACACCACAGGATTCCCAGTGACTCAGAGAAGCTCCTCTCTGAGAGGTTCGAAGAGAACCAGTCCAAAGAACTCCCAGAGATACCCACCCACTTCCTAAGCCTATCAATCAGGATGCTGTGGTCTATTTTATTGAATGCTACACTAAGATCGAGCAGCACCAAAACAGTGCACTTCCCCGCATCAGAACATATCATTATGTCATTTGAGATCCTAGAAGTGCTGTTTCTGTGGAATAATTTTGACGGAAACCAGATTGGAACTTGTCAAGTATATTGTGGGCAGTGAAAGTGTCCGTGAGGTGATTGGAAACAACTTTCTCTAGTATTTTTGAGATGAACGGCAGCTTGGAAATAGGCCTGTAATTTTTGGACATGGATGAATCCAGATTGTTTTTTTTCAGAAGAGGTTTAATTATTGCATGTTTGAAATAAAGTGGAACAAAATCGAATCTGAGGGAACTATTATGATAGAAACCAAACATAACCAAACAGTCCCAATCACATTTTTGAGCAAGGTGGTGGGTAAAATATCTACAGGGCTTGAGGAGGATTTCATACTGGCCAAAAGATCAGTGAGGTCCTTTTGGGAAATGGTATTAAAACGTTCCAAGATTGGTGGCCGGGAAGGACAATCAGAGACAGATGTCAGACAGATGATGCTAGCTGATTCCTGCCCTGATATCTCTAATCTTGTCCACAAAGAAAGACAGAAATTTGTTATAATCGTCATTTGAAAAAATAGGAACTTCAGGAGGTGCAGAATTTACGATGTTGTTAATTGTGTCAAACAGGACTTTAGGGTTGCGTTTGCAGGAAGAAATTAATTTAGAAAATAAGAAGTTCTCGCTTCCCTAACCATAGTGTTAAACTCAGTTAAAATGTCCTTATAATACAGGTGGTGGACTTGAAGCTTAGTGGTTTTCCACAGTTGCTCTGCCTTCCTACATTTCCGTCTAAAACACTGAATGGCGCCATTTATCAATGTGAATTAAAAGAGTGGACAAGATTATTAATATCAGTATGGTCAGACAGAACTGTGTCTTAGTCAAAAGCGGCGGAAAACATTTCAGCTGAGAGGCTACCTACTGCAAGCAGTTGTAAGCAGGGTCCAAGCTCCTGGGGTCCTAGCCCCACGGAGGCTGAGCGAGTCGACCCAGATGAACAAACAAGTTTTAAATTTCAGGGACTTGCGCTTATGGAGATATAAAATGAATGTATGTCTATTGGAGTGTTATTTGATATGCAATTAATAGAACCACCTAGAGGCCGATTGACACCATATTACATACAGCCCTTCGGAAAGTTGTGCCACATAAGGTCCCCAAGTTTGGTGTTGATCGGCCATTCCAAACATAAGATATGATGTGACTTCCTTTCGCATAAAGTATTTTTGTTTTGCATAAAAATTTGTTAGCTGATAATTGGAACAGTTTTTTGTATATCAATCCATGGAGCACAAGCCTGTATCAGCTTCATCCAGAGATGATCCATGCCGAGTTTGGTGCCGATCGGACCTGTGGTTTCGATAGAGTAAAATGAAATAGCTTTTTAAGTTTTCTCGATTTTGTGAAATGAAAACGTCATCACACGGAGGCATGTCCTATACCATACAATCTGGCAGCATCACGCAAACACATAGATATAAGGATTATGAATGTGGGATGTAGTGGTGCTAAGTTTTGAAGCAAGATGTCCATTGGTTCAAAATCCCATTCAAGTGAATAGGATTTTCCCACGGTATTTCAGCTTCGATTATAGTGCCACTTTTAGGCCAAATTGCACTAATTTTATCAGGTGACATCAGAGGCCCATGGGGAACAAATGACCCAAATTTGGTGTCAATCAGACTTGTGGTTATAGAGGAACAAATATTTGGTGTTAAATAGTGTCACCTAGGCGCTAATTACACCAAATTCTGCACAGCCCTTCAGGTGGGCATACCACATAAGATCCTCAGGTTTGGTGTCGATCAGCCCATCCAAACCAAAGATATGCCATCACTTCCTGTTATTGCCGTTTTGCGCAAAGACTTGTTAGCTTATAATTGGAACATTTTTTTGTGTATCAATCTGGGGAGCACAAGCCTGTAACAGCTTGGTCCAGAGATGGTTCGTGCCAGGTTTGGTGCCGATTGGACTTGCAGGAGTTAATTAAAATAGGTTTTTAAGTTCTCGTGATGTAGCGAGAAAAAAAGTCTAGGCTGAAATGGGCGTGGCCTATGTGAGATTCAGCTGGATCACCGGAATGCGTGGATATAAGGTTTTACATATGCGTCTTCGTATGCAGGAATTCCAAGCCAAAACACGTTGACCTTGCTTATAGCACCCCCTTGAGGTAGAAGTGTGCAAATTTTTTTATCGTATCTTGGGTCTGAACCTACGCAGTGAGTTTTATGTCCGTAGCACTTACTGTCTAGAATAATAATAACAACGAATACGATTACAGCAGGGTTCCCAGCTCAGCTGTAACTGGGAACTGCGATTCTTTGCATTCTTATTACTAAATCACTATAAATGAATAATTTTAGGAGATTAAAAAAGTAACAGTAACTTTTACTCCAAATTTTAAATGAGCTACTTTTTACTTTTATTTAAGTAGATTTTTATCCCAGTAACTTTACTTGTACTTAAAGACAGGGTAGGTAAGTTTGAGAAACTAGTTCGAAACGGACAGATTTTTTAAAGTATCCAACAGAGAAACTCCCACCCCTCCCTTCTGGGTTCCTTTAAAAGCCACGCCCCCAAAACACGTGAACACGCGTTACCGAGTGCTGGAGGATGAGCACAGTGTGACGAGCGGAGAGCAGCGATGCAGCGGCTCACATACGGGGTAAGAAAACATTTGACTTTATCGTTATGAAAATAAACAACTAACACGGCTAGGTTTAAAAAGACTGACTCTGATTCAGTAACGAGCTGGTTAGCTAACTGTTAGCAACAGGTAGCTGTGCTAACAATTGCACTAACATCGGGCAAAGCCAAAAACCGGCTGATACACATTTTCCCGTTTCCATCAGTTACACTACATGAACGTAAATTTTGTGTTAGACTCGTAACATGTACGTTGCTTTGCATGTTAGAGCTTCCACGGTGACAGCTTTATTGTCTCTGATGAGGATTGCACTCCAGAGCCAAGCACAGACCGGGGCAGGACCGGGACCGGCCTGGGGTTTAGGCAAAGTAGAGGAGGGAGGGCTGCCAGGGTCCGAGGAAGAAGAGGCGGGACGGGGAGGACGAGGTGCAGCCGAGCAGCACATACCTGCGTCGAGCTTCACACTCCAACAACGGCATATGAACAGGTATATATATTTTAGTCTTAGTTTTATATATTAGTCTGTTGTCTCCCAGTGTGTCAAAGTGTCTCTGGTGTTTCCCCCTCAGCCCTTTGGGTGTCAAAAATAAAGTACTGTGTAATCACTGTTAATACTTTATTATTGTTTACTGATTAGAACAACTACAGCTGGGCTCATCTGTGTCATGTACATTGACCTGGTGTGTAATATGGACACAGAAGTCCTGTTAGAGAACAACAAGCCCCTGTTCAATAAAAATATCTGATCATGTTGATGAATGTTCTGTCCAGTTACACAGATCTTTTCCATTTGGAGTTCTAACAACTACATATTCCTGTACAGACCAGAATCTGAGGACTGTGGACAACATCCAGACTACAGTGTTTCCATGCACCACACATGGCTGATCTTCAGACCCAGGACAGAGTAACAGACAGTTCAGTCAGGCAGCATACAGACGGTTTGTAGTGTGGCAGTGTGGAGAACTTAGAGTCGTGATGTTTCTGGAAGATATGCAACTGTTCTCCTGATCAATACAGAGGTTTAACCCTAGCAAGATGTAATGTCACTGACTGCTACCCAAATAATTTCCTCCACTGTGTGGATGAATACATGTACATTGTTAGTTTTATTCCCAGGAGGGTAGAGAAAATACAAAGTATATTTTTCCCTGTTCTGGATAATTTTTTTTTTAAATAAAACATTGAAAATGATAAATGCCTTTTCTTTACACTTGCAGCATAAACAATCAAGCAATGACATTTTTGTCTTATGTCTCCAATAATGACGTCAAAATGTGGTATAACACTTGTTTATTGTTAATAAATACTACTAAAACTACAACCTGTATCACAAATAGATCATTTTAAACATCATTAAAAAAAGTATATACAGGAAGAGACGAGGTGTGTCCAGAGGTGTCCTGACTGATTATGAAAACAGTTCAGACTTGCATGTAGCATCATATCGCTGCTGTGAAGATGATTAAATATATCACAATCACCTCTCTGACATGATTACCACATTTCAAAAGCAGGCTTCCAGAAGTTGGCCCATCAGAAGAATGTGGAGTTTTAGTGAGGGGGCTGTCAGCATATTCCACCAATTTTGTTGTAATGGAATGAAAATCAGCATTCCACCTCACCTTGGTATAATGTGTTTCCAACAAAGACTAAAAATTCCCATCTCAGGGGAGGCAGACGGCGTTGATATAAGTAGACAATGCAGGCTAAATTAAATTAATGTCAACATTGTATTTTGTCAAGGTATCTGCATTTGATATGCTGATATATATATGTATTTTTGTCAGTAACAGGAAGGTAGCTGAAATTTAAGGTAAAGCAAATAAAATTCAGCTGTCTAAGAGTTAAGCTAAGTTTTTGGTCATGTTTGAGATAAAAGTGAAAAAAGGTCCACTATTTAGGTTGGAAGTTGTGGATGGCTGCCACTCTCGTGAACTGTCACTGTGGGCCCCGCCCTCCAAAGAGCCCCGACTGACATGCAAGATTTGAATAGATTACAACAGAACTGGTCGTGGGTCTCATCTATGTCTCGTCCAGGAGCTGTCTCTTCCTCCAGTTCTCATGCATTAGTTCCTGATGCTGACTGAGCAGTGGCTGTGGCTGCTTTCACATACTGTACAGTATGCTGGTATTTGCTTGCGGTCTGATGTCGTGTAAAACTGTTGATATTAACTATTAGATATGTGTTATCCTGGCCATTCAAATTAATTATTAAATTAAAGGCTAAGTTATATGTAGCTATAATAAATGTGTACAATTAATTATTTGTTATTGAAGTCGTGTTGTGCATTTGTGCCAGCTAGAACCATTATAGGCTAGGGCCCCACTTTTCGCTCTTGAAATGGGGCCCCAGATTTTTAATGTAGCCAGCAACTGCTTCGGGGGCATTTTGCCCTACTAAAAATACATGAACATGGCGCTGTCCCGTGACAAACACAGCGGCAACCACGGCACCTTGCCCGTAAATTAGACTGCTTTTTTAGTGTTCAGTAGAGCTCTTCTTCAAACAAAACATCAGAAAAATTTGGCAAAAAAGTCCTAAGTCAAGGTCCACATATTAGGTTATTTCCAGAATTTGCACCCACATCTTACATTTGAGAAACATGTCCATTAGTTTTTTTTGTTGTTGTTTTAGTCAAGATGCAGAATAAGAACTTTCATGGTTAAAGACCGCAGTTAGAGAAACATCTAGACAGTGCTTAAAGAAACACAAGCTATATTTTATACAAATGCAAGGGTCTGCGTGATAATGCATTTCATCAGCTGTTCATGTGATATATATTTCCTCTTACTGAATCTCATTGGATCTACGCTCAGTACAAAATACTGTTCTCTTTTGCAAAAACTGAATCGTATCTGCTGCCTTCCTACAAGTGACTTTGTAAAGCAAATGGATTGTCCTTTATTGAAAACCTCCTCTAATTTTGGCACTGACACTGAAATGAGGAGCATGGCGGACATTGTATCATCCAAAGTGAAATTTAAATCCAATCCAAACTGGATTGTAGATAGCCTACAAAGGTATAATGCAGAGGTCAAGATATGAGGTGTGCTCGAGCTCCACTGGAGTGCTCTTGAAGGCATTGGACCCTGAAATGTGAAGCATTCTCAATTACATTGCATTTAACTGACACTCTTATCTAGAGCAACTTCACAGCACTCACTATTATGTGTGAACCCGATGTAATAAATAAATGGAACCTCTGATCTCCTCACTGAGTGAAATACAGTCATATAGGGAATTTGAAGATGTTTCTCTGAGCCTAGTGACATTTTATGTCATGTATTGTGAATTTCTCAGCTGTCCGGCTCTTTTCTCATTGGTTTTTGGTTCTTTATTCATGATCTGGCAATAACAGCAGAGTGAATAAAGTCTTAAGCCCCCTGAAATCTGAAAAATCTAAACCAGGTTTAGCTGAAATCATTAGATCATACCACGTTATTTAACTGGCAGTTTTACCCCGCAACTGCACCATTTACATCTGATTTAAAAGCCACTCTAATGTGTTAGTGGGTTGTGCCATATTTTCTTTTAATAGATAAGGTTGTGGAGTCCTGCTGTGGAATTTCCATTAGCTGTGTTTACCTGCACACAGCAAGGAAAGTCCTAGCTCACATGTTCTACTGTAATTTGTCAAAGCAATTAGACCTTCAAATGGAAGCGTGATCCTCCTTTAAAAGCACACAAAGCACGGAGCTATGACAGAAGCTTTATTTCAAAGCAGGATTACTAGCACAGATGCTTTTGGAACGAACCTGGCGTTGAATGCAGAATGTTTTTAGAGTGGCTGCTGTCACATGGGTGAACTCCATTGTTACGCAGCTGCTGCGGAGCTGTCAAATGCATGTTGCTCAAAATAGATTACAGGCTATTTACCTTAAGTGGCGCTGCAGTGGCTCAGTCTTTTTGGAGTGGGATGTCAGCTACAAATTGCTGCACACTGCTGGCGATCTTTTAATCTTGTAACGTCCGTGGCCTTCCAATCCAGGCTGTTTGAAGTGAATTATGATTAGACTGATTGAAGTGCGTGGTAGGCACAAAACAGGAGAGAACAGTCTGCATTAACAAGATGCAAACAGGACAGATGTAAATGTTTAACATGTTGTGTAGAACATGGCATGACCTCATTGTGTCAAAGCTTGATTGAGTATAGTAAGAGAGCGAGTTGCAGAGTCAGAGATAGCAGAAGAGGACAGGGTGAAGGAGAAAGAAGAAGAAAATGATTGATAATTATACTCAGTGGAGAAGATACAGTATGTCTTGAAAGAGATTAAAGACAGACGCAATTGAGAGGTGGAAGTGGAGGAGGAGGTTATGAAGAAGAGGATTATAAATATTAAGATACCTTCCTTTACCCAGGGACGTCACTACGATTGAAATGCAGGGGGCTTAGCCACCAGGGTATGCATAACTTATGCTTGCAAAATCTTTACGCTTGCACCTTTTGTTACTATATTAGAACTACAATTATACTAAAAAGGAGCCAAGATGTTATCAGGTAAAAGAAACAACAGCCATGATCTTTTTCTGGTTCTCCTCTGTGGCACAAAAGCTTCTGTAATGTTAGCTTTTAGAGACATCAAAGCTGCATGGGCGGAATTTACTGGATCGCAATACTACCAAGGTCGGATAATCTTTATCAAATTAGAGTCAGTTACAAGTCTAGCAACTTCGACGCACCACAGAATAAAAAAAAAAAAACATTATCAACACAACCTAAACAAACACGGTTTTACTCTAAGGTTACATCTTCATGCCTGCCATTCACCGCCTAGATGTTGAAATTCATTCAGTTGTCTGTTTATACATTCTCACTGCACATTCTTCTTTTTACAAATACCAGTTATCATACCATATGTATAGGTAATGCATGTTTTTTGTGCACATGTATATTTTAAACATCTGGCCACAGGAATTTTAAAAGGCATCAAAAATTATAGGAACTGCAAGACTTTTCACATAATGCAGAAGTGCACTACAAGTCATGAGAAAATTGACCAGGAGCTATGGCATTTCAAATATGTCACAGCAGTAAAGCATTTTAAATTAAAACCTAGACTTGAGAGGTTTGGAATATGTTTCCAAACTCCTGTAAAGGACTGCACACTGCCTCTTTGAAAAATAATTTTTTTGAACTTTTCAAGGAAACCAACATACTGTATCTTTCTCACATGTGTGAGTCTTAAATGGTGTTCGATCTGGACTATGGTAGACTCTTAGAGGAAGTCTTCTATGCATCTGAATTATAACAGCATATTGATTTTAGTCACCACCTAACCTCTGTCTATTCAGCTCGTCAAAAGAGTCTCCCTCACATAAACACTTTGTGCTCTGAGCCCATCAAAACTGGATGTGGAGTTTTGCACCTTGGTTGTATTCGCAAGCTTCAGCCCTCATGCATGACGAGGTATTGATTTAGCAGCGAGGGCCCCAGTGTGACCATGAACTGGATCTCGGCAGACAACCTCCAGTGGGCTGACACATGGGAGGGGAGTCAACAGTGTGCAATAGAGCAAAGACTCGACAAAAAGAACTCTTAATAAATTTGTCACCCGTCAGTACCCAGCTGAAGACCGGAGATGAGTCTGAAGTCTCTATCCATGCTGCAACAGAAATGTTAGGTCGTTCATCGCTGCAGCTTCGACTGTAATTTTCCTTTAGCCCTGAATGTTTTGACTGTAGCCCCGAATGTAATTCAAGAACAACATCAAAAATACTTTCCATATTAATCAGGAATAATCTTCATGACGCAGCCTGTCTCTCAGGTATTCAAAGAACAGAGGCTACTTGCAATAATATAGCTATATTTTTTTGGAAGTTCACGTTAATGTGACCCCCCCAACCTTTACTCAGCCTGCCTGCATTTAGAGTGAGAGAGAGAGAAAAGAAAAGTGTTAAATTTCATTACCAAAGTATTATATTTTGTTTACCAAGGTCTTAAATTTATTAAATTTATAGCACATAAATTTTTATGTGCTTGACTTTATAATTTACTCTGTTTGGTGTGACTCTGGTGTTATACGGCAGTACAGGTAACGTTCCTGTTTACGTCAGTGCTTAGCTTTAGGCTCTGGACTGTGGAGTGTTCGCGGTGCACAAGCTCTAGCATCCAAGCTCTGGGTGAATCGGTCAGTTAGGAAAGAAAACAAAACATCTCTGACGTGCTACTAACAAGCTAACACTCGCTCGTTGCCTGAGAATGGTGAAAGTGTCTGAAATTCAGAAAGCCAGAAACACGGACAAGTGGCTGTGTGAGTGGCACTCACACTATGGCGAGCCCTAATGCTGTTACTGGTCAGTGAACGTTCCAACAGCAACCAAGAGACAGTTGTGAATGAGGACTGTGTTGGTGTTGGTGTTGCACCGCTGTTGTAGTGTAACGTTATGTGAATGGAAACATACAACATGCAAACACACATTAATCTTAAATCACCCAGATGGGTCGATCACCGAGACGAGGAAAAAACAAACCAGAGCCCAACTCCTGATCCCCTCTGCTTTTAAGCCAATACTATATAATACTGTATTCAAACAGCCTTAAGATACAAAAACCTAACAGGATGAATAATCACTGAAGCAATTGGCATATTATATTACATGACCTTATCTCGCCAAAATGTAACTAATTGTAACAACTCACACTCCACAATTTGTTTGTATTTTTGATTTCACTCCTTAAGAGTTCTCAGTGCATAAATGTTGGATTCATTTCATATGTGTAATTTACGCTGGGGATACTGGGAACATGTCTCCATCGCTTTTTAAAAGCATTTGTTAAAAATGTTCTGAAATATGGCTTGAAACAAGAAATGCTGCTGAGTACTGCATTATATTTTGAATTGTGATCTGAATCCTTTTAAGTAAACAAAGACAATTCTACCATAAATTGGTGCAGAAAATGTCTCCAGAATGCAGGAAATCAAGGTTTTAGTGCTGAAAATTTTCTAAGGGACCCCTCAGACCTCCCATTTATATATTTCAGCATTGAATATTTCATCAAAATAGTGTTAAAATATCTTGTCTGGTTCTCGTGAATCGTAACGTATCGTCACACCCCTAATTTGAACCCCTATGTCCCCATCACTTTTCAACACAAAGTGATGTCCTTTATTCATATCTAAGTACAAACACACCCCAAAAAGCTATAGTGTGTTAAATATTAATGTATTATAATAAAATGTTTTATTAAATTCATGTAACTTTGTAAATAAATTTATTTACAAAAAATTAGCAAAATTGTAAGCAAAAGATTTAAATATAAATGTTGCCGGTCAGTGTCTAGTCAGTCGCAAAGTAGCGAGAGAATAACATGACAAACCTGACCACACACAGACACTTGTTGCTCTCTTTGCTATCCCTTTGCTGTCTCCCTCACGCAGAGACACCTTTGCTCTGTTTGGACTGTCTCACTACTCCAGGATACTTAATTCCTTCTGAAGCGACAGTGAGCTGCACTTTATCAGAGTTGCTGCAGTTAACATTTGTGTCGATTGTTGGTGTGATTTATTTGTGATCACAGCTGTTTTCAGAGTCGGTTTTCCACCTCTGATGAAGAGCAGTGCTCTAGCCCCAGATGGGCTCTGTTTCTGTCAGAGGGTCGGGGGTAGTCTAGACCAATAACGTAATAACGTAGGCTAATGCACAGCAGAGGGGCAGATAGATTTTATAAAACATTATGACTTAATTCTCATCAGACTGCAATTTTATTCTCATAATATTATTCTGCAAATGTCAGATTACAAGAGTGGGAGAGAATGTGCAGAAAGTTTTAAACATGACCAGTAAACCTGCTGAAACACAGGAGCTATTAAAGTCCTGGAGTTTATAACTGAATTAAAATTAATACATTTATCATTGAGGTGAAAAGGTGCCCTATGACTTTAAGCTAATTCAGTCATGCCTGCATGTGTGTTGACTCAGCAGGGACGAAATTAAATGAGAACACTTCTGCAGGAGAAACATATCTGAAAGCAACAGCAGAGCAAAGCAAAACAGAATGCCTGGGAGCCTTACTGCATTATATTACACTATTATATTACCTTCAGTGGTGGAAAGTAACAAAGTACTTGGCATGAATCAACTTCGCCCAGCTGAACAAGTCACTCTCGCGCAGAGCTGGACGGCCCTGACTCACTCTCATGTCAAAGGTGTAAGCGAGTGTTTACAACTATGCTGAGCGGATGAAGAGGGACTATCCTTCTGGGAACTACAAAAGAAAAAACTCGAAGAGAGTGAAGTGCGTGAACGTCGGGTAAACATGTGTTCTCTTCTGTCAAAGTCTGAGGTCAGCAGATAACATGTAGCCTAATGTAAATGTGCAGCTACTGTGAATCTGTCTGTCTGTTTTTGCACTGAGTCGCAGCCAGTTTGTGACCAAGTGGTAACGTAGCTGGTAGCTCTTTCGGCGAAATTGTGAATTGAGAAGTGTTTCAGTTAGTTTTGGTTTCCGCCTCATTGTCTCATCTTAACATACCCAAAAGTCCCAAATGGGCTTCTGTGTCTGTCAGACTGTCTGAAGGGGATACTACCACAACAGCAAAGCAATAACGCAGACTAATGCTACTTGTCCTCTTGCAACTCACTTTTCCTTACTGTGATTCACTATAACTCACAATTCTGTATTCAAACCTGCCTTGACTGAATTTAAAAAGGTAGATTGTGTTTTGTAAGATCAATAGATCTTGATGTGTAGTACTTTAACTTTTGATTACTTAAGTATTTTTAAAACCAGGTACTTTTTTATTTTTTCTTGAGTAGGTTTATACTGGATGACTTTTACTTTTACTTGAGTAACATTTTTCATGTGGTATCTGTACTTTTACTTAAATATAAAAATTGAGTACTGCTTCCACCACTGGTTTCCTTTTATGTAAAATTTAGACATTTCCTTAATAAATTGGTGCAGAAAAATCACCACAATGCAGGAAGTGTTTCAAGCCCAACATTGGGCCAAGCGCCCAATGTTTCAAGAGTCTGGAACATACCCTCATAGACATAATGTATCGTTAAGCAGGAAATCAAAGTACCACCACAGTGTTTGATCTTAAACATAAACCCTCACATTATTTCACTTAGCCTTAGTTTCTTCTTCGAGTGTAAAGGTTCAGTCATAACTAGAGACAAAACCCGTACTGCAGAGGGAGTGGGACAAACAGGAGATCGCAGCGCGACTGGCCCGCTGTGGACAGTTGGTGATCGTTCCCTCTGGCTGGATGAAGTCTGATGCTCCATGATGATAGAGAAATATAGAGATTAATATCAATAAATTATGCTGTCATTATTTTAGAGACCCAAAATATCACAAACCATGCTTTTAATGGAGCTGATGTCTTATAGGGGAGCTATGCTCCCCCTGGCTCCCCTGTAGTTCACACCCTGCTACACAGAGCAAGTCACTATGATCTCTATCTCAGTGAGTTTATGACAATGCCTGATCTCTAAGAGGTTGTACATTTGTCTTCTTTGCTCCTTTGATCTCAATCATCAGCAAAAATCGCATATTATAAAATAAAAATATATGTATTAAAAGGTCTACCAGCAACTTGTGCAGGTAAAGTTAAACAACTGATGAATCTGTAATCTCTCACAACAAAAATAGGAAAACTCTTTTATTAACTGTAGATACACATCAACAATAACTGGGATACCATGCTGGTCATTGCTAAATCCATAATTCAGCATTATGTTGAAGTTTTTTTAAGCAGGGCATCTATTTTTTCATTGTCAAACTGACATAAAGTGAGCTCAGGGTAGTAATTTACAGTTTATCATCCAATGTGTCACCGAACAAATTTCACACGCAAGAATAGGAGATTGTGAGTTAGGAGTCAGCTTTGTAATTTTACAAACGTACCCTCTCCATTTGGCTGGGTCACAGTCATAAAAAATAAAGGTATCAAATCTCTCCAAAAGGCCAAACCTGAAAACACACTGCAAGCACAACATGTAGTGATGGAGCTGCAGAAAAAATGTTCTCAACAACATCAAAAACACCAATATGGGAAATTCCAAGCTACAGGTTACGCTATTACCCCCATAGTTCATTTTGCTCTCAAATGTCTTGATTGATTGTAGAGTATGCAGTGAAAAAGAAATGAAAGAAAGTCAACCCGGCCGGTGATTTCACATGCAGCAATGAAACCAATTAAATAAACGCAACAACTCTGAAGTAAAATAAACAAATAAATGCAGATTAACGTATGCTTTAGGTGCTTGGCATTTTAAGGAACCTGCATTACTAAAACATTTTAACACATACTTAATATACCTAATGTACCTAATTTTATTCTGATAAATTAATAAAAAAGATCACAAAATTCAACAATTTCTTTATTCATTTTTACTTGTCAATTATATTCTCTGTATATTGTATCTGACTACATGATGGTCTAAATGTAATTTCTCTTTACTGCCAATTATGTTACAGTGTCACACACTATATCCCTTTAACTGTAAGGTTTAGCCTTAAAATTTAAATGAAATTTAAAGATATTTTGGCCCAAAAAAAAGTATTAGAAAATAAGCCCTAAATAATTACCATCTGTGATACGTGTGTAATCAAATCATGCAAACTGACCTCACTGTGCAGTGTGGCCCAGTGCACATTTATTTGCATTTGATACACTTAATTTAGTATGTAAAATGCTAAATCACCTGGTATTGAACCCTAATAAATAATTACGCGCTGAGAAATTTCCTACACCAAACACACACTCTCATGGCAGCCTGTGGCATTTTCCTCTTAAGTACATTTTCAGATTGTACAGAACAATGGAAGAATTTGTTCTAAATATTGTAATCATTACTAAATAAGGGTGAAGGTGATGGAAACTCGTGTGCCAAACTAACGCGCGACAGCTGGAGGTTAAAAACACGTTTAAGAGATCTCCAAAAAAAAGAGCACTTCACTGTGTGGAGGTGTAAACATACGTTTGCGTTCATACAAGCTGCACACGTGTTCCCCTCCGTTTGCACAATCGGTATGTGTGATGTGTGTGTCTGTGTCTTAATTGGTCGGCTGCCTAGTTCTTAAACTCATCATATTGCCATCAGTTAGGAGTAAATCTAAATCCATTTAGACAGCCGGGAGACAAGGACATGATCCATTATTTACACAATCAACCATTTCTCTCGTCTCTGACCCAGAAAGAATGAATTTGTCACTTCTGCTCAGCGCTCAGCCTGGATAGTTAGGGGGAAGAAAGAAAAAGAGAGATAGTGACCCTACAATAAAGAATATTTCACTTCATTGCACAATTCCCTGGTGCCTATCAAAGAATTCTTTCGGGAAAAAGTTTGGGGACTTCATTTGACTACTTTATATATTTGTATTAGTATGTGTCGGAGACAGGAAGAAAGACCGAGAGTCTTTGTCTGAAACGCAAAGTGTCTGTGTTTATCCAGTCTATGTCTTTGCATGTATGTGTGCACATGTTGGCCAGCAAGACTGTTGGTCCAATTCATCAAAGGGGTACAGCTAAGGTTGTGTATGTGTGTGTGTGTGTGTGTGTGTGTGTGTGTGTGTGACAACAACAAGCACAACCTATTTAAGAAAATGTATTTTTTTCACACACATTTACACAAGTAAATAAGTATATATACACGGAGATGAAAGGCCCACGTTATATGACTGCGATGCTTTTGAGTAATGCTCCTAATGTAATTAGTTATTTGCAGTAGAGTCTTAATGTGGTGTCTGTATATGTTGTGTACGTGTACTATATACTCAGGAAAGTTGAAAACATATGTGGATGTTAATTTTGAATGTTAATTTTGAAATAATTTGGAATAAAACTTCACTCCTGAGCGAACTAGACCACCGCTATCTGCACTTTCGCTTTGTTCACACATACATACATGCAGTTATTTCCTACTACACATACACCAACATGCTCACACAAATTTATGCCCATTAAGACAATCACAAACCAATTCCAAAGTCCCTCTAGAAACAAAAAAAAAACATGATTATCAAACTGAACGAGTGAACAAACCAAAATAACACTATCATAATACCACTATTTAACTGAGGAATCACAGCACTTTCAATTACAAAGCTGCTGCATTTGTTTCCTCCTATTGTCGATGTTGAGCACAACTGAACCCGCATTGAGCCACCATTAAAAACACCAACTGATTAAAAACCATTTAATTTGATAGCTAAAACGGTGCTTCCCCATTTTCAGACGAGCCATTCATCACGACGCCAGACGCACAAATGCAAAAAAACAATTTGACTCCAATTGTTGTAAGCGTAGAATCACGCTGCGAGACATGCTAAAGCTAATTTGCCAGACAAATTAGTTGGCTCGATTCAAACTTCATTGGCGAAGTTATAAAATCTCGTATGGAGAGGGAAGTGCTGCTGCCGTACATTTATAGTAATTGTTTCAACGGAACCCCACTGTGGGGGGCATTTTAGATGCCCACCCCACATGCCATTTTTTAAACACTGCGACTGTCAAATGGCTTGGCTCAGGATCCCAAACATTACAAAGACAGCTCCTCCATTCCTTTTCACTACTGGAGTCCGTCTTCCCTGCAATGCCAACACATGCCGAACTGGTTGCAGTCCAGTATTTTTAGGCTAAAATGCTCCATTAAATCGTGCTGCAACATAAGGGAAAAGTTAGTTTTGCATCAGAAGTTGTTATATTCACAGATGTCTGGACAATTTTAGACAGCTTGATAAAACAGAACAATGTTTGATTTCGACTAAACAAACATACAGATAGTTGTATTAAAGGTGTGCAGAGCTTCTCAAGCTGTTAATGTCAGATAAACCCTATTTTGAGATTGAGAAAGTTTGTTCATGTGATCCAGTAAATTGCGGTGTTCTTAGAAGCTTGTTGAGTGGCTTAAATATAGGTTCTAAATTAGCATTCGGCTGATACTTTGCGATCAGGTGCTTCAGATATGTCTGAGTATGAATGGGTTCCTTTTTTTTCTGCAAACCCACTTAGATGGTTAAAATTTGATTTAAGCTTTGATCGCTGTGAACACGAACAAATGTTTGATTTCCAATATACTCGACAGAACAGTCAATGATTGTCAGAAACCTATTTACACTTCATAGTCATTACTTTTTTATTGCTGAGACACAGGAGTGTATTTTGGCCACCAAATGCACTTTGGCAAACTGCATCAGTGGTGGAAACAATGATGTTAAGCTAATACTGACAGTCTTGTACCAGTTTTAGTGAATGATCTCAGTTTGTTTCAAAGACAAAAAGATAACCTTTCAATGGACTGAAATGTAAATGTCAAGGAAATAACTCTTAGCAGCCAGTGCCCAGAATATTTACCGTGTTTTCCATTTGCCTCAATCTCAGCTTGAACTCTCTGTGACAAATTTGGAGAAATCACATTGTTCCTTGTGCATCCGAGAACACGTCTAATGGGGGACATGTCTCAGTCTAGTTATTGGAGTTTAAACAGCATCGATGGATGTTTGAGCTCACCCACCTGCTGGAAAATGAATCCTCCTTCACACAACTTCAAACCAGAAGTGATTGTAGTTTGGTGGTCGACTTCCATCAAAAAAAAGTTGACCACCAGGGAAATGTTCTGCCTGTTCTTTTAGCAACCGGAGTACTTTCCATTTTGCATGGAAAGGATGTTATTTACCTTCTGTTAGTCGCACTTTGGCAGGCGGATAGTTTTTCAGCACTTAGCTCAGCTACAAACTACTTTATGTTAATATGTCATTTTAAACTTGAGTCTCACTTTGCTAAGCATCTGCTTTTGCTGGACAGATGTGTCCCTTTTGTAATTGTTTAGTCACACTGTCACTGTGATGGCTGCTACCATAGTAACCAATCAGATCCACTTAAAACCCATGACTCCAATACACACATATACTTGCACACTTACACCAACGTACACTTTTTTTTCCCCCCATCACACTAAAGTGAAGAATATATGTTACCGTCATGCTGTTAAAGGTTTCCATGTTAGTATTCAAGGCTAGTGTAAGCATGTTTTCTGTGGGGTGGGTTCACTAAACAGCCATATCACTGAAATAGTCCAAAGCCTGAAGCAACGCTATTGGATTAACTGAGTGCATGATAATAGACATACTCAGACCCTTGCCAGGGTCTTACACTGACGGACCCACACTCTTACACTTTCTTTCAACGACGTGACACACACGCCACACACACAGCCAAAATGCCTGATTTCAAGGCTGTGTGCTTGGCTAATTGTGTGCAGTCTGCTCTCTGATTATGAAATGTTATTTTGTGCTCAAGGGCACATTTCTCTTCATCAAAAGAATGCTGTTCTTCCAAACAAAGATTGTAAAATCCACATGTTTTGTCTCGATAAGTCCTCATTCAAAGAACAGTAAACACACACAATAAAATGATGCACACTTTTATCCATGTAAAGCGTGCAGTCGATTCAGGCTTTGAATTTATATTATCATTAATATTAATTTTTTTTTAAATAAACAGGCAGATTAGCCAATGATTTCTATTGTCACTGGAGTCTAAAAAACGCTGTCTATATGAAAAAATGATACCTATCTCAAATCAAACAGGAAAAAGAATCTGACTTGCCACTTCCATTACAAAATGTATTTAAATATCTTCTTAGAATAATTACAGCATTTCCTTAAAAAAAAAGAATAATAATAATAATAATAATAATAATAGATAGATAGAAAGGTCATAGGTTGTTTTAATGTTATATATGGTGCCAATTCTAACATTGCTTTACTGTATGTAGTACACTATTGTGGATGTTTTACAGTGGGTATATGTCCAGCAAACAGCCCAGTATGTGGGGTAAGTCCTGACAGAACATTTTCTCCTTGCTACTGTAACACACTGGATACGTTTATATGGAACTCACTAATCCAGCCATTAAGGCAGTAATGTAACAAACATGCAGCCTATTTAAATCATGTCAGAGTAAGAACCGTTACAGTAAGATGTGTGCAGCACTCTGTTTTTAGGTCACATTATTTAAGTGCATTTGTAGTCTGTGGACGCCATAATTCAGCTGTCACTAGTACATCAAGAGTAGATGCCAGGGTCCTGTTCTTCAGACATAGCCTGCTAAAATAATCCTTTTTATATTCATTCAGCTAATTCAGGTCTTAAAAAACTGACTGAAGACAGATTAATTAATCCTGGATAGTGTGCTCTTTTTGAAATGAAGGCAAAATGTGTAAAGAGCTGAAGCCATGATAAGCATTCATATGATGAGTGATGATCATGTGATTGCATTGTTACATGAGTAGGTCTGTTGGGATCCGTCCTGTTGGAAACATTACCTGTGAAAAGGGTTACATTATGAGTGATGTTGGGTGCGCGGCTGGAGCAAAGAGGTTCACTGTAAAACATCTTGATCATGTTATAGCTAACCGTCAACAAGGTTGCACCTTTGCTGATTGGGGTCCTTGGGCCTGTTCCAGAAAGCAGTCTGAACAAAATCTAACCCTGATCTCTGAAATGGTAACCTCAGAGTTTACGATTCCAGAAAAGCTGATGAATATGAGTTCAATAAAGTCATTACTCAGAGTTAAGCACATAGATGGCAAATGAAAAGCCTCAATTTTTATCCAGCAGAGCAAAAAATAAACAGGCCATGGCATTTATCTTAAAAAAAACAAACAGGAGTGGAGTCAATAACTTAACTTGTTTTGATTTTATTTAGCGTAGTCTGCTCATTCCCGACATGAATTTCCTTGATATACGATGAAGTACTGCAGCTAGCAAGTTCAAACGTAGCCTGGTTATAATATACATTATTACTAAGTAGCGTATAATGCAATGCTAAAATAAAAGCAGTTTCACCATGGAGATGAGTTACAACATCAGTAACAACATCATAATTACACATGCCACAGGGTAGGGGTAAATCATAAAATAAATGGTAAATCAGCTGCCCCACAGCATTTTTATTATTATTATTTGCATGTTAATTTGCTCCATCGTAATGCATTAGAGACCTAATTCATGTGCAGCAACGCGCACAGTATCTTTGCTCGTTGATTGTTCACTTGCCTTAGTTATGACTTTGTAGTTGTGGTGCAACCACTTTCAGTAGCTGATTTAGTTACAAACTCACTAGTTTAATCCTCTTGTGTAGACTTTACACCCTAACATGTAAGAGAGCCTACACATACTGTAGCTGAGGCAACCCAATGCTGGGACCCTTCTGTATTTGCCTGTGGCAACAACTGAAGATGCAAATATGGATCAAACAGATAAGACATAGTTTACTCGTGGTCCTATGATTGTAAAGTCACAGTCCGACCCAGTAATACAGATTCTGATGATTTGCAGTTGAAATGTGTCTAGTTTCAAACTGACTGTACATTTTTCAGCATCAACAGCATTTATTAACTAGCTTTATTTCAACACAGTGAATAAAATGCTGTCAAAACACATTAAGACTATTTGCAGCTAACGTCAAAAACTCCCTTTTGAACTATGTTTGGTCCAGTTTTAGAATCTTAAAGTGATTTCAGCAGCACCGCAGTCGTTCCCACTCAGAAAGATTCACCTCATCTCCAGCTTGATATGGTAACTATGACAAGAATGTTTAATCCCAACATGACAAATGATTGTTCACTGAACAGTGCCTTGTTTGTCTAAAGCTTCATACAGATTTCTTTTATTTAAGCAGTGATTACTACAGTGATGTGCACTGTTTCAGTGCAGGGGAACTGGTTGACAACCTGACAGCTGCCTTAATGTCTACCAAGTCCCAGTGTTATAAAGGATGAGACTGAATCCACAATGACGACTGATCATAAAAGTGGTCATGTTAAAGATGGGTAATGAATCTATCTCCAACCAGGATTTCAATGGTTTGATGGTTAGATGTAAACATCTACAAATTACAGTAATGCATTCCGATGTGTGCTTTGATATCAGCTGTATGTATAAGGAAATTAAATGGTCTGTCAGACAGTTGCTTCAGGCTCCACAGGAAGGGTGGAGTCAGAGAGAAACTCCGAGCTTGAAATGCCAGCGAGCAGGTTAGGTTCACGGAGTCCGTTACCATGGTAACCCAGAGTTTTACTTACCTCTTTTTTCCGTAATGAAAAACCCAGGATCTCTGCACTTTCAATTTTTTTGTGTGAAACAAACGGCATGGAAGAATCCTCTCGAAAGGATCCCTACGAATAGCTGGAGATTCACATATGTATTTTCTTTGAAAACTGCTGAGGTGATGTACAAGTGATAATATACAAGGTGTAAATTAGAGGCACAGATATTGATCCAGATTTACAGACAGAAATCACTCTGGCACAGGTCCAGATTTACATATGTAAATTACAAACATTTATTTGTGCATTATATTTTATGAGTTAGGTATCCTGACATTTGTTTGTGAATACTTGCAAGACTGTGCTAACCCTTTAGTTAGCTTGCTCCAAAAGCGACAGTCATCATGGTCGTTTGAGGATCATCATGGTCGTTTGAGGATCATCATGGTCGTTTGAGGATCACCAGGTGCACATTTTAGACAGAGTAGATGGATGGTTTGAAAGAGGTGTCAGGGAAGCCATCTACACCCGGACTGAGAAGCCGTCGCAAAAGGGGAGGGGGTCTACGCTACCACTTATCCCCCACTTACAATGGTGTCCTTTCATCTCTTCCCAGAAAACTAAACAAGCATTTTCCTCTTGGCCTCAGGTGAAGATGCCAAAGGTGGTCGTTCAGACTTGGCCACAGGTGGTTCTAACGATCATGACCACTGTAGTTACCGCAGGCAGGAGCACTAACGAACCAGCGGTATCGACGATCCTAGCCAACGATCCCAGAGTTTACATAGCTGAGTTTCCCTACCAGTCAGTCAGAACTGAAGAAGTCTCTTGGATGAGAGACAAAACGTCTTCTAGTTTCTTGTAGGTTCTTCTAGTTTCTTCTACCAAGTCCAGTTGCCATAGACCTCACCCTTCGTTGGATAATTATGACCTGGATGACTGAGAACCTGAGAACCTGGTGTGTTCAACATGAAAACATATTATTGTGTGTGTGCTATTAGTTTAAGCAGACTGTGTTTATCTATTGTTGTCACTTAGATGAAGCTCAGATCACATTTTATGACCAATTTACACAGAAAAAAAGACAATTCCAAAGAGTTTACAAATTTTTTTCCCCTGCAACTTAATTCACCAATAGCTAAAGCCATAAAGAATGCTTGTATAAGATGTTGTAATGACAAAGTAGTGGTCATATTTAGTGACACTGCGATCTGAGATGGACATTGCAAATGTGTGTCTGGAATTGTTCATTTGTGTTTTCTCGTCCCTCTCCTCTCTCCTCCTTTCAGCAGGTATTTCCGCCTCCAGAGCTGTAGAGTCTGCACCTCTAACACCTACACTCTCTTCATTGCTATCGCCAGCTCGCACTGTAGCTACTAGTGGACCCAACTAACACCCTAAGTTATTTTGTTCTGGACCCGGGCCTGCTTTGAACACTTGAATCAAGTATCAAGAGTTAAAAAAATAATTAAAACCCAGATATTTAATTGAGATCCACACTTGTGTGTTTGATTCATATAAAACTTGAAACTGACATGAGCAGCAGAATATATGAAATGTTAATTGTACGTGTACCTGCCACCCACCCTACCCTACCCAACCCACCCTAACAGATTATTTTCTCAGATTTAGAGACCCACACCTGCATGGACATTAACTCTCCACATCTACCAGTCCCTGTAGGTTATCAAGCCTTTTAAATTAAGTTTTTTTTTTTATTGTTTGTTTTATTGATTGATTGAGATTCTGCCTGCCAGCTTTCATGTTCAATCAGCCCTTCACATCCACTCTAAAACTGCTTGTTTAAGACCTAAAGTCCTACAAGGTAAAGACATTCATTTAGTGGGTCATGCGGACATTCCCTGAGTGCGATAAATTTATCAGCAATGGAGAAAATGCCATGCCATTGCCATTGCCATGATCTAATCTGCAGATCCCCAGTTAAACAGAGACTAACTTAAAGTGATCTGCTCTTACGCAGGCAGCAGTATTTGATTCTCATTTGGCATTGATTGGCTAAGGAATATTTTCTACCAATGCCACAAATTCTTCTCTAGCAAATGCACAATCTAACACTCACCTAAACTGGTCTGTTTTAGACTATCAATTTACTGGTTATGAACATCTGACACGCTCAAGCCATTTCCTACTATACTTATGGGAAAATGGGTCAGACCATTCCCGTGTGCTTCACAGTGCCATTGTAGCTTCCACCCTACGAGGCCTCATCATCATGATTTCAATCACATGCCAATCTGCAGTCATTTCAACAAAAGACGTTTGTACACACCCAAACTGCCTATTTCTTGCCATATCCCATCACTGATCCCTCCACAGCAAAAAAAAAAATCGACGTAGTTCAAAGACATTGTGACCAATCATCCAAACCATTAAATGTTCAGTCTCCTGCATTCAACTGTTCTTATCTGCCTTTGTCAGGTCTTCTCAGGATTTTGGGGTCTCAAATTCCACCATTATTATAGCTGAAATATGACTAAAATCTCATATCAATACAGGTCATTTTATATATATATATACACCCAACATTTTTATAAAGGTGGGGTAAGCTATTCTGGAGAAATCTAACACCGTGATATAGAGTGAATAAGGACACAGCAAGTAATGTAACTAATGTTTGCTAGGTTGTGGGTTAGCGGCAAACTGTTGCTACTAGCTGCTGCTAAGTAAACATGAGAGGTAGAGGCGGCCCCAGAGCAGCACAGCAGCTCCTGATAATGATACAACTATCCTGCTGTTACAGCTAACATCACAACAACAGCATGTCTCGGTGAACTAGAAAGTAAGCTGAATGTCCGTGGGCGAGTCATTAAACGTTACCTGGCAAACACATCCTGGCGGGAATGGATGAAGTAACTTAGTGTTGTGTGATTCATCCATACAACAGACTTGTCTCTTGGGTATGAGCTCCTCGTTTTAGCTTGCATGGTTTGAGCCCCCCTGTTCTGTATTACCCAGTTCTGAGTGAAGTTCACTTTCCTCCACGTTTGTTTATTCTAATTTCAATTTTTTCCCTACTACACTGGCAAGTGTGGAACATCGGACCGCGGTGAAGTTAGTAGTTGGATATTAGTTTTACATTGAATAGTCAGCAGATGTCCAACATAAAACTAACTTCACCGATAGATGTTTTGCTATTGCAAAGTGATATATGTATATATCGTCATATCGCACAGCCCATTACTTGGGTGGCAAAAAACCTCCATTCTGCATTAAAAGATCCAGAGACGGTATCTCAGTAATATAAAATATATGTGATTGGCCCATTTAAGTATTCTCCTTTTACAGTGCTCAGCATCAGTTGGTATTCAAGATTTTATTTTGGTTTGGACCTGACTTCCGGCTGCAGGAGCAGCCTATACATATTCAATTTAGTTTCCAAGGTGCTTTGCTGGATTCTGCTAAACAAAGTCAGGGTTTGTTCTGTTGTCTATCTGATGGATGAGATCGAGGTAGACAGAAATGCTTATACATTCCCCACATGATAGCTCATGCTCATCTCTGTCAATACTGAAACATTGCTTCCATTCCCTTGGTATCCCTCTGTCAGATGAAAAAACAATCGCTCCAGACACACCCCTGGAGTTCCTGGACTCACACTCGACTCCATTGAAATGAAAGCGTCACTCGCGTAATATTAGCGTATCTGTAATATTACAAAGTAACTCTGTGCAGCTGCACAAAATAACAAAGCAACAGTTGCTCTTCCTCCTTTGCATTCTAAATTTCACCCTTAGGGGCACTTTTTTACCCAACTAGTGGACTAGCCTAGTTTCCTGTTTTTCAGTCTAGTGCGGCCTGCCAGAGTCTAATCTGTTCCGCCACAGTTTACTACTGAAGCGAAAACATTCTCAAACTTCTCATTATAACAGACTCTCTGTTTCACGCCATTGATTTGGCAAACTATCTGTCAAACAAACTAAAATTGAAAGCGCCACATGGCTTTGTTCCCTCATCAAATCGCAAAAGACTGAAATTTAATTAAATAAATATAACAAGTATAAATAAGATATTAAATTAATACAAATAAGTTATTCTAGGAGGTTTAGGAGTAACTAAGTAACTTTTACTCCGAGTAATTTTAAATAAGCTACTTTTTACTTTTACTTAAGTAGATTTTCATAACAATAACTTTACTTGTTCTTAAGTAAGAGTTTATCAAAGTAAGTAGACTATTTTTATACTCTTTACACCTCTGCTGGCTACATTAAAGAATATCATGAAGTCATCTTCTCTGTATAAAAGTTATTGTTAAAAATGCCAAAAAATTAGGAAGTGTAACCTACAATATTGACTGACTTGAGAATTACCAACTGATGTAGGTAGACGGGTACACAGTTAACTAGTAACGTAAAGGCTATTTATATTGTTTTTTTGCATTTAAACTTCCAGTCTTTTAATTAGCACCTAAAGCACTGCTGAGGGTGTAACTGTGTGTACACTTTGTCACGGTCAGCCATGGTTTTTGATCACTTTCGGCAAATATAAATATGCAAACATACGATATAAATACATAAACATACGATATAGGAACCGCTAAATGGCATAAAGTTCTTGCACCACTTACTCAATATATTCGACAATATGATACTTTTAATTAACACTTCAAGTCTGGATTACTCATTTAAATTCTAATGATTTATTTCAGATGAACTGAAAGTGATACAAGTGAAGAATTTGTATATCATAATATAGTACAAGGCAAACGAGGGAAGAAATAAAATGATTCATTAAACTTGAATTTACATGGCGCTTTTTTTTGATCTCTCTTAAATTAACAGACTGAAATGGAGCTTAGTCAATTAGGAAAACTCTATTCATTCACATTCTCTCTCTCTCTCTCTCTCTCTCTCTCACACAGACACACATGCACACACACACATTCACTCTTTCATTTAAACAAACCATATTTGCCCCCTGTTCACCTTCTGTTGTTATTACATTCAGTATCCATAGGTCCTTCCACCAAGCTCATCAGAAGCCATTTTCCGGTGGCCTCCATCCAGATCACATCCATCCAGAGCTTTAGCCAGTTATCTTCATCCCTTCACCACTACCACCACCACCACTATTATTTGCCATTTAATGAGGTCATATTACGCTATTTTTAGGTTCAAAATCCTATTTAGGGGTTGTACTAGAACAGGTTTATATGGTATCATTTTTTTAAAAAGACCTTATTTTTGTCATACTGCACATTGCTGCAGCTCCTCTTTTCCAACTTGTGTTGAAGGCTTCATTTTAGCTATGGAGTGATCTTGTCTCTACATGATCGTTTTTGGGAGTTGCACATACGTAGTACCTAGTTAAGGACTACTAGCCAATAAGAAGCAGAGTAGGGCGGGTCCTGAAAAGCCGGTAAACACTGCTGTGGTTCAGCTGTATATGTTGCTGGACCAGCTGGACTGTAGCAAGAGTTTCAGAGTGGTGAGTTATTAATCTGTAACAAAAGTATCTTTTATCCATAAAGTTTTAACTGAGCTCTGTCTCTACAGAGACAGGGCAGCTGTGGTTCAGGAAGTAGAGTCGTCGGTGGTTCAATCCCCGGCTCCCCCAGGCTGTATGTCGAAGTGTCCTTGGGCAAGATACTGAACCCTGAATTGCCCCTGGTGGCTGTTCCGCCAGTGTATGAATGTGTGTGAATGTTAGTTTCTGTTTGAGCACTTAGGCTCAGTGTACGGATGTGTGTGAATGGTGAATGCAGATGTAGTGTAAAAGCGCTTTGAGTGGTCGCTTTGGGAGGATATTAACTCATTCCAAGTGAAAAGGTTCAAGTGAAGTCATGGGTCATTGGAATTAAAGTCAGGTTTGCCAAGTCTAGTCTAAAGTCACTGGATTCAAGATGCGAGTCAAAGTCTGTCAAAGTCTAAGACTGGGGATTCACAGCTGTTGCTGTTCTGCTGCGATGTGCTCCTTCACTACGTGGACAAGGAGAATGACTCTTCAGTCTGTCTCGCACATTGTTTCATGATTACTAATGCTCTGTAACATGAGTGTAATCCCAGAAGGGAATGTGATGAATGACCTCCCCAAGAGCTGAAAGAAAGCTAACTTTCGAATAACTTTGCCCATTCCAAAACGCCCCCGACACATACTGTACACTTTAACATAAACCAGCCACATCCATATTTTCCTTGCCTACCATGTCAAATGTTGCAAATGATACATAATGATAATCTAAAATACAACACAAAAAATGTTGGAGTTGGAGTCACTTTCTGTGAAGCCTGGCCACTAAAAAAAAACAAGAAATCAAAATCAACACTTTTTCCTTCCTCCAGCACATGCCACTCCCTCACCATCTTTGCTCTGCTTTGTGTCAAACAAGTCAGCAGTATGCAGCAAAGCACCATATGTAAGCAAACAACTGGCCATTTCTTTGTATTGTATTTTTAACAAGTTGCAATAATTATTACAAAAGGTAGAGTAGTGTGGCATAGGTTTGAAACTCGCACACACTCCTTTTAGCATGAAATAATGTAGCAAGAGTTACCTGTGTGGCTAATTAACCAAACATCAGGTCAAGCTGCAGGGCTAGTGCAAGACTGTGGAAAATGAGCCAATTAAGTTAAGTAGGAGGACATTCAGACACCAACAAAAATATAGACTTTTAGCCTTCCTGTGTTTACTGTAGAATAAAGAAATCTCTGGTGTGGGTGTGTGAGTTGTTTACTTAGTTTCACTCACTAACAATCAGCAACCCCTGCTGATGTATACAAGTCTTAGAATGCTTCTAACACATACAGCCATGAAGAATCACACTTGATTCTCTTTTGTACCCTTTTTGATTCACTTTTGAACTGATGTTGTGTGTCTGTTCAATGGCCCTGAAGAAATAAGAAGTTGAAATGGGGAGAAGGTACAGAGAATGAGACAGCATGCATGACAAGATGGGAAAGAATGAAAGGGCTAATATAACAAGAAAGAAAAGAATCACTGCTTGATATTTTTTTCTGTGAGATTCTCTCTGAGTCCATGTCTCTAAGGTCACACCAGTACAAAAAGTTACAAACACTCCGTTTTTTCCAAGCCCAGATATAACAAATATGCAGTTTGCAGTTTCACTGTCACAAATGTACATATTTATTTGGGGATCACTTCCAAAGTTGGACAGCACCAAACACTATGTGAGCACCTCAGCAATGCAGAAAAAAATGCACCAAAAACTGATGTGTGCAACATGCGGAACACCCCCCACCTTCACTGTCAGCGCAGTGAAGTACGGACAAAATAATTTTTGACTGACTAGTGTATCAAAGAAACTCTAAAACTAATATTGTGCATTGCATCAATGAGTCAGGGAGATTTTAGACCTGCTTTTTTCCTCTCGACTGACCTATTCTCTTCTGCCTTTGTTCATTCACAGATCATGAACTCAGCCCTTACACACTGGAACCTAATTTCCTGTCTCCACATGCCGTCTGCTCCTCTTGAGTCCCCTCACTGACAACATACAACAACCCCCCAGTGATTGACAATGAGAGAATGGGCTTGTACTGAGCAGCACCTTTTCATTTACCAAATGTCTGGTGAGAAAGTACATCATAATCAAACCTGCCAAGAAAAAATTGATAATGATTTATAATGTCATTACCAAGTTGATTTAGGAATCTGACTACATTTCCAGGTAGTCAGTTTGGGACAAACGCTGGCCAAACGGCTGGCACACTCAGTGGTGTTCTGGCCCAAACCATGGTGACAAACAAACACATCACATTTCCTGTGGAGTGCTTCACAATAAATGCTGCCCTATGTTTCACCAGCCAAACAATTTTAATAGAAAGCAGCTGCAGTCGGATGTTGAGTTTGCAATAGCTGTAACGTAATAGAACTCTGGTATGGTGTTAAGACAGTAAATGTCAAATGGTGAGGCCGATATCAATGAGATCAAACAACACTGGATTTAATGCATGATTGTTCCCTGTGAATACTTGGTGACCTCCCTTTAGTTACTTTGGGGCGAATAACGGCAATAATAATCATGGATGAGATGTTGATACATTTGCCAGTTATTTTCACTCATTCGGGCACGGTGAGAGTGAGTCTTTTAGATATGTATCTGCTGGTATGCTGCTGTGTGTCACAGCATGGAGCCAGGCCACCACGAAGTCTGATGATCAGAACAGCTTCAGTGCTCCTTGCCAAGTCTAGGGATGAACCCCATTCCTCCACAAGATACTCCCTCTTTTATATACACTAATTAGCCATAACATTATAACCACTGACAGGTGAAGCGAATAACGCTGATTATCTGGTTACCATGGCACCGGTCAGTGGGTGGGACCTATTAGGCAGCAAGTGTACATTTTTTCCTCAAAGTTGATGTTAGAAGCAGGAAAACCGACCAAGCATCAGAATTTAAGCGACCAAATTGTGATGGCTAAGATGACTGGGTTAGAGAATCTCTGAAAAAGTCTGCAGTGGTCAGTTTCTATCACAATCCAAGGATCCAAAGAAGGAAAAGCAGTGAACCAATAACAGTGTCATGGGTGGGTAAGGCTCATTGATGCTCGTGGGGAGTGAAGGCTGGCCTGTGTGGTCTGAAACAACAGCTACCGTAGGTCAAACTGCTGAAAAAGTTGATGCTAGTTCTGACAGA
This sequence comes from Lepomis macrochirus, assembly GCA_024633595.2. Lineage (NCBI taxonomy): Eukaryota > Metazoa > Chordata > Actinopteri > Centrarchiformes > Centrarchidae > Lepomis > Lepomis macrochirus. The sequence continues at coordinate 2,710,807 of JALXJV020000003.1, forward strand.
AAGGTGCAACAACATACAGAGCATACAATGTGTATGGAGTCCTTTGGACTCCAAAACAGAGACCTACATTGTGACCAGCAGGTGGTCATAAAGTTATGGCTAATCAGTGTATTCAACCTTTGTTTAATCAGGTCAGTCCAGTCAGATCAATAGAGACCTATATGCTGCAGATAGAAAGAAAACAAACATAACCAGATATAACAACAGGGTATTTTGCATAGTCACAGACATGTAGGCAGGTTCATATTATATAATTTGGTGTTATGGAGATGGAGGTGGAGAGCACTGACTTTCATGGTGGTTAAAACTGGGTGTGAAACGGGGTTGAGATCTGGTGACTGTAAAGGCTGTAGCATTTCATTCAGCTAATTTTCAGATATTTTCAGATCACTTTAATACTGACCAAATCATTCGGTGAGCCTGTTGCATGGATCTGCATTTGGTATGGTTCTCCAAAGTTTTTTCCTTTAATTAAAAGGTATATATTTATTAGTGGTGGGCCGTTATCGGCGTTAACGTGCAGCGCTAACGTGAGACTCTTCCTTCAGTCTTCCTTCCTTCAGTCTCACTGAAAGAAGAGTACTGAAGTACTGAATTAGGGAAGTACTGAAGTCTTCCTTCAGTACTTCCCTAATCAGCCCTGTAGTTACCTGGCCTACTCCTTATCCTGTTTGTGTCACGGTTTTGTAGTGGTCTAAGTGATTTGTTGGATGTGTTGTTAGCTTTAACCCTTGATCTGTACCTGTACGACTGCCGCTGCATGCCTGGGCACTCTCAGAATCTCAGTATCACATAAATTTTTATTTATGACTCTCCCAGCTGTATGTGAAGGTCACTCTCGGACAACTTTTTCACGCTCACCTGAACTGTTCATGAATACACTGTTTATGGAACGCTGCGTTTTTTCAACAAGTGGGTAAAAGAGTGGAATAAAATTAGAAGGAAACGGTTCAAGGAGGAAACCTGGGCGGAGGAAGGAGTTTGGCGTGCTAGCGAGCCTAGCTTCGGGCTTTCCAGCCACCACCACCAGGCCGGCTTCAGAGGAAGGAGTTTGGCGTGCTAGCGAGCCTAGCTTCGGGCTTTCCAGCCACCACCACCAGGCCGGTTTCAGGCTTCCAGCCACCACCATCGAGCCGGTTTTCAAGCTTTCAGCCACCACCAGTTGGGCGTGCTAGCGAGCCTAGCTTCGGGCTTTCTAGCCAATACCACCAGGCCGGCTTCAGCCTCCAGGCTTTCAGTCGCTACCACCAGGCCGGTTTCAGCCTCCAGGCTTTCAGTCGCTACCACCAGGCCGGTTTCAGGTTTCCAGCCACCACCATCGGGCCGGTTTTCAAGCTTTTAGCTACCACCATCTGGCCAGTTTCCAGGTTTTCCAGCTTCTAAGGTTAGTGAACATGGCTCCCCCAAAGTCGAGGAACACAGAAGAGGAATATGCAACCATTATTCATGTAAATGAACTGCTACAACAGCAAAAAGATATGTTCATGGCTTTGTTAAAGCAGCAGCAGGAAATGTTCAAGGACTTTGTTAAAATTATTACGGACTCAGTGAACACCAGAATGGATAACGTTTTTAAAGAATTATAAGAGCTAAAAGCAAGTTTACAATACACACAGAAGGATGTAGATGAACTTAAAGTCACTCAAGCTAAACAGTTTGAGCATGGAAAAATCACAGAAACTGATTTAGCGAAAATCTATGAGAGTCTACAAGTTATGTGTGAAAAACAAGAACATCTGGAAAGTCAATCAAGAAAAAATAATATTGTGATTGATGGAGTTCCTGAATCCACTGTCGAATCCTGGGCAGACTCTGAAGAAAAAGTGAAGGACATTTTTAAGCAAAAACTACAACTACAAAGAGACATGGAGATGGAGCGTGTACACCGTATAGGAAAGCCTGATGCTACTAGAAATAGACCGAGATCTATGGTTGTTAAATTTCTGAACTTCAAGGACAAAGCTGCTGTCATGCAAAGAGTAAAGAACCTCAAGGGCACAAAAATTTTCATCAATGATGACTACACGGATGCTGTGCTGCTAAAAAGAAAGGAATTGATGCCAAAGTTAAAAGATGCATGGGACAAAGGTGACTTTGCCTACCTCAGACACGACAAACTTATTATCCACTCCCGCACTAGCACCCCTGAGTAGTTTCTGCGCAACTCTGAAGGTATGATAGCACATAAAACTCATGTACTCATTACCAAGAAAAGGTTTAAGACTAGCACATATTAATATAAACAGTCTCAGGAATAAAATTAACAATGTTGCTGAACTGCTAAATGAGTTTAAAATACACATTCTTGCTATCTCAGAGACCCACCTGGACTCATCTTTTGATGACACGGAACTACTTATTGAAGGTTACAACATATACAGAAATGACAGAAATGGTTTTGGTGGTGGAGTTGCTTTTTATATTCAGAATCACTTACCAGTAAAAATAAGAACTGATTTAATGAGTTTTAACATTGAAATATTATGGTTGCAAATGCATCTACCTCATCGAAAGTCTATTCTTCTGTGTTGCTGTTACCGGTCACCAAGTGCTAATTGTGAATATCTTGACACCATGTGTAAAATGTTGGATATAAATACTAATGTAAGTCAGGACATATATTTCATGGGTGACTTGAACATTGACTGGTTTGCTAAAGATTGCCACTTGAAAAGAAAACTGTTAACTACTGCAAATGCATGTGGACTTACTCAACTGATAAACAAGCCCACAAGAATATGTTTTAAGAACGATGGCTCTAGAACATCTACTTGCATAGATCATATTTTTATAAACCGTCCTGAACTATGTAAAAAGGTACTGTCTATTCCCACTGGTTGCAGTGATCATAATTTGATCATTTCTGCGTTAACAACCAAGCTGAGTGGATCTGGAACTGCAGTCTTATTTAAAAGATCTTATAAGTTGTTTAAAAAAGTTTATTGAAGATGTTCAAGCTATATGCTGGTCTGATGTGTTGGCTGCTAGTAATCCAGAAACTGCTCTATTTAAATTTAACAAGCTATTCTTGTCATTGATTGATAAACATGCACCTTTAAAGAAGTTTACTATCAGAAACAATGTCACACCTTGGTTGGATGATGAACTGAAAAATTCTATGAAAATAAGATGTCAAATGAAAAGAACAGCAGTTACGACAGGAAATAAATGTGATTGGGACCTATATCGTAAAATGAGAAATTCTGTTACTAAACTTATTAAAAAGAAGAAGAAAATTTATTTTGATAATCATGTTAAAAACATAGGTAATGATAATAGGAAGTTATGGAATGTTTTAAATCAATTGACTGGTAAGAAAAATAAAATAAATCCATCTTTTTTGGAAACAGGGGATAAACTCACAACTAAGCCAATAGATATTGCAAACCATCTTAATGATTATTTTATAAAAAATTAGATAAACTAAGAGAAAATATGCCTAATCTAAGTAATGATGTATCTTACCTATTAATAAGAAATGAATTGATGAAAAATAAAAATTTAAGGTTTAAACTACAAAGTGTAAATATAGATCAAGTAAAGAATCTTTTAAAAACCTGCAATAACAAACCACCGGGTGTTGATGGTCTTGACAGCAGGCTTCTGAAACTAGCTGCTGACTTTATTGCCCCTGCTCTAACTCATATTATTAACCTTTGTTTTAGCTGCTGTACCTGCCCACAGGCATGGAAGCAGGCTAAAATAGTTCCTCTGCCCAAAGATAAAAAACTGCCTTTCTCTGGTTCCAACAGTCGCCCAATAAGTATATTACCTGTATTATCTAAAATACTGGAGTCTATAGTATACAATCAAATTAATAACTATTTTTATACTAATGATTTATTAACAGATTTTCAGCATGCATACAGAAAAAGTCACTCCACTGCCACGGCACTGACTCATATGTCTGATGATTGGCTTAGAGAGACTGAAAAGAGAAATATTACAGGTGTTGTATTTTTAGATTTTTCTGCTGCTTTTGACATCATAGATCACGACCTGCTATTAACAAAATTATCCTGTTACGGTTTTGAGCAATCTGCAATCACATGGATGTACAATTACTTGTCAAATAGAACACAGACAGTGTTTTTTAATGGCAGTCTCTCAGGTATCAGAAATATTACATGTGGAGTACCCCAAGGTAGTTGTCTGGGTCCATTATTATTTAATATTTTTACTAATGATTTACCATATATTTTACATAAGGCTAACATTGTCATGTACGCTGACGATTCAACTATATATACATCAGCAAGTACACAAATGGAATTAGAAACTGTTTTAAATAAAGAATTACAATATGTAGTAGATTGGGTCAAATTAAATAAACTGGTATTAAATACAGTAAAAACTAAATGCATGATTGTAGGATCAAATTATAATATTAATCAGAATCCTGTAATTAATATTAAGATTAACAACGCAGTTATTGAACAGGTGCATGAGACCAGACTGCTGGGTGTAATAGTTGACTCTAGATTATCATGGAAAAAACATATTAGTAATATTATTGCAAACATGGGAAGAGGTATATCCATTATGAGAAGACATGCAAATTTCTTAACTTCAAACATTAGGAATTATGCAATGAAAGCATTAATATTGACATACCTCGACTATTGCCCAGCAGTTTGGTCAAATGCCACTGGGGAATATATGAATAAATTACAACTTATACTGAATAGAGCTGCTCGTGTAGCACTCAGGTGCAGCTACAGGAGAAATATAATATTAATGCACAAAGATCTTAATTGGTTGTTGGTCGAAGATAGATTGTTGTATTCATTGTTAATTTTCATATGAAATATTTCTAATTCAAAATTTCCTTCTGTTTTGTTCAAGCATCTTTCTTTCAGTGTAGAAAATCACCAGTACAGTACTAGACATGCAACTAAAGGTAATTTCACTTTACATTTGTGAGAACAAATGCCATAAAAAATACTGTTGTGTTTAGAGGTATGAAAGAATGGAATAATCTGCCAAAACATATCCTGCTTGCTAATAATGTCAATAAATTTAAATTATATGTAAAACAGCATCTATCAAAATAATATAACTGAATGTTATATTTATTTATATATGTGTGCGAATATGTATGTATATGTGTAGGTATGTTTACAGGTGTAAGTGTAGAATGTGTTTTTATATTTGTGTATATTTCATGCCCGCATGAGGGTACATATGTATGTTGATATGTGTATATATTGTATATGTATTTGTATGTGTGTTTGTGTATTTTCTTTTCTTTTCATTTATTTGTTGTATTCTTTTTGTTTTTAATGTATATATTTTTCAGGACCCCAGGAAGAATAGCTGCAGCATAGCTGTAGCTAATGGGGATCCTTTCAATAAAAACTAAAAACTAAACTCTTATCGGGCGATAAAAAAAATATTGCCGTTAATCTATTTTCAAAGTTGGGTTGGGAGCTGGGTCTATACTACGCAAGCTGTCACTGTTTAACAGACCAGGTTGATCAGAAACTGAGGATGAGGATCCTGAGGATAAACAGTGACAGCAAGATTAATCTAGATTAATCTAGATTAAAAAAAAAAATCTATGCCCACCTCTAATATATATATATATATATATATATATATATATATATATATATATATATATATATATATATATATAGTTTTTAGCTGTATGTCTATTTCTGTCTTCCTGTAAATTGTCCTTGGAACTGTATTTTGAAGTATTTTATCATTGAGATAAACTTAACCCAGAGACAAATCTCTTGTGTGAGAACACCAACACTTTCTCATCCCAGCGTGTCAAATACCGATGCTTGACAGACAACTTACCCTTCAGCGTCCATATGAAAAAGCCCTTTAAGACGTGGTTAATGTTGTGAAATGACTTAGGCACCAAAACTACTTGGTTAGGTTGGAGTTGAAATAAGTACTCTACGTTCCATAAATCACTAATGAAACAATAGGTAACTTACAACTTTAAATAACTCAACTTTCACTTGATTTCAGACAGCGGATAGGTTACATTGGAGTTACTTGAAAGCCCAGGGCGTCTCATCCAGGCACGGAAGAGCACCTTGTGCATCAAATATTTGACATCCTGGGTACACATATTTGGCCAATAAAGCTTACTCTCATTCTGCTGTTCCTCCCTGATCGTATTAACCTGAATTCAGAATATAATATCATAAAAATATCAGTGAGTGATAGTGATCTCTGTGAGTGTCACCCATCCTATCATTAAGGTAATCATAATTGAGAAGTGTCGACCCCAATCCTAAACCAGTTCATTTAGTCTGCTAACAGCAGATTATGTCCCCCGCAACACTGTACAGGTGCATCGCAAAAATCAGAATATGGTGGAAATGTTAATTGTGAGCACCAGAAAGAGACTGAGAGATTAAAGGCTCAGGAAACCTTTGTAGCCATTTTAAGTTAATTAGTTGATTAGAGCTCTTCTCATGGTGACATTTCAATATTATAAATTCTTTATTCCAAAATTTTAATATATTTTGAGAGACTTGGTTTTGAGTTCCATTATCTGTAAGCGGTAATCATCATGATTAAAACAAAAAAGGGCATAAAATATTTCACTTTATGTGGAATGCATCTACTGAACAAAATTATAAACACACCACTTTTGTTTTTGGCCCCATAAGCTGAACTAAAAGATCTAAGACTTTCTCTATGTACACAAAAGGCCTATTGCTTTCAAATGTTGTTCACAAATCTGTCAAAATCAGTGTTTCTGTGTTAGTGAGCACTTCTCCTTTGCCGAGATAATCCATCCACCTCACAGGTGTGACATATCAAGATGCTGACCAGAATTCATGGGTAATGCACATTGGTGGCTTAGGCTGGCCACAATAAAAGGCCACTTGAAAATGTGTAGTTTCACTCTATTGGGGGGGGGTCTAACTGTAACAATCACTATTGTTGCAACATCTTTGGCACTGTGCTGTATGATGATGGAACTGCACATTTTTGAGTGGCCTTTTATTGTGACCAGCCTAAGGCACACCTGTGCAACACCCATTCTGTCTGATCAGCATATTGATATGCTACACCTTTGAGGTGGTTGGATTCCCTGTTGTATCCGTCAGTAGTCAGTATATCAGTCCGTGGTCCGGCCAACGGCAGTTGATCCAGTTCTGCCCTACTGTTGGCCATCCCACTGACCCCCTGATCTGCTCTGCCCGTTGCGTCGACCTCCGAATTGCCCCTCCAAACAGCTCTGCCCCCCTGATCTGCCTGGCCTGTTGGGTTGACCTCCCAAACTGTTCTGTGCCCCCTCTGCCCTGCCTTTGGGCCTCCTTCCAGATATCCCCTGTTCCCTCTCTGCCCTGCCTTCTTCTTGTCTTTGCTTTGTCTGCCTTGATTCCTATTGTGTCTCACCTGTGACTAATTGCCCTACCCTATGTTTGGACTACCTTGTCTTTAATTTAAACTTCCTTGTAAGTTAACTGTTATGATTTAAATAAACCTGCAAACTTATCCAGCCCTGCTAATGTCTGCATTTCGGGTTCACGCCTCAATTTGTTGGCCATTGCACTCAGCCTATCTGTTAAGTTTCACTTTACTGAAATTAAATTACGGAAGAAAGTAAACTTTTATATGAAAGTTCATGTGCAGCTGTAAGTCGTGTGGGATTTATCTTCTAAATGCTGCTAAAACAAGGGCAAATGTAAACAAATGTAACAAAACAGCCAAAATAAAGTACTGACACAATGATTGGGGCAAAACATCCTTAGACATCCGGTGTGTCACTAATCCTAGGCTGCCTTTTTCAGGCTTTGCTATAGAACATGGGTTTGGAAACAATAAACATTTTGGGTTTTTAAAAAAATATGATGTTATTTCATATAAAGCAAGGTTTTGTGTGTGTGCATATCGCCTACATATAGCAAGTCTTTTCTCAGACAGTACAATCCTGAGTCCTGTACTAAGTTTAGCAAATGTGCATAATCATGACAGTGTCATTTATGAGATGAAATTTGGCTGTTTTCATTTCTACGTGTGGCTGTGCAGCATAGGTCAACATCCTCAGTTTCTGATCAACCTGGTCTGTTAAACAGTGACAGAATCTCCAATTCTCTTATGTCTATTATTTTTATTATTACATTTTATCATTTTTTGTGTCAGGAATGCTAACTACTAATTAGATTACTAGCTAGATGTAAAATGCTGCAGCACTCTGCATGTGCCCTATGTCCTTTTATTCTCAGGCGTCTCTGTCATTTCTTGCTCAGGGCTCTCCAAAAGTTTCACCCCAGTATTTCAAAAGTATTAAGTTGACATATAATTGGAATATGAAGTGCTACACGGATAATTAAAGCATTGTGTATTCCAAAAATATTTATATATTAATGGAGCAACAGAATCATTCTCTATTGAGTTTTGACATCTCAAGGTTGACAAAATATTTTGCTTTGTCTATTACTAGCACAAGTCACAGCTAAGCTTTGTTTAAAAAATAAAATCAACTCTATTCAAACACAACCTTATGAAGGAAGCCAAGACAGGTACAACAATTTTGACACCATATATAAGCTGATTAGATTTCAAGAAGGTTTCAAGAACAAGAAATCAAATGAAATTTGCTTGGAACCCATTTGAATTCCAGATACCTCATGCTTTATGTTTCCTTTGATGGGATGCGCACACACACACACACACACACACACCCTGTGTAGAGGTTAGTGACTCCTCACACATGCATGCAGTGGAGCATAGCAGTATCCTGCAGAGTGGTCATTCACCTTTCACTTATATAGAGACATACACACACTCCGTACACACAGCGTGTCTTGATTCTTGACCTCCACCACACCTACCACATTAGAGCTACATCATGCACGCATGTACGCACACACACACACACACACACACACAAAACTCACACTCAGCATTGTGGCACTGTCTTTATGGGGACCCTGGCCTAATTCCAACCTGAACCCTAACAACAAGTCTTGACCCTCAAAAGTCCTTTAAAATTGTGGGGTCCAACATATTAGCCCCCCCCACACACACACACACACACACACTATTGAGAAAGAAGAAGATGGTTCATGGTCGACACACACGAGCAGTAATTGCATACACTTTTCACATGTTGTTATGCAGCCTTCTGCTAAAATCAACATGACCAAGAAGTTGATGGTTACTCTCTAGAGAGAACCTTCAAGAAGTACAGCCATCACTCTGCAACCCTCCACTGATCTGGGCTTTATGGCAGAGCGGCCAGACGGATGCCTCTCCTCAGTGTAATACATGACAGCCATACTTGGAGTTTGCAAAAAATAAATAAATAAAACACCTCGCAGACTGTGAGAGACAAGATTCTCTGGTCTGATGAAACCAAGATTGAACTGTTTGGCCTCAATCCTATGGGTCATGTCTGGAGCAACCCCGACACCTGAAACCATCCATCATCACCTGCTCAATACCATCTCAACGGTTAAACATGCTGTGAGAATACTCAGAATCTCAGCTGCTTTCCGTCTTTAGCTTATGTGTCATTATAATAGCAAACTCAGTAACAGTGAAGGGTAAATTATCTTACCCAGGAAAGTGTATTGAGCCTATGTAAATCCACTTAGACAGGACTGTGTGTTAGGCAAAGGATATACATTTTCTGCCTTCAGGAGGTCAGAGAAATACTGATGCATCCTGTCTGTGTTTCTCTCCATCCTGGGTGAATGCTCAACCATCTATATTCTCCTTAAGATTTTTTCTTCAATTTGCTGCTTTAAGTACTGAGTTCCTAAGTTTTCATGATTGTCCATGTTGGGCCAATAAATAATGTTTATGATACTAGGAAGTTAAATTTGCTCTATTAACCATGTCATACTGCTAATCATTCCCTAAATGGTCTCACTGTAAGTTTGTATGAGAGATGAGATTAGAGTAGGATGAAAGCAGAAACATGTAGGTCACTGGTAAAATCTGAGGTCACTGGGCTTCCTCATTAATAAAAAAGAACACCATCAGTGGACGGCAGCTGCAGTTGTAACAGCTTGTTGTCTGAAAGGACTTTCAGGGATGACCCGGACCTCAGCTGACCCTAACATTTGGATTGTAACCCACAAAATATGAAGTCCTTTTAAGAAGAAATCGCCAAACTCTTGCAATTTATCGACATGATGTCATCTTAAAAAGTGAGACAAGATGTGAAAGCATGTATGGTTAAAATATAAATATGATAGGGGAGAGAGAGAAAGTCTACTGCGAAAATAAAGGAAAGGGAGATTAGAGGCGATGAGCAGAGAGGATATCCTCATCTTTGCTTAGCAAACGATTGTGAACGATTACAGAATGAGAAAATAAAGAGTCAGAGAGGAGTATGCCGTCCTGCCTTTGCTCAGCAAACACAGAAGAGTAGCTCTGGGTTTTTTGAAAAGAGGGATGGAGAGAACGAGAAAGGGGAGACAGTGACAGAGGGCTTGTTAAAACTGGCTTCTTTTGTGCAGAGGCATGCGGCCTGACAAACAACTCTGATATTCAGCATTTACCAATACACACCCAAAGAGTGATAGGGTGTATTACAAATTAAAAGGGCTCCTTCCAAAGCCAAGCCCCCGAAAACTTGTGAGTGCTGGAATATCATTATGAAAATAAACAACTAACCTGGCTATTAGTACTCACAATCTCGCTAGCATGTTACTATTGGATAGGTTAAAAAAGACTGACTTTGATTCAGTAACAAGCTGGCTAGCTAACTGTTAGCAACATGTAGCTGAGCTAACAGCTACGCTAACATTGGGGAAAGCTAAAAATAGGCTGATGCACATTTTCCCGTTTGCATCAGTTACACTACACGAACGTAAATTCGTGTAGTGTAACTGACAGCACTCCAAAGCCAAGCACAGACTGGGACAGGACTAGGGTTGAGGCGAAGCAGAGGAAGGAGGGCAGCCACGGTCTGAGGAAGAAGAGGTAGAACGGAGAGGTGCAAGCTAAGCAGCACATATTCTAGGACCTGCGTCAAGCTTCACACTCCAACAGCGGCATTTGAAAAGGTAAATATATACTATATATTTTTTTAATTATTACATACTATATATATAATTATTCATATTATTAATTAATTATTATTAATATATTATTTCCTAGTGTACTTGTCTCAAAGCTTCTCTGGCACTTCCCCCTAAACCAGGGAGTCAAAAATAAAGTGCTATATGAATGTAATCCATCACTATTGTTATTACATTTTTATTGTTTACTGATTACACCACAATTAACTACAGGTGTACTTCAGCCATTGGCTCATCTGTGTTATGTCATTGACCTGGTGTGTAATGTAGACACAGACGTCCTGTAGGAGAACAACAAACCACTGTTCAAGAAAAACATCTGATCATGTTGATGGATGTTCTTTCCAACTACACTGATCCTTCAATTTGGGGTTCCAACAACTACTGTGACTACTGTGTTTCCATGCACCACACATGGCTGATCTTCCAGACCCAGGACAGAGTAACAGACAGTTCAGTCAGGCAGCATACAGACAGTTTTTAGTGTGGCAGTGCTGTGCACTTGGTCACAGAGTCATGATACTGAGTTGCTGTTTCTGGAAGCAACTGTTATCCTGATCCACTAGGACAATATAGAGGTTTAATCCTAGCAGGGTGTAAGATGTAATGTGACTAACTGACGGTGCTACACAAATAACTCCATCCAGTGTGTGGATGAATACCTGCCCATTGTCTTTGTTTTATTCCCAGGAGGATAGAGAAAATACAAAGTATATTTTGCCTTTTCTTTACACAGCATAAACAATCAAGCTACTTCATTTATGTCTTATTTCTCCAATAATGACACTAAAATGTGGTATAACACTTGTTTATTGTTATAGTATACTACTAAAACTATAACCTATATCACAAATAGATCATTTTACAAAATCATTAAAAATAAGACTTTGCGTGTAGCATTGAATCGCTGCTGTGGAGATGACTTAATAAATCACAATCACCTCTCTGACATTATTACCACATTTCAAAACCAACCATATTACTTTTTGTTGTATGTTTTGCTGTATCCCCCATGTTCCGTCGGGGGATCATCAGGTCTCCTGGTTCTGCTTCTAGGCATCTCCTTAGTAGCAGACAACCATTGGAGGAGGAGGATGGCAATGTAGTCCTTCTCCACCTTCAGTGAGTACAAGCTTCACTTCCTGGACTTTTTGTTGTACACCTTGCTGTGCAGCTTCAGGCAGATTGTCTGTTATTACTGATTACTGTTTTGATTACCTGAAAGTATCTGCTTTTTGGTGATAGTTATCACAAGTGATCTTAGTGTGTGTGTGTGTTTCCTAGCAAAATGAAAGAAAAGAAGAGTGTGATCGTGATAAGAACTGGACAATTACCGCTAGTCTTTTTAGTCTAGTCTAGAAGATGTTTGCTTTTATTGGCTAAAGGTGCTTCACCTCAGTTTTAATACGTAAATGTAGATTTTTCATCCAGCCAGATGCAAAGGTATTTACAGTATGTACTTTGACCCTGCAAATAGACTTTGAGAACAGCATTCATTTTATTTTATGATCATTCCTATACCCATTCAAGAAAAAATGTTAATGGGATTACAGAATGTCAGAATCAGCAGCCCCCTCACAGTTTGCAACTCTATTATGTCATGAACCATTTTTCAATGAATTTCAGATGTACAGTCATGCATCACAGGATTATTTAATTTTTGGATTGTGGTAACTAGAACCCACTGCTGCTCTTCAAGCAAACTGGATTAACATTTACTCAAAAACATAGCCATACAGAATTTGGTTAAAATGTCTGCAGAGCTAGTTTATTCTGTACTGGCCTATTCTGTGGTTGTCAGGCACCTTGTTTGGTGACCTGACAGTGGTTCTCACTAATGGAGTCTCTGAGTGTCATTTTGCACATACACACACAGTGTGGTGCAGAGAAGACAAGGATTTTCATTGCACTTCAGTGCTCTGCTGGTATTGCCAAAACACCACCTTTACCCCCCCCATCTCTGACTCTCTCTGTTTGTGACATCTAAAACAAAACATGGGCAAATGACAGAAAAGGACACAGCAGAAAACACAAGGGCAGGCATGGACTGCCCATCAGGAAGATCTGGAAATTTCCCAGTGGGCCAGTCTTGTGAGGGCGGGCCTTTTTCCCAGCCTATATAGCCTACAGATCGGGTTACGTTTGTTTTTGTTGGGATATAGAGGAGGTGGCTTTCAGGCAAGTGCGGGGTGTGTATGATACCAATTACCAGTTCTTATTTTGTCCACATTCAGCTGCAGGTAATAAGTAAACAATAAGTGGTATGTACAAACACATACATTCTCCTTTCTAGTGTTCTAATAACTAATCACTTTTACACTGACCCTTTGAAAACGTCCGGCTGCAGGTGGCCTCGATCTGACTGAGGGAGAATGTTGTTTAATCAAATGTTCAAATCGATCTAAAAAAAAAAACTACAATAGCAATCACTTTGCCTGCTCGCGATGGTGTCATCACGCTAAGCCGCTGGCCGCTTTGTTTACATTATACTTTTACATGATACTTTATAACCACTTGACACCTGATTTTTTTTACAATAAAAAAATACAAAAATTTGAAAAAACAAATTTGTGTTTTCATTCTTTAAGCTGATGTTACATTAAGTGAAGATTGTTAATTTGTCTATAGAACATAGAAAAGATATAAATTCAGGTATGATGTAAGTATGATCCAAATTAGCGACAACAGGCATAAAGGAGAAACCAGGGTCTGCAAAAGGATCCTAGGTACGTATCCAATATGCACCAACAGGCATTGTTCCATCCATGTGCTATCTTGGCTTGCAGTCTGCAAGGAAGAGGTATGATGGGAATTCACGACAATTGGCGTCAAGGGGTTAAATCGATCTTAAATTTAAAAAAAAGTAATAGCTAGAGTATTCTTCTTTTTGCAACATAAAGCTAAGGCTTCTGTCATTCAAGTTATTGTTGTCATTGTAAGCTTGTGGTGACGTCATTATGTTGGTAATGTCAGTATGTTCCACGCGGTGAAAAATCACGTGAGAACCTATGGTGACCCTGCATGATGGCCGGATGAGTGGCGCCAAAGGAGCAGCTAAGCAGGTCACCGCAGGAATACCAAAGAGACATTGAGAGAAACTCTATGATTCAATAGTTTAGCATAGTTAAGTATATAATTTTGCTCATAGTTCAAATAGAAGGCCTTGGTCTAACATACTTTTATAGTAGTAGTAGTTGACAGGAACTACCATGACTGTATCAGGAGAACACACAGCACTTTCAGAAAATAAACACATTTGCTCATAAAAATGACCCTATCTCAAAAACTAAAAAGGTACACAGTTCAAATAACTTGTGGAGTGTTAAGAACTATTTTGTTCATCTTTTTACATTTAGAAATATTTTGGATCAATATGTTTTGTGTTTGTTTTGTAGAATTGTATTATTTTTATTTTTTATTTATTTATTACACAATTTCAATACTTTTATCAATTATTATGGTTTAGTGACTTACATAACCTTTTAGTGAGGTTGTACAGAATTTGTGGATGTAAAGCACTTGAAGATACTCACAAGGAAGGAAGCCTGGGAGACAATGGGCCCGAATGTCCAAAAAATCATAAATAATAGTCTGGCTGCAGGTGTCGCTTTCACATATTTCAAACAACCAGTTGTCGAACCCCTGATTAAAAAAAGAAATCTGGATTCCTCAGTTTTATCCAACTACAGACCTATCTCAAAGCTTCCTTTTATCTCAAAAAATTTAGAGAAGACTGTACTTCTACAGCTGCAGTCTTTTTTAGATGTACATTGTATTTTTTAGATTTTTCAATTGGGTTTTAAAGCAGTTCATATCACTGAAGCTGCATTTTTAAGCATTTTTAATGATCTCTTATTAACCACTGACTCTGGTAACCATAGACCTCACTGCTGCATTTGACACAGCAAACCACACGGTTCTTGTCTCTCGTCTAGAGCACTGTGTTTGTCTCAGGGACACTGCTTTGCAGTGGTTTGTCATATTTGTCTGGGAGATGCTTTTCATAAAAGCTTGGGGACTTTGGTTCATCTACTGCCCCCCCTTCTTTGTGGTGTTCCACAGGGCTCAATTCTTGGACCACTTCTCTTTTCCCTATATCTCCTGCGCCTAGGAAGTATAATTAGAAAGCATGGCATCTCCTACCATTTCTATGCGGACGACTCCCAAATTTATCTGCCCCTCAAATGAGTGAAAATTCCCTCGTATCTCTACTAGAGTGTTTAAAAGATATTAAGGCCTGGATGACTTTTTAAATCTAAATGAAGATAACTGAGGTAATTGTGTTTGGACCCAGTTGCGCTGGTAATATCCTTTCTGTTGACCTGCAACAATATGCAAAACCCATAGTGACAAATCTGGGTGTCAAAATAGAGAATGGTTTTAAACTTGATAAACAGATAAATAATGTTGATAAATCCAGTTTTTATCAATTGAGGCTTTTATCTAAAATCAAACCTGTTTTATCTTGTAAGCACTTTGAGCATGTGACTCATGCTTTTATCTCAACCTGTCTGGACTACTTTAATGCACTTCACATTTCCGTTAACCAAACCTCTCTCTCAAGCTTATAGTTAGTACAAAAGTTGGCCGCTCGTCTTTTGACCAGAACTCGAAAGCATGAACAAATCACACCAATCCTGGCCTCGCTCCACTGGCTCCTGGTCCATTTTAGAATACATTTTAAGATCTTGTTTGTTTTTAAGTCACTGAATGGGTTGGCACCTCGATACATTTCAGACCTCCTACAAGTATACACCCCCTCACGATCACTTAGGTCTACTGATCAACTTCGGTCGGTCGGTCCAAAAACCAAGGTCGACCACGCTTTTTCAGCAGCAGCCCCTAAACTGTGGAATGAACTACCTCTTCAGGTCAAATTGGCCCCAACCCTTGAATGTTTAAAATCCTGTCTTAAAACTCACTTGTATTCCCTGGCATTTAACCCAGCATGAGAGTTGTGTAGTATTGTTGTTTTATGTCTTTCTATGTGTTTTATATATGTGTTTTTTAGGTTTTATTTCTTGTCCAGCACTTGGTAATCCTTTGTCTTTTAAAATGTGCTATATAAATCTAATTGGATTGGACAATAGGCAGAAATACCAGAGTAGGCCCTGGCACCATTTGCATTGCAGAGTTCAAAAGGTTATTAAGGTGCCAACTGCTCATCAGAAACAGAAATTAACATCCACAGAAGCAATTTGGGGTTCAGTATCTTGCCCAAGACCTTCAACATGCCCTAATCAAAAGATGAATGGGCAACGCTCCACCTCCTGAGCCTCAGCCGAAAACATGAGAACATTAAAACTGTTATGTAAGTAAGTAAGTAAGACATAGAGTTTTGATTGGCTGTAACATAGTTGTCCCCGAGCAGTCTAGCAGTGTCATCAGAGTTTTTCAGGTATGTGGTATAGAGTTTTTGAGGAGTGGTACAGAGGGTGTAAAGGATGACGTTAAGGACACAACCCTGAGGGGCTCTGCTGTCCCCTCAGGAGGTAGAAGAGAGGGAAAAGTGGCTCTGATGGGACGCTTCATCTTTCTGGGGTTGGGACCACAGAGACTCCACAGATTAAGCTGCTTATTTGTGTGATCTAAACTGAACTTTTATTTTGAACTATGAGTCACTGAACACAGTTTCCCACAGTCATTCAGGAAATCACACCTAGGCTCTTGACCCAGCAGACCCAGATCCATTTGGTGACCCAGATGTCACCAGGTCAACGAAAGCTAAGCCCACCTCTTGCTCTCTCTTTTCTCTGGGACTCAACTTCACTGTAGCTGCCAACAGCAACAGTGCGACCTGTTCGGAGCAGACATTCAGAAGAACCAAACTCTTTTTCTTATGGCAGTGACGTGAGAGCCTGCAAACCAGCTTGGTTAGCCAGCGGGAATGACACAAAGTCTGCCATCTAACTTTAACAAGCAACATGAGCAACAAAGTACCTTAGTGTTGAAGAGAACAGGCTTCCATCAATCCCTACAAGCAGACACCAGAGCGAAAGACTGCAATGGAACAAGGGATGACGATCGATACTCTATGCCTTTGAGGTATCGACTGAAATAGCCCAGTATTAAGTATTATCAGAATGTCTCCAGTCAAACCAGTACTTCATTGGATACTTTTTTACCGAGATTGTCGCAAAAAATGTCTATTTGTCTATGGTTTTGGTTGCAGCCAGCCATGCAAGCAACACACAGAAAGAAAGAGTAGGTCATGCCTCTCTTTACTCGTTAGTGCAGTTTAGTGACTTGTTTAAACAGCTTCTTACTGTCATCTTTTTGTAGGTTTCAAACCCACCACTAAAGGAAAAAGCACTGGGACAGATCATACAATTCAGTTTATTGATCGAAACAAAATAATTCAAACAATATAAAACAAATGTTTCAAAAACATTTACGTAAATTTGTTTCCCACAACTCATTTGGTCACTAAACAGTTTCACTTCTCATCACTTTCCCTGTATGATAGGCTACTGCCCGTGAGGAGGACCTAATTAGGATGAGGAGTGATCTAATACAATCACCTTGCTACTCATCACTAGAGCCCGTGCGATATGGGTTTTTTGGGACAGATGCCGATATTTAAGTGAAAAAGAGCTGATTTATGAACCGATATTTAGAGTTAGAGAATGATTTGGATTGTAGACCCCTTTACTGTATAAACTACACTTAGAACAGGCCCATACTGAAAGCTGGTATGTATGTGTGTTTAAAAACCTTTTCCTAAATGGATTGTTAATAAAATCGATCACAGTCTCAAAAAGTGAACATGTAAACAATTGCACGTCAATAAATATTTGCTTCAGGAATGTGCAATTTTTTCAGCCGTCTGTAAACAAAGAGAGTGAGAGAGAATAAGCATGTGTATTTCACTTTACACATAATCTGCCATAATTTCAATGTAACATATTCACATCTAGTTTAGCGCTTTACCAGCACTCTTCTAACCAAAGCTATGAGAAACCATTTGTCATCGTCTAAATCATGCCGTCTGTGATAGTGAGCTCCTGTAGAATGCATCTAATACAACATGACTCTCTAAACTTTGAGATTTCATTTAACTAACTTTAAAACTATAACCAGAGCTGTTATTTCTCTGACTATAGAGTTTCTACAATGTCACAAAAAGACAGGCAGCTCATAGATATATTTAGAATACATCAGAAACTATGGTTTAACGGCTCATTAACGTTAGCGCTCCTCCACTGATAAACACGGCATTAGTTTTGTGGCTAATTTAGCAACGTTAGCTGCTGTAACGTTACTTGAATTTAGAGAATATTTAGAAGTGATGAACTAGAGACAAATGTGGACCGTTCGCTAAAACCACACTGTTTCAGAATAAATTTACAGTTACATCTGTCAGCAGCTTCCAAAACCCAGCTACCGTAACATTAAACTGCTGTGAGCTGCTAAGAAGCCAGGGAAGTGCAGTGAAAAACCGGAGGGTTAGCAAGTCATGAATGTTTTCAGGAGATGAGAAGTGACTGGGTCTGTTTTTATTGTAATTATTGAAGTCATGTGACAAAAGTCCGAGTCACCGCCAAACCCCTCTGCGTGTTTCTAAATGCTGAATGTAAGCTCCAGTAAACTCTGTCCGGTAAGCTGATTGTTTTCTTCTGTGTTTTTTTTTGGTGAGGCAGTGTAGTTAACTGGGGAGCTGCAGCTGGTCGCCCTCTGGTGGGAAAACTATGCACTACTTGTGACATGAGTAAAGCATCTCTCTCTAGGTTTCTTTCTTAATAGTCATCTGCCGTTCTAAACGGTGGTGCCAATTAAATACAATTAGCTCATATCGGTGTGGTGTCCAACAATAATGCTGCGATGATGTGTTGAGAAGAAACCCGCTTGACACTGTTCTTGATCATAAACGTATATTAAATTGAAGAGTTCAGCATCAATAACAAGCTCTGCAGCAGCTTGGAGAGTGACCCAGCCCGATGGCCACTCTGTCTCTCTGTACATCACACATAGCTTATATAGGATATGTTTAGGCATCTGTTAGGTACCAGAAAAGAAAAGTCTGCAAAGTAAAAGGTCAACCCCATAGAAGGGTACAGTACTATTTAAAGTAACAAAACAAAGGGTTAGAAGTCAAATTCCATAAAAGGGTTCAGTTCCTACATAACCATCAATCACTGCTCTCCCCGTAGACGGTCACTGACCCTCTGTCTTGCTGCTACAGTGTTATTCGAACTGTTATGAGTCAAATGCATAAGCACTGGGCAACTGTTACAGTCAACTGCATAAGCACTGGACACTACATCGGCCAATAATATTGGTCGACCGATAAATCAGTCGGGCTCTACTCATCACCTCAACTACTATGGCAGTTAGCATTACGCAAGGTATCAAAAGAAGTACTCTACTGGTATCTGTATCTCTTAAAGGGTACTGGTTTAGGTACTGGTTTAACACTATCACTAAAGGGAACCATAGTTCTTCCAGAACCTGGGTAATCTATAAAAGGACTGCAAGCGACAAGTAGAACGCCAAAGCAACTCCTCTTCCTCCACAGTAAAGTGTCTTAAATGGGCTTAACAAAGAGTAACAGTGTATATGGCTCAGCATGGTACTGTTAAACTTATGTACATGTCGATGTTCGATTCGATTTGGACTTAAACACAACCCCACACCCAGAGAGGAACTTTAAATCTGCTGCTACACATGTTTTCTCTCTGTTCACATGTATTCAGGCTTGTGGATGCGAAACAGAAGAAATAACAAAGAAACAGACGCACATTATTCCTGACATGCGTCCAAACACGAACGTACGAATAAGCACACGCACGAACACACACACACACACACACACACACACACACACACACACACACACACACAAAACCTTCTGTTTGAAGATGAATCTTAATTCTGTCTGATTTAAGATTCATCTTGTTTTTCTTTGTTTCCTTTATATAAAAGCATGTGGTTATACATGCTGGCCAACCTCTTTTATGCACAACTCCAGATCCTTCAATATATTGGTGGTAATTAGGGTTATAGAGTGACAGAGGTTTGCGATAACACTATCAGCAAGCTAAATTTTTGATTTCTTGGATGGCTCAAACCCAAAAGACACTGACAAAAAAAACAATGTTAGAATAATGATCACAAGAAGATCTAAATTAAGCATGATTGTGCTACTGCTTAACCTTTTTCAACTTAATAAAGTTTAAAAATATATCAACACGGTCTTCAAGTGTTTTTATTTGGAATATGGTGCAATGAAGTGAGAAATGCTTCAGTTGAGCCAGGTGTAGACGGAGTTCGTGTAGACATTTCACCAAAGGAAAGCAGCTGTTATTCATCTGTTGGCTGGTTAAAAGCTGATCCAATCACTCATAAGTAATTTTGGTCTACGCCCACTGATGGTGCTTCTGATCCAAGAAAATGCAAATTGCACCCTGTCAGACCAAAAATGAGTCAAGAGAAATGTTGGTTGTGCGAGGCTAGTTATATTGTTGTCATATTACAGTCAGTCCTGTAATACACCTCCACACTTGTTAAAATCCCCTTTTCCTATCAAAATAAGATATATAAGATATTTCCATCAAGAGAAAGTCATCATTTGAGAGTTGGATAGAAGAAAATATTCGTTATTGAAAATGATTTGTTTTAAAATATCTACTGTGTGATTTTCAAAGAGCTGGTCTCAGCCTAGTATATCATTACCTTTACAATCATGGAACCCCTTTGGCATTTGTTGAGTTGTCTAAATATATAACATTTTTGGGGATACAGATTTTCTCTGAGTCCCTCAAATAGAAGTGCGGAGTAAGCAAAACGCCTTTATTACATCAGCGGTGAAAAATATGGAATACAGAGCTTAGAAATTATGGAGACAGAGGAAGAAAGACGGAGATGGCAAAAGGAATATGATATTAGAAGGGGGATGGGGGCAGAGAAAGACTGAGAGAGAGGTATGGATTATAGATTTCCAAAAGAGGAAAAAATTAAATATTACTGAAGCCCAGCTGTGCTGTAACTGCAACTCGCTGAGTTGACACATACAGAATCTAAAATTCATCTATCATCATCATCTAGTCAGTGAATTCCAGTCCCATACCGTACCTCATCTACAACCTCTCCTCTTTCCATCTCTCTGAATTTGTCTAAACTTTGTCTAATATGCCGTATTATATGGACTTGGAACAGCTGCCTTTATTTCTCTTCTTCATCCTGACATCGGATGAAATGTTGTCAACACGTGTTTCACTGTGTACATACATGTTTATCAGTGTTTGTAACCAGGTGTGTGTTTTTTTTAAACTAGGCCCTATAGAGATAATCATTTGCTGAGTCAGCTCTGAGCCAGCAGAACAACACACAGACAGACACACTTGCTGATTCTTACAGCTACATAGCCATGGGATTGTATTTAGAAAACATGTTCACGTTGTGGCGAAAGTTGAGCCAGGTTCTTTTTTTTTTTGCCTGAGCCTTTTGCATAGCACCCTCGTTGTGTCATTGGCCTTATTCAGATGACTAAGGGAGATGCATTTGTTCACACAAGATGAATTTCAGCCTGATTACAGCCTAATAGAAAAGAAAGGCACTTGCTTCATTCTTAAGTGCAGACTCTTGTGATTATAATTGTGGAAAGGCAACGTATGAGTAGCCAATGAGCCCTCAGAAACTATAGGGTAAACCGTTAACGGCTTGTGTGGATTTGAAATCTGGCTTTGCATGAGTTTCACCAACAGGGTGTAATGCTGGTCCTCATATTTTTGGATTTAAGGTGGGGGCTAACATTTTGTTCTGATATTCGTTGTGTCTAATTGTGACTGTTTTCATACTAAATGACAACAGCATGGTGTTTCCCTTAGAAATATACTCAGAGTATAGTCAGAGTGAATTAGCCTCTGAGCCACAGAGGCAGTGGGATAAAATAACTAACTGGTCAACACTAGGAAAAGGTTGCATTAAAAACTACTGTAACGCTGATGATGTCCAAACATTAATCAGTGTTAATCCACATGTGAAGCCTCTTTTATCTTTAGTCCTAATATAAGCAATTACTAAAAATGCTTGTATGTGTCAATGTAAAATCTAATTTAATTGCATTTCATTAAAAAGAAAAAAAGTTTTGTACTGAAACAGGGCTTCTATTTACAAATCTAGTTTAACGTGTTAATGCTTACTGTTGGAAAATAAAAACAGAGACTGTAATGTTTACATTTTAGATGTTGAATCTCATACGGCCATCACATCATTTCAAATGATCCCTGGCAGCTCTGTTAAATCTTGTCCAACATTTCAGCTAAGATGATATTCACCACTAAATATTTGGTCTGTCTTTCGTTATTGGGTGTCTCACACTGTGGCCTTTGCTTAGCCCATCACAGTGTGTGTCGACATATCTTTAGACAAACACACTCCTAATAACGCTCCCTTATTGTCTCTCTGTTTAAGTCTTGCCCTCTCTCTCCCACTCTGCGCTTCTCTCTAGCTGAGAGACGGCCACAGCGGATTTCTACACCACACTGTTCAAACAAAGCACTGAAAGAATCCGAACACTACGGGGAAGGCTTGATATTAAAACCAGTTTCAAAGGAACACTGTTGTGCAAGCGTGCACACCCACAAACACACACTCAGACGCTTGAATCCATCACTAAGGAGAAATCTTCCGTAAAAAAAACCCACAAGCTCCAAAATCTAATGAAGACAGTTCCTTGTCCACTGCCACCGATAACGTGTTAAGTGCTATATTTACAGGTATGCTACTCCTATGGCTTTTCTCTTTTAACTGATTGTTAAATTTATCTACAGGTCAGACCAGTTTATCTTCCTTTTGGCAGGTAAGAGCATTAGTGGGCATTAATGGGCAATGACCTAATTAAAATTACATTTAGCTGTGTCTAAAGCTGAAATGTAATTTGAATGAATGCATTACTGTATCAGATTTTACCTTGTCAAGAGTCAAGTAAATGGTGCCAGAGATTCACCAGGTTTGTGCTTTATTGCCTTTTTGACACTACTGCGTCATAACGTAACATACGTAAGCTTAGTTATGTGACAAAGGTCCAAGTTAAATACGTTGCATTTATTATTTTACACAAGTTTAAGTAAAGCAACTCTCTGCCCTTCCATATGCCTGTGTGGAAAGCCATAAGGCAGCGAGCAGTAGTAAAGAACCCCTGTACATAACAGAGCAGGCATATGCTAAATAACGTAATAATCAGATACAAGATGACACTGAAATTCTGTGTTAAATGTAATGTTTATTATCAGACTGAAGCCTCTGCTTCTCTGTGTCGCCTCTGTACACGAACTCACACATGTGGGCGTACACCCACACACAGTGGCCAAGGCAGAGATAGGCTGCGGTGGAGACGGTGAAGTGAAGGTAACTCTGAACTACTCAAAAAGTATCTGCAATAGAAGTTCCCAGGTAAAAGACAATACTTACAAGCACAACATGTATAAGATGTTATTTGATCTGCTCTGTCCGTGTCTCTCATCCTATCATAGTTAGATGTTCAATGAGCTAAATGAAAGCCATCTGTAATTTTAACTGTTTAGCTTAGCTTAGATTGCCATGTAGCTTCAAATTGCCACAGGTACCTGCAGTGATCATGACAGAGACAAAGGGAAGGATCACCCAGTGTGCTGTTATCTTCTGAAACAATGAAACGCATCCGAACCTTGATGACATGTTTTTGGCTCTGGCTGCCTGCACTGTGTCTGTGTGGCTTGATCCATGAGCAGCAAAATAACTCCAACAGCGTGACAACAGCAGCGGCCTATGTTAGCATGTGTTGATTCTTGAAAATCCACTTCCCTATATGATTCCAATACTGAAATATGTCCAATCAGACCTAATAATAATCATGCATCCCTATCAGATGGGGTGGCGGTGGGTTATGAGCAGAGATAGGGACTCGAACCGAGTGCAACTTAAGTCGCACAGACAGTGACTTGAGACTTATCCTCAAAAGACTTCAGACTCGACTTGGACTCGAGGTGCGGGACTTGTGAGCAATGTTTATTTTTAGGAAACGTCTGATGAGCTTGCCGTTATTCCCTCCCTCTGTTACCTATAACCTGTCTATGTAACACGTAGCATCAGCTGCGCGCGGCCGCAAGTGAGAGAGAACAACAAACAGCTGCAGCTGCTGAACCATTCATCATAAAGTTTGTCTTTAAAACTTAATACAACAAGACGCAAACTCTGAGGGTCGTCGTTATGAAAAAATGAATGAGCGATTGTTTACTTGCCAAACTTGTGGTAGTCGATTGACGTAATTATTTACGTCCCGCTGGGTGCTCTCATGTTAATAATTACCGTTGGCTAGAAAGAGGTTACAGGTTTATTGTTGATCATGTAGCCTTACAGTTTTATTTAGTTATAACATTACACTGGTTTGAGAGTGGGGGATGTGTTGACTTACTGTAGTTTAAGCTGTCATTGATTGAAATGAAAAACAGGTTACAGTTACAGAATCCCTTAGCTATGCAGTTTTATAAGCAACCTGGATTGCAGATGATACAACATTCTTAATAACCACAAGAGACTTGAGACTTGACTTGGACTCTAGCTCAAAGACTTGTGAGTATCTCTGGTTATGAGCTGGTACAAAGGAAGCAGCAAGGGCAGGCAGGCTACAGCAGCTTAAATAAGGTGCCTGGTATGGAATTTGCCAATAAAATAAAAGAGATTAATCAGCTGAGCTCTCAACGGTCGTGCTGGGATTGTGAACTGAGCTTGACTTTGTTGCCTGCCAGAACTATCGCTATGCCCGATTTGGCTAGCCAGATAAATGTTCTTTCACGGAAAGGGTAAAGGCTGTGAGTTGGTCATTATCTCCAACACAGATTATACTAAACAAAGGCTAATACTTCTTCCCCACATAAATTCTTAAGAAATAAAGTGGAAATCAGTGCCAACTCTCACATTAACCATGAGACTTTGACACACTTCACATGCTCTTATGACACACATCTCATTTCTCATTTCCAATAGGTTGATGTGGCACCAGCCTACACCAGGATAGTAATCAAGTGATCCATTTGGGAGACAGTTTAGGCTCGTGCTGAGTCGCAGACTGTTTGTGACTGGAGTGGTAACGTTACTGGCAGAGTTTAGGGAAAGACTAATTTAAAAATTAGGCATTGCCAAAGACATCTAGTTTGATGAACTGATCACTGTTTGTCATTATTTAATTTGTGTCTTTTACCAACTTTGGCCGTGGCCAACCCCATTATATCTATCGAGTTTACGACAACTGAACATGTGAGGACGTTAAGACTGCCGAAGTGAGGGAGGGGTGGTCCTGTTCCTGAACCTCAGTTTACATAACTCCATAAATAGTACTGTTGTCAATTGACTAACTTAGCCTGCTGTAATTAACCAATAATGTTAGCTAAACTAATTGTTCCTCTTGGAGACCAGAGGCAGCAACCTGGACGTATGTAGTGCTAACATCAACAGGATAAAACGTGCGGCATCAGTGTCCCCGTGACTTTTTGAAAACCTTTCAAAAAACAATATTCTGAAAAATAGCTCGCAACAAAAAATATTAATTAAGAAATAAGAAAACGTGCAGTGCAGGGTATATATACAGTATAAAAGAAACAAGTGTGCATTTTCCAAAAAGTAATTTAATCTAAAACAAAACAAAATGCACCAATCAGTAAATTTTAAGAAGTTCTTGACACAGGCCAAGTTTTCCCGTCTTTCCCTGTGAACATGACAAAAGAGGGTGGGGAAACTAAATCATGACTCAGCAGAGATGATTTTAAAATAAGAAAAGTTGATCTACAGGAGAAACTGATCTATGAGGAGCTCACAATGCCTTATAGCCTTTATGCATTACATGCAGAAATAGTTGCAGAAAATTTCACCAGAATGCAGGAAATTAAGTGTTTCATAATCATTTTTCGGGGGGAGGACCCCCAGACCCACCGCTTCGGTATTGAAGATTTCTGCAAAACAGTAATAAAAAACATCTCGTCTTGTTATCGCAAAACCAATATAGTGTATCATCTCCTGCGCTGTGTATCGTCAAGTCTATCGTCACCGCCATAATGTGACCCCTTATGTCCTCACCACCAAAGTTACACCCTTGTGTCTGGGTGTCTTTCTGTTGTTGCAGTAGACAAATGCACGTTATCTATACAACATATAAGCTTAAAACAGAACCTTATTACACTGTCTGTGTGTTTCTCTGCCTGTGTATCTTTCTCACATTTTTTTTTACCACTGACCAGTTTGTAAAGAAAGGGAGTAAAATTGCATTTAGAGATACAGTGAGAAGGTACAATAATAATGTACTGATAAAGAGTTCTAGACACTGGACTAAGGGTTAAACATGCTGAGAGTAAGACAGCTTTTTCTGATGCATTTCTACCACTTTTCTGTCTGTCTGTCTGTCTGTGGAGGTTCTCTGTCAACTACTACTAGTTGATAGTTACCCAAGGAAGGGCAAAATCAACGGCAACTAGACTTTAACCAATCTTCAACCAAGTCCAGATCAAACACGATTCAAGATTATCTTACTGCAATGCCTATTTACCCATTCAGAAATTTTCTGAAAGATATTTTAGTGAAATATTTACCGGAATTTTGTGAGGCCGCCATTTCTTGAAAACTTGATAACTGAATAGGGCTGACCCTGAATAGTTGAAGATGCGATGCTTCGATGGGCGGAGCCTGATTCGACTGTCAATCTCACAGTCGAAGCTTCGCAGAGAAGCAAGGATCATGCCATTTTGACTAGTTTTCTCCCAATAAGTTAATATACAGCCTATTACAATATAGATTTCTGCTACTTAAAATAAACCTGCAAGGATACACAACTTGCATGCAGTTGTCAGCAGCATGCACGTCAGAGGCATTTTGGTCTGTGCCTGTTAAGAACACTTGCAGGAAACTGAAAATGAACTGAGAGGTTTCAGACTAATACGCATTTGCAAATTAGTTTGGTGATGCCAGGCTAACCAAGACGTATACAGTAGGACTTTCGCATGGCAGAGCATTGGCTCAAGACTGGATGTTTCCAGCAATATTACATAAAGTTTTAACCCCTTACACCTGATTTCTTTTACAATAAAAAAATAAAAAATAATAATTTTGTGTTTTCATTTTTTCAAGCTCATGTTAAATGATAATGATGTATGATGCAAATTAGTGATAACAGGCATAAACGAGAAACCAGGGCCTGCAGAAGGTTCCTAGGTACGTATCCAATATGCACCAACAGGCATTGGGGGAATCCATGTGCTATGTTGGGTTGCAGTCTGCAAGGAAGAGGTGTGATGAGAATTTGCGACAATCGGCATCAAGGGGTTAATGGCAGGCAGGGATACAGATTCAGAAGCTGAAGCCATGGTTACCACGCATAGAGTGCCTGGCATTTACTTGCCTGCCTTTTCACATGAGGAGCGCAGTGAGACCTTACAGATCCAAGCGGGTATGCAGGCGGAGTGTCGCTTACCATCTGAAAAGACTTTAATGTGTTGCTTTTAAGTAGCTGGGAAGATGATAAAAGCATGAAGAAATGCAGAAAATGGTATTCAAATCTTTTTTCCTGTGGAGGATGACCTCGAGAAACCCTGCTTTATTGTTTATTGACATTTAATGTTGTCTTGATTCAATGGGGTTTTTGAAAGTAAATGACACGGCAAACAAAGAGTGAAAAAGTAAGACAGAATATAAAAAGAATGGGGGGAGGACAAAGAGAACGACAGCATGACAAATTGTTTTCCTCTTGGCTACCCTCTCAGGCTATACATTTTGGACCTGTCCTCTCACTTTCTCTTACTTCCTCCTCCTCAAATGTTTGACGTGATCATTAAAAATACCATCAGAGTTGTTTGCAAGGCATAGCAGATAGAGATGTAATGTGTGATATAGTCTGACATTAGAGTCTTATTCACTCTTTAAAGCCGATATTCATGGGATTTATTATAGTAAGATGTAGGTTATATGACCAAAGGTGCTTTTTAAAAGTAGTAATTGCTGTATAATTAGCTCTGTCAGTGACTACAATACTTTAGTTAACTTTACACTGGGTTTAAAAAGCAACAAGCATTGATTTGCGTGTAAAGAAAAAAAAATCAGGCTACATTATGGCATGAAATGCAGTGAAGGGCGTCTGACAATTTCACACTAAAAACACACTAAATCCGACAATGTAGGAAGACAATAACGATACCAAACTATTCCATTCACCACAAATGAAGGCTATTCTTATCCCCTTGACGCCGATTGTCGCGAATTCTCATCACACCTCTTCCTTGCAGACTGCAACCCAACATAGCACATGGATTCCCCCAATGCCTGTTGGTGCATATTGGATACGTACCTAGGAACCTTTTGCAGGCCCTGGTTTCTCCTTTATGCCTGTTGTCGCTAATTTGCATCATACCTACATCATACCTGAATTTATATCTTTTCTATGTTCTATAGACAAATTAACAATCTTCACTTAATTTAACATCAGCTTGAAAGAATGAAAACACAAAATTATTATTTTTTATTTTTTTATTGTAAAAAAATTCAGGTGTCAAGGGGTTATTGGCTTTTTCAAATTTAAAGGCACATTGCTTTTGCGGCTGCAAGCTGTCATTCTTGTGATCCATGCACAAACAGCAAATTGTAGAAATTAACTACAAAAATCTTGGTGGACAAAAGTAATCCATTAAGTTTGTGCCTGCAGTTTAGTAGACCAAAAAACATGGGACATAACTTGAAATATTACACGAGGTTAACAAAGAGGTTTGTGGTCACTTGACAGGTAGCTGTTTGGAGGCATGGCAGAAGTCTTGTTAATATAAACTACTGTATAAGGGCTTTTTAAAGACATGATTTAGATCATTTTCATGTTTGTATCAAGGACTCTATTTTGTTTATGAGTTTACTTGAAAAGAAAAGTTGAGCGGTAGATGTGTTTCATAATGAAAAAATAACTACATAATTCTAATTCTAATAAACTTTCTCTCAATTTTATCAGGGTTATTAATAATCAACATATGGTGAAAATCTCATATTGGTTTAAGTAATTGGAGTCATTACAGTATAACCTTTTTTATTTGTTATTTTTAAATATTCTGGTTTCTGACTGAAACGTCACTAACAGAGATTTGGGGATTTCAGAAAAAGCAATCCCATAACGTCACAGCTTTTAAAGCAAATATATGACCATGTGTTGTTGGAAGACACCAAAGGGAAACACAATATTTCTTATTTCAGCTAATGACCAAAAATGTCAAGCTAACTTTGTGAAATGGTAAGATTTTACATGTATGTTACATGCACATAGAACACATTTTAGTTTTTACCTATTTTTAAATTTACCTTTAATATAGCAATATCTAGAGGACCTAACAGAATAATGGTAATGAAAATTTTAAAATCAACAATGTGCTAATATAACTTCAAGAAATACAAACATCAGAGGGGTTTTAAAGGGTTAAAAAGATTGATACACAATAACACAAACAAACAAATGATCGATTCAGCGGTAGACAACGGTAGAGAGGCAGCCTGTTCTCATGGCCCAGATAACGTAAATACTGACACTTTGGGTTGCCTAAATCTATGTCAGTGATATGTATGCATATTCGACTGGCTAACCCTCCCTGCTAGCACCTCGGCCGTGAACCCGATGTGCACAGCTGCACATAGCTGTTGTTGCGCACTAGCAAACTGCGATATTTCATACGAACACTGAAGGGCACATTTTGCATCAAATATCTTCGCTTTTTCAAGCTTTCTGAAAACGTCAGTAATGGACGCACTGAGATGAGAATGTGTTGAAAATATATATGGCGGCCATTTCTGGTTAAACAAAAAAGATCTTTGTCTTGTTGCAAAAAGGTCTTTCTCTGTAGGGATCCTTTCCATAATATTGTCGGACACTTTTAATATTACAAGTTTTATTATTTATTTGAGCCTGTCAGTGGAAAAAATAAGCACTTGTAGTAGACAGACTTTGATGGGGCGTTTGACAGCAGCACGCTAGTTCCATACTGGACCAGTTTCAAAAAAAATTGTTTTGTTTTGTCATTAGCTACTCAGATACAGAAAACATGGGTGAAATGCTCCAGGTTGAACAGTACTAGGTTACACCTTAATGTCTGTTTTTTCTGACCATACTTTTATCTGTTTTGGTTTTTTTTCAGTTCATGAAGAGGAAAAGGCCAGCAGATGAAAGGTGAGAGCAAAGGAATGTGTGAGTGATTTATTTTTCCTTTTAGTGCCAGATTTCACCTTGAAAGTGCACTTGGACTGTCCTTGAACATGGCCTCACATCTTTTGAAACCTCATATGTCATCTCTAACTGAAGACAAAGAGGCTGTGGGAAAGGTTGGACGGATTATTTTTCTAAATGGACTCCCTAGAAAATCACTTTTGATAGGGAGAGTTTCTCCAAAAACCCAGGTTAATAGTGCCACAACATAGTCTTGAAAAACAAACAGCCCTCCCTGGAGGTTTTTATTGTTCCAGTTCCTATCTCCAGCAACATGGTCTGAATCTAAAGCAATCAGTGAAGTGTAATCAAAACCTGTCTATTATGAATTGAATAAACTTTGACAGGTCTGCTTGATCATGTTCCTCACTAATGTACATTTCCGACATACAACACTAGTATTTGCCCAAAGGGTCGCACAACAGTTTCTATCAGTGAAAGATTGGTATTGAACATGATACAAAAAGAAATATTGGCAGAAAACATTTTTTCACACAAGATTGTCTCTTTGATGGTCTGATGTTCTTGACTAAAAAAAGTGACTATTGCAGATTTATTTGGGGCTACATGTAGTTTTTCAATGAAATCACTTACTAATTTAATTTTTACTGCCTTATTGTCAATAAGCTCTAACCTCACTTAAAAATAAAGCATGTGTCTGTTTTCTCTGTTGCTTGGAACGGACACTATTCTCCTTTTAATGTGAAGGCACCCTGCCAGGATATAGACCTGTGCGTGCTCCCGCTGTTGACAAAATGCAGACCACTAAAACCATAAAAGTTCTGCTCCCAGCCCAACACAAACTCCAACACAAACGCCACATAAGGATACAAAAAACAATTAAGTTCTATTTCATATAGTCTTCACCCTCTAAGACTATTGCTAGCGGGTTCATCCTTCGCCCACGTGCACAGCACTGACGAGCTTTGTCAATGCCCACCTGTGGTGTTTTCCTCAACCACGGACATAGCTTGTGTATAACTAGCTGTGAGACCTGGCATTCAGCTCCCAAATATTCTTCAACCCCTTCAGTTCAGTGGTCTCACGTGTAATCACGGCTTCAGCCACACATTCCCTCTGCCTGCATCCAGGCGTGTGACGGTGGTACCATGTGTGTTCAGCACACATTACGCACGGCAGGCGACAGTGACTTTGAGGGTTGGAATGTGTTTTTTTGTAAACTACATGTCATTAGTGTTGCACAAAGCACTTTAGCACGGACCGACCACTGTTTGCTTCGTAATGTTCAATTTAGATTTATTGTGGTTTTACTCAGATGCACAGCTTCTCCACCTCTCAGTCGCACTAACTTAATATACAATATTAACTACAATACACAATAATGCAAAATAACAGCACAGAACAACACAACAGAAGAGAACTGTCATAAAGTGTGACAGCAATCTCATTATAATATTCAGTCTAGCTCACTAACCATTTCATTATCATCCAATGCATTTAGCTGTGTTGACGCTGCTGAGCCTACAGTGAAAGATACACAAATAGTAACATCACCGGCAACAAAACCACTTGGTTAGGTTTAGTAAAAGATAGTGGTTTAGGTTCTTTCACATTCCAGGATCCATATTGGCTGGTGTAGTCTTTCTCATTACCCTGAATAATTAGCCAGGCATGGACATTGTGACCTCATGTCCAGATATTTCCAGCTCATCTGACATCAGCGTCAGTGGTAAACGGGCTTTGTACAATATTTTTTACCCATGGTTAGCAATAATACAGGAAATCCATATTAATAGAGCCGTAGATGTCCAGTTCTCTCCCCACACATACCTCATTAGTCCATAATGCAATACAGCCTCAAAACAGGATGCTATAGCTAATGCTATCACCATTGTTGTCCTCCTAGAATAAATAAATGTTTTTGCTGTTAGGCATTTGCTCTAATTACTTATGCTG
Organism: Lepomis macrochirus; assembly: GCA_024633595.2. Lineage (NCBI taxonomy): Eukaryota > Metazoa > Chordata > Actinopteri > Centrarchiformes > Centrarchidae > Lepomis > Lepomis macrochirus. The sequence goes on from JALXJV020000003.1 coordinate 2,742,928, forward strand.
TTTGCAACCTCCGTGGTAAGGTTAGGTTAGGTTTATGCAGCTAAAATTAGTAGATAAGGTGACGAGATGTTGAACTTAGATAGAAATAAGGCGGGAATGTAATAAATAAAAACTCTCCCTCTAACCAGAGATTGTTGGTTAAATTATAACCAACAAACCCTAAAAGCAACCTTCAGCTATGCTACGCTGTCTCAGCAAATTTGGACATCTGACAGCCAGTACTGTGGCATTTGCATCATGTCAACACTGGTGATTCTGCTTGTATTTACTCATAGTATTTGACAACCACTCCTTTAAACAAGCATAAGTAATAATCAAGCATCACTTTATTTTTCTTTTGTGTGATATTGTTTCTCAAACACAAACAACAGCAGGCCTCTATTGCACTTTGGCCAAAGGAATTGAAACTTTTTTAATCATGGTGAGCTTCTTTGCTGAGGAAAACCAATTTGGAAAATAGTGGTAGCTTTATGATGGTGGATACAATAACATGAACACCTGTGCAGTTTAAAATAATCTAATTTCCTGTCTCATGCTAATCGAATGCAATTGCCCTGTAAGAAATATTGGTGTTGCAACAATACAGTATAATAGTACATTTAATAAAGTTCAGTTTTAATGTTGAAGCTAAAATGAGTAAATAGAAGAAAACAGAATACAGAAATTACTTAATAAATATGAAGAGAGAGAACATATGAGAGATCAAGAAGAAGTGAAAAGAATCATGGAGAGGCATAAGAAAAAATGCAAAGTAGAAAAGAGGGGGGATAGATTAAAAGGGACAAAGAAGAAGAAAAAGATTAAGGATAAGTGCGATGTAAAGTGGAAATACTGTGAGGTCCATCAGTAGACATGTCTGGGGAAAAAAAACTAAATAAACATTAAAAACATTAACATTAAAATAAATATAATTTTGTTTTAAAATTCTTTTAAGATACAAGTCTGAAATTTATCACAGTAGGCTATCGGCCACATTTAATAAAGGTTTGTACGAGTAAAAACATGTGCAAACATAATACCACCAGACTTGATTAACTAACGGTGTGCACGCAGAATCATGTCTTTCAAAAGTGCAAAATATCACCTGTTGTTTATTTACTACTTTTGCCCTAATGAATATTCAATAAGGGTCATTTCCGTTTTATTGTGCAAAGTAATGGGAGGGTAACATGAAAATACTTTTATTTACTAAACACAAGCCGAAAAACAATTTTGTGTGAGTGCAACAGCATCTGTATTTAATATGTTTGAAAGGAAGGTGCGAACCACCAAGTGTTGCATAGAGATGGCAGCTTTTATCGATGCGAGGAGACACAGCCATAATGAAAGAAGGCATGCGTAGGTGGTAATCCCAGTAGCGATGGCCTTAGAGGGCTTTGCCTATACTCCAAGAATCTGGAGTTAAAATATGTTACTATTGATACTGTATCTGTTTCTGCTTGGGTTTCCCAAAGCAGCATTTCTGGTGTGCTGTCCCAAGTGCTTAGTCCAGTCTTAGGCAGGATGGGAAGGTACATAGGATTTCCACATACTCGGGACGCACTGAATAAAACGAACCAAGGTTTTTACGCAGTGGTTGCTTTTCCTTACCGACTTCCACGTCAGAAACCATTAAAACATGCAAAACCCTCATTTAAATACTCCCACCTCCATTGTGTTTGCACTTTTTGCCATCTACGAAATAATTATTATTTAATAATTTCTGATAATTCAGAAAAACTGCGTGATATTTTGCGGAGGACAGTCTCAAGATGCAGTGTAGCACATATGGTGTCAATTGAACACAAAATGGGGAGGAGAGGTTTAACTGAAGTGATGGACTTCATAATTCCTTTTAGCTCGAAGCATTTGAACATTTCTACACAATTATGCCTACATTTTAGTGAAAGTTGCAAAGTGGCAGAATGTATAACTGATATATTATGTATTTTGAAAGTTTAAAAGTTTAGACAGTTGCTGTAGCACCACCATCAGGAGTATTAGTCCACAATGCCTTTTGAGGGAGTTTGGCAATACATTGGATAATAAAAAGAAATAAATGGACAAGATAAAGAGAAGACCAGAAAGATGACAAGAAGTGTCAACAAAGACTTTAGGGAGAGAAGAGAAGACACAAAGACAAACAATACAATGTAAGATAATGAAACAAGACAAAAGCAAAGTGAAATGAAGAGTAAGCAAATGCAATGAGAGAGCTGGAGATGGAGAGAAGGGAAAGCAGTGGAGCGTGGGTAATGTGTTGGCAGCAGTGAGAGAGGGAGAGAGAGCAGAAAGCTTGTAAATGTTGGATGAGAGAAGTATACATGGCACTGTGACTCACTGGAGCTGCCCCAGCACTTGTGAGGGCAAGTGCTTTACACTCTCTCTCTCTCTCTCTCTCTCTCTCTCTCTCTCACACACACACACACACAGACACATGTGTGTTATGTCACTGTTGGGGACATTACATAGACTGTCATTTCCTGGAGACTAACCCTAAATTTAACCTAACCTTAACCACTGAAACGCAAAATACTTAACGCTTAATGCTATTTCCTATTTGGGGACAAGGCTGTAGTATGAACTGGCAGGGGGGGACACATACACACACACACACACACACACACACACACAATCGCACACTGCAACATCGATCTGCAATCTGATTTCTCCCTTCCTTTATAGTTAAAGGTGTCAATTTGGAGATTTGCCAGGAAAGAGAGAAGGATTCTCCAGCCCTGAGAAAATATGTCAGATAACAAAGTCAGAGCCCAAAGGATACTACCTGACAGTGCCCACCCAGCCAGAGCCTGTTCACCCTGCTGCCTTCTGGCAAGAGATATAGAAGTCTCTGCTGTTGGACCAGCAAACTGCAGAGCAGCCTCTTCCACCTTCAGCACTGCGCAATGTAAAACAGTTTATTTCTGTACATCAACATTTATTTATAATGTTTGGATGAAGGTAACTACAAACTTCATCTCATTATACAACCCTGTTGTAAAATGACTAATAAATGTACCTTGAGCATGTGTGTCATATTGTTTTATTTTGCATTTGTTTTGAGAATATTGACAACAATTTGCTGTTATATAATGTTCTACAAATGCACTCTTTCCAATTTGCAAACACAATCTAACTATTCTATTTTCACACCACTGTTTCAAGACTTGCATACAAAATCTGTGCAACACTAAGTATTCAAGTGTCAAATCTGTGTTTGTTGATCATAGTGTCTTTGTGGATCGCACTGCATTTGTTATTTTGACACTGGCCCACTATGGAGAGCGTGCATATGATCCACAGTGTGGGGTGTGTGCAGCAGTCTATCACACTCCTGCTTTCACTTTCATAACTTTTACGGTGCAGGCTGCAGAATGGCTTTTACCAACAGAAAAAGAAAATCTGAGTGATTTCAATAGGGTACCCAGCATCGCTGGTACTGGGAGCCACGCTGTTTTGCATGCATGGCCCCCAGCCACCCTCTGGCTTGGACCCCTAACCATTCTAATTATCTATTAACTCCCTCCTGCTCTTTCATTCGTTTATACCTGCAGGATGTCTCTCATTTTTCAATGACTTACTCTGTGTGGAGTGCTTTGTCAGAGTGATTGTTATTTGGGACACTTTAACTGTGCACCTCATGATGAATATTAGGTATTGTACTGTTTGTGCCATCTTAGAAGAATAGAAAGGTGCTATATAACTATTGCTGGCTAGAGGCTATACATTGCAAGCAGGGCATTGCAGTCCTCTAGCCATTGCTGGCTAAGCTCGAAAGCTCCATCTCTTTGCAGATTATGCCATCTTTGTTTGATTAATCACGGTCTGTTTCATTCCTGCTCGGTTAGTAAAAAAAAAGGGGGTGGAGGTATTGGGTTGTGTTCTTTTTTTGGACTTTTTGGATTTATATGCCCGTTGATTGCCCTCAAAGACTTTCTAGAAGTCAAAAAGTCTACCACTGACTATATTATTGACTCTATTATTGTACACTTACAATATTGTAAGTGTGTGACCGGTGTGGCCTTGATCAGCTCTGTCACGGGGAAAATCACACCCAGAAAACAAAACAAGCAAACATGGAGGTGATGAAAAAGGAGAATATGAATTTGACAGCTTCTTGTATTTTTCTTTCTAAAGAGGATTTTTTTCTGTTTTTTTTTTCCCTTTAGATAGGAACAGCTGAAGAGAGACGGGGGAAGGGGAGAAAGGGGATTACATGCAGCAAAGGCGCTGAACCTGGGCTGCTCCAGTAAGGCGTTAGGGTGCGCACGCTGCACCAGGTGAGCGACCAGGGGGCCCGACATCCTATCGTATTTAACTGTTGTTACACATCTTTATATTTTTAACTGATTGAATGTAAAACAATTACTTTAATGTAATGATATTCCAATCCCACCTCACCTGTGCAAAAACTGCGTATTTCAGTCTATAAAGACAACAATACAAAGAGGAATACAACAGCTGCAATAACAATTCATCGTAGGTGAAGGTACAGTATAATTTATAATGATGGATTATGATCATAAAGGCAGCGGTGTGTTATTGATGAATTGTTTTCCAGGAGCTAAGTTAAACCTGCAGGAGAGCAGGCAGTTCTCATGAAGGGTCAGTGTAAAAAATATCCACAACAGTAATGTCATTAGGGGAAAAAAAGACTTGGAACCTTGAAGTGATATTCCACCTTAAATATTCATTTTCTGTGCCAAATATTAACCTCCTCTATGCTTGGAGGTACATAGCTGTAAAAGGTTTGTGTTTTCCTTCTTCTTCGGAGGCATGTGGATAGATTTAATTGATGGCGTTTACCATTCATTTCAAACGTGACCGGGGTGGGGGGTTGGGGTGTTCTGTTCAGTGATTTAAATCGGCTGTAAAAAGCATTGCCCTTTCACTAATTATTTTCCTGCACATGTTCTCTATGAGCGATAAACATTTTCAGCTGAGGAAAAGAGTTATAAATGCAAACTTGAGCCGCACAATAATGATGCCACAGAACGAAGTTGTGCAATTACAGTAGCACAAACTGTGTGCGTCGCATTGCCAAATATCACTTCGGATGATGGCTTTATGCTTGGTCCTGATTTGCTGCCCAGTGCGTTTTACACTTTGCAGCTAATAGAAAACCCATTAGAACAGGAGCTTGGTTTTTATCACATTTATTTTAGATTTTGTTGTGCCAGTTAACGCAAAGAAAGAAGGCAAAATGTGTACAGAAACCCCACTACTCCTCTCTCCATCCATCTGATCAATATGTTCAAAACACTCAATCTGCTCCTTCTTTCTCAATCCATTCAAAAGACCCTGTTGAGCTTATGAGTAGGGCCATGCATTGGTTCAACGCAGAGGCTGAGTGTTTGATAGTCAAAAGATATATTAAGAAAACACAGACACTTCAGTCAGGTTATACTGCCTGCATCAATGTTGTAATCTAAGACTAACAGTTCTGACAGTATCATACAACACATGTGAAGTTGGGTTTTTGTGGAAGTCAAGTTATTTACTGTAGGTTATTTGGTATAAAAGCATTAGCTAAATAAATTTAATGTAATGTAACAGCGATCATGTTTCTGTAATGGAGTATGATTTTCTCTTTGCCACCATCAGCTACCCAAAAGACCAGTTTTGAGAAACACTGAATACACTGGAGGATGGATGTCAGTGATTTGTCTTAAATATTTTGATTTGACTTATTAGTTAATATTGATGCAATAATTTGTACCAAATTAATAATGTCATTGTTTGACATTTCACAGTGTTGCGCAATAACTCAATTGCACCCATGTGTACAAATCAACATGTTAACGTGTGTATGAACATTGAAGATAAACTATTCTCTTAAAGTGGAGCTCCAAATTTCACTCTTCACTTTAAGTCATGCAAAGTACTTTTCACTTTTGGATTTTACTGCTTTGATTTTTTTTGTTTGTTTTTAATCCCCCCTAATTTGAAATGGGTGTAGTAGCCTTTTATTCTGTCTACTTATGGTTTAGGAGTTATTTTCTGCACATGTAAACGCGCAGTGTGACATGCCTCCTCCTTCTCTACTGTTTCTTGAACACAGCACGCCAGACAAGTATAGTGCTTTTTTTTTTTCACCTGGTTGGGCAGGTAAAATATTTATGAGTGTTTTAACCTCTGGGTACCCAAGTACAGCACTACGAGGAGCTTCTTGTTAAGTTCCCGGGGGGATTAGACACTGACTAATATACTGAGAGACAGAGTGATTAAAATGTCTGACGTGTCCTGAGGTTTTGAATGATAATTTATATGTTAAATATGTTGGAGGGAGGAGTTGGATATAAAGGTGGAGTATAGGCTTGAAATAAAAATAAAGTGACTGTGCATGCGTATGGGAAGCCACAAAGGCCTGCGTGTAAATAGTCATACGTGCGTGAGTATCGTCACTCGAATACGTCCATCCATTTTTAACTATGCATGTGTTCTGCATATATGTCTGCCTTAATTTCAGCCAGCCAGGCATAGCTGTCAGCTCACTAAGTGCCTCATGGTTTTTGCTGCTTTGTTCTGTCTTTGTTTTCCGTTTTCCCCTCTACATTTTTCATTCCCTTGTCAGTATCTCTCATGACTTGCCCGCTGATGTTACTGTTCTATTGACAGGTCATAATTTTACACCCCAGCAGTTGTTTATCTGCTACTTACATGACTGAGTAATAGCTAGGGACGAGAAAGCTTCCCTAACAGCTTAATTATGTCCTCTGTCACATTGTTTAAGGAAAATAAACCAAACTGTGTCTTCCTCCTCACTTGAGTTTTTTTTCTCTTTTTCCTTTGCTCTTTCTACCTTTTCAGGATAAGTTATATGTACTAAAAATGGCGATGGGTATGCAGTCTAGTTTTAAATTATGCTTGCATCAGAAACTAATTTGACAAATCACGCATGGTACAAAATTATCCCTAGCTTTTACTCTGTTCCTGAGACAAGGGAACAAAATGATCGTGGGTATATTGTCCTGATTCTCAATCCACTCTTAACATTACAACCCTATTTTTCTTTACTGTTAGTGTTAATTCCCCTGCCACCCTTGCATGCATACACTTTCTTTCATTATTACAACCAGCACTGTAATATCAGCCGCAGAAAGCTGCCCGGTATCATCAGAGCTTCTGTGGAGCAGTTGTGTCCTTATTATTAAAACTAAGTGCCATGCATAGATGAGTGTTAAGATTTGGTCTAGGTTACAAAATTATTTTAGAGAATCTCCAGTGGTCTTCTAAGTCAGTTAAGGGTGACCAGCAGCAGCTGCACACTTTCCATATTTTGGAAATGTATGGCAATGAGTTGATAAAAGATTCAGGGTCTGCCCCAAAACCCACACTACATATAGAACATTAAAAAGCACATGATATGATGGAGTCAAGATGAATCACATGTAAGTGGGATTCAAATTAAACACATTTATATCACTTATTAAATGTGCCCAACTTAAAGCAGGGGTTGTCCAACAGCCTGTGTGTGAGTCAAAAACATTTTCACAACAGAGTACTCAAGGGTTGACCTAAAAAGTGAAACATTTCCAGAAAAGGTTTACTAAGAATTGAATATGTTTTTGATTAGTTTATGTTGTCATATTTTGTTATTCGATGTCTTTCAAACTCACCAGTGTTCAGTATTTCACAGCTCAGCTAATTTAAAGGGGTCATTTTAAATTGGTCAAGCTGTTTAAAATACATTTTCCATTACAGTGTTGACTGGGGTATCATGATATTGGTAACATAGATGTAGGGAAAATAACTGTGTGAAAATGTGATGACTAAGGCATAACACCTGACCTGTGAGTGGCTGATTCAATGCTCAGGGGAGTGCAGCTCGACATAACTCAAATGTGTTTGTCTTATTCTCATTTCAAAACTTGACTAAAAGGTTATTTGAAGTAAGTAAGTTATTAAGTCCCAAGATTTTTTAAACTCAGAAGTTTGGCGCTGTTCTTAATGCCATTGTACACACAGCCTTAATATAATCTAATATCAAAAAATATCTTATTAAATATAATATTAGATGACACAATTTTAATGAAACCTCCTAAAAGCATTTCATAGCATTATTAAAATGATCATTTTTTTCTTTTCATTCCACCAGAAAAAAAATATGACGCCACACTTAGAAATAAACAGGCCATTTGCGTGCTTGCTAAAATGAAAAAAAGTGTTCCCCAATAACTCAATTCACCCAGCTACTGCCATAAAAATACACAAAACAACCGGACCATATCACCCATGTGTACAAATCAATATGTTAACGTGAGATATTATGGCCCTTAACCTTCCACACATCTTGAGTCAGCGCCTCCAGGCCTAACTGGAACTAGTGAAAGAAGTGACCAGTTGAATGATTGAAGAAGCCACACGTCCTGCCACTGAGCAAATCACATCAGGAAGCAGAGTTGTTGAATGACCGCTGTGAAGTTTTTAGCATTAAGTGGAACTGCAGGGCTCTGCCACAGACAGTCATGTGCACAATATGTCAGACCTCAGGGCTTACTGGTGTGTGTGTGTGTGTGTGTGTGTGTGTGTGTGTGTGTGTGTTGAAAGTGTCAGGGGCTGGGGTTGCAGTGTGCAGGCGGACCATTGACGCATGTCCAAACCCCGACCACTGTCTCTCTTGTATCAAACACACACACACACAAACACACGCACACGGGCATCCATGCACATCCCTGAGGCCGATCAGTCCATTGTACAGGCTCTCCAGTGAGCCACAGTTTTAACATATATTAAAATGAGCCTTGGGTACAGAGCAGCCCCTGAAGACCCACTACTCTCAGTCTACAGTGTGTGCACGCACACACACACACACACACACACACGCACAGAGGACACAGTATATACACACAGGCTGAAAATCAGTAGTGTTCTGTGTGTGTGAAGACAGGAGTGGAAAGGAGGCAGTAGACCATATCTGAGGCAACATTGGTCGCTTCTTTTTTAACTGAAACTTTTCTACTTCATGGGGTTCTTTAAACTTATTTACCTCTGGGAGCGCAAATGAAAGAATTTGGACTTTCACTGGGCCTAGTGTATCTTTCCAAACTTTTATCCAACTTTGTACCCAAGACTGCTTCATGATGAGCTTAAGTGTGCTTTGGTTGAGTGAACAGCAACTGCAGAAATGTACTATACTTTTTACTCCAGTTGTCGTCAACTGGCATTAATCAGTACCTTCACTTTACCTGGTTCAGTTTCTCCACCACGGCCTTTTATACAGGACTTGTAAAGGACAGTACAGATTTACAAAATGCGTTTGTATCTCAGCTGACACCAGGCGGCTCTCTATTTATGTTAAGTGTAAAATTATTTTGGGTTCATTCTGAAACTGGTGGGACGCCACAGTCATCGTAATCACTGGAAAAAACTGATATAACGGTATGAAAGAGGAGGACAGTTTAGGAGGACGATTTATTTTCACTGTGATGCAAACTATATTGAGTTGTTCTGAACTGACACAAAAAGATGAGTTGCTCAGCAGCAAGAAAACAAAAAAACAAGTAGAGGTACAGGTGAATGTGGGATGGAGAGAGGAAATTGTAAGAGACGTATCTTTGTTTCTGTCTCTGCAGGAATCCAAAATATAGCCTATCCTTAACTGCTTTTTGGTTGATTTGTTCAGTTGATTTGTCCTTTTCACACCCAGAGACGATTCATATCCCAAGATGAAGAGTTTTAAAAGGAAGAGCACTTACCAGAAATAACCATGTGATGCCTTGAATTCAGCTATTTCATCGGAGGACCTGAAAGTGGAATAGGAGATATATTAAAAAATAATTTTGTCTGTGTCTATTGATTTGTTAAATGAATACCTAAGAAACATAAACAAGTGTTCAAATTATACCAAAGTGTGTGTGCACGGAAATGAAGAGACATTTTTTTATTTATCAAAACAAAAAAAAAAAACATTTCCCCCAGACAGCAAAAAAGAACCAGCAACACAAAAGATACCTCAGAGACGCAGAAGAGGAGGGCAGCCTCTTGATATGCAGCTATTGAGACAGTAATTACTACGTATCCTCTTAAGAATTCATAAATAGCCAATTGTCTTAACTGTCAAAAAATATATAATTACTGCTGAACCCAGGCTTAAAAGCATTTGGCTTGGAAGTAGGGTTACTGTGTTCAGCCCTGTATTCAAACCCATGGATCTGCAGAAAATAATATTCATACAGTGTTTGGTTGTGGGCACCCGGCGATGACAGGTTCATGCCAATTCATACACAGCCATTTACATAAAAGTCACGCATGCATGTCAACACACATGTGTCTCTAGCATTTCAGTTTCTGTCTCTCTCTCTCTCTCGCTCGCTCTCGTGAACTCTGCATTCCTTTTCCACAAAGTAAGGGCATTCAAAGTGCACCGCATTTGTTCTAAAGTGCCTCCAACTGGAAACCGTGAAGTATGGAGAGAGAAGGAGAGATAGAGAAGAGGGAAAGAAATAGAGAAAGGTCTACCTGTGTTAAGGAGTGATGGAGGTCAAAATGTTGTCACTGCCAAAAGCTGCTAATGGAAAATACCGTGCAGCTCTTGGGAAGGTGGGGCAAACTAAACAGAGTTGCAGGCAAGCGTTGCCTTTAAGCAGAGCAAGAGGCCATGTTTAAGGTGGTTAAGAAATGTTCAAAGTCAAAGTCCAGCAGGGGAAGAAAAACTGTTTATTCAGGAGATGAACTGAGGCTTTATATAAGAAGGAAATATATCTAAACTATGGTAAAGGGTTGAGACAGCTGTGAAAAGTATGTTTGGACAGTTATGGACACAACTTGTTAGAAAGATTAATGTCAGCCTTTAAAGTTTATTTTTCTCTTTTCTCTGTTCTGTAGTGCACACTGATTTAACTTCATGCTTAAACTGATCGTGAAAATGGTTTGGCTCCACCACAAGTAGATGTTACAAAACCACAAATTAGACATAATGTTCTAATTTCTCATGTAAATGTTTCATTTCCAGCTAATAACATGAATGATGCGAGACATGTTCACGAGGAGCCAGCTCTAAATTAGTTATTGTCATGGGACTGGGATTGTGTTGTGTATGTTCTGTTTTATTTTGGTGGAATCCTTCCTCATGAGTCTTTGTTTCCTTTACCTGACTTTAATTCCTGTCTTTGTGTTCTTCCACTCTGTGCATAAGGTTGTGTTTTACCATTTGTCATCCATTCATCTAGTACATCAGTTACTCACCTCTTTTTTTTAACACTACACTACCTCCTTGTGTATTGTCCACCTGTCCATTGTTGGCCCATCCTGATTAGTTTCACCTGTCCCTTGTTATCCTCACCCCTCTTGTGTATTTATTTTGTTGTTTCCTACTGTAATGGCTAATTTTGCTACTTGCCCTCCTGGCAGGTCTTCCAGCTTGTGCGGTGAAACCCCTACAAATGGTTCAAAACGCAGCAGCGCATCTGGGTTTTGATCAGCCCAAACGGACTCATGTGGGAAAAAAAGGACTGATGACCCTCCACTGGCTCCCTGTGTCCTCCTGAATCAGATTCAAGTCACTAATGCTTGCATACAGAGTGACTAATGGGTCTGCACCCATCGACCTAAACTCCATGATAAACTCCAAGTTTACATTCCTTCTCAGCCACTACGCTTTTCCAACGAACGCCGCTCGGCTCTGCCTTCCCTTCACACAAAGCAATCAAAGTCCCTGCTGTTCTCATCTGTGACACCACAATGGTGGTACAAACTACCACATGCCATCAGAGCAGGGGGGTCCAACTCAAAGAAGCTCTTGAAAACTCATCTCTTCCGAGAACACTTTCTCTCATAACACCTCTAACCCCCGTCCTCTAACATGCACTTCCTGTGGTCTTCTTGTTCGATCGCCTTACAATTCGCTTGTATTGATTTTACTTTGTTAACTCTTACGTCTTTTCCTAGGTATTCACCCCATTGACGCCATATGTGCTATTAGCTCTTACTAGTATTTATTGCTGCTCTTATTTTGTCAGTTGTAGATCTTGTGCTGTATTGACAGGACTTACATTCGAGGAACAACTTACAAGCATCAGTCAAGTAAAATCTACAAGTAACCATAGATACTAGTAAGATAGTTTAATGCATAGGGCATCAATGGGATGCCATTAGGGATACTTAGTGAAAGCAATAAGAGTTTGCAAATAGTGCAATCAAGATGAGCGAATTGTGAGGGGATAGAAGAAGAACAGCACATGAAGTGCATGTTAGAGGTTAGGGGTTAGAAGTGATGTAAGAGGAAGTGTTCTCAGAAGAGATTTGAGTTTCCAGGAGCTTCTTGAAGTTAGCTTTAAGAAGCTGGAAGACCTGCTAGGAGGGCATTGCAGGCATTTCTTCATAGTTGCTAAGTCACATTTCTTTATAGTACAGGTTTCACTTCACATTTTCAAAAGTCAATGTGGACTAGATTATGGATCACTTTTTATTGCCTTTACACAAAATGTATTCAATGACCATGTCTTTCAAAAGTAATAAAACAAATTTTTCACACAAAAACAAACAAAATTCTTTTTTTACACTCCATTTAGCACGTTTATCTACGTGCTAAATGGTGGTGTCACTTTTCCTTCTATATGGATGCATGGGCAATATGAGGTAGATTGCCAGGCATAGTTCAGGCATGCAAAAAAGATTCTGTATTGCAAGAGAGGACAGAAGGTGTGATGTTAATGAAAACCTGCGGCCAAATGCACAACACAGGGTTGACTAGCACTGTTGTTATCATTGACTGGAGCTAGATTTGGGTCAAACTATCATCATAAATAGCCCAGTTTTCCAGAGGTTCATACCAGGCTCTAAATCGAACCCACCGCTGGTTTTGGGCATAGCGTTTCACTTGATGATGTCCAATAACAATTCCGAATCTCTATAAAGACGCCGGAGTCTAAAAAACATATTGACAGGAAAGAGGCAGAGGAGAAAATGATGAAATCAGCCGGGGCAGTGCTGCGGGGCATCAAGGCCAACCTGAGGGGGCACGGCAGTCATGGCCATCATGGCCTCTGTGAAATTCCAGCCCTGATCTAAGCAACACATTAGTTTAATCAAATACACGTGTGTAATTACAGTCAGATCTACTCATGCTTTAATGATGGGGCAGTGATTTTATAAGCCTGTTAACTTACACATTCACACAGTCAGCAACTTTTTTGCCAGCTGTCCTTCCTGCATTTGGCAGCTGCAACTTTGCTCTTAGCCTGGATTATGTCTTTCACTTCTTCCTATTTGTTTAATATTATAGTTTTCTCTTCATTTGAAAAATATGATACTCTTCTGCCCGTTTACTTGTGTATGTTTGCGATACATGCTGCAAACACTGCTCTTTTTATGTGAACAAGCACATGGCTGGATTTTTTTTACTATTTATTAAACCTTTATTTAACCAGGAAAAGCTCATTGAGATTTAAAAACTCTTTTCCAAGAGTGCCATGGCCAAGAGAGGCAGCAGCAAGTTGTTATATAAAAGAAAAAATTTACTTACAATAATTCACAGCTAAAATTACAAACAATGACACATAGTGGAATCAGTCTCAAAGTCCTTCATTAGTGATATGCAAATGCCAAGACTAACAACATTAGTCCTTTCAATTTATTTTGAAGGGAGTTCCAAGCTGATGGGGCAGAGTATGTAAAAGCTCTTCCACCAAAATCAGTTTTAACTTTTGGGACAGTTAACAAAATCAAGTCCTGCGAATGAAGACAGTACCTTCTTTTTTTACGATAGAAAAGCACTAATAAGAAGGTAACAAACCCAGAATTGCCTAGTAAAGAAAAATATACCTGTGACTGACTCTACTAGGGAAGGCCATCGAACCTGGCATATAAAGTGCAGTGGTGTGTAAGACCTTGGAAGTTTAAGATAAATCTCAATGCTCCACGGTAAAGGGTGTCAATAGATCTCAGTGAGCAGAGGCATTCATATATAAAATAGTATTGGCAGAAAAGTTGTCGAAATAAGTTTCTGTCTGGCTTTAAAGAGAAACAAACCTTATTCCTAAAATAAAACTTCAGCTTGAGTTTTTTGGCAAATTGTAGTATATGAAATTTAAAGGAGAGTCATCATTAATTATAATTCCAAGAAATGTATATGAAGTTACTGCATGGGAGATTTGGAGGTCTATTTTTAGCTTTGGAGAACATCAGTAGTTTGGTGTTCTCTGCATTAAGAACAAGCTTCAACTGACATGTGTGACAACAATGTGTTGAGCTGCGATGAAAGCAGTTTGCAAATTGTGAAAGGCTTTTGCTAATGTGGAGTCAAAGCAAAAAATAACAGTGTTGACTGCATAAAAGTGGCATTGGGCAATTTGTACATTTTATGTAGATTGTTTTTATAGAGAGTGAATAAAAGAGGGTCAAGTACAGAGCCTTGGGGAACACCATTTGGGAAACCCTTTGCTGATTTACTGACTTGATAACTAGCACTGTGTGACCGGTCGGGTGTTACTTTAGACATGTCTATAATAATTGATGTGTGACTGAGGGCTGTAGATATAAGGCTACAGCTAAAAAGTTAAAAAAAATTATTTAGAAGATTTTTTTTTTCATGAATATGGACAAAAACTTACGTGCATGCAATGTATTAATGCTGCTACGCTGCACATTTTCATGGGAGCTGTTTGTATGCTCACAAAGCAAACAGCATTTAACTTTCTTAAAATCATACAGATCTCAACTTCTAGCTGCTAGTTCATCTACTGGATTTGAATTTGTCTCAGAATATGTACAGCAAACCTCTGGAACATACTACTGTATATGTTTTCAGAAAGGCAGACAAAAGAAATATTCATTTTGTGCTGGGCAGGTAGTATAAAATGGGTTTAAAAAAGTACTTTTTTGTTCCTACTTCCTACTGCTGCTGCAAACATGAACCAAACACTACATGCAAAGCTTTCTTTCCTAGCCCTCTGCTTTCTAATTTGTCCTTCAGGGTCAGGGAATAATATCTTGACACTGAAAAAGAAAAAGAAACAATTACACGTATGTATAATGTATTGAGGGTGGGCTTGTACTTTTCCAGTAAGTCACAGCTATGTTAGTTAGCATCAGCATGCTAGCAAGCTGACATGGATAACTTTTGGTGCAGACATTCATTTTTCAAGAGCATGCAGTCTATTCATTCTCGCACAGCTGTGAGAGGGTGCATACAAGCACAAATCAAGCACAAATGGTAGATTGCAGCATTAATCAGAATTCTCCTAGCAACAAGGCAGTCTGCCACTTTGCTTGAGTAAAATCCCATGATGTCAACCGCATATTCGTTTCTTTATTTAAACCACAGAGTAAGTGGAGCCCAAGAGTTGGCTTGAGGCTTATTTTGACTCCTTTGCACACTGCAGCAACTTCTACAAATCTTTACTGTTAGACTTTCAGGAGTGCACTATATCGCCTCCTCAGAGGAGAACTAGACTGGCCTTGGGCTAAGATCAATGTCAAATCCTTTCAGATGATGTGAAACCTCAGTGTAAGCTAAGGCAAGAGTCCTGGACTGCTATTAGCCCTGGGCTATGAACAAGGCCAAAGAGGTTAAAACTGCATTACGCCTGTGTAAACATCAGCTATCAAATAGCTACACAGGAAGTTGAGTATCTCTCGCTATACACTAGGAACAAATTAATCAATACTGAAAATGGACAAAACAACACCACTTTTTAGTCCAATTATGTTCCTAAGAATTAATTTAACTCTCTGAGCTGTGCAGTTGGGCACTAGATTAACAAATTAATACATATAGAAATAAATTATAAAAACAGAGAGAAAGAAAAGGGATGAATAGCCAGAAAAAAAGAGATGACAAGGACAAGTGGTGGCTTGACAAGAATAGACAGTCGCCACTCAACCTCTGCTCCACTGTGAATACAGCAGGGGAGCAAAAAAAGTGTCCCTGCCCTGACCTGGGAGAGACTGACAGCATGTCATGTCTGAGAGAGAGAGACAGAGACAGAAAGGGAGTTTGTGTGTAAGTGTGACAGATAGAGTGACAGGGACAGGGAAGCAGCTGCGTCCCCAGCGATTGTGGTTTCTTGTCTGATTACATATTCAGGCCTGACATACACTGAAGGCTGAATAAGGATTTACTGGACTGGACAGGCATTACTCCTTTGAAATGAACTGGTTAGTTCTGTGCTTAAAGGCTGGCAAACCTGCTTCATTATAAAATCATAAAATATCTTAGTCTTTAATAGTACCTAATAGAGCGGAAACTCTGTCAACTTTCCCACTTCCTGTACTTATTTCAGGCCCGGACCGTGGCATATAGTCGACGGGAGCAAAATGTCAGGGGACACCGCAAGAGAAAGTTTTAAACACGGCGTGAATCAACTCCGCCCAGCTGATATGACACCAGTGCATGCCTTGATAATAACCAAGCGCACCCACCTCATGCTGTGAGTGGCTGTGAGTTACAGCCAGATTGTGACAGAGTAGTAGGAGCGCTGGTAGTTTTGCATGTGCAGAAAGTTTTGGCCATGAGCAGAAAACCTGCTGAAACACAGAAGCTACAAAAGTCCAAGGTTTATAATAGGATTAAAAGGATTTCATTTCTCATTGATGTGAAAGTTGCCACATGCACATTTAAAGAGGTAACTTCACCACACAAAAGACTCAGAAGAGGAGGGAAGACGAAATCATGTGTGTTGACTCACATGAGAAACATATTTAAGGCAATAGCTAGAGAATGCCTGAAAGGCTAACCCCGGACACATCCATGCGGCGCGTTATGGCTGTGCCGCGGCTGCCGGAGCTATTCGTGGCCATTCTAGTGCTTAGACTCTAGTGCTAGAGCTGTTATCCGTAGTATTAAGCACAATAACCAACAAGTCAGGAACGTGGGAAAGGCTAAACGCTCCTCTGCTGAAACGCTTATGAGAAGCTTACAGTGTGAGTTGACCTCGGGCTGGGGAAGGACTAAACCACGGCATAGCCATAACGTGGCGCATACGCCGCCTGTGTGAGTCCGGAGTGCACTGCTTTATATTCTATTAATTGTTTATATTTAGAATTTTTACCATGTGATAGGAATTTTGAGTTTGCCATTATATAAATAAACACATTTTCACCATAAATTGAATGCAGAAATTTTCAGCATGCAGGCAATAACGTCTTTAATGCTTTAAACTTTTAACCAAACATCAAAAGCCCGAGGCACACAGGACACTACCCAGAGACTCCAAGAAGGCCGCCATTTCAAAGTTCATGTCATTTGAGCTGGCTTCATCATTCTTTCGCTCATAAATAGCCCAGAAACAAATTCCTCATCAAAACATTACTAAAAAAAATGATTTTTTTAATATTATTTTTTGATATGAAGACATTGTTCAAAGCAAAATGTCTGAGGAACACCTGAGAACTGACTGCTTAACTGAAGGAAATTAAAGAAATTAAAGCTTGCTGAAGACCCGAGGTGTGCATTTAAAGGTTAATGGTATGTTGTATATGGTGGGGTTTTAATGTTCACATTGATCTTATATATCCAACAGCCATGCTCAAATGGTGTTGTTACAAGTCCAAATGTCAGCAATAAAGCGACTACATTTTTTTTTTAAATATCATAACCCACAGGTGTGATGGCCTCTGAAAGCCCCAGATTGTATAAAACTGTTTTTTCAGTGTGAATGGAGCACAGCGGACTCTTACAGGAATTGCTGTCCCTGATGCCTGAGGTCATTAATATCATTAACATTTAATTGGTTATATAACCAATACCATTTTGCAGCTAAGGTACCTGCGCCATGTTTAAATGAAAACCTTGACATTCAGTATGAGTCAGTAAGCCTCTAAGGCATGCATCAATACCTACTAACTGTTTTGGATCACGGGCTCGTCATGGTGGGTGTCTGCAACAGCCAGGAATAAAAAGAGGAAGTGACAGCAGGCCCTACCACATT
The DNA here is from genome assembly GCA_024633595.2 of Lepomis macrochirus. Lineage (NCBI taxonomy): Eukaryota > Metazoa > Chordata > Actinopteri > Centrarchiformes > Centrarchidae > Lepomis > Lepomis macrochirus. The sequence goes on from JALXJV020000003.1 coordinate 2,760,777, forward strand.
CCTAAATGAACCACATTAAAAATGACATCAGAATGATTTAACCACAGTTTAGACCAACAGAAACAAACTCCAGGTGTGATTATACCTTTAAAGATCTAGAAATAGTAGTGAGTGAAATGAATCATACATGTAATAGGAACAGCAGCTGGTCTCTGCCTCTCCTCCTCTTTCCATCTCTCTATCTCTGCAGCCATCCTAAAACCCATCCATACCTCTAAATAAAGAGGTTAACATGACCGGGGCTGGCGTCTAAATGTGATTACAGAAGTGATTTTTTAGCCCATCCAACCACTAATGTGACAGGCAGCCATTTTCTGCTAGACACACACACACACACACACACACACACACACACACACACACAGACCCCCTGTGCCCTCATGCAGACATACACACCGCATCCTGCGATGCACACAAAAACACACAAACACAGACAAACTCCCCAGACACTCATAAAATTAGATGGACAGAGATGAGAGGAGGGATCGGTAAAAGGTAGTGGTGGTGGTGGTGGTGGTGGTGGTGGAGGGAAGGGAGGGGTGGTCAGGGACAACTGGGGAGGGAGGAATTGGATTGTTATTGCTTCCTCTGGGTCCGTGCGCGTGTGTGGGTGAGAGAGAGAAAGACAAAGTGAGCGAGAAAAGAAGAGATATAGCCGATGGAAACAATGTGTAGAGACGAACCTACAGTAAAGGAGAGGGAATAGACAGAGAGACTTACATCTTCTCACATTTACTGTATGTCAGATGCCTCCAGACATCTAAATTAATCGTCCCCACCTTTCTAGCCATACATATTTAGTTGAGGCACTCAGTCAATTGCCAGAAACTTTATCACAATTATATACATTCTTATTATTTTTGTTGTTATTATGAAATGAAAAAAAATGAATTCCTGTAGTGAGTGACATATCTGTTGTATTTTCCACATACATTCACTGCTCTGGATATATTTAGGAGCTGAATTTGGCTTCTGCCTAAAACATTTTCACAGACAGCAACACAACAACTCCTCCTTACCTGAACTACCGCAGTTTTATGCACACCTGGTATATGTGAAGGGTGCATGTATAAATTCAAAATAAATTATTTTCTAAAAGTGTTATTTCAAATTAAATAAAGGTAATATCCTGCTAATTGAGTATTTATTTTTTAAAAAGAAGGGTGAGGACTATTGAACACATATGGTCTGTTGGCAAATGCTTCACCCAAACAAAGGTCACTTGAGTTAGTACAACTTAATACATTTACTATGTCCCTTATTTAAGTGTGATATATTTTACTTGAAATATTACATTTTACTCCTTTACACATATTTGATGGTAAAAATTACTTGTTACTTTACATATTAATATTTTACATGCATCATATAATCATCATAGCTTATAAAAAAATGCAATAATAATATTATACATTATTATGGATTTAGTTACATAATTATAATAGATCAAATCAGCTCCACTTTAATAAGATACATCATTGAAATGCTGTTTACAAATGAATACTTTACTACTTGGGCTCTGGAAATTTACAATCACAGAGTTGTGTGTAGTTGATTTGCAGAGGAATTAAAATAATTGCTGAAATGTTGAAAACAAAAAGACATTTTTCTTTACTTTTGGGAAGTTTAAATGTTAATTGTGTGCTTACCTGTAATATCAAAAGACAAATCTGACCAAAATTGGCATTGTATATTGTCCTTTCCTTTGAATGGTGTCCTTATAGGTGCCATAGTGCCATATAGGCTGCCTTTTCACCATAACTGCACACCATTCTACCTGCTGGCCCCTTTGCCCCCTTAGACCACTGAGTGATGCCATAAACTACAGTCCATTGTGCACCGATTTCTGTGCTTTAAATACACTGTGAGTGGTTTTGTATTTTGTATGGCATCATGATATAGGCTTCATTGTGTTGAGTTTTTCTGAACAATAAATAGCAATGGATCACATATCATGATGCCAAAAGAGACACAGCTGACCAGAAAGCTCTGAAATCAGCTGTGAGAGGAAAGAAAGAAAGAGGGACAGACTGAGCCAGAGCAAGCAGAATGTGCTCTCTCTCTCTCTCCTCCCCTCTCTTTCCCCTCCTAGACAAATGTGACACTCGGGACTCCCCCTTTTTTAGCTCTCCCTTGATGGATATCACATACACACACACACACACACACCTCTCTCACTGATGTATTGCCAGAGGATGGGGGTGTGTGTGGGTTGAGGGTTAACGATTACGGGAATTGTCATTTGCCGATCATTCGTCTGCATTTGTAAACCATCAACGTCAAGTGCTTACACACACACACACACACGCACACACACACACGCACACACAGATGTTGCTATGAGGGGGGTTGGGGTTATAAGTGTGTGTGTGTGTGTGTGTGTGTGTGTGTGTGTGTGTGTGTGTGTGTGTGTGTGTGTGTGTGTGTGTGTGTGTGTGTGTTTCTGGCATTTTCCGTCATCTAATTTCCAAAATTCACATTAAGAACCTCAGATCATGTATCATTGTGTGTGTGTGTGTGTCTGTGTGTGTGTCTGTGTGTGCGTGTGTGTGCGCAGAGACACTTCAACTCTGTCTTGACGCTGATGGGTTGTAAATTCAGATAGATTATTATTATAGAGGGAAAGAAAGAAGGAAATTTTACTAGTTGTATTTATAGTGACCTTTAACACCAGTGTTATGGGAACAGTCTCCCTGCTGTGTAAACCACACACCTGTGCATAATGCAGGATGTTCAAGTTTAAGTCCCAGGAAAATAAGAATAACTTGAATGCTAACTTTAAATAACTGACTGCTTTTTTGGAAAGCAAACCATAAAGATTTTAGAAGTAAGTAGGCATCTGCACAATCACTATTACTGTTGTAAGAATGCCTAAAATAGATTGTATTACCTTGTATTACCACTCATATAAACCACAGACCTCAATTATTAAGTTTTGATACTTTAGTTTTTAAATTAAAGAAAATGATTTAAATTAAACAAAATGTTGTTTAGTCACATTGAACCAACTGTGTTCCCACATCTGAATACATAAAACTTTAAATTTTAATTTTCTTAATTGCTATATAGACTCTAAACCCTGTCTCCTAGAAATTATGTTTATATGTTTCTAACAGCAAATATATTTTGTAAGAAAAGTAACATCGCCCAGAATATGTTTTTTTGTCAAAATAACAAAGAAACGACTATATTTGCAAAGTCAATGCATTTTTTTTGTCCAGTCTGGCAATACAATGTCCACACGTGACGACTAAAGCATGAAAAAACATTTTTTGGATTGTGTTAAGGCAGTCAAAGCTGTTGTAGTTGTAGTTAGGAAAAGACTATTGTCTTGATTTAATACTTAAAAGTCAAAAGTGGCTTCAGAAACGAGATAAACTTTTCATGTATCAATATTTTTCAAAATCCCCATTGTTTCCCTAACCCTAAACCAAAGTGTTACCTAAAAAGCTCGCTCTCCGTTGTTTGAGTAGTACACTTTCTACTTATACGAGGTACAAAAACACTTTGTGCCACGCCACCCTCAATGAAAAACGCAACATTACAAGAACAAAATGGAGAAAAAATAATAAAATTAGTATATTTATAAATAAATAATTATTTCTATATACATACATATATATATATATATATATATATATATATATATATATATATATATATATATATATATATATATACATCATACATATATATATATATATATATATATATATATATATATATATATATATATATATATATATATACATCTTTATCTCTAGGAACTTCTGCTAAACTTACAGGGAAATAACTAAAGCCGACAACCATAATAATAATACACATAGTGATAACAATGACAAAAGTCTTGTGTTTCTATTTACAATCTGCAATGCAGCATCGAGTCCATTCACAGTATTACAGAATAATTTAGAGTTACATTAAAACAATTCAACTGTTGAACCACATTTTAAGAAGGTGAGAATTTCTATAATGCACAACTACACATTTCTTGTTTTTCAGTTTTGGCGAGTTTATATTCTCTGCACTCCATTACAAAAGTCTCAGTTTGTGTTTTAGTCTGTCAGACTCCTGTCTCAAATTTTAATTCCTTCTCAGTCAAGGATTTATATTTCCAATTCAATCCAAACAACTTTCTAATAATAACTTTAAGGTACAGGTATTTATTTGTCATTGAAACAGAATTTGTAGTCCCTTCAAGCTACACTAAGTGTACAATAAAACATGGTAACATCGTATGAATTTATGTCTGCGAGAATGTACACAGCAGCAACAAGATGATAATTCACAATAAAAAGTCTGACATTTGGTTATGACACTTTTTAAATTACCTGATAAACTAATTTACTCTTCTCCCTCAACAATGATGAAAAGGAAACACAAAGAACTGTGGTTAAATTTCTGTAAATTGGACTCCTGAATAAACTATACTGAAAGACAGGCAGATGAATGGTGACATATGTGGAGGCACAGAAGAGTGTGCATGCACGCACACACGCACACACACACACATACAGACAGACAGACTGTGTAAAGAGGGCAAATGACTCAGCGAGATCCATCTGTCCAACATGACTGGTAAACACCAGGCAATATGGGCTACAGAACATGAGTGTGTGTGGAGAGTGGAGTGTGTCAGTATCACTCGGTGCTGAGTTTATAAGCTCATCCCCTTATTTTATCTGACATAGTCACTAAAATCCTATTCTGTTAAACACAAACTCAAAATGTATGATACTAAAATCACAAAGGCTGGGGTTTCATGAACATTGCCATTTGTTGAGAAAAAAAGAAAGTGAATATTTATTGCAGTATTAACTAATAACGATGAGATGGAAATGTGTTATCTGCTCAGTATCCTCACTGATCCTTCACTATCAAGACCAGAAAGATTCAAACATGTCAGAAACACAGTTTTGTGTAAATGACGCAATCGTGTGATTGCTTTACCATAAATCCTGCACTTTTCCCGTCAGAGACCAAATAAATTAGAAACTCTCACATCTCCAAAAAGCTTCCCGGACATACTGTAGGAATTTACAGTCTTTTTTTTTTTTTCCGTTGACAGATTGCATGATGAAGTTTTGAATGGGTCACTTTTCATTTTGTCTGTCACTTTAAGCATTAGAGCACACAAAGCATACTAGAACTGGAGTTGGTAGGTCCACTCAATGTTAATAAAGCTTACAAATAGTGATTGAATTTGACAGTGAAGAATTTCATCATACTGCTTAGATATATCATCAGGAATCCTAACAGTGTTGAAGCTGCTGCTTCATCTGCAGTGTGTTGTGGGGCTGCTTTACATTAAGAGAGTATCATGCAAAATCTGCCCTTCTATGTCCTTTACAAAATGCAAGAAATGTAGCAGAATTATAGCTTCAACTCATCTCTTCAATAATTTACTGTGCCATGACTTGACATGATGCTGATGTTAAAGGATTGGGTTGGCATTTATATTTTAACTTGTTAAAAGGCTCTGCAATTTTCTGAAACAGCTGGACACTGTAGCTTTAAGCAGATGTTACTTAAACTGGAGTAAACAGGAATTAGTTGGGGACTAATTTCAACAGCAGATTAATACACTTTTGGTGCTCAAGTGGGTATTTCTGGCAGCATGATGGTGGATGTGGGTTTGAGTCACGATAAACTACAGTGTGTGATGAAGGAACATGTCATTCAATGCAAGAGTGTGGCTCACTCTCAGAGAAATAAGCTAAATCAGACCTTGGACATATGCACAATACTTATTTGTAAGATCAGCTGATAGTTGCTTTGAGTGTTTTGATGCATTTTTTGTGTAGGTCAAACCGACACTACATTCAAGTTGTAATTGTAATAGATGATGTTGATATTACCAAGATGAACTTAATTAAGCAGTTTAATTAATAAAACTCCAGACTTATGCCAGTTACATGAAGTGGTTTGAAAGCATATACAGGTTGTGTTTTTATTAATAACCTTGACTGTCCGTCCACATATTTAGACTGAAAATAGAAATGTAAAAAAAAAAAAAATCCATACTTTGTACTGTAATATTTGTGAGGGGTGGCTATGAAACAGTGGAACATGCCTTTGATTCCCACTGTGACACACCCACCTATGTGTCCCTGAGCAAGACACTTAACCCCTAGTTGCTCCAGAGCCGTGCGACCTCTGACATAAATTGCAACTGTAAGTCGCTTTGGAGAAAGCGTCAGCTAAATGAATGTAATGTACTGTAAATGTAATATAAGTTACACATGCGGCGACCATACAGCAGTTTGCAAATGAACCCTCAAGATTCACTAATTAAATACATTTCTACCACCTCTGCCAGCAAACACTGGCAGAGGTGTCTTCTGTTGTGACAATGTCTGTTAGAACAACAAAGAGAAGAACTAATTCCCAATGTATTGTCACTTCATTAAAACCCAATTATTGTCTTTGTTACCTGCTGACACACTTCACTTTGTCTTCTTATGCAGTATTTTCATTTGAATAGTAAAAATAAAAAAATGTTCTCATGTGGCTGCAAAATTAACTGTGTGAAAATATGCATTTTTCATATTACAAACACTTTGTTTGATTATGTTTACAAAATAAGGCACTTAACATGTTGAACAAATATGGGTTAATGTTCTGTAGGTTATTAGACATAACATTAAATCTTTAATTTTAGCTTGCATGAAGAGTTTTGAATGGGTGATATTTCTTTTTTTTAACTATAAGCCTTTATGTTAGTATTATACACTTTTCTTCCTCTTCTGAAGAGGAGACATCACATCTGGCTTATGAACAGTGATACATGCGTGTTTTCTTTCTTCACCACTACTGCTCCTAAAAGTTCCAGTCTATCTGACTCACTGTTTTTTATCCATATGAAGGCATTTTGCTCAGATCTGCATTTCTAAGTGTGATGTGTCATTGATCATGGGGAGAGTAATATCATGCTTGATTTATTTCATAGACATCTGGTTGGAATGTATTCATTTATCACTGCGATCGCTTCCCAATCACTCTTTCACAGCTGAGCTCAACAGGACAAGCATACATATGTATGTGAGAACACTCCCCAAACACACACACACACACATCGACAGACAAACCTGGTCATTTATTTCTTATATGTGGAGAAATATTTGCATGTCCATAAATGTGCAGGTGTGTTTGAGAAACAGTCTTACATCAAGCTCAGTGTGGGAAATCTCAATTTTGCTCAGCAATATGTAAATGCACCGCTCAGTAGAATATTTAAATTTAATCCTCTGTAAGGTATGCATCCTTTCACGACATATTGATCTGATTAGGAAAAATGCCATTTTTTGTACATTTATCCTCCTCTTTGACTGAAATGGACTTTTAATTCATATTGTGTAATGTACTGTATGCTTTGCTGTGGTAATGTTGCAGTTTCCAAAATGAAGCGGAGCTAGTTCTATAAAAGGTATGCATTAACATCACTCTTTCACTTAATACCACCCCATTTTACTATTATGAAGTGGCAAAGGGAATCCACTATAGCTGTCCTAAACGGGTAGGGCTGCAATACACAGCAGAAGATGACAAATATCTGGAACAAGCTAAGGCCATAAGGCAAGAAATTGTGGCTGCTTACACATACAGTAAATGTATGTATATGTATATGTATATATATGTACATTGAGTAATGTACATTGTATTAAACTATGCCTGAAGTCATCCCTTGTCCTCCATTAAAGCCAGATCTTGAGACAAAGCCCATAGAAAGCAGTGCTTCACACTGCTTCTCTACTAAATACTCTTATGTGCTCTATGTACCAGAAGCGAGTTATAAACTAAGTTTCACTATGTAACCTGTTATACTGTGACATATACATCTACCTACCTACTAAGTATTCTTGAGTTTTGTGTGAAATCTTTAGCCAATATTCCAATCTGTAGGATTTGGTTGAGGGTTTTAATCAAGCAAACTTTTCTGTCCTTGTTTTCCATGATGCTTTGGTGAAAGCTCAACAAGTTTTGTTTTTTTTGTCTTATGTTCTGCCTTCCTGTATTCCTTGTATTCCTGTATTGGTGAATTTCTGCTATCTCTTCCAATTCTAATCTGCTTTGTCACTTCCACTTTCCCAGATATCAACATAATAATAACAATAATTATAATACATTAGATTTATGTAGTGCTTTTCTAGGTACTCAAAGACGCTTTACAGGGGATAAGATGAAAGTAATTGTTTAAAAAAGAAAAGGTTGAAAGAGAGGGGAAGGAAGTTAACTGGGGAATGCAGTCTTGAAAAGGTAGATTTTGAAAGATGACATGGAGTTAGTCTGTCAGGTGAGGTTAGGGAAGGCGTTCCAGAGGGAGGGTGTAGCAACGGAAAAGACCCTGTCAACCCAGGTCTGGTGCTTTGTCCTGATGATCTCTTGTGTTGTTACGTCAGCGGACCTGATGTGATGTGTGGAGGTGTGGAGGTGGAGGAGGAAGTCAGAGAGGATGGGAGAGGCTAGGTTGTTTAAGGCTGGGTTTAAAGTTTAAAGTGGATCCTGTATTTAACTCGGAGCCAGTGGAGGTTGTGAAGGATGGGGGTGATAAGATCTCTGCAACAGGAGAAAGTTAGCATGCGGGCAGTAGAGGTGTGGATGTATTGAAGTTTATCAAGGAGTTTGTTAGGTGAACCATAGAGGATGTTTTTGCAGTGGGTCTAGAAGAGATGAGGACATGGATGAGTATTTCTGCAGTGGTAAAAGACAAGGAGGGCCAGAGGCGAGCGGTGTTCTTGAGGTGGAAGAAGAAGATGTTTTGTGATCTTGTCGATATGGGACAAGAAGGAGAGGGTGGGGTCAAAGATGATTCCAAAGTTGCAGACCTAGGTGACAGAGGGTGACAATTGAGCTGTCGATGTTGAGAGAAAAGGTCTAGGTGGTGTGGGTATGGGTGTTAGGGCCAATGATGAGGATTTCAGATTTATCGCAGTTGCATTTGAGGAAGTTCTGTTGCATCCAAGACTTTAAGTGAGCGAGACAGGTGGTGAGGGTGGTGTGGGTGGCTGGTAATAGATTTGGAGGACAGGTACAGGTAGTGTCATCGGCATAGCAGTGAAAATGGAGGCCATGACGGCGGAGGATCTGTCCAAGTGGAAGGATGTAGATGATGAAGAGGAGGGGACCAAACACTGAGCTCTGAGGGACACCGTGGGAGACGGGACATGGGCGGTGGAGGATCTGCAGCTGTTTATGGAAATATATTGGTGTCTGTCAGAAAGGTATAGTTAAACCAGAAGAGGGTAGTGTCAGATATGCCGAGGGAGTACTGAAGCCGTATGAGAAGGATGGAGTGGTTGATGATGACAAAGGTGGCCCTGAGGTCAAGGAGTAAGAGGATGGTGAAAAACTCAGAGTCAGTAGATAGTATGTCATTGGTGATTTTAAGTAGGGCATTTTCAGTGCTGTGTTTGGAGCGGAAGCCTGATTCATACCTCTATGAATCAGGCTATTGGAGGTTATTGGAGGCAAACTCAAAATAGGTAGATTTTGTAATTTGTGTTTGACATGTTTGATGAAATGGCTTCATATTTTGTTTCAAAGTTCTTCACTGTTTTGTATTTTGTAGGTTAAAAATAGGAATATGTCAATGTTGAATTGATGTGTTAACTGGTTGTCAGATTTAATGCACGATTCATTAGGCAGAGAAAAGCTGTGGATTCTGATACATGTTGTGGCAGCTGATAATTTTGATATACTTAAAATTAGGGTATTTTGTGTTTTATTTTAAAATACATTACATTACATATCTTTGCCCATCCCAACTATTGGTGTTGTTGGTGGAGGATTTTGCAGTCGTGCAAAAAGACAAGTAGTGTATGGCAGGTCATACAGGCTGTGAATGACCGACCTGCCATCTGTACAGGCTGAGCCATGTAACTGATATAAGCTGGCAACAGGCACAATGTCATAGAGATACCAGTAAATATAGTGAACCAGTACAGTATGGTGTTGGACGAAAATATGTTCCTGAACACTACAGGCCTCCATGACCTCCATTAGGGCTGCTACTAGCGACTGTTTTGGTAGTCAATCAATCTATCGATTATTGAAATGAATAATCGACTTTTCGGATTATAAATAGCAAAATCACACAATGCCTATTATTTAGCTATTAGACTTTAAATTAAACCTGAGGTTGTTTTAGGCATGTGCTAATTAACAGTCAAGACAATAAAATAAATACTGCTTTCAAAAATGCATCTTTTAATGAACGTTTCTGCTGCAGCAACAGAAATTTCTACTGAAATCACCTCCTGATAAGCAGATGATCTGCTGTTTAGTGACGGAGCAGTTTACACACCAGTACTGCAACACCCTGGGACAAACTGACACTGTATACAAAGAAAGGAATAACGTCATGCATTTCATTTGCCAAATTTACAAGAGAGGATCAATAATAACGATTTTGTAGTGTTTGACAGCGTTTCACAACAAATATAGTTTCCCCAAACTCAACAACACACAAAAGTCAGTAATTTTTATAAAGAAGTTTTGGGCAGATTTAGCCGACGCCTCATGCACAGACAGGAGAACTGTTTTCTCTTCTTTAGAAAGTATGAAATTGTCCGCTGTTGTCTGATCTTGCACGCTCGGCAGCAACACGTTCTCCAGCTGGGGTCATATTGACCAACTGTGTAGAAAACATTCAGCTCATAACATGAAGTAATACGGCTTTAACGCGAAGCTAGCACGCTAACTAGCTTACCGAGACGAGTCTTCGTCATCCACAGAGACACGACATTGCGCGCCTCCTCTTCAGATGCTCTGGTGTTTCCAGGAGAGCTCAGTTTTGCTGCAGTTGATGACCTTATTGGCTGTGTGAAGAGTGAAATGCTACCACACTTTACACAGACTTTAACGTTACTGTTCACATCACACATACTCTGTTAAGCTGATGACGTCAATGTCGTTGGGAACGAATTTAATACATTTTTTGTCGACTATGTCTATTAGTTGTTGCACCTCTAACCTCCATTATATCAAGGAAGAATTAAATAGAATTAGAATTAGAAAAGAGGTAGTATCCTCAGGCATGGTGTTCAACTAATCATTGTGCATTTCATGAGGCAAATCATTTAGTTGGAAAATTGTCACATTGCTGGGAAGAATATATTGATATTTGAAATTAGTTATGATCCAGCTGATCCGTGAACAACCTTTCTCAGTTAATAAGCTAGTTTTCAGTAGGAGTGACTTGAAGACTGAGTAACAGCAGTCTGAACACACATGTAATAAATACCAGATTGTTTGCCATCATGCAGCATTTAACTATGAAAAAATGTCTTATTGTTTATTAGTTTTAGAAACATAAATTAAAAGTAGGAATACATCAGTGTTCTTTGATGTGTGTAAAGGGCCTCCCACATGACATGACTTCTTAAAAAGAATAGCTACAAACTAATGCTCTGGGGTGGTGGCAGTCGACTCAAAAATGATTCTTGCATGCAGCGAAACAGACCTACAGTACATGAAGTTAGTCATTATTCAATCAAGAAACTTAACATAATTGACCCTCATTTACAGATGGATGCCCAATATGTCATCACAGTCCATCCACTTCAGGACATTTATTTAGGCCAAGCAATTCTCATAATAGATTTTGGGATATTACGTACAGGCGTGGGAAGCCTTTAGTAATTAGTCCCATATGGTTACACAGTAAACACAGGGTAGAAGAAATACTGTAAATATTACTCTTACAAAATGGTACAACAGAAGGGTTTTGTTGTTGTTTAAAGTAAATTGCAAATTATCCCTCATGCCCCAGTGCTCTACATGAAGAAGATCCCGAGGTCAAATACTGGCCATAAACATTCCTTCTTCTTAGAAGCTCCAAGACTTTGTTTTAGTTTCTGCTCTTGATTTGTTGTCAGATGTTTGTTCCAGTCGCTGAGAGTGGGGTTCTGAGCACAAACAGCTTAACATATTGTGAAACTGGTTATATTGTTCCTTACATCACTTTGACACTGTCAGTAAATAGGAATGCATGACAATCTGTCCTGCAAAAAAAATAGGTTAAGGGGTAATTTGAGAGGTCTTAGATGTTCAAAGCGAGGGAAGTCACCTCATCCAGCACCAATGTGTAGCACTTTGTGTTGCTCTTGAGATGGAGAGGAAGGGAAACACAGAGGCAATTAATACAGGGGCGCTTCATTTTAAAATGTTGTAAATTGCCAGCAATGACTGAGGTTTAAAAACTGAAGATGATATGTGATGCACCACTCTATTGCACCCCCACCTTGTGATTTAGTTTAGTATCATCTCTTTAAAAAATCTCTAATACACTTTTAAGACCACTATAAGCACGTTTGTCTCCGCAGCATGTGTCTGTGTGGAACTACTTTTCCTCCCTGACTACCTCCCTTTGTGGATGAATAAAAATAGAGGCCAAAAAATATCACTTCCGCCCTGTTCGCCTCCAGCTTTTAACACTCTACTTTACCATGACCTGAGTGTGCATGAGGGATGAGGTCAAGTCGAGAACATTTTATACAGATGTTAATATTTAAACAATTATTTTTTTTTCTCTCACCGAAACCATGAATTAAACACTGTCTTTATGACTCACACCTTGCTCTCTCTCTCCATCTCCATTGCTGTGTGTCACACGGTCTTGTCTTTCTCTCATCTCACTCGTCCATCCATCCCTCACTCATACACCCCCTCTGTCTTCTTATTTTCCTACATGCATCTCTCAGCGTCTCTTTCTGCCTCTATCCCTCCCTCTATCTCTCCATCCCCCTCTTTTTTTTCCTCTGGTTTAATAATTGATGTGAGACGTTCTGTCTCCCTTCAGCTGTCTGGGGAGGTTTAAGAGACATGACTCGGCTATGGAGGGCACTTTGTGCAACCCCTGACACGCACACACATAAACATACACACACAGACACACACATTGACACATACACACTCACATTTTACTGCAGAGTTCAAGCAAGGGTCATTTCTGTTGCATTAATGTTGCAGAAGAGAAAGTGCTTGGTGTGCGTGTGTGTTAAGCATTTATTCAGATCCCCATAAGTTGACACCAAATAAGGTATGTGTGTGTGTGTGTGAATCACTGTCAGGGTTAAAATGTCCCTTCCCTTGAACAGCTACCAGGGTTACCGGTTCTTTTTTCTTGCGTGTTTCACATCCATCAAACTGTGCCATTCTGTGATGTATTTTTCCTTGATTCTTTTTTTTTGTCTTAATGAAGTCAGATTTTGGCATTCTGTAGGTGACACATATGCTCTTTGTCAGTTTAGCCATAGCTCCCCTTACTGACTACCCAGTCCAAACAAACTGAAAACATAAAAAGTGTCTCTTCCTATGCACTGAGAAGTTTTTCCCAGGAAAGAGCTCCATGATATAAACATAAGAATAGGAAAATCAAAATATGAAAATTGTCACTAATGGTCATGTGTTTTTTCCAAGGATGGCAGACGAGGATGTGCATGCGGAGCATTTTAAGTGGCTATGCTCACTTGGCTTTATCTACGTTGGGTAGCCGTAACATGCCCTATTTCCTTGGAATCTGGGAAGGAAAATAAGGTGTGTCTTAGACTGTGTTCAGACTGTCCCCGACTAAGGATTTACATTGTTGAATCAGAATTGTTGTTGTTACACAGGGTGGCAGAGAAGCTGCGGAGCTGCAGTCTTTATTCATTAGTCAGTGGAACTTTCACTCTAAATATTAACCTATTTGGAGAAAACTGGAGGTTCTATGAGAAATCAGACGTCGAGCACCCCCCATAGTGCCAAAATGGCATGATCCTTGTTTCACTGCTGATTCAGGCTCTGCCCATCGAAGCATCACTCTTCGACTATTCAGGGATCAGGTCAGCGCTAGTTCAGACTGTGGGCAAAAGTGATCCAAATCTGTTTTTGGGTTTTTTTGCTCAAACAGTTGCAATTGAAATTATTAAACCCACAGATTTATTATAAAAAGTTATGAAAGAATTTCCGCTGTTTGCATTTATTCATCTAGCTGATGCTTTTATCCAAAGCGACTTACAATTGCTATACATGTCAGAGGTCGCACGCCTCTGGAGCAACTAGGCGTTAAGTATCTTGCTCAGGGACACATTAGTGGATGGATCACAGTGGGGGATTGAGCCCAGGTCTCTTTACACCAAAGGCATAGTCTTATCCATTGCACCATCGCTATGCATTGCAATAACCAAATCCAACAAAAGCCAACCCCATGCTCAACCACTCAACGCCTGAATTTTTTTACAATAAAAACATAAAAAATAATAATTTTGTGTTTTCATTCTTTCAAGCTGATGTTAAATTAAGTGAAGATTGTTAATTTGTCTATAGAGCATAGAAAAGATATAAATTCAGGTATGATGTAGGTATGACGCAAATTAGCAACAACAGGCATAAAGGAGAAACCAGGGCCTGCAAAAAGGTTCCTAGGTACGTATCCAATATGCACCAACAGGCATCGGGGGAATCCATGTGCTGTCTTGGCTTGCAGTCTGCAAGGAAGAGCTGTGATGCGAATTTGCGACAATCGGCGTCAAGAGGTTAACTGTGGGTGATGAACTCTTTTCTTAACTTTTTGGACCGTTGGGCCATTTGACTTAGCCATGTTACTAACACCGAGCATCTAAATGAACTTATATAACATAAATCGCTCTGTAATCACTCTACATTGCTGGAGTTTAATCCGTCCAGATATCTCTCATCTCATCCTACAGTGAAGTCCGACCACTCTAAAGGAAGCTCAGCTCCAGCTCTGATCAGCTGTGTAACATATTACTCAAATCACTAAACTCAGAGTTATTAGCCAGATAATAATAACAGCAAATGCACCAATACACATTTACAGTTACAACCGCTGACGTACTTTTGCCGTTTATGCTGTTTGCAATCCAAAAAACTGCTGTTTTCTATGTGTTTAAAGACCAGAGCCGCCATTCTGGTATTTGCACAATTGCTGAGCTCTTAGGTTTCTTTTCTTTCGTAAAAACAAAGGAGAGAAGAAGAGGTGCTTTGGAACAGACAGTCTTAATTGTCGTCGACTGGTTGGCTCATAGGAGCTACACAGACCTCCAATATATCAAACGATGTGTCTGCTCAGTACAAAGAGAAAGAGCTCACTTACATGTACATAGCCTTGTAGGATGTTGTGGGCTTGTGATGAATGGGACTGCTTTTGGTCACAGGAATGTTGATCAATATTTACTGTTTTTAAGATTTATGTTATTTATTAGATTAGATTAGATTAGATTAGATTAGATTAGATGTTTTTAGATTTATGTTTATGTGGATGTATGAACAGAAATAGTGTTTTGAAGAAAACTCCTAATAAATGTGAACATAAGCAGTAAATATGGCCAAAACATGGATATTTGCCTGGTATATTTTGTAAATATATGTGTAACAACTGTTGTATATTAGTTTCTTTTCATCAAATTTACAGTTTCAGTTGTATTCCAGGTGTATTAGAAGATATTATATTGCATTATAATCAGTTGGATGATGGTTTAGATGGTGATATTGCTATTAAAATATAGATTTTATACCAGGCGAGAATGAAAATATATATTTTCCTTTATTGCATCTCAATTTACTCTTTAATAGAAAAATAAATAGGTTAATTTACAGTTGATTCATATTCCTTAGCTTCTGACTTATCAAAGGCATCTAGGCCTAATGGTTGAGGAGCTATTACATTTGTGCATGTTATTTTAGACCTTTTTCCTGGAAATAGGGACAAATAGCTGGAGGTTGTGTAATCTTTCGAGTCACTGTTGACATTTTTAATATTAAACCAAGACAATGGTGTTTCCCTAACCTTACCCAAGTTCTGCGAGGCTTTAAACACAACCATACAACAGTTTTTCATGCTGTTACATGCCAAGCTGGCCTGTTTTTGTCTTGTTTTCCTCCTGCCTTCTTTCTCCCCATTACTTTCTCCTCAGGTGTTAAGTGGGTGACTGGCTCACACCTGTGCAGCCTGGCTGAGCTGCACATTGGCCAGTGGAGGCTGGAGCTGGCCAATCAGGATGGAAAGTGGGGAATAAAAAGAGCAGCACAGAAGAGTTTGCTCTCTCACCCCTTGGAAGCAGCCTTGTCCGTAGCAGCAGTGAACCACACCTCTGTTATTTGTTGCAGTTTGTTAAATAAATTTTCATCTGCTGAGCTTTTTGTATCAGCGCTTCTTTTATGTTGCACCCCTTGAGCCAGGGGTCGTAACACATGCTTTAGTTTCTACAACTGAATACTGTATTGAAAAAATGGATATTGTGGGAAAACAAATGAAACATGTCGGTGAGTGTTTTAAAGAAACGTCTGGTATTAACATTTTGTGAATTGGCAGTATCATTAATTAGCAATGGTTCCTCATTATCTTGATACAGCTAGAATTTTGTTGGCATGGAGATTCTTGCAAGACTTATCAGCTGTTGCAAATTAGTGGTATATAAACATTATATCTAGGTTTCCTCACTATGCTCCAGTTTCTTCCCAGTCCAAACACCTGCAGCTAAGGTGAACTGACACCTTCAAATTGCCCATAGCTGTTAGTGTGAATGGTTATCTGTCTATATGTCGTACTTTTACTAAAATATGACTCTATACACAGCTTCCACGTGCATCCTGTCAAGCGTGCAAGTAGGCCATGCTTTGGTATTAACACCCACCTCCAGTTGTAACTAACACGAATCCATTCATTCTTGAAAAAGAGTGTTTTACACTAAAAACAGCTAACTGCAACAAAGGGTGTTTATTACCAATTGCGATTTCCTAATGTCAAGTCTTTAACTTATGAAGACAGCACAACACTAGTTAAAATCAGCTGTAAGGTTTTGTCTGCAGTCAGATGACTTTGTTGTTAAATATTTTGAAGTACACTAAGTGTGATCCCACAGTACTACTGTAACAGAATCATTTCTCTCTCTGTGTTCCTGGGTCCTTGCGCCAAACTGTGTGCCATCTCCTCTGAGAATGTGTGCACACTGTTAGCAAACTATTCATTTGTACATACCCGTGCCCTTATCCCTGCGGAAGTTGCCATTACTCTCTGACGCTGTAGTGGGTGCTCTGAAGTGGCTACCCTTTGTATTGTTGTGGATTTGAGCTACATTACCAATCTTTCACAAAGGCTGCATGGCACCATTACAGCATGTGTGTTGTTATTTCCTTCTACTTGTTTCCTCACTCTTCTAGTCTTAGTTGGTTGCTGGAAGGTTTGTGAAGGAAGTAGAAAAGGAAGTGAATGACTCAGGGGTATCACAAACCAGTAATCCCATCATCATCAAAGAAGCTGTTGGTGCAGCAACAGGCTGTTGCTGCACCAACTCTTTGGAAAATTTTGGAGTGTAAGAGTGTGAGGACTGGCACACTCACCATAGCCTCCTCATTAGTTTTTCTATGAGACCCCTCTACTGATGCAATGGCCTGGGTAATATACCCAGGGTGTCCAGACATAAAGGAAAAACCAGGCTCAGCTGTTGTCACAAAACAAATTATAAACTAATTGTCACTGTGATAACAGTTTTTAAGTGTTATTGGTCACAGAAAATCACTTTTTGGCAGTGCAAGGCTATAAAGGATCTTTAAAAAAGAGGAGGAAAAAGACTACCAGTTCAATCCCCCTGCTTCCCCCAGTCAGCATGTCAAAGGGTCCTTAGGCAAGATCCTTATTAAGCACTGGGCTTATTGTCTGTTTCTTCATTGAAACCCATATATACTTCTGCATCAGATTAAAAAATCCATTCTGTAGCAGAACAGCTACAACAGCTACAGCACAACCCAGCCCACAACCCCGTGCCATAAACGCTTTGTACCCCTGTCTGGCAGTGAAAACAGTACCGAGGTGATTTACAGTCAGACTCTGGAGACGGAGAAGACACAGCTAGTTCAGCTGGGGACAGGAGAGGAGCGTGTTTGTAGCAAGTTAATTTGTAAGTAACGTTTAATATCATGTATCGTGCTGATCAGTCAGCTGCATGCCCTTTGTTAAAGGCTCATTAATACGGTGTTATTGGTCTGTAATGTAGCCCAGTGTTCATAATGTTGCTTATAACAATGTTTCTCAAACCATTTTCTGATGCCCCCAAAATATTCATTTAAATAATTATTAAAAACATGCAAAGGATAGTTGTATAATGGCTTAAACTAACTCGAGTACAAGTCAACTAGGAAGATCTTTAGGGTGGGGCTGCTCTAAACCTTTCTATTTCTCAAACTCAGGATAATGATCAATGCAATTAAATAACCACACTTTAAAAAAACTTCACGAAACAAGCCCAAACACCGCCGGATGTTGGATAACCATCTGTTTAGATCCAGTCACACAAAAAATACAATTAAAATATTTTGCTCTACATTTGAATCAAATCAAGATGGCAGAAGAACGCAGATTAAAAAAGTAAACAGATTGATGATTTTATTTATTTTTTTGCATCTCATCTATATTTCAGTCCTCCCTTCTCTGTCTCTCCCATCTTAATTGAAAGGCCATGGCAGGGGACCTGAGCAGCAAATAGCCTGATCAATACAATGCCTGATGTGTAAATTGATCGTGTTTGTGTGTATGACGGAAATTGTTCTAGTGTGCAAGTGTTTGAGTGACGGACTTTCCCTGTATGTGTGAGAGTGTGTGTGTGTGTGTGTGTGTGTGTGTGTGTGTGTCTGTATCCGTGCTCCCACTTATGAAGGTGTTCAATCAGTCTAATTCATTCTCGCCCAGAGACTGCTGTGTGGTTGCAGGACGATTCATTTACTCTGCAGGCTCAAATCAAAACTATTCCCAGCATTCCCCGCTGTAATAATCACTGCATATGAAATTAGAAGATCCATACTGCCAAACTGCTTTACACTAAGGGCCAAGCAGTGGCGTGCAGAAGTCTTTATGAATCTTTATAATTTAAATTCATCGTGGACATCACATTAGGGAGAATCAATCTTGTCTTCATTATTAGTATTTTAAGAAAAAGAAGAATACTCTCATTGATTTCTACAAATCAATGCATACAGTACTGAGAATAAATTAAGATAAAGATCCAAGTTAAAAGGATCATTTCAGCATTTTTAAACCATATATATGTAAAAGATTTTCACATAATTTGGTGTTGAGATGCGTAGAAGGTATAAAGGTTTAAAAATAATGACATTATCCTGTAAAGCCATGGGTACAAAAAAAGTCAATTGCTGAAATAAGTAATAATAAGAAGTAATAATAAATAATAATAATCCAAAGTCCACAAGACACCAGTGCTACAGCACAGGAGTGCATCATATGATGTCTATAGCACAAACATGATAAGCAGAGCCACATGTCAACAGGACTGTAGTGCAAAAATAGGGCCAAAATATATGTTGACCTGGATTCAGGAGTAGTTTATATGTTGTTCATCACATGAAGAGCCGAGTTCTCCAACTATGACTGGCCAGGCCGTGTCTCTGTGAATCTTTGTGTTTCTGGTACGCTGGCCTGTAACTGTCTGGATATTGTCACAAAAACTGTTTTTATACAATCTGTTTCTGAGATGAAGGCCTGTTTAGATTAACCTGATTTGTGCTGAGTTTATCAGGTTAAAGAATTCAATCAAAATGATAGACTGTTTCAAAAAGACAGAAAAGCAAAACACTTCCAAAATCTGACTTATAAAGAAGCATTATTTAGCTCCATCTGCAGTAATGATCCCTTCTTCGATATCAGTGTGGCATCTGCTCGTTCTCACTTTCTAAATAACCCAACCTAGCCAGCTTCGTTGTTTGTTAACAATAATTAATTTTCTCCACCTCCACTAAGAAAGCTATTTTCAAAGGTAAACATAATCTCAGGACACTCTTCAAACTCCAGCCGTCATTACAATTATTATCATCTGGCTGAGCGTTGCACTTTAATTCCGCAGTGGCCTCTTCTCTCAGCTTGTCAACAATCATTTATTAGATACATAGGCGGTCCAAATGTGAGTACACAGACTGGGAGGTCAGGAACAACGAGGCGAGCGGTGATCAAAATAATGCAATGTAGATAGTAGTTTTTAAACTTTCACATGACACTGCTCAACAGCTCACTGGAATCCATTCTCATCCTTTTATTACTGATTATTTTGAATACCTCGGTGTTGATGTGCGCCTTCTCTAGTAATTGAGAAACATTCTCTTCAGCCCAAATATTCAGGGGACATCTCACTTCGTCGTGGGTCCAGGTTTGTCCCCCTGCTATAGTGGACATTTTGATTGCAACTCTTTTATCAGTCACCAAAATAGGAGATAAAACATAAAGTAGCATAGCACGCTTGCTGTTACTGGTTTGATTGGTGTTCACAGCAGAAATGCTCCTATGTTCACTTGACAGCGGTCCTAGTCCACCCCTTCACTAGTGCACCATGGGGTAAACGCTCCAGGCTTCAGTCCAACCAGACTAAACAAGGCTGGCGTGAGCCCGCCCTAGGAGACACGGTTGCTAACAACATATTTGTTTCCATTTCTATGAACTGTAACATTTCTTTGCTAATATAATTTCAGAAATGTAAAATCAGATTTACAGATGCAGTTAAACTGTGTTTCAGTTTTCCTCCAAATGGTATTAATCCAATATAAAGAACAGTAGGTGTAAGTGGTTACTCTTCTGTTCGCTACAAAATTGGCTTCATTTGATGGCATACATATACAGAAATGAACATTGTTATTACACCACATAAGGAAACATTTATTGTTTTGTACTGGCAATAAATGAATAAACAAAAACATTTTCCTTAACACTGCAAAACGTAATATCACAATGTACAGTACATTAACATACAAAGTGATGCTGCTTCTCTTTGGCTGGTCTAATGGCCTCTAAACAACTCTTTTAAGTTTCTAATAACTTAAATCCGTCTTTAGGATTTGAGAGGGTGGTGCAGTGTATATATGTAGAGAATATAAAAACCCATTGTGTTCTACCATGTTTGCCAGATAGGCCCCTGACACCATCATCTGTCATTTTCTGCAGTGGTCTTCTGAAACATGTCATCGTGTAAACATTTGGTTTGTCAGAAATGTTCATAAAATGATAGTCATGAAATATCAAGGTCAGAAAACAATTTTAGTTACATGCCTTGTGCCGTTAAAAAGGACCCATGGTCTCAGAAGCCCAAACAGAACATGGGTTAACATGAGAAATGACTGAAATGATTTATTGAAATAAATCCAGTATGTTGGATTTTGCATCATGCGTTACGAAGACTGCAGAATGATATGGATGAAAGGTCAAAGATTCTGAAAGTACCACTGGAATTAGGAAAGCATTTTGCTGTGATGAGTCTCTTAAACTTTTAAGTGACTGTTTAGTTTTACTGCATGTGAATCGAAATTGTGCCGATTATGGGAAATATCCCAAATACCATAATACAACAAAAGATGCATTTGCAGCTATTTAAAGACCCTAGAAAACAAGTAAAGATCCAGAGGTTTTAGAATAGCTGATGCAGTGATGAAAT